>CAWUFW010002481.1:0-1200000 GCA_963921515.1 Calotriton arnoldi
CACACGGAGCAGAGTGCCCCTCGCCCCCGGACACCCTCCCCAGGCGCAGACGGACTGAGGCCCCCACCCGCAAGTCCCCCGGAGTGCTAAGAGCAAGACCCCGCCACCGCCCTGCAGCTCAGGCACAAGGTCTCTGTCCTCCATCCCTCAGGCCCCCACTGCACAGGTGCCCCCACCACACCCTGCCCCAGGTTCCCCCACCCACAGATATACCATCCCCAAGATGCTCCGGCCTTCTCCCCTGCCACTTGCTCTCCCAGCACCACACCCCTCGCTGCGCTTGTCTGTGCCACTGATGTGGTGAGGGTGTCCCCCCCTCTGTCCAACCCACCTTGCCTGTTCCCCATTCTCCTCCCCTGGAGGTAGGCACTGCAGTGGAGTCCACTACCGCCCTGTCTGACTTGGGCACTGCAGTGGCGGACCTGTCCACCCCATCTGCAGGGTCCACTGCAGTTGTGCCGGCACCCACGACATCTGTGTCATGCCCCCAGTTGTGCCGGCACACACCATGTCAGACACCTCCACTGCAGTTGTCAGTGGCTCTCCAGCACCCACCACCCCTTCCCTGACTCCCCCTGGTGAGCCCTGATCCTGTCCCTGCGGTGCCTGGCCTGCCCCCGGTTGCCCCTCCTAGTGGATTGTCCCTGGTATTGTGCAGGCATGCGTAGGGTGACATCTGCCAGTGTCACCCTGTTTGTACTTTGACAATGGACTGGCCATTGGCCTTTGCTCTTTTTCAGGACTTCGTTTGGCCTCAACACATATGCTGAATAAAGCAACTTTCTTTTCTCTAGTGCTCATGCTTCAGATGTACATGTTGTTGGTGCAGCTAACCATGCCCTTGCTGCAGTGATGGTGATATCTGGTCTCATGATTATGAAGTGTTACTGTGCAGGAACCCATGTGGTCCAGGGGGAATGTGTCCTATCATGTGGTGTATCCATGTCATCAATAGCAGCATCTGAGGGTGTCATGTGTTCAGTATTTGGCAATGGGTTTCCTACTTACATTGGCAATTTCATATCTGTGGCTTCCACCCCTGCACATCTGTTGTGCCTGCCATCGTTGCATTTGTCTACTTCCCTGACCGTGTTGCCATCTCCAGTGGACATGCAGGTTTGGGCATCAATGGGGAGGGACTCATCCGTGTAGTCAGTGCAACATTGCTATACAAGTGTGTTGGATCTGTGCTGATGATTCCGTTGGCACATCCATGACCAGGCTGATGTGATGGGAGCCCTCATTTGGTGCTAATTGTTGATTGTGTGACCAAGTGCTCAGCTGACATGATGGGGCCCTACTGAGGCAACATATGGCACAGCTTTCCTCACACAGGAGTGGAGTCCCCTCATGGCAGTGTGTACACGTGTGACATTGCCTGCGCCCAAGGTGTGTGTTGTATGTGCATGTCTGTGTGTTCACTTCCATTCATCTGCGCATGCTGTGATCCCTAGTGTTGTACCTGTTTGTGATGCTTGCTGACTTGAGCTATGTTCCCCCAAAGTCTTCTCCCTGTGTTCTCTGTGATGTGGGTGCATGGCACATTACTGGTCATCAGGGTGTCACCCATAGGTGTGTTTGCTGTCAGGGCAGAGTTTGTGTGCTGACGCAGATGGGTCACAGTCAGGTTTCCCTTTGGCACTTGTTGTTTGCCCCTGTCATGTGATTTCCAGTTTGTGTTATCTTTCAGTGATTGTGACACGTTGTGTGTGTGACTGCTGGCACTCCTTAGGGTCCGGGCTGCAATGTTGGTTGTTGTCTATGTGTGTTCTTTGTGGGTGACCTTGGCTTCTTCATTGGTGTGTGACTGTGGCTGGGATCCCATTGGTCGGTGTGGTATTGCCGTCATGTCCATGTACAGCGTAGTGTGCAGTGTGTCAGACATTCAGGAGTCTTGTTGAGTGTCCATGTGTGATGTGTTTCTACACCTTGGTTCCCACCCACCACCCTGGAATAGTAATGGGTGCATGTGCAATGTCACCAGTGCATGTGTACTTCACTGCTGCACATTGTTGGAGGTCGAGGGGTGTGGTGTTGAGTGTGTGCAGATGAGAGTTGTTGCCCGGCTAGTCCCCTGCCTCCATGTTGGCCTTGGCTTACTGGCCATGCTGATTGATTTGTGCTTGTGTAGGTGTGATGGTAGTTAGTTGCTCAGGACACCTGACTGTGGTTCACAGTGTGAACGACATTTAGCTTTGTCATCACAGTGGTATTTTTCTTCAGCCCAGGGTCACCACATTGTGGAGGCCCTGGGGGTGGTGCTGTGGTGTGTCTGTGACTTGCTGTGTCAGTTGTTGTTCCTACGTGCCTGTGTGACATGTGTGTTTTGTGCTCCCTCTCACCTGTCAATGCCTGCTTGCCCACATAGGGGATTTGGATCCATGAGTTACCTTAGTGTGGCAGTGTATGCACATCTGTATGATTGGTATTCAGCTCTCCTCATGTGTTGTGTTGTTGCCTGGGGACAATGGCACCCCCACCCCTCACCTGCTGTGTATGATGACAGTGTTGGTCTGCCTGTTTGTGTTTGTGCATCTGCACCACTGCATTGGCATATCTTGGGTGTGCCATTGGCTGTATGTTGTTTGGTGTGTTTCCCCTGCTGTCCCTGGGACTCCTAGGTCATCGGTCAGCACAGTGATCATGGTTTGTGTGTCCCATTGCTGCCATGGTATGGTATCTGTTCACCTCACATCTGCTGTCTCCACAGGGTATCTGCATTTGTGTGCCCATTGGTGCAAATATGTGGTTCTGCATTCTGATGGTCACTTCTGTCATTGTGTCATTGATGACTGTTGACGGTCTCAGCCCCCATGGGTGTTGTTTGTCTGCACATGGCCAAAGGAATGTTTCATTTGCACTGCAGTATTTGGCTCCCCCAATTTATGTTGCAATGGGACACATACACTACTTTGCCACAGATGAGTTTTTGGTTCTGTGACCAGGAATGATCCATGCAGTTTGGCAGTTGCAGCTCTTTCTTTGTCAACAATTACCTTTTGGTCACTGTGATGATGAGGGTGTAGACCCCATTGCCACAATGGTCAAAATGTGCTTCAGCTATGGACCCCACACTTGCCTTTTGGTCACTGTGATGATGGGGGTTTAGACCCCATTGCCACAATGGTCAAACTGTGCTTCAGCTATGGACCCCACACTTACCTTTTGGTCACTGTGATGATGAGGGTGTAGACCCCATTGCCACAATGGTCAAAATGTGCTTCAGCTATGGACCCCACACTTGCCTTTTGGTCACTGTGATGATGGGGGTTTAGACCCCATTGCCACAATGGTCAAACTGTGCTTCAGCTATGGACCCCACACTTACCTTTTGGTCACTGTGATGATGGGGGTTTAGACCCCATTGCCACAATGGTCAAAATGTGCTTCAGCTATGGACCCCACACTTGCCTTTTGGTCACTGTGATGATGGGGGTTTAGACCCCATTGCCACAATGGTCAAAATGTGCTTCAGCTATGGACCCCACACTTGCCTTTTGGTCACTGTGATGATGGGGGTTTAGGCCCCATTGCCACAATGGTCATGGGCTGCTTGCATTGTGGGTGCCACACACATATGTGTGTGGCACATGTGCTAGGGGGTCACATTGTATGTTCAATGTCATGTTCGGTGTTGTAGGCATTTGACACAGCCTGCTCACACGCTTGTCATGGTGGTGGGGGATGTCTTAATCTTGCATTCCCTAGGTTGTGGTGTGCTTGTTGTGTCATGCATTGTCCATCCTATGAGTGGGGGTGGTAGTAGTGGTAGGCATCCAGCCCCCTGGGTGAGGGTGGTAGTAGTGGTAGGCATCCAGCCCCCCTGGGTGAGGGTGGTAGTAGTGGTAGGCATCCTGCCCCCTGGCTAAGGGTGGTAGTAGTGGTGGGCATCCTGCCCCCCTGGGTGAGGGTGGTAGTAGTGGTGGGCATCCTGCCCCCCGTGGGTGAGGGTGGTAGTAGTGGTAGGCATCCTGCCCCCTGGCTAAGGGTGGTAGTAGTGGTGGGCATCCTGCCCCCCTGGGTGAGGGTGGTAGTAGTGGTGGGCATCCTGCCCCCCTGGGTGAGGGTGGTAGTAGTGGTGGGCATCCTGCCCCCTGGCTAAGGGTGGTAGTAGTGGTAGGCTTCCTGCCCCCTGGGTGAGGGTGGTAGTAGTGGTAGGCATCCTGCCCCCCTGGGTGAGGGTGGTAGTAGTGGTAGGCATCCTGCCCCCGTGGGTGAGGGTGGTAGTAGTGGTGAGGCATCCTGCCCCCTGGCTAAGGGTGGTAGTAGTGGTGGGCATCCTGCCCCCCTGGGTGAGGGTGGTAGTAGTGGTGGGCATCCTGCCCCCCTGGGTGAGGGTGGTAGTAGTGGTAGGCATCCTGCCCCCCGTGGGTGAGGGTGGTAGTAGTGGTAGGCATCCTGCCCCCCTGGCTAAGGGTGGTAGTAGTGGTGGGCATCCTGCCCCCTGGGTGAGGGTGGTAGTAGTGGTGGGCATCCTGCCCCCCTGGGTGAGGGTGGTAGTAGTGGTAGGCATCCTGCCCCCTGGCTAAGGGTGGTAGTAGTGGTGGGCATCCTGCCCCCTGGGTGAGGGTGGTAGTAGTGGTGGGCATCCTGCCCCCCTGGGTGAGGGTGGTAGTAGTGGTGGGCATCCTGCCCCCTGGCTAAGGGTGGTAGTAGTGGTAGGCTTCCTGCCCCCCTGGGTGAGGGTGGTAGTAGTGGTAGGCATCCTGCCCCCCTGGGTGAGGGTGGTAGTAGTGGTAGGCATCCTGCCCCCCGTGGGTGAGGGTGGTAGTAGTGGTAGGCATCCTGCCCCCTGGCTAAGGGTGGTAGTAGTGGTGGGCATCCTGCCCCCCTGGGTGAGGGTGGTAGTAGTGGTGGGCATCCTGCCCCCTGGGTGAGGGTGGTAGTAGTGGTGGGCATCCTGCCCCCTGGCTAAGGGTGGTAGTAGTGGTAGGCTTCCTGCCCCCCTGGGTGAGGGTGGTAGTAGTGGTGGGCATCCTGCCCCCTGGCTAAGGGTGGTAGTAGTGGTAGGCTTCCTGCCCCCTGGGTGAGGGTGGTAGTAGTGGTAGGCATCCTGCCCCCCTGGGTGAGGGTGGTAGTAGTGGTAGGCATCCTGCCCCCCGTGGGTGAGGGTGGTAGTAGTGGTAGGCATCCTGCCCCCTGGCTAAGGGTGGTAGTAGTGGTGGGCATCCTGCCCCCTGGGTGAGGGTGGTAGTAGTGGTGGGCATCCTGCCCCCCTGGGTGAGGGTGGTAGTAGTGGTGGGCATCCTGCCCCCTGGCTAAGGGTGGTAGTAGTGGTAGGCTTCCTGCCCCCCTGGGTGAGGGTGGTAGTAGTGGTAGGCATCCTGCCCCCCTGGGTGAGGGTGGTAGTAGTGGTAGGCATCCTGCCCCCCGTGGGTGAGGGTGGTAGTAGTGGTAGGCATCCTGCCCCCTGGCTAAGGGTGGTAGTAGTGGTGGGCATCCTGCCCCCCTGGGTGAGGGTGGTAGTAGTGGTGGGCATCCTGCCCCCTGGGTGAGGGTGGTAGTAGTGGTGGGCATCCTGCCCCCTGGCTAAGGGTGGTAGTAGTGGTAGGCTTCCTGCCCCCCTGGGTGAGGGTGGTAGTAGTGGTGGGCATCCTGCCCCCTGGGTGAGGGTGGTAGTAGTGGTAGGCATCCTGCCCCCGTGGGTGAGGGTGGTAGTAGTGGTAGGCATCCTGCCCCCTGGCTAAGGGTGGTAGTAGTGGTGGGCATCCTGCCCCCTGGGTGAGGGTGGTAGTAGTGGTGGGCATCCTGCCCCCCTGGGTGAGGGTGGTAGTAGTGGTAGGCATCCTGCCCCCCTGGGTGAGGGTGGTAGTAGTGGTAGGCATCCTGCCCCCTGGGTGAGGGTGGTAGTAGTGGTAGGCATCCAGCCCCCTGGCTAAGGGTGGTGGTAGGCATCCAGCCCGCCCTGGGTGAGGGTGGTAGTAGTGGTAGGCATCCAGCCCCCCTGGGTGAGGGTGGTAGTAGTGGTGGGCATCCTGCCCCCTGGGTGAGGGTGGTAGTAGTGGTGGGCATCCTGCCCCCTGGCTAAGGGTGGTAGTAGTGGTAGGCATCCTGCCCCCTGGCTAGGGTGGTAGTAGTGGTAGGCATCCTGCCCCCTGGCTAAGGGTGGTAGTAGTGGTAGGCATCCAGCCCCCTGGCTAAGGGTGGTAGTAGTGGTAGGCATCCAGCCCCCTGGCTAAGGGTGGTAGTAGTGGTGGGCATCCTGCCCCCTGGGTGAGGGTGGTAGTAGTGGTGGGCATCCTGCCCCCTGGCTAAGGGTGGTAGTAGTGGTAGGCATCCTGCCCCCTGGCTAAGGGTGGTAGTAGTGGTAGGCATCCAGCCCCCCTGGGTTGGGGTGGTGGCGCGCATTCAGGCCCCTGTGTGCATATGTGGCATTGGTGATGGGCATCCCGCCCCTATGGTGCTGCTGTTGCTGGTGTAAGTATATTCAGATTCCCAGTGTATGTGTGTGATGTGTCGTGTACGTGTTGTATGTGTTTTGTGGTTGGTGTCTGACTTACCTTCTGCGCCGTACGCGTCCGTGCCTGTTCCGGTAGTAGATGTAGAATATTGGTATGATCGGGACGAAGGGATTCATGGTTGGTTCGTGTCGTTCGTCCTTCTCGTTGCTTCGCGTCGTCCTCGTCGCTTGGCTTCGTCCTCGTCGCTTCGCTTCGTCCTCGTCGCTTCGCGTCGTCCTCGTCTGTGCTGTGTTCGTCTCGTAGCCGTGGATCGTGTTGTGGCGCGATTCGGAGCTTATGTGCGCCTCTCCCGGATGCTTTGACGTGCCGTGCGTAGCGACGGGTTCGGCGCGTACGGAAAGCGCATCGTACTTGTCCGGCCGGACGGGGCTGCATTTTCCCTTCCGTGCGACTCGATTCGGGCGTTTCCGGATTCGCCTCGGTCGGAGAACAGGACCTGGTTTGGGTGAGTACGGCTCGGCCGGAATTTTTGCTGTTGTGCGCATCGTACTTGCTCGTTCGGTGTGCTGTACGGATCGGTCGGGAAACTGGCTTTCGCATGGCTTTTTTCCCGACCGAATGGTATTGGGTGCGCCTCCGACCGAGATCGGAATCGACCCCAAAGTGTCTAAATGGTCTTCATTACATCTTTCATGGTGGGGTAGAATGGATTCCGTTAAAATGACAATTGCTCCAAAAATTTTCTACACCCTCGCCATGATTCCTACTCAATTTTCACTAAAGTTTTACAAAGATGTTGATAGAATTTTATCCAGATTTCTTTGGAACTGTAAACCGCCCCGTATCAGTTATAAAAAATTAAAAATGCCTAAATGTAATGCTGGGTTTGGATTACCAGATTTTTTCCTCTACCACAAAGCCTTTATTTTAAAGCAAAGTTCCATATGGTTTGATCAATCCTGTTTAAACAATTCTCCTATTTGGCTTGATATTGAGAAATCATTGGTAAATCCATTTCCACTCCCCACTTTGTTAACTATGTCTAATAGGTCATCAGTTTTGCATAAATCCGTTATACTAAAGTCCACTAAAATGATTTTTAATGATATAGATTCAATTTTTCTATCTCCTATGTCTATTACTGAAGACATGTCACTATGGTATAGCAATGTTATCAAGCTGAATAGGAATGTTAGTTACTGGTATTCATGGATTAATGCTGGTATTTTTTATCTTAAAGATATATATTCAAACAATGCTTTTTTATCATTTGAGTTTTTACGAACAAGATTTAATTTACCTCAAGCTGATTTTTCTAAATATGAACATTTATGTAATTCCATTTTAGATTCTTTTCCTCAAGATATTCCCTCTAATGTTAAAGCTGATTTATCAATTTACATTCAAACTGTCTCTACTTCAGCACATGGTGTTTCTATTTTATATAAAAATTATCTAATTCTCTAGGCAGCAACATTACTTTGCTTTCAGTATTTTGGAATAATGAACTTTCACTTTCACTATCCATTGATATATGGAAGGATATTTGGCTTAATAGTATTTCTGGTTGGCTGCCTGTTTCACTTTATCAAACCAACTCATATATCTTATTTAATTGTTTATGGACTCCATTACGTCTTTTCCAAGCTAAACTTCTTCAATCTGCTTCTTGTTGGCACTGTAAATCACACCCTGGTACATTACAGCATATGCTTTTTAAATGCCCTTTAATTTTAAAATTTTGGACTGATGTTTGGGATATTATAAAAAAGATATTAAATATTCATGAGGATGTTTCTTACAATATGTTAATTTGCAAATCTGCTCTTCTTTCACATAGTTTAAATGACTTAGAAGGTAAACTTTTTAATTTCCTAATATCAGCTGCTTTGAAATCTATTACATTTTGCTGGAAAGATGTCTCGCTATTATCAGTACATGCTTGGTGGTCATGGGTTATTTTTACAAGAAAAGGAGCTCAATTGTCCTTGACTGGGCTCAACCATAACTCCAACTCTTTTCATGCTTTTTGGATTCCTGTTGATGTATATATATCTTCTTAAACGGTTTATGTATAACTAATTTAGCTTTTTATTGATCATATAGTATATTTACTGATTCATATTGTAGCTCTATTTATAGACAATGTAATTTGAATCATTATTGATCCCTTTCCTTCCTCTCCTTTTATGTTCCCTAAGAATAATTATTTTATCTTACCTAATGTAATCCAATTGATATGCCTGTTTATCTTTCTTACTATAACTAGGTATTTTCGATTTAGAATATTATTTTCTGTAATGTCTGTTACTTGTTTATTATGAAAATTCAATAAAATATTTTGAACTCAAAAAAAAACTCTACTCCCAATACGTTCGTTATTCTTTTTATGAACTTTTTCATTAGAATTTTCCTCAGGCACAAAAAATACTGTATCGCATTCTTTCTCTTCAGATGCCTCTTCTGTTTCTATTTTTGTATTTTAGGTTGTGCTGTAATTCTGTGATGCATTTAATGTGTATTCCTAAAAGCTTCATCTTAATGCGAGCTATTTGTCCCCTGTGGCGATTTCTGCGGTTCCTTTTTTTCAAGTGGCTGCAATCGTATTTGTTTAGGATGCCGCTCATCCATCCTATAAAACAGCGGCAGATCAGCTTTTGTAATGCTAAGTGTTAGATACAAACATCTACATTTGACTCTTCTGCCGCCATATTTCAGTTCTGCACATTAACAATGCATTCATGGGTAAGTGAAGGCTCTTATGTCTCAGTGTTCCGTGATGCATTAACTTTGGCAGCACTTGCCACGAGCACACATCTTCACTACGGTGTGAAAAATATAACCTGACATGAATATTGTTTCTTAAATATTTTTCAGAAAAATATTGTTCCACTGGGTGTAATTTTTCTTTGATTGACTTTAAAGGGGCAGTATTTTCGAAAATGTTAGGACGGGCTATTTGAATCAGAAAATAGTATCGACTAGATATTCTGATACCACACCCCCCTATCTCCGTAGAGACAGCAACGCAGAAACTCAACCATGACAGATTTTAAAAAGAGCAAATTAAGAAAAAATGCAGGATTAATACAGACAAGTTATGCCCTCTTTCTGTAAATAGGGAGGTCTAGCCTGCTTTACATGTAAGAAGCACAACACACAACTGTGGAATTTAGAAAAAACAGGTGTATCTCCCCTTAAGTCTACCAACTAAGTTAAACAGTGGAAACATCACACAATAACTAGGATTCAATTATTTATCAAGCTATTTCTTCTGAAACAAATGATGCAACCATGTCCTGATGTAGATATCCAATGGATGTGTGTGTGTTCATGTGTCTGTGTGTGTTTGCGTGTATGTGTATGTGTGTGTGTGTGGCTCTATGTGCTTTTGACACAAGTGTTCACATGTGTGTGCGCACATTTCTGTGTGTAAGTATGAGTATTTGAAGCACACATTTGTGTGTTGGTTCTGTGTGTGTGTGTGTGTGTGTGTGCGCACACGCCAAGGTATAAAGGCACACAATATGTTCATAATGTCTAGCAACTAAATGCACAATTTGATTAAGGGAGGCTTTACTTCAAGTAACACCACTTTGCAAAGAATCCATGGATAGTTGAGGTACTGATGGAATCCAGAGTAGATGGGTCTGTTCCTTCTTATCCAGCCTCTCACTTCTAACAGCCAAACTGACTGGTCTCAAATGAGATATTCAGCTAGCTTGTCCCACAGCAATGCCTGCAAGCAGTCCTGCCAAGAATCACGCATCAAGTGTGACACTCACGCATTTCAGTGCGGTGTTCCGCATCACCGCACTGAAATGCATTGTCACGCATTTTTGCCCGACTCGCCAGCTCGCGCCACCGGCGGCGCCTGTGCACGGCTCTGCTGCTCCGAGAGACGTGCTGCCAGTGCCAGCAGCTGCTGGGCTCTAAATAGTTAATCACCATCTGCTCTCAGCTCTGGTGGCTAGGCTACAATGTAACAATCGTGCCTGGCTCCAGGCTGCAATTATTCCTGCCGCGCCGCGCGGCTTAGTTTGACGCACACTGCTCTTGCTGCCAATAATTAGGGGGGGTGGGCGACGCCGCCCTCTCAGCAGTCGATGCTACTGGCTCACACACGGATGTGACCGTACTTGCCGTCATGTCCGGACTCGGAAGAGGAAGTGAGCACTGAGGCAGAAACGGCGGGGGACTCAGAGTCAGGGAGTCCTCGCCGTGGCGTGCAGCACTGCTGTCTTCGTGCGCAGCGCCGCAAATTACCCGCGTTGCCAGCCCAGAGTGAGACCGGCCGGCAGGGACTCTCCGAGAGGGTGACAACCTCAACCACCCCTGTCACCGGCGCGGCGACACAACAGTGCGGACACACAGACACTGAGGGCCAACTGTAACTGGTAAGAATGAAAGCTGCAAGCAACACGGTGTGACCATATGCCTCTTACCTTATGCAGATGCATATATAAGCCACTTTAACCCACTGCACTACCTTTCTGGCATTAGAAGCGGAGACCTAACTATTAAACTGACTCTGCCTCATCCCTGCAAGCATTTCAGAGGCTCTGGTGTATTGTGCTATCTTTCTTAGTGCACAGACAAATCGATTTTAGGGAGACGTATGGCTGCACTTGCAATTTGAAAACATGTTTTTAACACGCGTAAAAAAGGTGAGTTTGATATCATCTACACACATTATTCACGCCTTGCTATATTGTGTATTTTGGGGAGGGTTTGTGTGGTTCCTTCTGCTCACAACACTTTTCACCTACCTTTGTGTTCAAGTCGGACCGGTGGCTCAGTGGACTAAGGTGCGCACGAGTTTATCCTTTCCTCATAGATTCCTCTCGCAGCGGAGCGCAGCCTTTCATCTTCATGAGGTCGATCAAACCGCAACATTGGATGCACACATAGAATCTGTTATTAGTGCTGAAGGCCCACTTTAATAACTCTGCCGTGCAATAACTTGATGCTGTGGCTTGTAACTGTACAAATATATACAATACCAATATTTGTACTGAGATCTGTATCCTGTTACTGGGTGAGGAGGGACTTGAGGTGGGTGGAAGATGGAAGGGAATGGTTTTGGGAGGTTGGTGGTCAGAAACAAACTCCATCCCAGGTGCGCCTTTGGATTTCCTTCATTTCCCTTTTCCTGCCCTGATTTTGAACCTGTAAATAGTTGCTATAAAAATGCTCTATCAAAACAAAATCTATCCATTCTTGAATTTTGAGTTACAGAGGCCTGCCATAAAGGTATCTGTACACCGTAATACCATGGACATGCCACACATAAGCAATCTGAAAACGTGGCAGCTATGATGCCTGTTCTGCACTCACACGGAATCCGTCTCCGGTTATGTACCTTCTATTTCTAGTGCTTTGCAGCAGTTTTAAAATCGTCTTAGACTTTCTCGTTGCTCAAATGGGTGTAATTTCGGATATATATATATGTTTGCCTCTGTCTTCATTGCTTGATTTTGCTCTGCGAAAAAGTGTCACTCATAGTCGTTGAAATGTCACTCATAATTACACTAAAGTTATGAAAATGTCACACATAGCAATCTGAAACCTTGGCAGCTATGTGCAAGCAACTTGCCTATGCATGGCTACAGATAGACGTCCAACCTGTCCTGAAAGATCACTCATTCCACGCACTGGCACGCTACCTCACGCTTCATTACCTGGGAGATTGAAAGGCCATTTCAGCAGAAGATGGATTTGAAACAGATCTGTGTCAATGTAATTTCCAGTGAAACTGGACAGGGCAATTGAGGTGAAGCACACACGAGTGAAAGCTTGGGTCATTGGGTTTTCCCTCATTTGGTTTGTTTACGTATGTATGGGAGTTTGACTGTATTATTTAAGTTGTGTAAAAAAAAAAAACATTTGGATAACAATCTGTAGTTATGCCTGTTTGATTGACACATTGGGCCAGATTTACGAAGGACTTGTATTATCATTATGTGAGGCAAATCGTGGCAAGACAACGCAAGTCCTTAAATGGTATTCACAAGGCCAAGCAATGGCTATTTGCGCTGCTTTGCAAGACTTTGTAAAGAAATGTAATGGAACGCAGAAGCTTGGCTTGTATTGTGTTACATTTTGTTGTGGTACGCATTCCACAGGTGGCGCATGGGTGGTCCTGTGCATCCACTCATGGAAGTTGACGCAATCCTAGATTTACTAAAGGTAGTAAACCTACCACAGAGAGGCGGAACAAGGAGAAATATCTGTATTTCTCCTCATATTTCCTCTTTCCACGTGTGCTGCATTCTGCAGCACAGAGAGAATGAGTAAATTGCCTGCAAAAATTGTTTTTGTGCAGGAAGGTATTCCTTCCTGCACAAATACAATCCTGGCCATAACTCACATACTCACAGCATGATGCAAGGGTGCCTGCGTTGGCACTAGGCAGCACACAGTGGACCAGCACTAGGAGGGAGCAAAAGTGAGCCACGTCTTAGTAGATATGGTGCATTTCGGCTCTCTCCATTTCAAGTAATGCAGCACAGCAACTTTGCTTGCTGGTCTGCATTGCTTGTAACATTAGTAATTATACCCCATTGCATGCACATCTCTATGCCCTTCTATAACATGTTAAAGAAACTATGGGGATTAACTGTGTTTTACTTTGGTGTAGCTGAAGAGGACTGAGGCTACTACATACGTTTCGGGGACGATCTGTAAAAACGCCCCAAATGTCACAGATATGCCCAGATGTGGGTCCCAAGCTCACTATGCCACTGGAACCAACTGCACCCTACTGAAGAGGCCCAAAGAGACTGAAACCGGTCTGGGGTTGCTTGTGTCATGCTTCCAAATGGACCTGGTCTAGAAGTTCGGCCTGGACTGTTTTTACTGCATTTGCATATGGCTGGGTCCTGTCTGAGGCAGCATGAGGACAAAAAAATAATGGACTGGGAAGCGGCCTTGAGTTATAACTAGTGGCTGAGATTAATGTAAGCATTCCACTCATCACTTTTTTGTACTCCTCTGTGAAAATATTGGGAAGCACAAGTTGCACGTATTCGTTAAGCACAATTCTTATGGGGCCACATTGAACTCATTTAGTTGGGGACTGGGCACTTTTACACTCTTGATCAGACGGTTTTGCACCAGCATTTGCAATGATCGACTAGAGCCAAATATATAATTTTTAGTGAGTGCTAATATTTATCAGTCAGTGCAAACGTCAAATCGCAGTTGTAATTCTGTGGAAATGCTGGTGCAAAAATGGCCAGTCACCTGTGCAAAATTCTTCAGTCACTCATGCAATGCATGTTCCGTGTCCTGATTAACAGTACTGAGCAATTTTTACGCAGTGTATCTTTTTTAGAGCCACAATGCATAATCTCTGGGCGGCTGAGTGTAAGGCATTCTGGGATAATGATTTATAAATACAGGGTATATTACACACAGCTTTGCATTGCTGAAAAATATTGCCATATCCTTTTAGCCCTTTTTTGAAGCATGTGCCATTAGAGATTATTGAAAGCTGTTTTGCAGGTAGGCAGCAAAACGTTTTTCCAGCCTGTGCGGGATTTTCTCCCATGCGCACTGCTCACACGAGGCCTATGAGAAGCTTTTGTTTGGCCAGGGTCAAACACTTCAATGCCCCTTTTTCTCTAGCTCTCAAAAGGGAAAAATATGACACTTCTAGAAAAGCAGTCACAGAAGTGTGCATGTTTAAGCACAATCGACTCGTTATACCTGAAAAAAATCAAATATCATTTAACGCAGGCCGAGCGCTACATTAAGGGCTTCAGATAGTTGCCTTACGGCACCACCACACAGGGCCGGCTTTAGGATGGTGCCACCGGTGCAGCTGCACTGGGCGCTGACCTGGAGGGGGGGCAGGGCACGAGTCGGGGGTAAACGCGGGTGGACGGCGTCCACCCACTTTTTTCACAGGGTGGACGCCGTCCACCCTGCCAAGAAGTTGGGCCCCGCTAAAAAAGATGCTGAATTCGTCCCGGTGTAATTTCCAAACACCGGGACACTTTCAGCAGCACCTCCACGTTGTTATCTGCTTTCGATCGCTGGCAACAACGTGCAGGCCGTGACGGGATGGGGCTCTCTTATTTCTGACTCCTGCTGGGCCCATAACAAAGGCCGAATTTGAGGGGTCATCAGGCCTCCTTTTGTTCAATCTCTTGCTGGCAGCAGTCAGGAGCCTCACACTTAGAAGCAAATGCAGCAGAGGGGAAACAAAGGCTCACACCTTGTTAGCACTTCACACATACTTAAGAGAGGCAGCTTTTCACTTCAGTCAGTCCCTGTTTAGGAGATATGCATGCACTCTAAGAAAGTCAGATGTGTTGATCTTTCCCAGTATTTGCACAAAATAAATAGCATTTATACAGCGCTTACTACCCCTGAGGAGGTGTTGTAATAATTTAAATATCACTATTTTTTCTTTTTTTAAGCACTATGGGTAGAGGAAGTTTACGCTGACAAAGGCAACATTGTTTTATGTGAAGCTTACAAAAGTGTGAATCTTCTGCCTAAATCAGGAGGGTTTGCAAGTATGCTCAAAATGTGCTCAAATGTACTCATGATAGACCTACTAAACATATATGTGAGGGCTTAAGATCTGATGTCACTTCTTGTGATGCCACTTCCAGTGATGTCAGGCGCTGTGATGTCACGCACCTCACGCGACGCGACGTCACGCGCCGTGATGCCACTTGCATACTGATTAATTAGGTTAGTCCCCCCACTTCTTTTTTTAGGACTTGTGCCCTGAGGGGGGGGGCACTGACCTGGGGGAGGGCGCTGTGTTTGGAAATAACTTACGATGTAAAAGCACCTGCTGCAGAGTTCCTTGTGAGTCCAGCTTTCAGACAGCAATAAAAATGTCAAGATAACTCTTGTGATCAATGTTCCTGCTAGAGAGAGAGAGATCAGAGTTTTTTCTAGGTGCAGTTTTGACTCACCATAAAGTAGCGCAGAGGGTTAATATGCTGCTGCAAAGAACAGATCTATATTTTATGTGAGTGGTTTAGTAAAGCCAGCCTTTACCAGCGCTTTAAAACAAATGAAATGTATGTGAGAAAGGGGCTATGGAGAGATGAGAGGCACTTTTGCTGGGTGGTAGTGAGGGAATCTGAGGAGGAGGTCATGGGGCGGGGGGGTGCCAAAACAGATTATCACACAAGACGACACCAGCGCTATTAGCCCGCCCTGCCACCACAAATGGGCACATGAGGGGGCTAGATTTAAACAAATGGTCTTGAATACGTCATTGTTGTTAGATGGAAGAAAGTAAAAATAATGGCAAAATATAATTTGGCCTGGACTCCAAAACTCCACACTGGAGCTGGGCACTGGTGAGATTTGGGTTCTTCCTCCAAAGTATCTTTCCGAAATATGGGGGAGTAGTTGACCTTCATTAGAGCCCTCTTGGTCCCCACCTTAGGAAGGGAGGCAAGAAAAGTCCTGGAGGGAGATATACAGGAAGAGGAAATAGCAGAAGACCTGCCACAAATCAAGAGGGGGAAGGCACTAGGACCGAATGGCCTCCCATCTGAATTTTTTTAAAGCGTTAGGAGTAAAGTGGTAAAACCCATCCATGCCATGATACATTCAGCCAGAAATAGGGGTGAGTTGCCCAGAGACCACAGACTGGTGATTATAACTCTCATCAACAGGAAATCGCCAGACAAGTGTGTCATACAGGCCTATCTTCATTCTCAGTATCCAGACAAAGGTGTTAGGTGGATTGCTGGCTAATCGCCTCCTGCAGGTCATTTATACCATCATGGCCGCCGATCAACTGGGCTTCATGCCCAACTGATCAACCAGGCACAACCTCTTTGGGTGTCTGGCATGGGGGGAAGGGGTGGCAGAACTGGCAATGCTGTTGGCACTGGATGCTGAAAAAGCATTTGTGACAATGCTGGAATGGGTTGTTTTTTAGTCCTTTCTTTCGGACCTGGGTGCAACTGATTTATACGCAACTCATGGTAAGGGTCCGAGTTAACAGAACGCTGTTGGAGGAAATCGCACTGGGGAGGGGCACCCACCAGGGATGTCCCCACTCCTAGTTGTTACTTGCGGTTGCCACTAAGCCGGTAGCCTCCTGGATTCGACAGGACGCCCTTGACTGGGAGGATATCATCTCACTCTATGCAGATGACATCCCATCCTGTTATTATTAGCTGATTTGGAGGGGCCTATCACAACAATCCTAAGAATCTTTGGGCAATACTCCGGCATCCATATTAACTGGGAGGAATCATAGCCTAATTGGCAACACAGGGAGGGGTGGAAATGCCCTATCCTGTGGGATGACGAGGGTTTTACCTACCTGGGTATCTTTTTACCATGAATCAGAAAAGGATCTACAAGCGTAATCTGGGCAGATGCTCGAGGACTACTGGCGAGATGTAGCCCACTGGCACTGACTACTGTTGTCACTGCTGGGTCAGGCAACATTACAGAAAATGGTGTATCTGCCTAAATTTCTCTACACCCTGCAGAACTCTTTATATGAGGTCCCGGGGCACTTCTTTAAGCAATTGGAGGCCAACACTAGACTACTGCTATGGTATGGAGGGATGCCACTGGTAGCACTGTCAATATTGACTAGGAAACCCACGGAGGGGGGCAAAGCACTGCCAGATCTGCGTCTCTACTATTGGGAATCCCAACTAACAGTGGTTAATGACTAGTCATTCTCTGAAAAGAGGGAGCCCACGCTGATGGCAGGCAGCGGGGCAATGGCCCCGGGTGGCTTTGTAAGACATCTTTATGGGAGAGGGAATCTTAATGGCTTCCCCACATCAATGATGGTGGTGCTTAAAACCTGGAGAAGGGGGGTTAGGAAGCTGGGCTGCCAAAGCAAGTTGACACTGGTGACCCTGCTATGGGACGGGGTGGTCCTTGCTGCATTGCAAGACGTGGAGAGTTCTAAAAAGTAGGAAGTTAGTCATCTCTAAATTGAGAGATCTCTGGATTGAGATTGGTATGGTGCCCTTCCCATACCTCCAGCAACAATATAAATTAGTCATAAGTCAATATCTAAGATATGTACAAATTTTGTATATTATGAGGGACTTCATCCATCTGACCTAAGAGACTGCAGAAGAGAACCCCCTGGAATTGAGGGTACTAGAGGCCCCTCTACATTGACATGCAATCTCCTTTACCTACTCTACACTACTACATAACAGTCAGCCTCTGTTGACAGCACTAAGGGAAAAGCGGGAATAAGATGTGGGACGACTGGAAGGCGGCAACTGGGTTGGGGCGTGCAGTTACACAGGAAAGGTGGCCATTAGAGCAAGATTTCGACTGGCACAATTGAAACTCTTTCACAGGGTATATTGTACCAGGACCAGGCTTTATGTAATGGGGAGGATCATGGATGACAAGTGCCTGAGAGGTTGTAATCAAAGAGGTACACTGTTATAAAGTCGGTGGGAATGCCCAAGACTTTGGACATTTTGGGCAGGTGGGCAGCGTAGGGTCTCACAGGCCCTCGACGACTCCTTGGAACTCACCCCTCTGGTGGTAGCACTGGGTATCTGGAGAGAACAAACATTTGATAGTTGCGCCCTTCTCTTTTGCATCATGGCATTGATGGTGGCCCGACGAAATATTATGCAACGCTGATGAGGCAACAGATCCCCCAACCTTACGTATATGGGAGACTAATATGGATTGGGTGCACACAGGCAGAAGAGAAGATATACCAAGTGAGAGAGTGCCCGACCACGTTTGAAAAAATATGGGGTCCATGGAAGACTGGTGAGTTAAAGGGGGAGAGGCATGATTCTGAGGCCTAGGATGAAAAACAGGTCCGTTGAATCCAAAGGGGAAAGGGGACACCACTGAGGCCAAGATACTGTGATAACACTGTGGAGAATAGGTTGGGACATGTACATTTTTAACTTTGTGGGTACTGAAGTGATTGCTTACCAAACACACTGGGGGGGAGGGGTTGCTGATTTGTCTTGCTGCTATCTGTTGTAAAACTAAATAAACAGTGTTTTTTTTTTTTTTTAAAAGGGCTTTAGGAGTTTTTCACTACCATGCTATGGCGTATAAATCTCAATTACACATGTACTACTTTTTAAATGCAATGCACCCTGCCCTATGAGCCTTTAGCCCTACCTTAAGGGTGACGTAAAAGTAATAAAAAAGAAGTTTAAGCCTGGCAAAAGGTTTATTTTGTAATGTCGAAATGGCAGTTTAAAACTGCACTACAATCTGCAGTGGCAGGCCTGATACATGTTTTAAAAGGCTACTTTAGTGGGTGGCACAATAAGTACTGTAGGCCCAGTAGTAGCATTTAATTTACAGGCCCTCTGTACAGGCAGTACCATTTAGTAGGGGCTTACTAGGGACTTACAAGTAAATTAAATGTGCCAATTAGGTGTAAACCAATTTTGCCATGTTTAAAGTAAGAGAGCACCATCACACTATAACTGGTTAGCAGTGGTAAAGTGCACAGGGGCTTAATATCAACAAAAACAAATTCAGCAACAGAGAGCAAAGATCTGGGGGACACACTGCAAAAAGGGCCAGGTCCAACACTAACTAACTCATCGACTACACAATGTCCCTTCACTTCCACATCAACACCACCATTAGCTTTAGTGCACTGTAAATTAGCAGCAACTGTGAGCACCAGCAAACAACCCGTTTCTGGCGCTTGGTGGTGTTTTGTAGGAGACTGCAATGATTTACTATCACTAGTAAATAACTGAACAAAAAGGTTAATTTAAAACATATTTATTCCTGCACTACTCTCTAAAACACAGTTCCACAGGTCTTAATTTGTAAAAAAAAAAAAAGATGAGAAAAAGATGGGGTTAGTTTAGATTTTTCTACTTCACAAATTGGCCTAAAAGAGGCATTTAGCATTATTTTCTTAAGTAATTAAAGAAGTACTGGAGTAAAAGAAATGATGTTTGCACAATTGTAATAAATGTGTGATTGTATGTTTATTAGTACTCTTCTTGGCAATATAATGTTCATTTGAGACAAATTGTTTTTCATGGGCGTGGCATAAATATGCATGGATCAAAGTATCCCCTGTCATACCTTAAAAAGGATATTGAAAGTCACCGAGGAATTCCATGCCTTTAGAGGAATGAAGCAGAAGGTGACGAGCAATAATATCCTTACAACATAGGATATTTTAATTTTTTTAAGATATGTTCCCACCACTACCAATACATGGTCTCTGTTCTTTTATATAAACAATTATGGTTGCAAAAATACGTAGCATAAATGCAAAATCTGTAGTGTGAAATCAGTGGCAGCCAGTAATTTTGACAGGGAGGGTGGCAGCAGGCCACATATGCACACATGTACACTCACTCACACCCATGCATTCACAAACGCACACCCACACATGCATTCACAATAACTAACGACAAATTCAAACACTTATAGATAAACGCATGCACACACCAAACACTCAAAATCATTAAACTCCCTGCCTGCAGCTCTGGGAGAGGAAAGCCTCGGAGATCCCAGGAGGGTTGAGACTGCTGCCTTCACTTAGGTCAACCAATGAGGGAAGGCAGCAGTCCCTCACTTGTCGCAGAGTGGGATGGGTTCAGTGAGAGTTGCTGTCCCCACTCTATAAAGAGGGGTCAGTGATCGACACTCGGCCCTAGGTGCTTCAGGGCTTAAATCTGAAGCGCCCAGGTCCAAGGCAATTGGTGACGCTCCCTCTTGTCACGTGGGGGAGGGCCTCGAGGCACTATTGCCAGGCTGAAGAGGTCACGCCCACAGGCCTATGAAATCCTCAGCCTGGCAAAATTCAGCTATGGCAGCCAGGAGCATGCACATTTGTCTAGCTCCTGGCTGCCTGACCTGAACAAGAAGAGTGTCTGTCAGGCTGACATTTGCTCAGCCTGACAGACATTCTTCCTCTCTGGAAATATGCATGGGCCACGGCTATGTGAAATTAAACAAACCAACATTCAGCTGGAAATTTGCTGTAAACACATATTACGTGAAGTTTAATTTAAGCTACGGCAGTGACCATTCTCACTATAAAGTCATCAATATGATATCAAGCTCTCTTTCAATTTACTCAACCACTGATGCAGTGAAGAGGCTGCCATATGTGCAGGTATGAAAAGCCTTACTTTACATTATGCCCTCTAGAGTACCTGTTGAACGTATTTAATGCTGCAAAGACATGGGAGCATATCTTCAGTATTGCTATTTAAACCTTTTTGCTTTTTAACCAAATTATTTATCAAAAATATTATGAACATTTTATTTAAAATGCACCATTTAGCCCTCTATATTTCAGCATTTTCTCAAGGGACCCCCTACCCTCCACCCATCGAGTTCCCCTTATGTCAGTCGGGCTAAACTGCGCCTCTTAGGGTGGACCAGGCCTGATTAGCCTATGGCTGACCCTGTCTGTGAGGTGAGAGTGAGCAAAAGAATGATAGGTGTTAGACCTGGCACCATTGGCGTGTGTCTCCTCTGCATTTTTGCCTTTGCCTCCTGTGTTTTTGCTGTGTGTTGGACTACGTTTTGCTGGTCTAGATGCTTTGGGCACTTTGCCACTGCTGTTCAGTGCCAAAGTACAAGTGCTCCCTTTGTAAATTGTTGTTATGGATTAGTGAGTCCATGATTGGCATATTTGATTTACTTGTCAGACCCTAGTATAGTGCACTGTGTGTGCCCAGGGCCTGTAAATCAAATACTGCTAGTGGGCTGCAGCACTGATCGTGCCACCCACAGAAGCAGCCTGTAAAATGTAACTCTGGCCTGCCATTGCAGAGCCTGTGTGCAGTCTGGGCTGCCATGTCGACGTGGCAAGGGCACACACTTGCCAGTCCCTAAACCTTCCCTTTTCTACATATTAGTCACCCCTAAGGTAGGCCCAAGGTACCCCTGTGGGCAGGGTGCATTGTATGTGAAAGGTAGGACATGCCCTGATGTGTGTGGCATGTCCTGATAGTGAAATACTGCCAATTTTGTTTTCTACTATTGCAAGGCTACCTGTTCCCATAGGACAGAATGGGGAGTTTGTTTATAACATCTTATAAACATAACTGGCCCTGGGAACAAGGTAGAAAAATAAAGTTTAGCATGCCTGAACTCAGAATGTTAAAATGCATCTTTTAGTGAGGGTGATTTTTACATTCTGTGTTTGAAAATACCACTTTTAAAAAGTAGGTGTTTTCTTGCCTAACCATCCAGTGTGCCTCTGCTAGGTTTGTGTATTGCGTATCTGGCTTTTGGATGACAGGGGCTGGAGAGGGGCAGCGGTTCCCGAAGTCTGATGAGTCTGGGCTGGGCTGAATAGACCTGGGCTGTATTTAAAGTTGGGGGAGGAGATTTCCTTTCACCTGAATGGGCCTGGTCTACCTTCAACAATGTTGTCTCCACCTCCTGCCAGGAAGCTGCACAAGTGAGGACAGAACTGGTTTTGGCTGGGTACAGACACTCTCTGCCTTCAGAGAACAAAGGATTTTGGTGTATAAAAAGAGGGTCCCAGACCCCAGACTTTTAGATCACTTCTGGGAATCAAGAGGAACCTTTGCCAAGGAGAAGAGCCAGAGAAGCTGAGGAGGAATACTGCCCCTGTGCTGTTTGCTGTCTGGGGTTTGCCTGCAGTGGCTACTTGTTGCCAAGGAAAGGAGAAAAGGACTTTGCTGTTTGCTTTGTCACCTGCTTGAAAGAAGATCTCCAAGGGCTTGAAACTGAGCTTGCCTCCTGTTCTGAAGTCTCAGGGACACAAAGACTTCACCACCAGCTCCCCTGAATTTCCTTGCTGGGCATTCTAACCTGCAAAGAGGTGCCTACTGCTGTTCTGGACCTCTAGAGACTGTTTTCCGCTGGGAGCTGGAAAATTGACGCAACTTCGAAGAAGCGAGACGCATCCGCACCTGTTTCCGACGCAACGCCGAAGAAACCGTCGCAGCACCTGCAGCGGCTCGAGAAATCGCTGCACGCCGCATCGAGTGCACCGATCTCCGAAGTCCGAGATCCCTGCACCGAGTCCGACGCAAGGCCTTCGGTGCGGCTGCACGAGTTCACGCATCGTCACCGGATCATCGCAACGAGGCGCCAAGTCTGTCGCATCGTTGGGGGACGCAGTAAGAAACCGAGGCATCACCTTCCCACGCAGTAAGAAACCGACGCATCACCTCCTCTTCGGTAAGGAACCGACGCATCACCTTCCCTGCGCTGCAGTAAGGAACCGATGCATCACCTCCCCCGAAGCAAGGAACCGACGCATCACCTTCCCTGAGTGTAAGGAACCGACGCATCACCTTCCCTGCGGCTCGTTTTGTTTGTTTGCGTGACGCATCGCAGGTACTTTGTGAGAAAAGTGTTGCATCTGTAATTTTGCTTGAACTGAACTATTTCTACCATCTGAAAGTCATATTTTTAATACTAAATTGTGGATTTTTGTCATTTGGTCTTGTTTTGGTTTAGATAGAGATTACTTATTTTTCTAAACTGGTGTGGTGTCCATTTGTAGTGTTTTCACTGTATTACTGTATGTGTTCACAAATGCTTTACACACGGCCTCTGAGATAAGCCTGTCTGCTCGTGCCAAGCTACCAAGGGGGTGAGCAGGGGTTATTTTAGGAGTGTATCCCCCTTACCCTGACTAGAAGCAAGGGTCCCTATTTGGACAAAGGTACCTACCTCTACCAACTATAGACCCTCATTTCTAACAATAGGCTATAAAGCACTACACAGAAATTACCGTTTATTAAGATGAATCAAAGCATTCCATCAATATTTTTTTGTTTTCCATAGTGAGTCGTCAGAGATGGATTCCGTAGCTCCATGCGCTGTGTAACACAGGCTACAAATCAGTGGTGAGGCCCAACCTGGCCCAAACATGTCTGGGTTGATGCCAATTGTCTGTGATGTGATAAATTAATTTGCACTGCTTAGGTTAATTGATGAACACCAGACATTACTTTCTGTATTTCCCTATGTCTGAAGATAGATAGGAATAGCAGGAAACAGTTCATATGGCACTTAAAAAGTAAAGTGTTCCTTAAACCTCAAAGGGTGCTGATCCAAAGAATAAATAAGCAATTAAGAGCCTAGTGTTACCGGCAGAATTAGCTAAGAAAACAATTGGAAAGTATAAAGCTGTACGGTTTCCAAAAATATTGATTTGGTGGGGATATTATACACAATATTTATTTGCAGGGGATTTTACACACGATGCAGAATTCATCCTGCACAGTTATTTTTATGGAAGGTATGTGATACACAAACTAAGGGCACATGGATATTCTTTTAGACTTGCAGATTGAGTTTGAATGAATAACGAACACCAGTGTCTGCAAAGTTAAAAATAAAATTATAAGGTCCTTCATGACAGTCAGAACCTTGGCATTATGTTGAACAATGTAAGAGTGAGTTTACCGAGAAAGTCGCAATGAGTTCTCATGTGGCAGATGAGGTGATAATTTTTATACCTGGTGCATTAATAAATTTTGTGCCATATTATGTTAACTGTGAGCATTTGGCATTGGCACTCAATGCACCGGGTACCAAAACCCCAAAACATACGGCCGCTTTCCTCCCAAAACAAAAACTATGTTTGTAGTCTTACAATAATATGGAGAAAAATATAAAGGGGCATTCTTGTTAAACATCCTTTAAAAATACTAATGGAACCTTTTCCACGTAACCACTCAACTCTATGTACATTTTGAGTAATGGGCATCAAAGGGTAAAGGTCTCCATCGCCAACCTTGTTGCACAGGCAGTGACCGTTATAAAGGGTTCCAAAACTCTCTTGGAAAGTCTTTATTTGGACATATAAAGTTCCAAATGTGAAGGGTTCTTAAGGCAGAGCCATACCTCATGAATATGTATGTTTTTGAATACTGTTTTTGAATATTTTTGGTGGTATTCCACCTGACATGTTCCCGTTTATTTTAATACTCTTAGAAGATCTATTAGCATTTTTTCTTTTTATTCTACTTATAAAACAACCCATGGCCTGGTCCTAAGCTCTGGGACAGGGTTTCCTAAACATTTTATTGACACAACCTTACTTTCTCTTAGTAAACCAAGCCTAACAGTGTCTTGCCCCTCCCCCCCCCACTACCTTCAGTTTAATTGTTACTATGTTGGTTGGCATTGGAATGTTTGAGCTCTGTTTAATAAAAGAGAGTGCCAGATAGCCAATAACATAATCCATAACATGTGGCTTGGCCGACAGCTCACATAGAAGGGCTTTAACAGACAGTAGAACCCTCAGCAGGATGCTATAAGGCTAATTCAATGATTAATCCGGCCACAACAGAATGTTCTATGGACCAGACCTGCATAATGACCCACAGGTTTAGGAAAACCTTCTCTACCGCTGCATCACAACCAAGCTCCTACACTAACACGTGGCAGCACCCACAAGCCATCTTTCATCCCTGATTACCTCTTGATAATAACCCTCTCCTTTTTCTTAAATTTCCTCCCCTCACCAATCTCCCCATGTTTTCATACATACAAGAAAAACGGTATGCTTTATTTGATTCGGCATACCATACTTTGATTTAAAATCAACAAAAAATGTAGGAAAATTGGTTGCTGCAATTCCTTGGTTATGAGGTTCCCTCAGCAGTCACTTCAAAATGGCGGGATAATTCTATATGAAATGTTTTGTGGAGAAATTTAATCCGATTGTGCAAAAGTGAGACAGAGTAACAAGACACCTTTGGCAGCAGAAATTGTTCCCATGTTCCCATGTTATACATGTCTCACAAAACCCTTTGCTTTTTAGCAGTCTATTAGTGGCTACTAGTGAAGTTTTGGTGGAGCACTACTCAATGACAATGCTTGTTCCTCTCTCACAATATTGCTACATTGGCGACCAAAGAAAAATCTGTGTGACTCAAGCACCAGAAGTTTGGCATCTTGTCTGGAACATGATCTGCGATCACCACATCAAACAGTATTCAAAATGTAAGCACTCTCCTTGATGTTGAACAGAGAGCATTCTATCCTGAGTTTGCAAATGTCTCTATCCTGAGACCAATTGGTGAGCTGCCGTGAGAAATGGCAAGAGCTGATCTGTTCAAATAGGACTCACCTTGATAGTAAACAGTATAAAGTGAAATATAACCGATGGCGTACTGTATTTGCATTCTCAAATGTAACAGCTAATGAAAATGTGAAAATTGAATAAAGAGAAGTAAAAAAAAAAAAAAGAACAAAGAGCATTCTTATTCAATATTAACATACACTGATTCATTAGGTCTCACCACTTTATATTTTTGTCTGCTGAAAAACAAGCGGAGAAGACTTATTCTTTTAATTAATTACCTAAATATGGGCATGTATAACCAGTTTTCATAATGGGAGTGTTAATGACTAAAGCTAATGGTGTTATTACGAATTTTTCAAGAAGCTATTCCCTACCAGTTTTGGTGTCCATGCTTCAGACAGTTGTGTTTGACTCCGGTAGCTGTTCCTAAAGTCCTCTTATATGTTTAAGTGCACTCATGATTTTGGTGCACAATTTCACTTATTTCAGCTGATTTTCATCCTTACCTGCCACTCGACTGCAACATGGGTGGCTATAGAAGGCCACTGCTGCAGTCTGTTAGTGCAGATATTGTTTACTGGTTCAGTTTTTGTTCTCTCTTTGAAGGGTGAATGGACCATGAAGCTCTGAGACAGTGTTAACTATCATCATGTAACCAGCTTTATAAAATAAACTCAAGGGAACAAGAATACACATAGGGTTTTCAATGGTTATTGGAATTACAGCAGACCACCTTGGACTAATTAAGTGTTTCTTGTGCTACATCTGAGCTTCGAAAAAACCTGTTATTGGAATATTTACTAGTCAGTGATGCCAACACTCCATCAGCTGACACTTGGTTCGATTTGTTTCTTAACATAATTATTGAGCATTTTTTTGACCAAATATATACAATTCTTGTGTAAACAACTTTAAGGACAAATAACTGATACATAGGATTTTGCACTTGAGTAAAATTAATTGATGATAATGGAGAATTCCACTTTCAGAATGTATAGGTCACTTAGAGGATAGTGATCCTTTGATACTGTACTTCCATTGTGTACTCATGACTGTACAAGAAATACCAACTAGACTGGGATCTCTATGTCACTTAGCATGCATCCATATTTCATTCTGTTCTGATGAAGGGCTGGACTGTTCCCATTGGGCGCAGGGTCAAGACTGATTTGCATATGGCTGGGTCCAAACTGGAATGGCATGGTGAGCAAAAAAAACGATGGATTTAGGCTCAGATCTCTGTACTGGGGTGAATGTATGACATTGTTCGACATTCTGTCCATCAATTGTTCTTTTTGCATGATGAAGGCCAAGGCTGTAGATTTGCCTGTTATGAATTGAAACATGTTAATAAGATATATGTTAGTAGGTAACGTTGTGATTATCTGCACTGTATTAATGAATCTGTGCACTATAGCTTGCACAAGTAGTGAATGGTATCACTGTTTTGTTATGGGCAATATGTCAGGTGTTTTTGTTCAACTGGTTCTTGAATGTGGTAGCTCATGACCTTTTCTGCATTTATAAGACAGGTAAAACATTGTTAATTGTAGTTTACTACTCATTGTCCTACATTCTTGTTTATTATGTATACCCCATTAGGGTTTTTGTGGAAACTCTTTGTATGATACTTTAAGATAATAGACAAGAAAGAAAAAAACTATTTTAGCAGAACCATAGTTACATTAATCAAAAAGCAAATTACAAAAGGAAAAGTCTATAAAACAAATTTTATTATAAAAAACATAAAGCTCATAGAGAGGAAAATTACAGCTTTAAGACAGGAGTTCACCTATCAAACTTTAACGAAAATTGTCTTCTTTCAAAAAGAAATGTGACATTAAACATAAAGAAATTAGGGGGTGAGCAAAGGTGTGGCAATTCC
Organism: Calotriton arnoldi; assembly: GCA_963921515.1. Taxonomy (NCBI): domain Eukaryota; kingdom Metazoa; phylum Chordata; class Amphibia; order Caudata; family Salamandridae; genus Calotriton; species Calotriton arnoldi. Next base: position 27,290 of record CAWUFW010002481.1, read on the forward strand.
AGTAAAATTATGCGAACCAAGAAGTAAGTATTACTCATACTTAGTGGTCATGTGATGAGCAGCGTGATTTATGTTCTGACAAACAGAAATGCTAGGAGATATAAAAACACATCTGAGAGAAAACCTATTTGTTCTCAGCAATCCAACATAATCTTTGGAAGAAAAAATCCAGCAAAATGGTGTGATTCAGATAAAGAGATCATGGCCTAATTAAGTAGGACATTATCTCTCAAACACAATATTCCGATCTGAACTAATATTTAGAAATCCCCAAGGATCTAGAAACAATTCAGAAATAAAATGAGTCAGAGGGTATTCATAAAGTTTTTAAACCAGGAGCACGTGTCTTAGACGCAAAGAAAACTGTATATGAAGGGAATGCATATGAACCACCAAAGCGAACAAGTGTGTACTGTTAGTAAGTAAGAAAGACCTATGTATGAGTGAAATCATAATAACTGGTGGTAGAGAAGGGGTTACAGTAAACCAAAGCAAAGTAAGTTATCACTTGTATTCCATCCTGGTTTTATTGTAATATATTCAATGGGATTTTTTTCTTTTACATGCCTTGAATTTTTATCTTGCTTTTATATATTTTGTATTTATGTATTTATATTGGTCTTTTATGGCCTTTTAGGCCGAAATAAAGATACTGACTGTCTGACTTGTAAAGTAACCAGTTTGTGGGTATTCCCAATTATTTACAAGTGTATATACCACACTTATCTGAGCACTTGGCCCAACCCCAAACAATTTAGACCTAAAATAAGTTTGTCATGTCATGTAGTGTCGTTTTTTGATATGTTATAGGCATTCGTACAGCTGGGTGTGGGAAACGATACTGCAAACACTGCAAAAGTAGGGACAGGCAAATAGCTATGACTCATGTATGTGAATGCCATGGAGTTATGCACAAACATTATGACATGCTTGTTTTACTCATGACTGGTAACAACATGTGCATGAATGCTCAAACAACTGTAAACTAAGCTCATGCATAAGCATAATTTATACATTGGAAAGCTTACACGACTAACTGCGTAAATTTGTAAATCAGAATTACATCGTTTAGTCTGAACAAGATGGTTGATTGGAGTTCCAAGACTCCTGTGAAATCAAAATGCATAATGTACTTAGTGATGTGTTTTGATAGGATGGTGACCAGGTAGAAGCAGCTTTGTAGGCACGGTACCCTAATGGCTAGAAAGCATAGTCATGCAGATACAATTGTCCACCTATCATGGATGCACGAGTGATGCAAATATAGAAGAAAAGAATGCCAGATTCAATTCCACTCACAATCCCGAATGGAAATGTATGCAAGAAAAACATTCAAGCACACGGCCGTTCTAATCTAAGATGCAGCGTCTTGTGATGCAAATGTCACAGATCACTTGTTAGTACTAATGTTGCAATAAGATATCTGGAAATGATTTGCAAATCCCAGGAATATTGCGGAATATTCTCAGTGGCCGTAGGAGGAAGCTGTATTGAAATGTGTGCAATATTCTTGATGGTTTGGTGAAATGCGAAGAGCATTGTTAGTCATAATCACTTCAAAATGACGTTTTGAAAATGCATTGGCTATTTACAAAAATTTGCATCGGTTTGTCTATAAAATCAGTACAGTTTATTTATAGGCAACACATGTACATATGCCTGTGTCATTCGTCTGTGCCCTCATCTTAAGGAACACACGCGATGGCTTTAAAAAAACACAGTTATGCCATTAACTATTTATTTGTGTATTTGTCTTGGAGATTTATAAAGCACTGCATGTCCACTTATAGTTAAAGCAGTGCACTGTGTTAGATGTAGTCAAACAGGTCTGGTTACCACCCCTACCTAGCAGAGACGAATCAGCTCAGGTGAACAGTACTACCAAGAGCAAGGATCACTAGCCTAGAGATAAACGAGTGAAAAAAAAAAAACTAGAAGGCAGACCTTCTCCATCTATAAATAAAAATCTTGCAATCAGAAACTATAAGCACATCTCTCTAAGGGGAAACAGCCTTTAAAATGCGGTAATTAACACGCAATATCATCACCACGCATCCTTAACAATGCATTAGTCTTTACAATGCATATCTTTACCACGCAAAGTTTTACCACGCATATCCCTTTACCACACATGCCTTTAAAACGAAAATATAAGTATTCCATAAGGAAGTATAAAGCCTGTATATATATATATATATATATATATATATATATATATATCACGCAGTCGCCGCTGTAATCCAAGGATTTCTCCACAGTACGGACACGGACCCAAGTTGGTGCTATGTATAAGATACTTTATTTGATCGCCATTACGCGTTTCGGCTCCCTTGAGCCTTGTTCACATGACATGGTTTGAAAACTAAGTGCTAATTTTATAGTGCCGATAACAACCAATTAAAAACATATATCACGTGATACCTTCAACAGTAGACATGGAAGACATACTTTCTCTTTCACATAATTGGAAATCTCATTCGACCTGGTTTTTAAGTTCGACATGGTTATTATTTCTCTTGCAAACAATGGTGTTGCAGTAATATAAAATATTACCAGAACCTAAAATGCAACTGTTATTTGACATTTAATCTGTTAATAGATAGCTTTTATTCAATATATGGATAAATCCAGAATGGCAAACTGTGTAATGTAGCTGCCTGATTGTCCTACTGTTGTGGTATTCGATTGTGATAAATAAAATTACGTGTTAAAAAGTGCAAAAAGTGAAAAAAGTGCAAAGTGCTGAAATATTAGTGCTTTAATATTTCAATTATATATATATCATCCTCCAAAAGTGCTCTGCATTCAGGAAGCACTCCAACAGCTGGTGATTTTTCCAAACCTTTTATTTAAAGGAAACAGAACTTCCATTCCGATCATTAAAATCCTCCTGCCTTACGCGTTTCAGAGATTCATTCTCCTTCGTCAGAGGCAGTTTGAAAACACACAATTATTAAGGCTCCCACAGTTCCCTGCGCAATACTTCAATTTATAGGCCTCCGGTGTGCCTTTCTCAGTGAATGTTATTCCAGTGCACACTGGAACTTGTGGTTTCTCTGCGCCATTTTTAACCCTCCAGTGGTTTGGAAAAATCACCAGCTGTTGGAGTGCTTTCTGAATGCAGAGCACTTTTGGAGGATGAAATTGCACGGCGGGCTCGGCCGTGAAGGAATGCACCACCCTTAAGAACTGAAAGGGACCAGAAGAGCTGAATTGGTTTGGCATCTGAAATCGGCACAGTTGGTTGTGAAATGTGGAGACAGAACAGCTATTCTGAGGCCCACTGGAGGGCTTGAAAGTGGTCCTTGTAATTGTTTGATCACACACAACCCACTGGAGGGTTAAAAATGGCGCAGAGAAACCACAAGTTCCAGTGTGCACTGGAATAACATTCACTGAGAAAGGCACACCGGAGGCCTATAAATTGAAGTATTGCGCAGGGAACTGTGGGAGCCTTAATAATTGTGTGTTTTCAAACTGCCTCTGACGAAGGAGAATGAATCTCTGAAACGCGTAAGGCAGGAGGATTTTAATGATCGGAATGGAAGTTCTGTTTCCTTTAAATAAAAGGTTTGGAAAAATCACCAGCTGTTGGAGTGCTTCCTGAATGCAGAGCACTTTTGGAGGATATATATATATATATATTTATATATATATATATGAATGAACAAATTCACCTTAACTTAAAAAGATGACATCGGCACTCCAATGGCTCAATCACTGCGGTTTATTCAACTTCGAGCGATTTCAACATCCACACGTTCCGGCTGCCAGACGCAGCTTTGTTCACGAGATATATATATATGCAAAAAAAGAAGCAGAGAACCATTTCTGGGTGCTCCCTTGTGTCTGGACAAAGCTATACCTCTCTGAAGAACTCTAATGAGAGCAAAACACGTATTAGGGGTTGCTATTATTCATTTCAGGTTGGCTTGGATGGTATTTCACCAATCCAAAGCTGTAATTCTGTGCCTGGAGTGGTAAAAGGCTTTGGCCATTTTACAGCTCGGCAGGGATAGCACTGTGCTAATCCTATGCTTAATGATTTTGCTGTGGAAATGGTAAAAGACTTTGTCCCTTTCTATCTCAGCGTGGATGGCACTGTGCTAATCCTACACTTAAAGACTTTGATAGAAAAGCAGACATTTGAGGTGAGCAGATTTAGAGTGTCGCTGGTGTTGAGAGTGCTCTATATTGGAGCTGCTTTCCACCTAAACTTGAGAACTACCCAGAGTTCTCTGCTTCTTTTTTGCATAATTTATGCGTCACTCTATGCCTGAAAGGGTTTTGTTTTGATATATATATATATAATATTACTTGCAGAAACAGAGTCTTATCCACCATGCATGTGGGCGCTCCTTCATGGGCGTGGATCCCCACTAAATATGTACACAAGCTCTTCAGAAACCCAAAGAAGACGGGCGCTCCAGGTCAGCGCTGAACAATGCTTTAATTTCAGCAACAATCAATCACCAACGCATTTCAGCTCGATTGAGCCTTTCTCAAGGTGTCAAGCTCCACCAACATTAGAAAATATACACAACATAGCATAGACATAGAAACAGTATTCTTACTTGCTATATCTGATCGTAGACTGTGCATGAAAATCATTACATCAGGTAATAAATAATACATCATATTTCATCATACTAAAAGCATAATCACCTACATGATATAATATAAATTGCATGAGAGAAAATTGCATATATAATCTAGTCCATGAAAATATTCATAGACATAGAAAAAATAGTAACATTCAGGAAAACCCTATTTAAGTTCATATGCTCGTAACAACCCCGTATTTGTCGTCTAGTGGCATATTATAAACACTAAATACTGGAATACAGTGAATAGTGCGCAATGCCTCTAATCCAACACACATCTCATGTCAGTAATGATCGCAAAGCACAATTCGTAAAGCACATAACCCACGTAGTGCAGGGTTCGGATTAAATGAAAGCAGCAAAAACTACAGCGCTCAATATGCAAAGCTTCCAAAGTAGTGACATACAAGGCAAAACACATAAAAAAACAAATCCCCAAAAACAATAACCAAATTGAAGACATAAAATCATTCTTTAAAAATATTGCCCAGCCGGATAACATTATCAGCAGTACCCATCCTAAGGAGTACGGAGCGTTTGAATACAGCCTCAAAAGACAATCACTTAAAGTGGAGTCAGAGCTGTTCTAAAAATATAATCACAGAATTCTACTCAATTAGCACATTGTAATACTGTATCATAAATTACATATTGTCAAATCACATTGAATACTATATACAGCGGTGCATGAACTTCATGCTGAAGGACTTGACACCCTTCTATGTTGTAAAGGTATATGTGTGGTAAACGTGGTAAAGAAATGCGTTGTAAAGACTTCTGCATTGTTAGACCATGTGGTAAAGGCATGTGTGATAATGGCATGCATGGTTCCTTCATACAATCCTCTCCAAGAAAAGATGCCCCTTCATACTGGGGGCTCACATGTTTTTTCTTTTGCGGAGTTTTATATAGCGCGAACTTGACCCAAAGGTATCAAGTATCAGAGCGCTTTACATAGCACCAGTTGCATTACATGAGGACACATTCATTTTTGTTAGGCACGGGGAGATTAAGTGATTTGCCCAGAATCACAGGATGCTCAGCGTCATTGCCGAGACTCGAACCCAGTTCCTCAGATTCGAGGTCGACCGCCCTAGCCGTTAGGCCAACTCCTCTCCCCATGTTGCCTTCCACTTTTAAACAACTCTTAAATCATTCCCATGTTCTCTCTCCCATTCTTCAGCACCCTTTTGCTTCTTAACTGGTCTGTGCTTTATAAGTAAACATACATAAATATAAATGCAGGTTTTATCTTAGCTTGTGAGGCTTTGACAGAAATGATACTGAAAATCAAAAAGTCTGAATGCATACAGTAGTTAGCAGGAAAAGGTACGAAAAGCCCAATTAGTGGGTCAGCATCCAACACTGTCAGAAGACAACAGTAAATCTGGATGACCCCTATCAAAAATACTAATGACAAATAGCCTTTATAGAAAAACTAAGTGCCTGATTTAGAATTGGATGGACGGAGTAAAGGCTGTCAGGGTGATGAACGACTTTATGTCCACCATCCTGCCAACTCTACCTGCCAAATCTAGAGTTAACCGCCGTCCCCCTATGCATTTGCATGAACCACCGTCACAGCAGTTCATGCATTCTGGACGCTAACAACTCCTAAAGCATGACTTTGTTTTTTGCAAAGTAAAACCTAATGGCCCCACCACCATAGGTGTTTTCTCCCATAGTTTGGGGGTCATTTTTAGGGTTTGTGCACAGTGTTTGCACTGTGCTTGTGAAATCTATGGTATTCAATATAAATCTTAAAAGAGGCTTACATCCCGCCCCCTTTCTTTTCATTGGTTCCTGTGCTTGCCATTTACTTTTCCTCCATTTTCATTGGCTGTAGCACACAGTTTCCTGTTGTTCCTCTGTGGTTTCTCATGTTTTTCTCTTATCAGTGTCCCGTCACTCAACTACTGTTTCTATCCCCTTTTGGGGAACTTTTTTAAATGGTTAGCCTGCAGAGAACTTGCGCTGTACTCTATCCACCCTAATCAGCGTATTGGCAGAGGTTCAAATAACTACACAATGGGTGCACTGCTGGTCACAGTGTGTAACCTTTCAACTACATCTATAAATATACTCATTACTTTAACAGTTCACATTCAAGACTTGTGACACCAGTCAGCGGGAACGATGCATCAGAGGCCGGCGCTCAGAGGCCCGCGCTTACAGAGCCCCTGCTCACAGCCATATCAAAGGTATTTTGAGCTTGTTTATTTTACTAGCTAGCACTATAAAAAAAAAGCATATGCAGGCTGTCTTCTCTCTGCCCCGACGCTCAAAGAGTCCGGGGGCTACATGGCTGCTTTCTTTATATTAATCGTCCATCTCTATAGGTGAAAAGTTGCTGTGGTTCACATGTCTTCCATTTGCCTCAGTGGAGATTGAAGCATTCCTCCAGCCCCTGCCTCCTCGCCTCCATTGTTTCCACACATCACTCCCTCACTGAGGGAACTGGGCTTTTTAATTTATCCCTAATGTTTATTTAATGCTAGTTGCTAATGTGTCATTACCTTATTTTAAAAAGTACGGCCTTTAAAGCTCCCTTAGCCCGTTCACTTTACAGGGGAAACTTTTCTTTTTTACTTTTCAAGATATGATATGATAGGCGATTTATATTGTGCACAGGTACTCCAGGGATCCGAGGCAGAAGCAGCAAGGTCATTGATGAAAGGACTTAAGCTTGCGCAAAAACCCAGGTTTTAAGTTTCTTCTTAAACAACGCTGAATCATTCATGGTCCGTAGCTCCAGCGGAAGATAGGTTGGTGCGCCCTGAGATAAGCAGGCTGCCTTAATAACTCTAGATATAAATGGGACTCAGCCTCACCGGGCAGGACAGCCAACAGATCCAAGCAAACAATGGGGGTTGTGTGTGCTACCTCTGGCCCGGAGGTGCAGTCTTACAATCCCTACCATTAAGAAATCTCACAGTGAGTCAAAATCGCACGCTCCTGCTTGCAGTTCTTAATGCAAACCCCTCCCATGACTGCCGCATTCCTTTATTGCTTGTCCACCCATTGCTTGCCCTATCCACCGACCCCTGCCACTGCTTTATCTTTCGTTGCTTGCCTGCCCCATCCCTGTTGTTTTATTTTAAACTGAAGCACTCCAAAGCACTTCGTTTTATTTTTAATTGTAAAAACAGTCCATGTTAAAACATGCTTTCAGGCGCTAGCTGCTGTACAACATGGCTTAAAGTTCTTTTTAAAGCGCAATGATGCAGCCAGTGTTGACTGCATCATAGGGTTTTTTTTTTACTTTAAGCCACAACAGGGGTATGTAACATGTTTTTAAAAAGGAAAGTGTTTTTGGCAATAGCGGCTGGTGTCAGGGCAGAGTGGCGGGCGGGGAGAGGTACGATGGATGAAAATACAAAAAAATAATAATAATAAAACTGAACAAAAACAAACATACCTGCCGCCCGCCACATCCTCGCTCTTCTGCTTCTCTCTGCTCCAGTCCACTGCAGTCACAGGCTCCTAGAATCCCCTGTGGAAAATCCAGACGCTGCTCTCATGCATGAGAACAGTGTCAGGATTGACCTGAGTGCCCTGTATTTGCGCTCCCAGAGAGACTGGTAGCCTGTGCCAACTGTCTCCAGCCCGGCAACACAGCTCAGGTTGAAGACATCTCAGTGCGCATGTCGGCCTGGCCGTCCTAAGATGGCCGGCCAAACCGACATGCACACTGACAGCAGTGCGCACCACTCCTCCTGCAGCCTGTCACCTACTAGGACCCGCCCCCCAAGACGCGGCCAGGAAAATAAAAATAAAACGTTAATAAACCTGTTTTATTCTTGTTTTATTTTTGGAAATTTTTAGGCTGCTGGCAGGGGGGGGACGTTTTTTGTGTGCTTTAATATAGAAACAAACTGGAAGAATGTAGCACAAAGTTTCTTTCTTTCTGCTACCTGGATTGGCCGTAATAATCATAGCATTCTGGAGTTTATTAATTTACATTACTGAGCTTGGGAACAAGATCTCTGAGAAGTGCTGTAGCTGACTTTTGTTCGGGTGCACGACCAGCTAATAGGATTTAGTTGGCTTTTGATTCGTATCCTCTCACACATAAGATGTGAACTGCTTGACCAGCTCCTTGGCTGAGGACGCAGGCATTCCTCTTAGTCGATTTACAAATGAAAGGTTGAACTGTCATCAAATTTTTTTTCATCGGTGAGTGCCCTGCCCATGGTGCTGAAAAAAGCTCTGTTCTGACCTGGACTGGCAGAGTCCTCAAGACCACTCTTGCTCTGGGGAGGACACAGTCAGTATTCCTACCTCAAATGGGTGGTGGAGACCACCAGTCATGGGGCTTTGGGATGAAAGGGCAACTCGCTTTACAACTGGTTTGCTGCTGTCTTTTCTGGCTTCTCCTGTCAACTTTCGAACAACTAAGGTAAACTAGGGCATGCAACTAAGATGAAGTTTGCTGCACCACTTGATCTACTGGATGGAAAGTGTTTTCTCCTATAACCACTGTCTAGATTTCTAGTTTCTAAACAAACATTTATCTTTAGAAATGATTCCGCAGCAAAGGCAATTTCAGACTGCAATAAATGTTCTAGTTAATGTTTTACACAAAGTTTGTGTTCACTGCAAATCATGAAATTAATATATAGACAGGCTCTACTTGACAACGTTCTTAATTGATACCTTTGTCTGCGTTAGATGTTAACTTCACTCACTGTGAACAGTTTACAGGTGTTTCTAAAGGAATGCTTTAACTTTGGAGATTTGGAAGATTTGTGTTACCTTTTCATTGTTTTCATTTGATTGACTGGATGCATTTATGTGTCAATCTCCACCAATGTGGATTCTTAGCACAGTTTGAAACCACTACCTACCTAGTTTCCCAAAGTATCTGCTAGTCTGTCCTCAATACCACTTTAATGTATTCGTCTGTCCATAAATTGCTACATCTGTCCATCATCTGCCACCCGCCCACCCATCTCTTTATGAATGTACTCTCTCACCTGGCTCTCCTTCTGGCCTAAAATGTAACTATCCATCCAGGCATCTACCCGTCTGTCCGGTGTCATTTCCTCCCTAGCCTTCATTCACCCACCAGTCATCATCCGTCCATTAGTGAATCAGAATCTGCTAATTGCACACCTGCAGACTCGGAGCACAACAACGTTTACTTCTGGCATCTTTGCCAATTTCAGCCAGTGAGCACATTAATATTACTCCATTAAAAGGTAGACCCTCTAATTGGTTCTCATTTCTTGCTTCTTGGTGCACTATCTCATGTTCACTGATAATACTCTGTTGTTGCGCACAGGGAAATGAAGCACTGTGCCAAAAAGTTACTGGTCAACAGTGGCACCATATCTGATGTAGAGAAACTGCGTTTAGGTTTTCCTGGGCACACCATACTTTGTGTTACACCTTATTACCACACTTAGCTGTTTTTTAACCTTATTTACCTGTTTGCCTTTGAAAACGCTAAGATATGTAAGGCCCTGCCCAAAACATAATTCTACCCTATCTTGACCTGCCTGAAAGGACACATATTGACATGCTGCTTTTCTTTTGATTTCTTGGCCAGTGCCTAAGATCCTCTCAATGTGGTGCAATGGAATTTACAACTTCGCATCACCTTCCAATCCCCTTTATATTCCAGGCAGTGGATAAATATGGCTTTTACAACATCACCCGAAAGTGCAGGACCGCTTTATATAACCACCAGACACTTCACAATATGTTGCCTTTCTCAAAAAACAAGTCATAACACTTTAACGGAGTTTCTTTAACTTATATTGCATAACTGCTCACCAACTTAAAATTTACCCCCCAAAAAATGTATTATTAATCACATAGGCGAAACCTAATGCATTTACCATTCCATTCCATTTATTAACTTTGTTTCGGCCTCTAGGGCCATAAAAGTACAAACAGTAAAAGCAAATGATATACACTTGTAGTTAAAAATTTGAGTAGCGCACAATCATCTTCCAATGCAATGATCATCTCAAAAATGAAAAGGACAAAACACACAGTACGTAAAAGTGCAACAGGGATGTGGAATTATACATAATACTATCATCAACCCATTAAAAAGAGAATAAAAACAACCATCCAAGGATAAGCTGCAGTCTAAAAAAAATTTAAAAATACAACTGTAAGACTAAGATGCGGAGCCCAGAGCATGGGGACAGAATTGCTCGACCTACGCAAGTTCAATACATTTGAAATTCCCCGTAGAAGCTACTTTAAACAGGCCCGCCGAATGTGCCACATACAGTTTAGGAATCGAGATACAGCAAAAACAATAGGTGGGTGCGTGTCATACTTTAAAACTCTGTAAGCCTCGATGCTGCGCACAAATCCCAAATTCTTGCATAGTTGGATTATCCAACGCTTACGTGGCAGCCGATAAGCAGGACAGAGGAGCAGGACATGCAATTCGGACTCCTCCTTATGTTTACATGCAGGACATTCACCCGTTTGATCTTTCCCCCATTTGCTGGTGTGCGCTAATAATGGGAGAGTCCCTAATCTGAGTTGCACGTACAATTTCCTGGCCAGTGGGGGTTGAATAAAATCCAGAAAGTTTTCTTTGCTGAATACATCTTTTACTTGCAAAAATTCTGCTGTCAAACGACCACATGAGGCACTTTCTTGGATAGACACTAGTTTGGCTAATCTATAGCAGTTGACTTGTTCCAGCCTAGAAATCGTGGCACATGATATCTCGGGTGTTCTCCAGAGGTCCGGCTTGCCTAGCTTAAAGGCAAGCTCCCTTATGTGCCACAGCCATGGAATTTTCTTGACAGTGCAAATAGATAAGAGCTCAATTAGCTCGGCCCTATAGGCAGACAGCTCTGGGGTTACCCATATCCTCCGCCAGAAAGTTAAAGGTCTCAGGGCAATTTCTTCATCAAGGGGCCTAATGCCCAGGTCCATGCGAAGGGGAATAAGAGGGGTGCTACGGAGAAGGCCTATGAGCTGACGCATAAAATTGTTCTCCACCTTCATCAGATTAGTGGTAGGACAGTGCCCCCACAACTCCACCCCGTATAATGTGGCACCCCTTGCTTGCGCTTTGTAAATCTCCACCACAGGGGCGGCTGGTTTAAAAACTGAAGTTCTATATAATTTCATTATACCGCCCACTGTCTGGATTAGCCTGAGTCTTGCTTTGTCCAATTGTGGACCCCATTCAAAATGCTCTGACAGGGTAACTCCCAGATAATCAAATATCTTCACTCTTTCCAATGGAATACCGTGTAAAAAGGGTTTGGACGAGTCGTGCGAGGGGGGTTAAAGACCATGAATTTGGTTTTTGTTAGGTTGATCTCTAGCCCTCGTAATTTGCAGAAGTTGGCAAAGCCATCTAGAGTGCGCTGGATACCCATTGGTGTTTTTGAGAGTAGCAGGGTATCATCTGCGAACATCAGCTTGTTTATTTTTACTGGCCCTTCACTGCCAGGATGTACCTGGCGATGACAGACAGTAAAAAAGAAAGCAATCTGCCCTCCCTTTCTAAATAGGGTGGATGGTTGGATGGCTTACCGCGGATGGTCTGTACTTCCTTGGGCTGTCAGAGGAAGGTTTAAGCCAATAGAGTAAATTTTACTCTGTCGGCATATCCTAACATTCCGCAGGACTTAGAACTGGGTGGTGGACCGAAAGTTTGGCTGACAGGGTACTCTTTCACCATTGCGATTTTGTACCCTGTCTGCCAAACTCCAAACTGAACCCAAGAAATATTACCAGGGACTTAAGGCACCCTCTCCGCTCGAATGATCTCTTTCAAATAGATAGATTATAGTCAGGGTCTCTCAAACGTGGAGAGATTGTTATTTTAAATGTACAGCCTTAGTGATTAAACCAGATTTCTTGCATAGTTTCCCAATAATAATCCTAATATTAATGAAGAGAAGTTAAAGCTATGGGCAAATGAGTGGTCATTTAAGGGTGTGACTCTTTTTTCTTCATGAAACTCTAGCACTTTACCAGTGAAAGTCAATTTTTTATTTTTGCTACCAACAACATTTACATTTCATATTCTCGATCTTGACTCTTTCATACATTTTATACATAATAAATAGCACTGTAGGTATAGAATCATCCATTTTCCTAATACACATGCTAATAAAACAGGGACCGCATTATGATCTCCAGAATTTAGCGATACTAATCTCAGAATTGTACTGCTTTCTGGAGCTTAATAATGCCAAGGACACAAGAGAACGTTTTCCTTTAAATAAGAGGCACCTGAATTAGATTTGGTTTATCATGCCAATTCAAGTACCTACCCCAAGACAAAACATAAAAGTATTATAGAATAATATATATATAGCATTTACAGAAGACATTTTAATTAAAGTAGTCAAGTGAGTAAACAATAAAAAAATCTATTAACAAGAAGAGTTCAATGTACAAGCTAACCTTTATTTTGAAATACCACCCCAGGTGGGTGCCTTGAAAAAATATAAATCATCTTCTGTGTATTGCAGAGGTGGTTTCAGCCTGATTTCCCACTATGTAGCATCCAGAACTAGGGGACTAGAAGTGGCAAGCTCAAAGATCTCAGGCTTTACCAAGTCAGTAAAATTTGGTATCCGGTTTAGCAGCAATGTGTCGACAAATGCTGAAAAAGCAAGTTGCGATAACTGCAAATTTGTCAGCACTATCCATAGCTCCAACAATCTTTCAATTACAATTATAGGAACTAAAACTTGAGGGTGTCTTATTTTGTAGCAATCAATCTAACAAAATCTCTATTCGGATTTATGTTCAAATCCATACAAGAGACGAGCAATCCCTTTTAGGGATACTCTAGATTTATTCTGGGTATAAATTTTCTCCTTCATCAATATGATGTGTCCCTATCACTGATTCATGTCATAGCAATTTAGGATGCAGGAATGTTTTAAGTCAAGAGCAATCTGGTAGAATGATAATGCTTTATGGAAACACTATAAAGAACGGGGTGACTTTGCTAGATCGCTCGTTAATTCACAAATCTAATGCATGCTCTCTATCTTCTACTTTTTTCTTATATCAAGGGCAGTCAAGGCAGAAGACTTAGTGAGGAAAGGGGCAATGCACGGACAATACATTTGCAAAAGTTGGTTCGTATTGACATCTAATATTTTTATAAGCATGTTTACAATTTTACGTCACACTTCGCTTTGTTGTGTTGCTACAGGGGATTTACCTGGATTTGCTGTTTGTATTTTACTCAGTTTTGTTTTTTGGTGTTAGTGATTATCAGCTGATATAATATGCGTATGTTGTTCCTGTGAATGTAACGGTGGTGCATCACATGATCCTGTGCTAATAAACCTACCTAGATATCTGTGTCCATATTATGGAAACTGGCCAAAAGGGAGAAATTCATTCTGCACAATTTTGTTGCGTGTCTAAAATGAAATTGGTCAAGCAAATCTTGCACAGTTTCTGATATTTATGTTATGAAAACTGAAATAACTGGTTTCATCACGAGCTTAGTCGCATTTTTCACAACAGAAAAGTGGAGAGATTTTTTTTTTTCCAATTTTTTATTATGCGGACAGGGCAAGCATTGAGTGAAGTGTACTACTTGGTCCATGTTTTACACTGGTGCAAATACTGTTTGTACCATTCCCTATTACTCAAGAAGCAAAAATGATGAACATTGATTTGCCCTGTGTTTTTACACTAATGCAAATGTTCTGCAATACCTTTCAAGTCGTAGGCTTACACTTATGACTCTCATATACTTACTACTTTAATGGCAGTCACAAAAATCACTTAGCATACACATTTAACTCTATCTGGGCACATGATTAAGCCTAATGTATTGGTTTTCCCGTCTTGGAAAACTCCTGACATAAACAGTCAAACTTTGGCTTTATTGCACCATAGTTTGTTTTCCTTTGTTCTCAACCAATGAAATATTTCGCTAGGCCGGAAAATTAATTTTGCTATACCTCCAGAAAATACGGGGATTTTCATTTGTTACACTGTATTTGCACCCTTTCTTCAGACTTTTTGGGTACTAAAGTTAAGTGTGCATGTTGGGCATGAAAAGGATAGGGTTTTGTGGGTTTTCTCAGCATTTTAAATGACCAACTCTAAACCCTCCTCTGCGAACAGCAATGTTCCCATTCCTATTCATAAACCTAAAATGCAAATTATTGAAAACTTTTCAACCTCATAGGTGCCATCTATAGATTTAAATATTTGCACATCCTGATTCTACGAATCGGGATCTTTCAGTGGCATCTCTTCAAGTGACAGTTTTTGGCCATCTAACATAAGCTATGGAAAAAATTGTGAATTGGCCCCTTAAAGACTACTTTTTGACCTAATGAGAATTTTACACAATAACTAAGCAATGCAACAAATAAGTGTGTACATCTATTTCACCATACAAAATCAGCTCTGCACACATTACATTTTAGATGTTGCTTATGTACTAAGTATGTATCTTATTAGTTCAAGCTGCTGATCTCCCACGGCGTCGATTCACCAAAATGCCAGGAGTAGCAGATGGGACATCAAAGGCCCCTTGCACCTAGAGACATGGAAAGATTGACCACTTGTCCCACTTTTAGCCCCTCAACAGTCTCCGTTTTGCTACTAAGAGGCCAATTACTAGACTCCCAGATTTGTTGGTGGTAATTCTGCATTCCTGTTATACCAATACCAGGGGTTCCGGTAACTACATGGCGTTCCCCAGGGAATGAGGAATTATCAAAACTAAGTAATTTGTGGTCCAAAAGATGGCAGGGTATGCCCAGACGTGGGTCCCTTGCTCACTTTGCCACTGGATTCAAGCTAGCCAGGCTGATGAGGGCTGTTAGCCCGAAACCGGTCCCAGGATGCTTGTTTCCGGTCCAGGGAAGACATGGCTTGGCAGTTCGGGCTGGACTGTTCCCATGAGGCACAGGGTCAAGACTGATTTGCATATAGCTGTGTCTGAACTGGGGTGGCGAAGTGAGCTAAAGCACAATGATGGATTCAAACCAGATCTGTGACTGGGGGTGAGTGTCTGAAAAGTTTCAGCGCTCCGTCCATCACCTCCTTGTGTTTGCCAATTTGGCTATTCCCCATTCTTACCCCTATCTTACCCCAGAGGTGTCAGGTTTTTTTACTGCAAATCTCAGAATCCGAAAGGGGCCGGTCATCTCTATTACTTAGTCAATCAGAGAGTCAGATAAACTAGTAATTGGGGACTGAGGGTCTAAATTGGGAACTATAGAAAGTAAACAAGGCTGCTTTCTATTCCTTTCATTCTCTTGATGATACCTGAGATCTGGGGTACCAAATGGCAAGACACGGGTTGCACCTGCAACCCCTGGCAATCGGTAAATGATGACTATTCTAGCTCCCATCACTTAGAAGACTGCGGAAGGCTGTGCCTGAATACCCACCCCAAACTATAAAGATAACACGAAGGACTTTGATCGGTGACATTTTAATGCAATTGCCTTAAAGAATCAACAGCTGTGAAAATTCACAAAGAACAGGCCATAGTTTAACAACTCTTATAATCCACTTCAAACAAAAAGACGCTTTGGTGCTAGGCAGCCTCAAGACAAACAGTGTCTTAGGATCGCTGTAAGCAGAACAGCATTAACTGCTCAAAGACAAAGAGAGCGTCTTGGTCTCCTGCAAGGGGCTCGACCCTGGAGAGAAAGTGTCTTCTGTAGCTGATTAACTCGCCAGCGAGCAGGTAATTGAGACCTCGTAATCTCCCTCAAGCTGCTGGATTAATTCATTTAAAGCAGGACAGTCATTTAGCAAAGTACCAGTGTACCATCAAAGCTTTTAATTACAAGCGCAACGCGGACCATAATCCACCCAGATGCTAAACCCAGCCCAAGAATCAAAGCTACAATCAAGTCACTTTTAAACACTATCAATATGTGACTGACCCAAGCAATCCTATGTCTGTTCTCTCATCACCTTCATCAATGTCAGTTAAAAATGCTACCTCCTGTACTTATAACCAGGCAGGATTTACCGCACTCAGTAAATATCGTTATCACCACCTGTGATCAATAACTCACACTCACAAAGTTTTTTGCTTGGACATGGGGCATACAAGGCATCGGAATTCATATTTATAGCACTACATTCTGAATGTTTTGCCTTTTTTTTGCCCAGATACATTTTGGAAGGTTGAGCTGCTGAAAAGTGTCCTGAGTCAACCTTTTCAATAACTCGCTTAATCTGGATTGGTCACAGTGATGAACATGTTTCAGCTATGTAAGCTTTGCAGTCAATGTATATATTAAAGAACACTAAGGGGCATATTATCAAGGAATTGCGATATTTATCGCTTAGCGCGAATTTTTTTAACGCCGCCTATCGCTGGAAAATATCGCTGAGATAACACCCCATTAGTAAGGTTTATCTCCATAGCGATAATTTTTCCAGCGATAGCGGCAAAATGCGAAAATATCGCTGGAAAACCAGTGATATTCTCGCATTAACGCAAGGATGGATTCAGCCTGACAATCCACCCCCTATGCTACAAACAGGTAAGTCACCCTCAGTAGCAGGTGTAAAAATCTAGCGATAAACGCGCTTAGCGCGAATTATTTTATCGCATCGCCTGCCTTGCTAATAGGGGGTAGTGGTGTTAGCGACTGTTTTCAGTCGCTTTTAGTAGGGAACGCCTTCCTTGCATGTCATTAGCGATAATTATCGCTGACATGCAAGGCGATGTAAATCCCGGCCGCTAACGCCTGAAAGCTGTCGCTAACGCCTGTTAGCGACAGCTTGCTGGTAGGGCGATAAAGCCCTTGATAATAGGCCCCTAAGGTTTAAGTAAAAGCTTCCATTTCGGATTTGGAAGGTGGGAGTCATTTTGAGCTTCAGTCACACTGGTTCAAACCTGATTGAGCAGTAAAATTTGGAGCAAGCCACAAGTGGATGAAGAGGTCGGATGTCCCATGTGGTTACTTGGTGGGCACAATACACCTCTTTAAGATGGCTGCCTGGTTTACAGAGATTCATATGCAATGACATGATTATGTAAACTATTCAGATGCGTAGTCGACAGCACGGGTAGACATGGCAATAGAGTCCCTTGCTGATTCGGCTGGAGGTCTGTCTCGTGCACACGGTGCCAGAAACAGACTGGCAGAGCAGCGACTTGAAGAATGCATCCATGGAACACATGCTTGACACTTTCTTATTTCTGTATTAGAGCTAAGACCGTAACATAAGTGCATACAATAGGGTTTCTGATATACTTTCTTTGTAATTGGACACACATGGACAATGTTATATGCGAACCCGAATGAAAGAAAATAATTGGCCTCATCGCCAGTGTCGTGGGGCACCAGAAGGCAGTAGGCCGTAGCTGGGCTCCACGGAAGAAATGCACAACCACACGGTATGGTAACTAGTTGGCGCGAAGACCCCGAGCGGTCTTCCGCCGTTTATTTATCCCCTCGGGTCGAGCCCGCCCCGAGGGGTGTGTGTGTGTGTGAACTGCAACACTGTTTGAGAGAGCCCGGATGGCTCTCTACATCAATGAACCTTAAGTAACAGGTACGACATTGTGTGTGCGTGCGTGTGTATGTGTGCGCGCGGCGCGTCCAAACGCATGCATATGTGTATAGACGACTGTCTGTCTTTCTTTTACAACATTGTGTGTGTGTGTGTGCGTGCGTGCATGTACATGCATGTATTTGTCTGCCTGCTGTTCTCTTCTTTCTTTGGTTTGCTGATTGGCTGCTCCAGTAGGTCAAAGAGCAAATCAAATCCTTTAGGGAAAAGGCACTGTTCCTCCTTCACTCATAGGAGTAGTTTTTGCTCAGTGTCCGCTGAATCTGAACAAATGTCAAAGACAAGTCATCCTTCATGCGCCCTGAACCCGGACAATAGACGCTCAAAGGGCGTCCAAGGCTCGACAACCCTCCCATCGCTTTCTCCGAGTCACAAACACAACACTCCCTGTGCCTATTATCGGCAATGAACCTTTTCCCTGGATTTTTTTTTCTTTCAAAAAAGGCATTGCTAATCTGGATAACAGCTGGGCACCAGGAAGCAAAAACTGAGAGGATTTGCCACAGCGCTCATTTGACTAAATCTGTGCTCTAATTGGTTGAAACAATCACCTGCTACCCCAGATTACTCCACTGACCCGCTTAAAGTATGATTGAAAAACCACTATGACAAACACGGAACGAAATACAATCAAATTAAACATAATAATAATATGTTGGTGCATTTACTATGATGCAGCTCTGGGTATTCAAGGCAAAACATATTTTTGTGTGGTGTAAAACGTAGGAAATTAAAAATTGAGTTGATACAGAATGTCACCTACAGGGTTGTTTCCTATATTCACCGTGGAGTTTTATCGGGAGGGACGTTTTGCTCCATCCTCCTCAAATATATCGAATGGTGCTCAGCTGGTCTGGTGCAGCCATACATCTCACTATAGGGGGACAGCCTTTAGAGTAGAGTAGAGGAGCTGTTCGACGTATTTCTATTTTGGCTGATTCATGCCATCAGTTAAATGACTATTGAATGACTCATCAATTTTGTCTCTAATTGCCGACTGAAATAGGTTGCCGTGCAAATACAAAAGAAAACTCGTTAAATGTTCATGTGGGCCTCGGGCTAAGTGCTGGAGAATGTAGGGCTATTCCTGTGGCACGTGTGCGGCAGGCAGCCCTGCACTTTGCATGTCATTACTTTATAATTAGACAGACGTCGAAGCAGAGTCACTCAGTTGGCTTCCTGCTAAGAGAACTAGCCCCTAAGGTGCAATCGCCCTGGCATTTAAAGTGTTTTCCGTGGTGGCATGGAAATTACACATACAAATCTATTTCAGTTTTTCCTTCATTTATTTATTTTAGTCATATTTATAGCGCCGCAACGTTGCATTTGCGTGACTTCAGAGCGCTAGCCAGCTTCGCAGACACTAAGCAACTGGGGCTACGGGTCGAGGAGCCAAGGTTTCTCCATTTGATGCGGTTTGGACCCTACACCAAGGAGGCATTATTCCTGGTCTGATTTGCAGGAGTCTCCCTAGTGGTGTAAACAATGGGAGCTTGGAATTGAATTTACACTTTACACGCTAAGTTAGCGCTTTATAAATCTAATATTCATTCATTCATTCTGAAGATTTACAATTTCACAATCTCAGTCAGCAAAACATGCGCCTAAAATGCTGTTCTAAAAAAATCTCAATTAGACCGCAAAAAGGAATGGACGAAAATTCTCGAATTAATGTAAGCCTCTGAAAATTACATTGGGCCCTTTCCATTTGATCGTTTCGCAGCTCTCTGTGACATTAGACACAGGAACCAACAATGTGTAAATCAATTCATGCCCTACAAGAGACAGTTCACCCAGAACTGAAAGGCCATGCTGCCTCTGACTGGCATTCCTGGAAGGAACTCAAATGCAGGCACACTCCTCCCACTTAATAACGACTCAATAGAGCGGCACAAAAGCGATGGAAAAGAAATCTTGAATCACTGCAAAACACCGATGATGGCTCTGGTCTCATTCCTTTCCATTGTTTTACAGCTCATTTGTGATATTACAAAGCCAAAGACAAGCAAATCAGGATTTGCCTCGCTACGAAAGGGCCACTCCAGTCCAAACTGACAGGCCACGTACTATCTGAATGGGAATAAAGGCAACTCCAGACCAGTTTTATTAGGCCGCATCGTGACATTGTTTTAACAAAGGAAAAGTTAAATATTCCACCTTATAAGAGCATAATATTTTGGCATATTTTACACTGAACTACCAAAATGCATCGTTTTCAAAGAAATAAACTTTAGGTTTCATTTTTTGTATAACTGGTTTCTTGACAATATCTTTCAACAAGCCTTTGTAACGAACCTATAAGCAGACTCCACAAAACTCCTTTCTGGATCATTGTTCAATGGATTTACTCTCCTCTGACCCCATAACTCAATCAACGAGCCATAGGAGGACCAACATAAGCATTATTAGTCGACTACATCAGTGATCTTCAGAGGGGGAGAAATGACCATCAGGGAACAGGTTCAACACAGGAAGTATGACTTTGCTGATCAGCAGAAACAGAGAGAAAAGGCATTGCTGTGGTCACAGATTTAGTTGTCAGCTGAAGACTAATTTGTCGCTTCTGCTAAACATACATTCAGTTCTTCTCAGCCGCCACCTCAGGGCCTAAGAATTTAACAGAACCTTCTACAAATGATCTCACCTTAGCTGAGCTGTAGTCGGAAACTGAAGAAGGATCCCAAACCGCTGCTGCTGCCCGCAATCTTTCTTTGGGGACTGCATCCCCCACAAGGCAGCGCTCCCAGGAGGGAGGGATCAACAAGCGCTTAAAAGCACCAACTGTCTCCTGCGGTGCGGGGCACCCAAACAGCTGCTGCTGCCCGCAATCTTTCTTTGGGGACTGAATCCCCCACAAGCCAGTGCTCCCAGGAAGGACGGATCAACAAGCGCTTAAAAGCGCCAACTGTCTCTCGCGGCACGGACGCCCAAACCGCTGCTGCTGCCCGCAATCTTTCTTTGTGGACTGCATCCCCCACAAGCCAGCGCTCCCAGTAGGGAGGGATCAACAAGCACTTGAAAGCGCCAACTGTTGCCCGCGGCACGGGATGCGCGCGGGCGAAGCCCGGGCCAGTCCTGCGCCTGTCATCGACAGGAAGAGGCCACCCCCCTTGGCCCTGCCACGGGGATAATGACTGCTAAGAGGATTGTAATTTAGACAGACCAGGTACTGTGACTCTAAGACTATCTGGGACCCTTGTTTGCCTCTCTTTCATCTACTCATCTATACCTTTTCCTTTTCTTTGAGCTAATATATCGGCTTGGCATTATGGGAAAACGTAAGGCTACGGATGGGGCACTTAGGGCATTGAAGGGGAAAAAACGTCCATCAGGAAAATGGATGGTGATGTAATTGATAGAATTGACTCGCTTTTGTCAGTGTGCACTGACATTATTTCATCTAACTCTGGGCCATCTAATCCAAGCCCAACGGTCCCTTCCAGTGTACCGCCAAAACGTATTCGCAAAATGTTTGAAAAGCCGCCTTCGAAATCCCTTGTGCCAGTGCCCGAGGAGAATGAGGGCTCGTCAAATCTTGCCTGCTGCGAAAGTCTATCTGTAACTCATGAGACTCCAATGATAGAATGCAGTAATAGATATTCTATATTGGACATTGCTGATACTGAAACAGAGAGATGCGCACCTATAAGGAGAGATTGCATGAACACTGAGATTGTTATGATGCTTCGGAGCTTGATGGAGGTCATTAAATGGTTAAAAGAGCAGGTTAAAATCCTCCTTCCTACCGTAGGAAACCCTGATGAGGGGTATACTAAAACCCATATGTGTTGTTGTAGGGGTGGGGGAGAGGGTGAGGGGAGACCAGAGATGAGCTGTGGCAAAGTTAATTCTCCATCTAGCCCTTCTGATCAGTGCCGCCCACCCCTAAACATAGGTGTCCCACCCCCCCACAGCCCTACCCATGATGCAAAATCATCTGAGAAATAGTGGGGAATGGATGCCCCCTCGGAGGTTGTGTGGAGGCAGATGGTTTGAAGAGTCTGGGGTTGTAAGTGAGGAGCAGTGTAGGGGGGGCAGGGGTCCTGCGTTACCCCCCGCTAGATTGTCGTTGTCAAAAAATGGGGCCTGAGGGGGGTGGTGTTAGGGCAGCTGTATGTCTTGTTCATGTTCCAAAATTGCTTATTGGGTCATGGGAAGATAAGGAGTCCCTGATAAATAAAGTCATTCATTGGTTCTGTGAAACCAGACACTGCTACTTGATCATTAGGAGCAATATTCTAAATGTGGAAAGGCTCCCAACCTCAGCTGGTATGCAAGATCTAATTCGGGTTTCTTTTGTAAGCTATGACCTAGTGGAGGGACTCATGGCGATTGAAGCTAGCACAATATCTAATGCACATACCACCATCCAACTTAAATTTTGTGCCCCGACAGATCTCCTGAGACCTCAGTGTGTTAAGACAGATAGGGGGCCAGGTGAAGAGACTAGTGCTGTTAGTAGGAATCCCCAGTGACTGGAGCCTATGATCCCATGCACTCTGTATGCAGTTGAAGATGTGTGGGCTGAGAATTTGACTACACTCCTCCCCCAAGAAGAGGAATTTCCCAAGGTTAGGGAGCTTAATTCAGGGCAGTCTAGCAACTGTTTGAATAGGCAGGAAGTGCCGATGGTATCAAAAATCTATTCTGTGCCTATTGATAGTAACTTAAAAGTTAACTCCACACCATTGGATGCTGAATTAACTTTGGAATCATTGGTAAGGATTGCTTCGTGGAATGTAGCAGGAATAGTCAAACTTCTGCCGGACGTTGACTGGGGTACATTTTTTGACTCCTTCGATATATGCCTATTTCAGGAAACTTTGTGTCTTACACCATTCTATAGAAATGGGTATACATCCTTTTGTATCGAAGCAACTAAGACTACAAAGGGAAGGCTCTCAGGGGGACTGGGCATTTGGATTAAAACTACGCTTCGATGTAATATTAGCATCCTGCCCTGTGATTCCAAGGACATTTTAGCACTCAGACTTTTGTTCCCCTCTGGCCTGTCTTTAGAAATATTCAACGTTTACAACAGAGTAGAGGGTAGAAATGAAGAAACTACCACCATTTACCATCTTGAGCAACTACTTCTGAAATATGGGGCAAGAGACCTTACCATGGTGGCAGGAGATCTCAACTCAACTTTTGAACCGATAGCTGCTGCTCCACATGACTTAACTTCAGAGATGGATAACCAATGGGGCATACCCCACTTAGAATTACCTAAAGTGAGATGGTCTCCAAAAGCAGGCCAGCTGCTGGCATTTACACTCGATCATGACCTTAGAGCCACTAATGGCAGATGTACTTCGGATCGCAAGGGCAAAGTCAATTTTAATAGACCGGGCCATTGAGTAGAATAGACTACCTTTTGGTACAAGTTGAGCTTTGGCCTGCCATCAAAGACATGGAAGTGATTGACCGAGTAGATAGCGTTCACAACGCCCTTAGTTTGACATTAAGTATTAAAACAACCATATACCATGGGAGCAGGGGTAACTGTGATATTGGAGCACTCCAGCACACCAATAACCTTAGATCTATCAGGTGGGAGTGGGTAGTTAAAAACCCCGCAGCCCTCGATACCATCAAGGGAATTGTTATTGCTGATTATGAACATCTGTCCAAACTCCCTAGTGATTTGAGAAATGATATGATGGCACAAACGCATGATATGTTAGGGGGGAAAATAAGGGATGTCTTGGGTAAGTCAAGAAGAAAAGAGAAACCTCGTCTTAAACCCGAGTCTTGGTACAACAATGCTTGTAGAGTGGCTAAAGGTGAGCTCCTTGCTGCTATCAAAACTAGATCGCAAGTAGATTTTGCCAAATCTAGAGAACACCATAGGGAAGTGATTACAAATGCAAAGAGGGAGTGGGAAGATTCATTATGGTTGAACCTGCATGATGCCATGGCTAATAAGAACACCAAAGAATTTTGGAAAACTGCAGCTGTGGTCTCAAGTGGGAACAAATCAGTCCTCGGTTTTTGTATTCAACCAGAGAGTGGGTAGCACATTTTAGTCAACTGTATACAGACAAGCGCAAGATGACAAATGATAGTGGCATTTTACATGTTAGTGGCGTCCCATTTGAGCCCAATAATTTGCAATTCTCGCTTAGTGAGACTGAAAAGGCAATCAATTCCTGTGCTCCTGGACGTGTCCCAGGACCCGATAGGATACCCAACGATCTATACAGAGAAAACCCAGAAATTTGGGGCCCATATATTAATTTGCTCTCTAATAGTATCCTCTCGGGCATGGAAATCCCCCAATCATGGAAGCTGGCAGAAATAGTTACCAACTTTAAGAAGGGGGATCGTGCACTCCCAGTGAACTATAGGCCTATCAGCCTTATAGACTCTTTGCAGAAAATCTTCTGCAAACATGTGCTTGCCCATCTCCAGGATTGGATTTGTGAGGGGAACATTATTTCAGAGTGGCAGGCAGGTTTATGAGCACAATTGAGCACCTTAGATCGCATGTTTCGTTTCACGTGCATCTATTGGAGGGAAGTGATTATCAACATTGGCAACTTGTATGTTGCCTTAGTTGATCTGCGAGTCGCTTTTGATATGGTCCCCAGAGTAAAGCTATGGGGAGTTCTAGAAGGTATATGTGTGCCGACTCTCCTTCTGAACATTTTAATAAGGCTACATATGGATACCCTGGCACAAGTGAGGTGGGGGGAAAACGGGGCATTAACGGAGGCGATTCATATCGATAAAGGAGTAAGACGGGGTGAGTATTAGTGTCCACCTTGTTTACCCTGTAAATAAATGATGTTATAAATTTCTTTTTTTTCCTTTTTTTTTTTTGAAATCCATAAATTAGCATCATAATATACAATCATGAAAAAGATCATCAAATTCAACAACAATGTAAAACATATGATTCAACATAAAAACAGATAATCAACGATTCAGCAGCCATCATGTCGAGCGCTAAACTTTCCAACCACAAGGAGAAACACCCGTCTATCTTAAAACAATATCCCTTGCCAGATGATACTAATAATTTAGACAGATCCTAGTTCTTACATTCCTAGAGTCTGTACCAGCTAAAAAGGTATATACAAGTTTGACCTAATCTTATATAATTTTCTTAACACCAACAGAAATATTCTAGTCCAAACACCCTATTACTACTATTTTCCTAAACCTCCTAAAATTCAGAACACTACCAGTAAAAACTCCCGTACCGATTCTGCAACTTAAACATCACCATTAAAAAAGTCAGCCCAAATCTTATCAAACTTCTTCAGCCCTCCTGTTCGTGCAGCATACGTTCGTTCACATCTTTTGACCTGTGCCATTTTCCGAACCCATTCATTTTTCGAAGGTATTAAATCCGTTCGCCATCTTTGAAGTAAAAGTGACCTGGCGACGGCCATTCCGATATACAGGAGTTTAATGAGTTTTTCTGGCAGGCCGAGATCTGGATCGTAACCTAGCACTATCAGCAGAACATTGGGCTCGCTTATTAATATACACTCTGCTGTTAAATAATCAAAAATGTCTATCCAGAATTTCTTAATCAGAGGGCACTGTACTATTATATGTGTCTATGTTATAAATTTCTTGAGCAGGGATGGTTGTGACGCACCAAAAATAGGAGGACGAAGGGTCCCTGCACTCCTCTTTGTGGACGACACACTGCTTATTTCTAAGTCGCCGCAGGGGCTCCAACAGTTGCTGAACGACTTTCAGGCTTTTTGACTGGAACGGGGGCTGAAGCTAAATAGCTCCAAAACTAAATGTATGCTTTTTTTTCCCCAAGACTAAAGGCTAAATGTAAGAAGCAGTTGTATGTGGGTGGCGCCCCTCTAGACAACTTGGCCCGAAACAACTATCAAGCAGACAACTGTCAGAGGACTATGGGATCTTCCACCACTTATTGGACACAATAAATGCCAAAGGTGTTCTGTATGTGCATTAACATTGAACACAAAATATTTTGAACATAACGGACAAAAATATGACCTGAAATCATTCACCAACTGTAGATCACAGAATGTCATTTACTCAATACGCTGTCCATGCAATCTTTTATATATTGGACAGACCACCCAGATGGTCAAAGACCGAGTTCTACAGCATCGCAGCCGTATCCGGTGCGGGACGACTACTGCACCATTGGTTGCACACTATCAGGAATACAACCACAATGAGAATGACATCATTTGGATGGTGATCGACCAACCTTCTATCCCCAGAAGAGGTGGCGACATTCAGAGACTTCTAAACCGATGCGAATGCCGTTGGATAGCCCGTCTTAATACATTTGAACAGGGCTTGAACACTCTTGATGAATGGAATACAACACTTACCTAGTCTCATTCACACCATTCATGTCCTTTTATCTGACTAAATTCTAATTACTACAACCCGAGTAAATACACGCATTCCGGGTGTATATATATTTTCTCTGACTTTCTACCCCGGATTGTTTTTTATTCCAGATATTGTGGGTAATTAGTCCCCTCCTACTCTTTCACTCCGGTAGTTGTACCTATACACTACATGACCTTCTGTACCATTTTTATCCGGTATACATTGGGTATTTATTTGTTATTGTATATCCGTATAAATATCGTTATAAATTGTCACTATTTCGTTTATAAATTGTAACTTTATTTTTATTTGCACTTGATGATCCTATTTATAGCTCGGATACACCAATACCAACCGAAACAATTCATTTCGGTCTGTGGATGGTCCACAATGATGTCTAGTGCTAATTGTTAGCTAATTAAATGTATATTACTATCGGTCACCAATACGTATCGTTAAAAATTGTAATTTAAATTAATTATTTACAATTGTACTTTCATTATTCTTTGCACTTCAAATAACAGCTATCTACGCTTCAACTAATGTTTTACGCTTAGCTTAGTCTGTCCTCTCTTTTTCTCCCCCTTTAACTGTACTAGTGCGCTTTCTAGCGTGTTTTCTCCGCCCCATCACGTGGTAGGCTAGGCGTCCTTATCACGCTCTACTCCACTTCCGTGTAATCACAGCCTGATTCCTGCCGGCGAGCCATGATTCATTCCTGAAAGACAGACAGACTCTTCGGCTGTTCTCTGTCCTACGTCCGGATAATTAGTAAGTACTCTGTTGCCCGCCTCGGCGGTGTTCCCTTGTTTTCCCGTTCACGTCCTAGTAAGTACTCCGCTGCCTGTCCCCTTCCCTGGTTATCCCGTTCACGACTCATTGACAGCCCCTTGGCCCCCGTACTTATGCGTCCCCCTCCCTCCCTCCCTTTGACTGGTCGCTAGTGGCAGACCTTCTAAACGTTTCCCGCTTCTTCCGTTGTTTTTGCCTCAGCGTTCTCATTGGGACTTTACGGTTCCTATACCCCGGACATTTCTTCTCACTGAGAGGTAACCTTTGTGCCCTCTAGCTCCATGGCACTCCCCGCTCCTTCCTTCGCACGCTAGGCGTATTAGGTTCACTATTGACTTCATGCGTCCTTGCCCCCTGCATCCAGTTACCGCATGGCTGATTCTTTATACTCATGCCTATTCCGAGTTTGCTAAATTGAACGTCCTTTCTTTTTCGCAGATATCTTTGAAATTGAAACTCTCCAGCAACATTCTCACCGGTCCAAGCTCAATTCTGGGATTAATCCCTCTTGGACGTTAAGAGTGAGTTTAACTCATTACCTTCTAAGTGCTTTCCCCACTTCTCTTTTCTCTCTTCAGGAGCCTAGACACGCGATTTTTCTAGCAGCGTTCTTTTTAAATTTTTGATTCTATTAGGGCTCCACCTCTACTCCTCTATCTTTAAACTCAATCTATCTGTCCTTCTTGGTCCACTGAGCATACGGAGCCCTCCATATTTATTCTTCTATCCTTAGCACTGCAATTGAACTAATGTAACCCGGTCCTGATGATGGCCTAAGACTCTTGCAGGCCGAAACGCCGTCGACTCCCACAGTGGAACTCTTGGCGCCCCCAATCATGGATACCCTACACATTTAAAAATTGATTTTTCTTGTCATTTATTGTCGTGGTATCCTGAATATGTAAATCGTGGTTTTTTATCTCACTTGTTGTTTGCGCCCATCCTTCTCACTGTCTATACCACGTCATGTGTCACTTGCGCCGTCACTACACTTCACGAGCACTTGTGCACAGTATTTTGTTGGTTACATGCCATTGAATGTAACGCAGTGCTACTGACCCATGTGCTTGAATATATGAAGTTAATATGTCCAGCATGTATATTACATAAAATATATTCTTCGCTTAAATGAAATGTTTCCCTGGTTTCTTTCCCCTATGGATTCAATCCTGTATAATTAACTGTGTCATTACACATGCTTGTATATTTGTCCTTTGAAATGATACCCTTGAGACATTGTTGTTTGTTATACCTCTAGAATTAGTGGCTGAGTTTGATTACCTTTGCATTAAACTTACACAGAATTTGAGTTGGGTCTCACAGATGGAAAGGGTACAGCTATCGCTGATTCAACAAACAGCGAATATAGCGAAAATACATAGGAAAACTATATCCAGAAGGGTGGCACCGGCACTAGAGATTTATAACGTCAAAGCTCTAGGTGCAGTTTTATACTGTGCGGAGCTGTGAGGCTGCTCAAAATCTAGTCACTTGCCAGTAATCAAACAACATTTTTTTAAATCTCTGCTGAATCTTCTGGTGTCCACCCCGTTGATTCCACTCTACTTAGATCTAGGCCAGAAAAGAATTACTCATAAAATTGAGCTTAGAATGCTTATGTTCTGGCACCGGCTATGGTCTACCGCAGTACTTGAGTCCTATAGGGTGGGCCTCCGTGAATTAATGACACCAACATGTGTGGACAAGATCCTGTGGTTGCGTACCCTTAAGAATTTGTTACAGAGGCTAAGCTTAGGTGTATACTGGAATCAACAAGAAATCTTGAGTCAGATTAACAAATCCAGCCTCAAAGCTGTATACTGGGGCATTATTGAGACTGATCTTATCGAGAACTGTAAAGGATCGCTTTCTGCTGCTTTTATCAATTTTAAACCGACATTGTCATTCGAGGACACAATAGATGAAATTGTACCTCCTTTAGCACAGAAATTATACCTACAGTTTAGGTATGGCTGCTTACCTGTAAATACTTTTAAAGGTAAATGGTGAAAAGCAGGAGACAGGGTTGATGGAAATTGTACCTGTTGCCAAGGAGGACTTGAGTCACTTGAGCATGTTTTATTTTTCTGTCCCTTGTACAGTCAGTCTCGATCCAAATGGATAGCCCCACTATGTAGAAACTTGGGAGTAAGCAAGTACAAGGAGTTGTATAGAATACTGCAGACAAATACATCTCGTATTATCGTATTCTGTGCAGCCAAGTTTCTAATGGCAATGTGGATCAGGCGTGCCAAGTGTTCTCTTGATAGTCCCTAGGCTGCCCTGTATTGCAGGGTCTCGTTAAACTGTATAGTGTATTTTGTATTGTTCTGTGTGGACTATGTTTTTTAATATCACCTAAGATATTCATTGATTTTTATTGTTGTTCTTAAAGCATTTTTATGATGAATTTCTCTGGTCTTACTAAGAATGTAATTTTTATCGTTTCATTGTGCTGCTATTGTAATGGACTGCGAATGAGTATTTTAAATGTTTTATGTTTTATTTGTGTCTGTAAGTGTTTTTGCTTTATGTCGTACTTTTATGATCGATAGTGATCGAAATAAAGTCCTTTGAACTGAACTGAAGAAGGATCCCTGTCTGTGCTACATACTGCCAGTCAGTCAGTCAAGATAAACTTTACATACTGCCAGTCATATCTGCAATCATTAATTAAAAGGTGTATCTTGGTGGTCCATCACTGATGACCGACATGCCATTCACTGGTCACCACCCAGCACTTTGCCCTTAGTCCATTCAAGCTGCCGCATGGAGTCCAGCTTCCACTCAGGATCTTCTCCCCTTTTTGAAAGGCTGTCTGCTCAGTACAATGTGCTGCAGCTCTGATTTCACAGGATCACTAGTTGTAGTAGGTAATAATGACAATAATAATAATAGTAATAATACAAATAAAACAATAATATTCATAATAATAAAGCAACAACAACAACTTGTGTTGTCTCATGTTAAATACTGCACTTCTGATGTTTCTAATCTCTATAACTGACCTGTCACTAATACTCAATTTATAGTACTCAGTACCTATTCACCAGCATGCAACCAGTCGCCATTGTCTTCTGCGCCTTCGCTCTCCTTCCAAAGCATAGTCTTTTGTTAATTGGATGTCGCAGCTTGCAATAGTTCAAGGCGATTCGGTATGCAGATGTTTGCACATTGCAACATTATGGTGCACTCACTACAACCCAAATTAAATCAAAACACTTCACAAAGAGCCCTGGAATAGGTCAGCACATCAGCTGGGGGGATATCAGGCTTAGGGAGAGTAGATACTTAGGGCCTGATTACGATCTTGGCGGACAGGGTTACTCTGTCCCAAACGTGACGGATATCCCGTCCGCCCTATTACAATTCCATTATATCCTATGGAACTTGTAATACAGCGGACAGGATATCTGTCACGTTTGTGACGGCGTACTACATCCACTAAGATCGTAATCAGTCCCTAAACTTGAATCCTCCCCTTACCAAGTGATCTATATTTACAATCTTTACTGGATTCAATATGGATGATATGCACACCAGCTTCTAAGTTATTTCATTTAATAAGTATACATATTTTATGGGACCTGGCAATATCTTTTTCTATGCCTTTTATGCATGTGCTCTATTATTTTTGTATAAAAGGGGTGGTTGAGTGTTACCTGTTATATAAGATATTGAGCCATTGTTTACAATATGTAGAGAATATGCTAAATTGATTAACATTTTATAGTAAGATGATCTTCTGTTTTCTAGTTATTATAAGATTATCTCAGCCTCCTATTGCAAAATGGGATAATACAAACATCTATAAAGTAATGAATGCAAATTATCACCGGTTTTAATTCAATAAATGATGACCCAATTTCAGGTAAGAAACCAAATGGATTGGTAGTAAGACCCACTCAAAGTTTTCTAGTGTTGAAAAGGAAAACCCAGAAGTCTGTATTTCTCAGTCCACCTGTTAGACCAGTCAGCCTTCCCCCAAACATTTTGCCTCACTGCTCCATTTTTGCTGATCTCATTTTTGTTGGCCTTAGGGCTCTATGCACCTTGCAACTGCTAACCCGTGATAAAGTGTGTGTGCTCACTTCCTTCC
The DNA here is from genome assembly GCA_963921515.1 of Calotriton arnoldi. NCBI lineage: Eukaryota > Metazoa > Chordata > Amphibia > Caudata > Salamandridae > Calotriton > Calotriton arnoldi. The sequence goes on from CAWUFW010002481.1 coordinate 58,643, forward strand.
TAAAAAACATGGCAACATTGGCCTACACCCAGTTGGCCGATTTAATTTACTTACAGGTCCCTAGTAAAATAGTGCATCATGTACCTAGGGCCTGTAAATTAAATGCTACTAGTGGTCCTGCAGCTCTGATTGTGCAACCCACTTCAGTAGCCTGTCAAACATACCTCAGGCCTGCCACTGCAGCCTGTCTGTGCAGTTTTAAACTTCCCTTTCGACCAGGCAAAATAAACCTTTTGCGAGGCGTAAACCTTCCTTTTTAATACATGTAAGTCATCCCTGGGGTAGGCCCTGAACAGCTCAGAGTGAAGGATGCAGTGTATTTAAAATGTTTGACATGTACTTTTAAGTTTTACATGTCTTGGTAGTGAAAAGTGTTTAAATTAGTTTTTAACTACTGCAAGGCCTACCTCTCCCATAGGATAACATTGTGCAACTTTATAACATTTAGTAAATGATAACTTTCAATTGGAAGTAAGTGGAGATGTTGAGCCTCGTGTTTAAAAAAATGGAATTTAAAACCCTCCGTAACTGTAAAGTCGGATTTTAAGTCACAATTCTGAAAATGCCACTTTTAGAAAGTTGAATACAAAATGAAGAACCTGGCTCCGTTTGACGTTATGCTCTTATTATTTTTGAGCCACAAACAGACCACTAACTTTTCTGTTTGAATGGAATTTTTATTAAACCATTCCTTTCTTTGCAATTGTTTATATTTACCAAAAGAATTTTAGTTGCATGAGAAGTGAAGAGACACACATTTTTCAAATTAACATACACAACATGAAAAATACTTATGACAATTCACAATAGACAGTGCATGAAATACTTATATACAAACACAGTTATATACAAAAACGTTGGACTTTTGCATCATCATATCAGAAACTAGAATACTCTTATCGCTATCTTGTTTTTGGGGCCAAACATGTGCCTAACACGGGAAAATATTTAGAGTGTGTGCGTGGGGCATACTATTCAATACAAATCCCTCACGTCACAACAGGTTTATTCAAATTCCTCCGTGTTGAAAAAGTGCCGACGCGTTTCAAGACCCAGTCCTCTGGTACCGGGACTCTCATCAGGGCTTCATGTTAATGGTCAGCGATTTCTAAAAACATAAATGAATGATGCAAGCTCCACATCAGTGAAAACGAAAAATAAACACTACTCTCCTTAAAAATGCTTAATTCAATTTTCTGTACCTGATTGCCTGATTCTCGGACAGAGCTGCTGCTCAGACTCCTATTTGCGTGGTAACCAGAATTTCTCAACGGAAATTACTGCAGTGCGCTTGTAATTTATGCCGGGGAATTTCTACAAAACATTAAAATGATTGTGTCTATTTTAGTAATTTTAATTACATGGACATTGGGCAACTCGACGGGACAAGGTTAAAAAGTACCTTTCAAACGTTCCCGGGTTGCTCAGAGGCAGGCGTCTATTTCTGTATTCATTCCATCCCTACAAACAAATGTGGGACATATTACTGAAGCCATCAACTTGTTAACGATATTATAAACATGCTAGATTCCAGCATGAAGCGCACTTACTGTTTTTAAGTCTGAGCACATCCATATTCTAAATCCGATATGAACCGCAACTTCACTGTCAGCTAGGCATTCCCCATGTGAACACTTCCTGTATTTTTACCCTATGGATCATGGGAAAATGTTTTGGACCAATCATATTGAAGTTCAGGTCCCATTGTGGTTAAGACCGGAATAGTGCATTCTGGGACATGCAGTTCTGAGCTATACTCTTGAGAGTTCTGTCATCCCATTCAACCCATTGACTGCACTGTTAAACTTTAGAATTAGGTAAGCTTCTTTTTGTAGCAACGCATTGTCGATGTCTATCAGACGTTTGGTTGTATCCAGACCTGACAAGACTGTCCACTTGAAGTCTCTTTCACTGTGCAAGTTATCCATGAAGTGTTGTACCATTGGTGCAGTAACCACCTTCTTTTTGATCCTGGAACGATGTTGCGTGATGCGCTGGTTGATCTGCTGATTTGTCTTGCCAATATATAATTTCTCACAGTTTGCCCCTGCGAGAAATTATATATTGGCAAGACAAATCAGCAGATCAACCAGCGCATCACGCAACATCGTTCCAGGATCAAAAAGAAGGTGGTTACTGCACCAATGGTACAACACTCCATGGATAATTTGCACAGTGAAAGAGACTTCAAGTGGACAGTCTTGTCAGGTCTGGATACAACCAAACGTCTGATAGACATCGACAATGCGTTGCTACAAAAAGAAGCTTACCTAATTCTAAAGTTTAACAGTGCAGTCACTGGGTTGAATGGGATGACAGAACTCTCAAGAGTATAGCTCAGAACTGCATGTCCCAGAATGCACTATTCCAGATCTAACCACAATGGGACCTGAACTTCAATATGATTGGTCCAAAACATTTTCCCATGATCCATGGGGTAAAAATACAGGAAGTGTTCACACGGGGAATGCCTAGCTGACAGTGAAGTTGCGGTTCATATCGGATTTAGAATATGGATGTGCTCAGACTTAAAAACAGTAAGTGCGCTTCATGCTGGAATCTAGCATGTTTATAATATCGTTAACAAGTTAATGGCTTCAGTAATATGTCCCACATTTGTTTGTAGGGATGGAATGAATACAGAAATAGACGCCTGCCTCTGAGCAACCCGGGAACGTTTGAAAGGTACTTGTTAACCTTGTCCCGTCGAGTTGCCCAATGTCCATGTAATTAAAATTACTAAAATAGACACAATCATTTTAATGTTTTGTAGAAATTCCCCCCGGCATAAATTACGAAGCGCACTGCAGTAATTTCCGTTGAGAAATTCTGGTTACCACGCAAATAGGAGTCTGAGCAGCAGCTCTGTCCGAGAATCAGGCAATCAGGTACAGAAAATTGAATTAAGCATTTTTAAGGAGAGTAGTGTTTATTTTTCGTTTTCACTGATGTGGAGCTTGCATCATTCATTTATGTTTTTAGAAATCGCTGACCATCAACATGAAGCCTGATGAGAGTCCCGGTACCAGAGGACTGGGTCTTGAAACGCGTCTGCACTTTTTTTCAACACGGAGGAATTTGAATAAACCTGTTGTGACGTGAGGGATTTGTATTGAATAGTATGCCCCACGCACACACTCTAAATATTTTCCGGGTTAGGCACATGTTTGGCCCCAAAAACAAGATAGCGATAAGAGTATTCTAGTTTCTGATGTGATGATGCAAAAGTCCAACGTTTTTGTATATAACTGTGTTTGTATATAAGTATTTCATGCACTGTCTATTGTGAATTGTCATAAGTATTTTTCATGTTGTGTATGTTAATTTGAAAAATGTGTGTCTCTTCACTTCTCATGCAACTAAAATTCTTTTGGTAAATATAAACAATTGTAAAGAAAGGAATGGTTTAATAAAAATTCCATTCAAACAGAAAAGATAGTGGTCTGTTTGTGGCTCAAAAATAATAAGAGCATAACGTCAAATGGAGCCAGGTTCTTCTTTTTGTATTCAATTTAGTACGGCCCTACCTGGTTCTGGTCCCTTTGGGCCTATCCCCCCCCAGTTTTTGTACTTTTAGAAAGTTAGCATTTTCTTGTCCCAACCTTTTGGCGACTGCAGCCTGTATCCTGGGTCACATGACTAGGTGTAGCTGGCAATTGGTCTTGTATTGTCCCAAGACAGAGAGACAAAGGGTGAATAGGTGTTGGCAGGATGGGCTATCTCTGACTTGATAGGGGATGGCGCTCTCACCTACCACCCTTGCACATCACAAAGGCTCTGTCTCAACACACTCACAAAGGGATTCACACTAGTCTTTTGTGCTCCCAGACAAGATGGGGCCAGGCCAGGGAGGCAGGAAATTCCAAACACCTCTGGTGGTGAAAACCTCTAAAGCCTTCTCCCAATACAAATCTGGCAAATCTAAATATTGGGCCCTCAGGTTCAACTCTTCAGTACATCTCTGGACCTGTGGAAGATTCAGAAGGAGAGATGTGCTGTGCTGCTCTTCTGCAAGAAGCACTGCTGCGCTTCTGCCCTGCTTCTCTGCTGCCTGAGTGAAAAAGACTGGACCTGCATCTTGAACCCAGGTCCACCAGAGTGATTCCAAGGACTAGTAGGCTGGCATCCTGATCAGACCCTCAGGGAAAGAAAAGGCTCCAACTGCCTTGAACCCAGCACCTGCACTCTTTCTGTTGTAAGTCTTGCCCCCAAAGTGGTGCCACCCCATACTTGGACCCCTGGAAGGGGGCCAGAAGGTGATCTGCCAACCCAGATGTGGTCTCTTGGGCAGAACTGACGCAGCGTAACGCGTCTCCTCTTAGCTTTGCATCGGAATCGCAGCTGCACAATGCATCCCTGATGCAACACCTCGCATTGCAGCTCACAGCTTCTCACAACGGCTGCTGCGTGACACATCCCCGGTGCAGGATTTCGAATCGCAGGCCTTTGTCAATGGCATCCTTGACGACGACGCATAACCTTGCTACGATGACGCAGGGTCTCAAATATCAAGCCCAGCCGACGGCTTTATCGGAACTGCTGCTGCACGACGCAGCTCCAAAGCAGGGCCTCACATCGCAGCCCCTAGCCTTGCGGAACCGCCACAGCGTGACGCATCCTCAAAGCAGGATCTCACAACGCTCTGCAACCAGGATTTAAGGTACTTTATTCAGCAGACCTCACTTGGTCTCTGTATACAGCCCGCGGTGCATCGTGGTCAGCCTGAACTTGTGAGTTTGTACTCGCCCGGCCCGACAAGATAACCACAATTGACACTTTGTGCTTTTAGGCACTATTTTCAATTAAACCTTAAAATTGCATATCTCCTCTTCTACTAATTGGATTTTTGTCGTTTTGGTCTCAAATAATTGATTACATTTCATTCTATTTTTCTAAGTTGGTTTGGGATTTTTCTCATGTTGTGTTTTCACTTTATTGCTGTTTGTGTGCTGCATAAATACTTTACACATTGCCTCTAAGTTAAGCCTGACTGCTTCTGTGCCAAGGGTTAAGCATTGTTTAATTAGGGGTTTGCTTGTGTTTCAACCTCACAAGAATTGTGGTTGCTGTTTGAGTAGGGTTTCATCCCCCTCAACCAGTAACCCAATTTCCTACACTACCTGTTTAGCTCTTTGTTTTCTTAATTTTGGCACAGATATGTTCTGTGAATCTGAACATCATGCTTCACTGTTTAATCCAGTAACACACTTTTTCAAAAGTTTTATTCCAAGGATTTTTTAAACCTGAAATGGATCTCAACTACGGTTGCATGGTGGTTGTTGAGTTAGAACAGTGAGCTGAGACCTAGAATTGCTTATTTAAAAAGCAAATAAAGTACAATAGCATGGTTTCTACTTAACATTGGATGGATGGATGGATGGATGGATGGATGGATGGATGGATGGACGGGCGGACGGATGGACAAGTGAAAGTATGCGCATTTAGTGTATGAATGAGTTCTGTGTGATATACACATCTAGATCTCACTTACGTACCTCCCCCACAACAAACTGCACTCATTCATTGCCTACTTCACTTTTCTATTGCAGTCCAAGAACCTGAAATGCAAGAGCCAAACAGGCATGGATCTGTGCCCTGTGCCATTCCATACATCCTACATGCACACAAATGTGAACCTATACCCACATCAAGCCAAGTGTGTGCGAGTTTCTCTCGAGCAGCCATCTAGGCAACTTAAGAGGAAGTCTTCTTCAGGGCACCTCAATCTAGGTAAGTGCCAGGGCGTGCCTTTCAGCATCCTTATACCTCTTTCCTTCCAGAATTCAGGGAATGTTTTACCCCCCACTGCCCGTTCCCCCGTTCTAATTCCCACTATCTTCCTCTGCAGCTTCAAGGACATGCGTGTATCCGTGTCACTCATGGCAGGCAGCTGCTTGAGTTCTGACAGCATCCAGCTCCACTGGAATTCAGCTCTGGACAAATACTAAAATCGTGTGTATTTAATCCAGCACCGTCAGAATGGTTATGGTGTAACCTTTAGTTGCAAAGATTTCAAACTATTTCTTCATCTCTCAGTCTCAGTTCTCTCATGGGACAAAATTGTGAATAGTAAAAAAAAAAAAAAGGCTACACCCTGGAATTTAGCAGTATATAAAAGACTCAGCATTGGTATCTTCTATAATCAAAAGAGACATTTTTCTCAAATACTAAAATATCTGGATATTTGGTAAACAAAGAGGTACGGTGTCAGCAGATCATATACAAAATGTTGTGTAACAGAAATATTGCGGCCTAAATATCTTTTACAAAGATGTCGCCCCATGGGAGTTCATAATAGACAACAATATATATTTTTGCTAAAAATATTCAGACATTCAACTCCAAAAACAACAGTTGTCACTGGTATCATTTCGAAAACCTTTTTATATTAAAAGCAAAATCACCTCATGCAAAGAATACAAGGCCAAACGAAAACTAGCGGTCATCACACTTGCTTTGTTATATAAAATGTGTATTCGCAATTGACATGCATCAAGACGTGACACGTTTCAAACAATAGTGCAATGTTTCCCATGTTAAAAAAAAACAAAAAAACAATACAAACATATAAAACAAATCATTGGTGAAACAGCAGTTTTATGAGAGTCCATTGGCCATATCTGCCCAGTCGTTTGTTTGCTAATACAGCTCAGTGTTATTTCGCCATTAACGTAAAAACGGTTTTGAAATGATACCAATAAGAACTGGTGTTGTTTTTGTGGAATCCTTTGCATGCCCAGGTTCCATAGGTTCATGGGTAGCTCTTGTGTCACAGAAAAGCAAACAAACCCCAAAAGGCTCGGTGTTCACACGTCACGGGCCTTGCCTCGTGATATTCACTAGCCAACGCTTAGTACCGCGTGCCCTCGCCTTGGCCGCTCGGCTTCGAAATCACTTAACCTCAAACGAGGAAGTAGTCAATTTTACGGATGAAAAACATCTTGAAAGTATCTTCGGCGTCATGCTGGCAAAGTGCTTTCTCCTCTCCGCGCATTTGATGCCTCTGTCAATATCTCCATTTTTAGAGCTATTGTCTATAAATAGGGCTCCAGGAAGAAATTGTCGTGATGTGTTGTGGGTCCCTGTGGGAAAGAGCACTGCCCCCATTTCTAGGTATTTAGCTGAAGCTCGAGCGAAAACAAATATCCCCCCCCCCCCCCCGCCCCCCAAAACCCCAGCACAAGCAAAAGCATGCATTGTTTTCGGGGAGGACTTCAGAACTTGCCAATGATTTGAAACATGGCTTGTCAGTGGGGTGTGTTTTGCCCTTGCAATCTGCTTCAGGTGATTGCTTATTGGAAAGATGCCAGAAGCTGAGCCTTTGAGGTGCCTTGAGGCAATAGAAACACAACTAGCGCTGATTTAGTGGGGAATCCACCACCAATTGGAAGCATTTGTTGATTAGGTCAGGCATAAATGTATTATTGACTCAATTATTTCTGGATTTGCACTGTGCACCTCTATCTGGGAACATGCTATATTGTTTGGATGTGGGCCCAGGCCGCTCACACCCACCTGCGCCGCCTTCAAGGCAAGTCACACGTGGTTCCCTCCATTTGTCAATGAACATTTCTTTCAATTCAATTCAATATCTTTATTCGGTCTAATTAAAATCGACCATAAAAGTACATAAAAATATTACACATATCCACAATCTCACAAAACTTGAAAGATAATCTTACATTAAATTAATAACAGTTAAAAAATATACGTGAGTTAAAAGGCTTTAAAACACCACATTACATCAAATAGCCATACTTATAAAAGAGCAAAAAGTCTGGGAACGTGCTATAATGTTTGGATGTGGGCCCAGGACGCTCACACCCACCCGCGCCGCCTTCACGGCAAGTCACCCATGGTTCCCTCCACTTGTCTATGGCATTCAATGAACACTTCTTTCAATAGCAGGGAAGTCAACCAAAGTCACTCACAAATCTGAGCCAGGAGAAGGCAAAATGGAATATACTGTGAGCGTGCAACAATGCATGTCAGTCAGACAAGGCAGGTCAATGTGAAAAAAAATTCAAAACGCAACAAAGAGTCTGGTGAAGGAATGAATTGTTCTCCTCCTTCAGAATTCTTGATGTTGTTATCTTTCACAGAACATGAAGCAGGCCTGCAAATGACTGGCACTAAAAGCGTTATCTGTGGAACTTTCTTATGTAGAAAACAGTAGAACAATTTAATAAAAATCACAGCAGGGACATACTACACAGAAATCCCAAAAACACATTTCCAGTAATAGAAAATGGCCGTAAATAAATGTTCCTATGTCCTAAAGCCAAACTCAGGATAATGAGAGCATAGGGGAAAACTTCATTACTTCCTTAATAAAATAAACAACACTGAAGTGTGTGTGTGTCTGTGGGCACGTGTTTGGGAGTTGGTCTTTCTGTTGTGTGTGAATGTCTCCTTGTGGGGATGTCTTGTGTTTTTGTGTGTTGGTCTCTTTGTTACGTGGCTGTTTCTGTGCTTATGTGTGTGTGTCTATGGGCCTGATTACGAGTACTACAGTCCCAAGACAACCGTACCCACGGTGGCGGTCCGACCGCTGCCCCCTCAGTGGTGCAACCGCCCGATTATGAGTTTGGTGATCAGGCCACCATAAGGCCAACACAAGACCGCTGCCACCACCAGGATTCTGGTTCCCGACGGGGTGGCAGTGGGGAAAGCGGTGATCAATGGCAGCAGTGTTGATGCCGGCATCGCCTTGCTGAACACGACCTGCCTTTCCGCTGACCTATTAATGGCGGGGACGCCGCCATGCAAAGGTCGGCACAACAGTAGGCAAGAGGCCCCAAACAGGGCCCCAGGGTGAATTTTCCCACGGGGGGTTGTGCACGGGGGCAAATGTTGTGCCCCCCTCTGCCTGCACTGTTGTTAGTGCACGACATAGTGCATGGTACACAGTGCGGCGACGTGCAAGCAGTGCTGCCACGGTGGCGGCATATGCTTCAGGCACCGCCGACACAACACCGCCAGTCCGGCAGTGTACTCATAATATGGCAGTCAGGATGCCGCCGGCTTGGTGGCGTTCTCCCGACCGCCGCAATGGCGATCAGACTGCCAATATCGTAATCAGGCCCTATGTCTGTGTGTGGTTTTACACCTCTTTCAAACCTTATGCTGGTTACTACAACGTTGTTTTAGGAAGTCAAATGAAAACGAACCCAAGCATTTCACACAAGAATATCACTTTTATGCATACGTGGATGTGCATAACTTTGGAAAAAATCATTAAAATGGAAGTGCTGAGGTTTTCAACAATAAAATCACAATAAGGTTCCAGCCCTGCACCCCTAAACAAACCTTTCGAACACAAACCTATGTCAGTATATCTACAAGACACTTACGTCGATGAATCCGCCTACATACATGAGACACAATCAGTCATGAGTTAATTACTACCACCACCAACATACTGAAGAGCATCACCAGAGCGAGTTCAAATCTAGCTGGTCTGGGGAGCCTCGACAGCATGCACGCTTTACTGACAGCAAACAAAAACCAGGAGGAGACAGCGAAGCTGTTTGAATAGTCAAGAAAGAGTCCTACACTTGTTGCACCCTGCAAAGTGCACAGACCCCATGGCATCTGCACTGTGCCAAATACTCTTAATGCAGAGATCCAGAGGTGGCCTGTGTGGTCCGTGAGTTCATTATCCAGTCCGCGTTTTGTTTGCATCCAGTACTTACACGTACTTCAAGTGAAAGAGAAATAGTGATGCAACTGTCCTTGGTTTGGACAAATCTCCAGTGAGCGCGATGGCGAACAAGAAGAGCAGAAATATTGTCCTGGGGGCAGAATGCGCCTCCTTAAGTCAAAGGGCTCAGTGGGTTGAGTGCCTTCTAAAATACCTTCCCCGCAACGTGCGCAGCATCCCCCAAGCGCCCCTAAGGTCCACGCCACAGCACATGCAGGGCACCTGTGTCCCACAACACCCAGTCCATTAAAGGAAACGTGCCCTTTCCTTGCCCCCACACAAGCCCACAGGCAGTACTTTGTTCTACTCCCACCACAGGCTGTGAAATATGGATTTTAGTCTGCCCAACTCTTCCTCCTCCTCATCCAACGTGCTTAATTTGCCCCGACCCTTCCTTCTGCACTGATCTTAATATTAGCAATTTTCGATTTATACAGCTTTTATCCTCCTCAGAAGGATGAATAGCTTACACAGCCCTACAAATTTTCACACTGGATACTTTTACGGTGCAACCAACTCTCTTTAGAGGTTGCAACAGTAACCTAATGGGTTTTATCAGTGAAAATCCGTCCATACGTAGATATCAGTATCACACGCATTCTGCAGACTTCATTGAAATGACAGGCTCACTTATCATACCGTCAGGATCTTCCCTTTAATTTAACTGTTAAGTTTTACTTTTCTTTCAGTCTCATTAGTGTTTTTTAGAACATCACAAGGCGTTGGCCCTGGAGCGCTTCGAAAACAAAAACCACCCTAACATGCATTTGCCCTTCCAGTGCTTTTCTCACTCATTCCTTATTCGCGTCCTCTCATGAGATGTTTTGTCTTCTCTGACAGTTCTATAAAGAGTCTGTCTCTGAAAAGCCACGTGATGAAGCCTCTGAGTTGTTGCCTTTGTGTTAGTATTGAGTGCTCCGTGTACTGTGCTACATCTGGGAGGGAGAAGGTGTGATCACAGTCAGTTGCTATTTTTCGTCTCTTCCCAGCGTGGCACCAATTATTATGCAGTTCCACAGATTAAGGTTAATGCAGGGAGCTAGAGAGATCACTTGTAAGTCAGGCCACCAGGCCATCCTCTCCCACAAGGAATAGCTGACAAACTTTCCTGTTCACAAAGGTGCCCTGGAATTACGGTCAGTCAGGCAATCAAAATCAGCCCTGATGAAAATATTCAAACCAGCGCCACTCTGCGGGAGGCCACGACTAGAATGGGGTCATGGAGGCATGGTTGGGTCATGATGGCCATTCCAGCTCGGAAAGAAGCCCCAAAGCCTGCCACCAACTACGGAAATGGCAGAATGACTAACCCTGTCTCGCTTGGAACTTTTTTTTAAATAAAAGAAAAGAATGGTCTCACTTAGAAATACAGAAGTAGAGGAGCGCACCTCCCACCCACGTGTGTTCTTTTGGTTTCGCTTTTGCATTTGTAAATTCAGAACTGCAAGTACCAGAATGCAAAAAAAATCAGGGCTGGGTAGACTAGTCATGCCTGACGTGGGACGATTTGAGATAATATACTCTGATAAAGTACTCACAATTCATTTTTTAAAAGACCATTACCTCCACGTCAGACCTCCCCATCACAGTCATTACCTCATGAGCAATAGCTCCTCCCCCAGATCTTCCAAGCAAAACTCCCTTAGCCCATACCTACCCTCCAGGCCACTCCCACATCCTGTGGCTCATAACCCCTGGCCCACGTCAGCACATCCTGTTGTTTTTTTCTGCGGACTGGTCCATGCAAGACTCTCTACGGGGGTGTCTACTGCCTCCTGTTCGTGTTTTCAGGTGAGTGTGCGGCGGCCTGCTATAGCGACCGTTGTGTGGGACAAATGCTTCAAGTCCCTGCTTTAGCGGGACTGTGCTTTCTTTGTCGAGCTGCCTCTTTGCCTTCATTATTGCCTACTCAGGCTTCCTCTGGGGGTTCAACCCTTCCGGGTTCGGTCCCTGCTATAGCGGTAGCGCCGGTTGAGGTCTATGTGTTTTGGGGCTGCTGAATATGCTTTTGCTCCTGTTTGCACGATTGCGGCTGTAGCAGCTTTCCCGACTGATCATAGATAAACGAGCAATTTTCTGGAAAAGCCTTTCTAAAAGAACAACATTGAAATGTCCACTAACATTGCAACACCACTCAATCATCTGTAAATATGAAATGAAAACAAATTACATGGGAGAGTGGGAGAGTTAAACGAGAGAACCAATGCAAAGACGAGCTGTCAAGAAATCTAACTAAAGAACCACAGGGAATAACCCCTTTGCTCAAGGAAACAGCTTTATGTGTTGTTAGTGTCTTCCATGAGTGTTGACGAAAGCAAGTCGAGTCTTACCTTTCTGTAGACCAGCATGTTCGGAGATTCATCGGCCACCCCGTTGTTGCTCTGCCCGTAGTTGTTTCCCTGGGCCATGTCCCAAATGGAAACACTGCCTTAAACTGCCCGTGACTGCTCCTGATGCTGTTAACAAAATACAACAGAGTGTCAATAGGGGGTCATTGCTTGAGCAATGTCAACCAATTCACACATTTAGACAATGAAGGCCCCTTTAAAAAAAAGTCCATGAATTATTACTAAACCATCAATCACTTAGATATAGATGCTACCTGTGGTGTATCAAAGGTGCAGTGAGACCTAATCCCAGGTCTGGTGACTCAGTTGACTGCTGTACCCGCTGCTGAGATATGTGCTTGATCTCATGGTCACAGGTTCAAATCTCTATAGTAAACTGAATCTTTCATTCTCCATAGGTTGAGTACCTTTGATTTGGTTAATAATAAACAGGCGTTTTCTGTCAACAGCACCAAGAGACTTCTCAGGGGTGAACATACAGTTTACAAAGACTTCTGTTATAACCCAAGCAAAGAAAATGAGCACATCTACCGCTTGATAAGGTAGTAAATGGCAGTTTTAGTTGAGTAGCAGAGGACCCCTCATGCCCAGCACCTGCTGCACTAATGATTGCTGCAACCCTGAATTCTACGACAGAGACAATACGCGGCTTCAAGATTACACAGATGACAAGAGAGTTATAAACCATCCCCAGCGATGCATTATGGCTAGTAATGAGGAAGGCACTCTAGAGGATAACGAAAGTAAAGCTCGAGGTTAGCTGAGTTTACTAATGCGCTTTAAATATGCGCGTGTACCCACTCTTCTAGCCAGAAGAGACGTTTATGCCGCCCTTGGCGAGTCTTTTAAATTTGAAGTGAACTTGCAGAAAAAGAGAACTTCGGCCCTGGTGGGTAGCGCAATATCTGCGTCTCATCCCCGCAGCTTCCATCGTGCTGCCTTCTCACGGAGCCCTGGCTGAAGGAAGGGTAGACGACGCTGCCGGCCCTGGCCTCTCCCTGCTGACTCGAACCGTCTATGGGAAGAGCAGAGGCGAGTTTCAGCACCGCGAACAGCGCCACGTGAGAGCCTGAATGTTCCTTTTAAGAGGTGCCCTGCCCCGTTCAGTCTTCATCAGGCGCGTGCAGGGACTTCAGCACCATGGACACAGCCGGCCCGCTGCGCTCGGCGTTGTCCACGGAGCTGCTAGGAAGCTACCACGGTACCTAGCCTTCAGTGCGGTCCCTGATTTCAGAAAACTACACCGATTGGTCTACACTGCGCCCATTGACACAGCTCGCGTCCCCTGCGTTGGTGTAGTGGTGCTTTAGATGGGCACAGCCGGTACTGACTGGTGTGCTGTATAGTTTCCCCACATGAGCAGTCAACGCATGCTGCTCCTGTTTAAAGTTGAATCCTAGGGACACAATCAATGTTTTGTGGTTTACCTTAAGCTAGCCATCTGTAAGCGTAGCCAATGCTTCCTGGTTTGGTCTATACATTTAAACTCTTTGACGCGGCCGGTGCTCCTTAGTCTCTCTATAGTTGTACCACCTGGACACATCCCATGCTTTCTGGTTTGCTCTAGAGTTGCACCCCATAGATACACCCACTGCTGCCTGCTTTACTCAATACGTACGCAACGACCACAAGCAATGTTTTCCGCTTCGGTTCATGGTTTCAGTCTCATTGCACAGTAATGGTCACCTGGGTTACTCTGCAGATCATCCCCATGCTTCGTTCGGTGTATGGTTCCTCAAATGGACACAGCCAGTGCTACCTGGTCTGGCCTATAGTTGCAACACATTGGTACAGTAAATGTTTTCTGGTTAGGTCTATACTTTTCGTCTTCCTGATGGTGTTGTTGATAGTTGCAACCCATGGACACCGCCAGAATTGTCTAGGATGGTGTACAGTTTACACATATAGACGCAGCTAGCGCTGCCTTGTATGATGTACAATTCCCCCACACGGACACAGTCAATTCAGTCTGGATCAGTCGATAGCCTCACACCCAGGGAAAGAGCCAACGACTTATGCTTTCAGCTACAACCAATGCTGCAAGAATGTGTACACAACCAATATTGCCAGATCAGTTACACGGGCAGCATAAACGTCACTTAGTTTCCGCACCAGGGTCCCAACTAACGTGGGGACGTCGAGGTCTCTGCCACCACAGACAGCAGAAATGCCGTTTGTTAAAGACACTGATTTTGCCAGCTGTTGTTATGCATGCAATGCAGCCACCCCCTCTCGAGCCAAACATGTATTCCCGCACCACCACCGCCACAAACAGCCATCGCTGAAGGAATGTGCATCTTCTTCCCTCTGCGTTAGTCTTGCCGAGTTACCTGGCAGCCCAAGGTCACAGTGGCGCCTGCCTCCGATCGCCCCCTTTCCTCCTGTCTGCTGCGGCTCCGTCAGCTGGAGGCGGGCGGAGGAATGCACTGCACGTTCATCCCAAGCACCGCAGCTCGGCGGCCTCCCCTCTCTCGCCGGCCAGATTCCTCCCGCTCTATACGGATGCTCCGTGTCCCTCGCTCTCCGCCTCCCTCTACCACCCTGTCTTTCTTCCTCTCCGGAGCCTGCCTGGACTGGGTGCAGTGCGCAAGCGCAGCCGGCGAGCGCCGCCCGGGCCTCCTGATGGGCAATCAGGCGGTGAAGTGCGCGCGCGCCCCGGCGAGAACCAGGAGTGCGAGTCACGTGCACAGCGAGCGTCAGGAAGCGCCGAGGCGGAGGCAGCTTCTAGGCTACAACTGGAGCCCCGACCTCGCCTCGCGCAGGAGGATGGGAAAGCCAGTGCGTGCATCATCGCAACCAATCCCTGCTCTCGCCAGAGGGATAGAGGTGGTGACCCCTGGAAGAGGGGTTAAAGCACTATGGGCATTTATTCCGCAGTAAGCATTGTATACTGGGAAAACGTGGAGTGTAACATCACCTTTTCTTGCACAGCCCCAAAACACTAGGGGGTATATTTACGTTCCCTGGCGCATCCCTGCATATCAGCAGGGATGCGCCAGGGAAAATGCGTCACGCTAGTTTACCCTTGCGCCACGTCCGATGCGCCGCATTTACAATGCGGCGCATCGTGGCGCAAGGATAAGCAGATGCGTGACGCATCTGCCGGACGGAAGGTTGGCGCAGTGCTGAAGTTGTGTCGCAAGCGCGACGCAACTCCAGCACTGTTCCAACCTTCCCTATCCCTAACATGGTGCGTCAATCCTTACGCCTGCTTGAAGCAGGCGTAAGGATTTGACGCACCAGCGTCGGAAAAGTGACTGCGTTAAATCTTGTAGATTTCACTACGTCACTTTTCCGAGGCGTTCCTGCGCCGGAACGCCCCCCCCTGCGCCGGTACGCCCACATGAAACCTGATGCAGGTTTCATGTGGCGCAGGGGTTTACTACGTGACGCATCTCCCTAGATGCGTCACGTTGTAAATATAGCGCAACGCGGCGCATGGTTTGCGTCGCCGCTGCGTCACATGCGTGACGCAACGGCGGCGCAAAAGTGGCGCAAGGGGCTTGTAAATATGCCCCTAGTTATTTAGTGAGTCCTCGATCACCCCTGAACCTAGGCGAACCGGTTGAGCTCAGTGTCAAAGAGTCTAAAGTACTGGCTAGGCTGGGAATGGCAAAACAGGACACCATGGTCGGAGTCTAGAGACAAATAGGTCATAGTGACAATCGGTTAGTATGTCGCTAAGGTGACGTACTTCATTAACCCACCACTTCACCACAAAATCAATACTTATCCATCTTAACCCAGCTGTCATCCTTATTTTATGTTATCAGAACTTGTCAACAAATCAGTTACACTAGTGAGGGATAGTGGCAGCATGCCAAAGCAGGGCCTCTATGCTGATAGTGGACTGTACGAGCAATTTTGAGGACGGATGCTCTATTAGTGAGAGTACCATCATTTCTCAAGACAGCCATACTGTATATTTGAATCTATTGTGGAGCAATTGCCCTTCTACTCAAAACACTACCCTTCAACTCAAAGCATACTAATGCAATGGTAATAAGGAAAGTGTGAGATGAAGGGTGACATAAAGCAGTGAAATTGAAGGTTATGAGGTAGACGAGTGAAGACATTACATATGTTATGTTATGTTACTCGGAATTTGTAGAGCGCACGGCTACTCAATTGAGTGTCCCGGCGCTTAAACGACCTAAGCGTGTCAGACTGTAGGCTCTTAACTCACTAAATAGTGAGCCAATGCTGGAATAGCCATGTTTTCAGTGACTTCCTAAAGATGAGGAGGTCCTGAGTCAGTCTGAGGGCCAACGGGAGACTATTCCAAAGTTGCGCTGCTTGCACCTGGAAGGAGCGGCCGCCAATTCGTGCACGAAGAAATTTGGGGGTACGCGCTAGATGGAGCGCAGCGGATCTCAGAGCACGACGCAGGTGATAGAATTGAATTCTTTTCCTGAGATACGGGGCCCCAGTTCCGTGGAGTGATTTATAGGCTAAAACCAACACTTTAAAAATTATCCTCTTACGGATCGGGAGCCAGTGCAAGGCTTTAAGATGGGGGGACATCCGTGTTCTGGGGCTAAGCATAAGTATTGCCCTGGCCGCTGCGTTCTGGACGACCTGTAGGCGTGTCAGCAGGTATTCTGGGATTCCCAAATAAAGGACGTTGACGTAGTCCAGCCTAGATGTAATTAACGCCTGGACCACAATTTTTCTGTGTGCTACTGAGAGAAGGGGTAGGAACTGCTTGAGCATCTTGAGCACTCCAAAGCAGGAGCCTGCTACAGCTTGTATTTGGGAGTTCATGGATAAATTATCTTCCAACCTGACTCCTAGGTTTTTAACTGTCTTGACAGAGGAGGCAGGGGGAGACATGTCCTGGGGCCACCAATTACGCCACACATTGTCACCGGGAAGACCAAAAAGAATAATCTCCGATTTGTCGGAGTTACACTTAAGTTGGTGCAATTGGAGCCAGGAGAACACCTCTGAAAGACAGGCATTGATTGCTTCTCCTTTAAAATCTGCCTCCTTATCACAGGTGAAGAGCAGTTGTGTATCGTCAGCGTAGGATACAATTTTGGCTCCATGAGCTTCGGCCAAATACGCCAGGGGGGTCATATAAAGATTGAAAAGTGTAGGGCTGAGTATTGAGCCCTGCTGGACCCCTACATTTAAAGCGGGAATGGGAGCTGCAAAGGGGGGAGACCAAACCGTTTGTTGGTGGTCTTTCAAAAAGGAGGAGAACCACCGGAGTACCGAGCCCCCACAGCCGCACTCCTGAAGTCTCAGGAGGAGCTGATCATGGGGCACGGAATCGAAAGCCGCTGATAGATCCAACAATATCAGCACGTCCTTCCCGCCTTTATCTAAGGTCTCCTTAATGGCCTCCGAGACTTCTAAAAGCGCGGTTTCCGTACTAAAATTTGACCTGAAACCGGACTGGCTCTGATGGAACACTAGGTTAGTTTCAGCATATGTAGTGATGACACTGTTAACATATTTCTCAAGAACTTTCGAGAAAGCAGGGAGCAGAGATATTGGCCTATAATTGGCGGCTATCTCAGGATCTAACTGGGGTTTTTTCAACAGGGGGAGTATTTCTGCCTTCGTCCACCTGTCAGGGACAAGCCCAGACTCCAAGGAAGCATTGAGGATCCGATTTAACACAGGGTTAGTTACCTCCGCTATTGACGCCAACACTTTGGCTGGACATGGGTCAGACGGGGAACCTGATTTAAGGGCCTTCCTGATTTCCAGAGATTTCTCCAGGGAGATGGGGGGGAACTGCGTAAGCAGCGAACCCCTTGGTCGGGTAGATGAGGTGGAAAACGCTAGATTTCCACCTTTGGCCGGGGGCACCAGAGAGAAGGTGTCTTGAATAGTTTTAATTTTCTCGTGGAAAAAGGAGGCTAAGTGATTCGTCCAAGCCTCAGTAGGCGTGAAAGGACTTGCAATCGCTCTTGGGGATGAAAACTCCTTGACAGTTTTAAAAATCTCTTTACTTTGGTTAGTCGCCTGTGAGATTTGTGAAGAGAGAAAGCATTTTTTCTCTTCCAAATTTTTTTTATAGTGCACCTTCAACGCCTGTTTATAGCTTTTTTTTGTCATTTGGGTTTCATGGATTTCCACATTTGCCACATAATGTACCATCTGCTGCAAAATTTGAAGATTTCACCCCCCAAAAAAAATTTCCAAGCTCAATTGGATCAGAAGTTATTAAACAATAAGTGCTACCTGTTATTCTGAGCAGTGACCTATCCTTTACAAAATGTTACCGGTCACCTTTCAGTTGCTGATTGCTGTATTCTGGTGTTGTTAAACTGATGCTAATATGGCATAACTTTGCACAGACACTTTTATTAGCTGTTAAAATAAAGAAATAATATTGCTATAGATTGTTTCAAATTATGCCACATTATTTACCTTTCCTAGCTGCATACATTTGTTAAAACTGTTGCATAATTTGGTTTTCCTCTGCCGCATAATTCTAGTGGCCCTGCATATCATACCATCACCAATTCCTGGATATTCAGCAAACAGCGCGTTGCATTGTGGGGCTTATGAATTTGCTTTGAACGCTCCTTTCAATATGGACTCAAAAACCTAGCATGCAATGTGCTGTTTATTACAATGTCACAATTGGCCCACGGTGTTACACATGACATTAAACCACTTGTCAGCTATGTTTTAAATTTTTAGAAAGTTATCCAATCCATTAAAATAAAAACCTGCCTTTTTACACATAAAACAAAAGTAAACACTGCTCAAATATATTGTGGGTGTTCACTCTTTCTTTCGCATCATGCCTTAAAACATGCTTTGACAATGCAAATCGTTTTGTATTTTGTTTAGTGGTTAGTATATTCCAGAGCTTCACTTCACAACAAAGGTACAGCATGGATAGTAACATCATAACCTTCCCTAACCCAGAGAATTAGTTAAAGTTTGGTTGCAGAAGAAGAAGGGACATAACACAGTTCTCTCACATTATTTATGCAGGTAGCTAACTTACTAAAGAGGGAGTGAGAGGAGTTAAAGGGCTGTTGTATGCTCTCAAGGAGCAGACTTAGCCATACAAAAACTGCAACAGTTGTGGAAGAAACAGCCAAACCACCTATGGAATCACCATAGGTTGATGTACTCACATACGCCGAGGAACCCTGGCCTACATAGTGTGGCACGCTTCATCAATGAGTGTCACATCTGGCACTGAGAAGCACCTGAGAGTACTACTGCTCCTTGGTTGTACAGTTTCCTAGTTAAGGATTCTCTAGTTTGAGCAAGTGTCCCTCAAATCGACATTTATGTTCCCCCTCTATGAAATTCAGACCTATATTAAAATTGGATGTGTGAGGTAGACATGTTTTTAACAGGTGTCTCCCCTCTACAAGATTTGAAACAGGAGGTAGTGCAATGGCAAATACTTCTCTTTTCTATCTCCATGTTTCGACACTCGAATATTGCCCCCAGAGGGTCAGCCTTCCTCAGGATTACAGGTCTACAGGTCTTGGTATCTCACATCAAGTATTGTGAAACAGCCCCTACTTCATATGGCATGTGATGTAAGCATGTTGACTATATCCATTGTTTTGTCATATTCTAGGGAAACAACAGTGGAAGCAACCCTTCTTCATAGAACAGACACATCTTGGGGAGAAGCAGTGTAAGCTTCTAGCCGTCTGAGAACAGTGAGAGCTAGAGCAGCAGAAGCACAAGCTTTCCCCATAAGAGGGCATATAAAAAATCGTCAGATAGCTAGGAGCAGTGCAAGCTTTGCTTCCTCACTGAACAGGTATAGGATGGCTATAGCAAAGCAAGTTTCCCTCTCTTGCAGAAAGCAGCAAGTGCAATATTCCATTCCCTGCAGAATAGATTTAGCATAGCAAACTATTACAACTATCACAGAGCATGCATAGTTGAGGCATGAGAGATAAGGTCACAGAGAGATTTCTGGAGCTGATGCTTAACTCACCGAGAGGAATGGGTAGGTGGGTGAATGATTGAATATGTGAGTTCTGACACTATTCTCACTTAGGCGATATTCCACGTCAGGATCCTAAAAGCCCGATGCTGTCACGCAGGGGCGTGTTCTCACTGCTGTAACTCTAGGTGTCATATCATGCATTCTTGCTCCCGTCACTTTGTTTAGATCCAACTGCTGTCATTCACATGCACATTTGTCACAGACTGAGCCCTTAATATACCAAAACAGATACCTTCTGTGCTTGTGTTTTGAAAGGGGATGGGGGGAGCAACATGTGCCCAGTATGGCCTGTTTAAAAAAAGTGGCAATACCTGTATTCCGCTCTTTTGTTCTGTCCACCATTGTTCCTTCTGTCTCTACAGTCACCCTTTCCCGCTTACAAATATTTTCTTTCTCTTTCTTTAGCCAGCCTTTACCTCATTTCACACTCTTTTTCAGAGTTTCCTTCTTTCTCATTCTTTTTCTTTTCCAGTGTCTCATATGCACCTCTATAACTTGCATTTCTAGTCATTCTCAGCCTCTTCTCATTTTCTCTTCTTTCACCTTCATTTGCTTTTTTAACCTTTTCTCTTACATCAATGCCCTTGCAGTCTTCATTCACACCTGTCCCTCTTTCACCTTCTTCTATGTCATAATTTATTGTACATACCAGTGCCACACTCTTCTAATTTTTCCCACTGTCCTACCCCCTCTATCTCACATGAACCCTCCTATTCTTACTTGTCTCTACTACTTCTATCTCAGTCTGCACCACGTAGGACCAGCACAACGAGTTTTGCTATGGCTAGCTCAAGGTACATTTTTCTGTACCACCCACTCTAGCAATAGTGTCACATCACTGCCTACACAAAAATATGACACCCCCTGCAGGTGGCAGTCTAGGTATTCACCTAGTATTTTCTTACCAAAAAATGGCCCATGCTCTCATGTGTCCCACCTTGTCCTCCCTTCAACTCTTTTTTATCATTCACCCCTTCTTTTTCTTAAATGATTGAGTCCCACCCCTTCAGCTCTCAACTATTCACCTCGCCTTTTCTATCTCACATGGGGTCCTCTCTCAGACATTTTACACTTTCCATACACACACCCATTTCTGTCCATCATCTGTCCATCCTCTGATACCCTGCTCTCTCTATCTTTATCACTTCCCTCAAAGTCACTACACATGGCACTCTTCCTAAAAGTCATATCTTTATTGTATCTTATACACCCCTTTAACACATCTTCGTTTCAATGGCTTCTACTCTCACTTTCTTCTCACACACTTCCCTGAAACAAAAACGCTTTTCTGTCCTACACACTCATCTCACCATCCCATTTTCACTCAAAAATACTTGGACATCCTCACCTCTCGATGAAATACTCCTCTAACAAACATATGCACACATTTCATTCCCTCTTTCAAATCCTCCTTTTCCTCACAACCGACTTACTTTTCCTTCCCACACACTTAACCTCCCTTACACTGTGCCTTCTCTTGCTCATATCCTGCTTTTTGCAGCTTCTGTTTCTCATAAGCACTTTTACATTTTCACTCTCTCTCTTACATAGACACAAACACTCAAGGATGGCTGTAGTTAGGGTCCCTATTACCATTCAAATATTGGATGACCATTTTTGAACATTCAGCTGGTGAAAACAAAGCTGTGTTCCACAGTTTGGCAATACTAACTTAGAGGCCCTGCTGTTAAGGTCTGAAGAGTAAATACTATGCAGGGGTGTAAGAACTAAATCAACACACTGATGATTTCAAGATGAAACATGTTTATTTAGCTGGGAAATTGAAGCAAGGTAAAAGTCTGGGGTCATATACAAATTACTGCAGTTTGTGTTGTTTTTTTGATTTTACATCTATTGAGAAGTAGCCAGAGTTATTTGAAGCAGCCGAGGCTCAGACTAAGTAACTATTCTCTAGACAGACACAATGTGCCTGCTTCTCTAACAAGGGTTTGAATGCACACAACAGGCACTGTGAAATCCCAGCTTCAATGCTGCACCCGTTCAAAATGTTGGGTGCTGCCAGTGATAACTTAATTTTAATTCCCTTTCATCAGTGTTTTTAATTCCTCACAAAGATAGTTGCCTATGGCAATTCTATGTTATTTGGAAAATCAATAGATTTGTCACTATCTTATAATTTTTGATCCTTTTAACTAACCAGCGCTAATTTTGACTTGCTGAATAATTTGGTGCTAAAGGCTCTTTCACCCAGTTTCACTTCATTTTGGTCAAGGATAGCCTAATTCAAGGAGCAGAAATAGTATTTTCTATGGAGCAAGATAGCAAGCTTAAATAAAGAGTGCGACTTGATTGCATCTCTGTAATGACATGCATTGGATATTACCAGTACTACTACTCACCTGGGCTGTTAATCTTTTAGTTAGACAGTACCAATGCTTCTCTGTAGAGCTATCCGATTTTTAATGGCACAGTGATATCACTTTTTAGTGAATCGTTTCAAGAGGCTTAGGAAAGTCTTGACGAAGAGAAGGCAACTATTTACCTTGCAGAGTTGACAACCCCGTTACCGAGGGAATTATCAGCACATCTGTAAATTTGAGAATAAGCTTTGTGTGCAAATCTTTACCCCTCTACATTTACCTAGGAAAAAAAATAACTAAATATCGGCTAAATGAAAGCTATTGGTGGCCTCGTATGGATAGTGAAGTAGAAGAATGGATTGATCAGTGCCTAGTGTGCACTCAGTGTGAGAAGAGACTGTGAACACACAAAGTGCTGATAAAGGGGTTAAAGTCCTAAAGAGTCTGAGGTTGAGCTTAGACTTCATAGGACCAATGTTTGGCTTGCCTACAAGTCAATGATCTGCGATGGTCATGGTGGATTTCAAAAGCAAATGGACTGAAATACAATTTATGAAACAGATAACATTTGTTAGTACAATTGCATTCTCAGAGGAAATATTCAATAGGGAAGGATTTCCTAAAGCAATAGTAACTGACAATGGAGTTCAATTTATGTCACACTAAATGAAAGACTGTCTAACAAAAAGTATAACACATTTAAAATCAACTCTTTACCACCCACAGAGCAACATAATAGTGGAAGGGATGAGTCACATAGTACAAGGCGCCATAAAAATGGCACTGTAAAATAATATGAACATAGTAAAAACAGCCTTGGAAATATTGAAAGCATATAGAACAACATCTAAAGAAAACTCAGATGTAACACCCTTTGAACTCAGAGGGGACGCAAACCACATTTTTCTTTGACGCCATAGTAGACAAGTAAAGTGAGAGGACATACTGAGAATAAAAATGACTGGAATCAATCAAGTAAGGAAATCTAAGACAATATATCAAGAACTACAATGATCACCAAAGAACAAAACTTGTACATGTCCAAGAAGGTGCAATGGTGAGGATGAAATTACAGAGTATGCACAAGCATGGCCTGAATATCAATGGCTCACTGATGAAGGTCAAAATACTCTAGGCGTCATGGGTTGAACTTAAAGAAAGGACCAAATGGAATGTGTTGTAGGAAGTCATTTTCAAAAGACGAGTTCAACAAGCAAAAGAAGATGCTACAGAGGAAGACCCAATAACAATATACTCTGAGGATGTCTACATTTTACAAGGAGTCAACTGCAGATAAAGGAATGGGGGAGAAATCATACATGGTTCGGAAACAGAAAAGCAGTATGAGGATGAAGGGTTACAACCACAGAGACTCATATGGACATGTGTGCCTTCCACAAAATGGAAATACTATCTTTAGCACTAATTATGTCATGTTTAACGTTTATCTTGATATTTTTTTAATGAAAAAAAGTAAATGGGTATATGTAGTAATCTCTACTATTTCTAGGATGGCTCATGCCAGTATCTATTGGTATTCCAATCATCGAATAGAGATAGAAAATGGAGTGCCCCGCATGGGGGGATCAGTTAGTGGTGGTTAGACTGAAGAGAGCACGGACCCTCCCCACTGCCTCTATATATGTA
This sequence comes from Calotriton arnoldi, assembly GCA_963921515.1. Taxonomy (NCBI): domain Eukaryota; kingdom Metazoa; phylum Chordata; class Amphibia; order Caudata; family Salamandridae; genus Calotriton; species Calotriton arnoldi. The sequence goes on from CAWUFW010002481.1 coordinate 82,607, forward strand.
TTTATTTCACTGTTATTTATTCGACTGATTCATTAATTACATACATTTCTCTTACTGCATGTCTCTGTGTCGTCGCTTCAGTATCTCTGTCTGTTTGTCTGTCTGTGGGGGATAACTGGTAGACCAATAGACCATTAGTGGATAACTCCTAACTTTTGTAATAATGCCCTCCAATACCTGGTTATAAACTGTTACCCCCTGTCTGTGATAATGACAGCACAGATGATAACCCATGGCCAAACAACGTCTTTCAGAAAGGTTATCACCAAAGTGGGAGCTGTAGGAACCTTCTCAAGGAGAATTATATGTGCACTCTTTGAGAGATAGTCTACCACAACTAACAATGCTGAGTTTCCTTCCAATGGAGGCAAATATGTGAGGAAGTCCATGGATATTTGTGACTATGGCTGTTGTGGCTTAGGTAATGGCTACAATCAATCTACTGACTTCTTTCGATGTATATTACTTCAAGAACAGACTGAACATTATTGTTGCTCATACCAGGATGCCCATCTATAGGAGAATCATGCCCTACTTCAATATTTGTTAATTCTTACTTCAGTATTTCTTGTTTTAAATCTTTGTCAGCGATGAACTCTTAGAGCCTGGTTCACAAAGGTAAACGTACACTTTTGCGTAAGTTCATGATTGTTTGCTATTCACAAAGGTGTTTTACAAGTAATATCTTTACGACGGCAGAGTTTCCACACATAAAAAGTTAGGACAGTCTTATCTTTTTATGTGCCGAGACACTGCAGTTGTAAAGATACTACTCATCAAACACCTTTGTGATTAGCAAACAATCTTAAACTTACACAAAAGCGTATCTTTACCTTTCCGAATCAGGCCCTTTGTCTCTGCGCCATAGGAGTTCCTATACTGTCTTCTTTGTTGTGGACATTTTGTTACCTGCTCCTTCCGATTGATGGTTTGATAGCTCTTAGTTTCTGTTGGAAGAGTTCACACAAGTCGGATGTGTCTTTTCACATTGCTAGGATGAGTTGTTTCAATTCTTCTCCTAGACAAGATAAAGCATCTGCCTTACTATGTCTGTTTCTTGGTCAAAATTTAATCTGATAATGGAGCCTATTGGGCATATCTGGGGTTCAAGCATTTCATGGGTTTCAGAATTCCCTTGTTTTAGTGATCTGTCCAAATAGTGATACAATGTTGAGCCTCTTCCAACTTATGTCTTCAATGCCCCAAAGCCTCCTTAAATATGAAGACTTCGCTATCATAGAGGATATAATTTATATTCCAAAGAAGTCAGGTTATGGAATAGTAGACAAACTGATGTATTGCTCCAGTTAGAGGATGTTTTTGAGAAAGAAGGGTCTCTATAGCAAAAGAAAATGTTTCAGTTTACATGATGAAATAAAGAGCACCGTTGGCGTGATTCAGTATAGGTGCTGACATGAATGCAGCCTTTAATCTTTGGAAGGATGCTTCCTATTCAACCCCCAATAAAACTAAACACCTTTTTGAGTAGTCAAATGAGATGAAACACAGTGTCTGAAAGTCATGAATAAAATGACAATGAAATGTGGAAAGTCCCAGGAAATGGTGAATTGCTCTTATTGGTGGAGGTGTGGGTCAATCTCATACTGTTTTTACTTTCCCCTTATCCATAGGGATCTCCTTTTGGGAAATCCATAATCCTAGGAAAACCTCCTCAAGTACCTGAAAATATGCAATACATTTTCCCGATAAATGATTATATATGTGTCTAAAATTTCCCTCAAGATATAATTTACTAAGTGCTGAAAGGCTGCTAGAGCATTGCACAGGCCGAACGGTGTACCAGATACTCAAAGTATCCATATCTTCAGTTGAAGATTCCTTTCTATTTATCTCATTGCATTCTTACCAACTTTCATGCCCTTTTCAACTCTAAAAACACCATGAGAGACTTGACTTGATCCATCAGAATGGAGATGAGTGGTAGTGGGTATCTGTTACACATCATGGTTATATTTGGCTGTATTTTATTTATACAGTGTCGATATTTTAATCCTGGTTTTGTCATAAAGAATATAGGGGATTGTGCTGTTGACGTCAAGTGGCAAATGAAACCTTTCTGTAGGTTTTCCTTTAGATAGTCTTGAAGTACTGCAATTTCTTAAGTGCATAATGTATATATTCTCTCATCTGGAATCTTAGTCACTTGGATGAGACCAACAAGATGGGAAACTGCCTTTACAATGTGGGCTGAGCTACATGTGCCATTTCCCCAGAAGTGGAACCACGATTGCCTTAACCACGCATCTCGTAGTTAAGGCAGTGCGTGCCTTAGATGCGCAGATGGGTGGGCACAGGAAGAGGAAGGATTGAAAGAGGAAGCTCCGGGACGCGGTCTGGTAAATGGGGCTGAGGCTGGGTTTTAAGGGTTGGGGAGTAGTTTTTAGGGGTGGGGTAGTTTTTAGGGGTGAGGTAGTTTTTATGGCTCGGGGGTCGGGTTGTTTTTAGAGCAGAAGGCCGGATTTTAGGGCTCAGGGTGGGGGTCAGGCAGTTTTCAGGAGTGGGGTCAGTGTTTAGGGCTCAGGGCAGGAGTCGGGGTAGTTTTTAGGACGTGGGGGCCGAGATTTAGGGCTTAGGATGGGGTGGGGAAGGGGCAGTTTTCAGAGCTGGGGGCAGTTTTAGGGCTCAGGGCAGCGGGAGGCTGGGTCGTGGAAGTTGTTTAGAATGTGGGGCGAGTTATAGGGCTCAGGATGGGGGAAAGAGACAGTTTTCTGAGCTGGGGAAGTTTTAGGGCTCAAGGGCGGATCTGGGGTCAGAGTAGTTTTTAGGACTTGGGGCTGGTTTTTAGGGCTCAGGGCAGGGGGGGCTGAGGTTTGATCTTTACTATGCATATCCCTTTACCAATCATACCTATACCACGAAATTGCATGGTAAAAGCATGCGTGGTAAAGGCATGTGTGGTAAAGAAATGTGTTGTTAAGACACATTCATTGTTGGGGCCATGTTGTAGAGGCATGCGTGGTTTAGTCATGCGTCCTTCCGTCATGCAACCCAACTGGATAGTCATAGGGTCAATGAGAAGGCAATTGATCACACCTCACCTCACCCCCTTCCTGTTAAACGAATTGTGAAACTCCTTATAAGCTTCAGGAACTATTAAATGAGTTGTTCCCAGTTGAACATCAAGGCATGTTAAAGGAAAGGCACAGATCAAACTTTCTTATGGGAAGCATTCTTGAGTACAGCAATGAGCACTAATTAACGGATTATGGTTGCGAAGCCACAGAGTACTCAAGACTGCAGCAAACGCAGGGGTCTCAATCAGATCAAAACTTTTGGTTTCAACACGTCCAGTCTTCAAAGCCATTCCTATACGTGGATTTTCTCAGCCTACTTCTGCATACTGCAGGGGTTTGCCATTGATGCTGACAATGGCTTATGATTTCTTCTTTGGTGGTTTTGGCAGCTGATCATTATTATGGAATATTTGGTCCATAAAGCAGCCTGAAGCCCCACAATCAAGTAACACCTGTTGTTAAGGGTCTTTGGGCTGCTCCTGAAACGCGGAAGCGTTCCTTCCCAAATTCTTGGCAAGTTGAGATGAACCTCTGAATTGAAGGGGGACTTGACTGAGGTTTGTCTGTTATGGTCGAGACCTGAGGTTTCCTGACAATTGCGGACAATCTCTTAAAAAATGTCCCACCTTTCCACAGCAAAAGCACAATCCTGCCTTTCTTTTCCGATTCTTTTCTTCGATGGTTAATGATTTCATAAAATCTCCCAACTACATCAGTTCTTCTGTGGAACTCACTCTTCCTCAACTGATTTGGTCTGTACTCTTCTGAGAATTTGTTTGGGATACCATCTCTGGCCCTGACGGCATTATTGTTTCTGAGTGTCAATCTGCAATGTAAAATATAGCAATGTGATGGAGTGGTTGGTCTATTAACAGTGGGAAAGAAAAAGCCCCTTGTAACTCTTGCTGAGAACATGATAAAATGCTGCTGCAGTTGCCTCATAACTTCAAGCGGCTTCAGCAACCGATTGTTGGTAGCGACTAATGTAAATCATGAATTCCTTATTTCGGTGAAAGTCCTCTACTTGAGTCAGTTTTTTGCCACAAATCACTGTGAACTGTCGTAAAAAAGTAACATAATTGGAAAGCCAGGCACTCTTTCATTATCAGCGGGACAGCCCATGCTAAAGAGTCATTACAGAGACAATACAAACATTAATTTGGCTTGATTGGTAGAGAAATGCTGGGGTTCAGCCAGGAATTATAAGTGCATTTAGCCATGAATAGCTGAAAGCTATGAGGATTTCCTGAGAATCTATCAAGTGGTGTTATACCAGTCTTAAAAGAAGGCAAAACCAAAGTGGAACTACTACATTCAGACTGCATGGAACTACTACATTCAGACTGCATGGAACTACTACATTCAGACTGCATGGAACTACTACATTCAGACTGCATGGAACTACTACATTCAGTCTGCATGGAACTACTACATTCAGTCTTGGGTTGAGTAGGCTGGCTGGAAGGGGTGACAGGAGAAACTCTGCCTCCACACGAAGCACCCTGAAGGGCTTTCCCCTACCATATAATTACTTTTATGAACTAGGCAAGAATGCTCTTGTCCTGTGACTTTAAGATCATCTTGTATCTTCATTATCACTTATGCCATTGCTTGCAGACAATGTACCTCAGAATTAATATTTTTTTCTTTCTGGTCTAGTGACCTGTCACGTAATCTATTGGCAATTGTGTTTGCTCTCTTTGAACTCTCCCATATTAATGTGTCTCTCTACTTGATAATTAAAAAAAAAATAGAACTAGTTCCCCTCAGGTAAACACAATGGGGCACTCAGGCACTTTTCCGAGGCTTTCCTGCGCCGGAACGCCCACATGAAACCTGACGCAGGTTTCTTGTGGCGCAGAGCTTTACAACGTGACGCATCTCCCTAGATGCGTCACGTTGTAAATCCGTCGCAGCATGACGCTAGCTTTACGCTGTCGCTGCGTCACAAAAGTGACGCAACGGCGGCGCAAATGTGGCGCAAGGGGCTTGTAAATCTGCCCCACAGTGGTTAAGGCATCAGATAAAATGGGGAAATATTGGGGCAGATTTACAAGCCCCTTGCGCCACATTTGCGCCGCCGTTGCGTCACTTTTGTGACGCAGCGGCGGCGTAAAGCTAGTGCCATGCTGCGACGGATTTACAACGTGACGCATCTAGGGAGATGCGTCACGTTGTAAAGCTCTGCGCCACATGAAACCTGCGTCAGGTTTCATGTGGGCGTTCCGGCGCAGGGTGGACGTTCCGGCGCAGGAACGCCTCGGAAAAGTGCCTGAGTGAAATCTACAAGATTTCACTCAGTCACTTTTCCGACTCCGCTGCGTCAAAACCTTGCGCCTGCTTGAAGCAGGCGTAAGGCATGACGCACCATGTTGCAGATAGGCCGGGTTGGCACAGTGTTGGAGTTGCGTGGTGCCCGCGACACGACTTCAGCACTGCGCCAACCTTACGCCGGCAGATGCGACACGCATCTGCCTATCCTTGCGCCATGGCGCGCCTCATTGTAAATGCGGCGCGTCCGTGGTGGCGCAAGGATAGCATTGCGTGTCGCTCGTTTCCTGGCGCATCCCTGCTGATTTGCAGGGATGCGCCAGGACTCGTAAATCTGCCCCTATGTGTTTATATTACAAATAAAATTTGTTTGATTTATTTGTCTCTGTAGCAGTATAGAAATAGCACTAAGTACTGATCCTGAGAACCATGACAATTTCGCTGAAGGTACCATAGCCAATTCAAGTAAAGGTAATCTATAAATTCTTTTTTCTGTGCTTTCCTCCTCACCACTATCATAAAATCGATGAACGGTGTAGTGATTTCCCTTCTGGACGCACTTTGGTTTTCCCCCTAGTTTCACATTTTAGACATTATAGGTGACTTTGTTTAGCAAGGTCTTATTTTTCATATTTTCTTTGCACGATATTGTTCTAGGTATGAGCCGTACATGTTGCTTGTTTTCACCAGACTTTTCCCTCATGTAGTGTGAACATTCATACAAGGCTAGAGCGTGCAAAACAAGATAATGCACTGTTATGTTGTTCGTTCGAAGACAGCACAGCTTCTAATATCTATACACAACATTGTGCCAGGGCTGTATTTCTAATGCAGTGGTTTTTATTACATAAAAAGTGCCCTGTCCCATTTCGGGAAAGAGAGGAGCTTTCCGGCTGTGATGACCATTCTGTAACACCTGTAGTACTCGCATGCAGCCCTGTGCAAGGTGAGCATACATCTCAGAAGGAGCGATTACACATTTACCACAATATCCAGGTATGGGGGCTAACGCTAATCTCAGATATCACACAGATACCACTATCACCATGCTCTTAGAGTAGGGTTGGATATAGATAGGGAAATACTTTTACCATGGTTGGAATATTCATTCTCTTTATCATGTTCACAATACTGGTTATATTATTCTGCTTTGTTTGCCTAATTATTGCTGCTCATATATTGTATGCAAGATTACGATAGTTGCAATAAATTTATTGTAAACTCTCTTTGTGCCTTTCTTGTGTTTACCCTGGGCATCCTTGAGTAAACAATGAAAGAGGTAAGATCTGTTTCCACGATTCCCTTGGGCGAGTATCATGTTCGAGGTTGCCGAAATCACTGGTTAGTCTGGGAAGGTTATGAGTTCAGGTACGGCACTGTGAACTAGTCAGAAATTGGGTTGGCAGGCTCGTAGGGGGTGGATGGACACTGTCCCTACATCCTAATGGTCTGTCTTCCAAATACACAGTCCTACTTTCCGTAGTAGGATCCGTATAACATGGAGCCACCAACGTTCTTAGGTCAGGTACTTATTTAAAGGGTCTCCTGAGTAGTGCTTATGTGTGCCCTAGGTACTCTAGTCACCTCTATACGGAGATGTCCGTGGTGTTGGGGCTTTCTCCTCCTCAACATTCTAGGGTGTACCTACATTTTGTTTGATGGTTGTTCAAGCTTGAACCTTTAAAAGGATAACCCCATTTTAGTGTTCCTGCTCTGGGTTCCATTCTAGGCAATACAAATGGCACTTGTCGTTAATATAGCAGTGAGCTGCAGAGCTGCTGTAGCTGCACACTTACAATTGCATGGTCTGGGAAACAGTGGTGGTGATGTAACCTTCGTGGTTGAAGCCCATGAGGCATAAAGAACTGAAGTGTATTACTCCTGGGTCCCTTTTCCAGCAGTTGATGCTCAAACATTAACATACCAAACATACACTAATGCACCCGCACCTAATGTATACAGACCTTCTCAACAGTTACAGATTCCACTAACATATTGGGAGCATCAAAATTGGTTCTGAGGCGCCCACCCACACGTGCTCGATATAGTGCATATTGGCCCTTTCAGTATGGAGGGGGCACATGGCCAGCAGTAGCGGCCTATACACCTTATCAACCTTTAGGTCTGCCTAATGCGAATGACTTACAAACCCTATATATTTGTCTGGTTAGACTATATAGACGATTAACTGCATATGTAAGGTGCACAGTAGTTGCTGCCCCGGCACGTGCTGCTGAAGCTGTGGAGCAACAGATAGCTACTTGTTGCTGCACGCTGGTCGGAAGGGGCCTCCTTGTCCCAAACTTCACCGTGCCAGGAGGGGCTGCCACACCTGAAGCCAAGGGGAGGAGCTTCACATCACGCATATAGCACTTTCAATCCTCCCTTAGCACGGGAGCTGCTTGTTGTTGCACGCTGGTCAGCGGGGATTCCACGTCCCAAACTTCACCGCGCCAGGAGGGGCTGCCACACCTGAGGCCAAGGGGAGGAGATTCACATCACACATATAGTGCTTTCAACCCTCCTGCAGGGCAGGAGCTGCTTGTTGCTGCATGCTTGTCAGCGGGGACTCCACATTCCAAACTTCACCACGCCAGGAGGCACTGCCACACATGGTTTAACAGGACTTTGACATAATAGTTAAGAGAAAAGCCACTGAGAACTTGGCTGGTAAAAGGAACAATAGTTCCAAGCTCATCCCCACAGACCCAGCCGGTAATCACCAAGTGGACGCGACGCTTGAGGTTATTGACACATTGAATGAGGAGGTTGAATCCCTTCTGGTGGGTGATGAAATGAGAGCCCAGAACCAAGGTAATGTGGCTGACATGATCGCACCTTTGTTTGTTACTAAGTCAAAACGCAAACTGTTAAGACCTACTGAAAAATCTGCAGATTTGGATGGCTCCCTGCTTAGACTACCCCCGGAGGACATTGTGTAGACCACCGAAGCCCTGCATGTTGTGGAATATTTACCTGTACCATTGGAGCCAGTTATCTTATGCACAAATAGTTACTCAGCCCTTACTGACCTTCACCCATGTAGTGGTCTGGAAGAGATATTAGAGGAAATTCAGGCAGAGGTTAAATTAGCGAGACAAATTGTTACAAACTTTTGTAAGGGGGCACTTGGTATTGAGGACATAGTTGCCCTGGTAAGAAGTCTGCAGTCTGAAGTGGCTGATTTGAGATTACAAGTAGCAGCTCTATCGGCTGAGGTAGGGAGATTAAGGCAACTTAAGCTCCCTGAAAACCCAGTAAAAGGCAGAACACCTAGCAATATCTCCTACCACCCATACACTTCCCTAATAGACAAACATAATCGGCGCAAATATGCAAGCGATAAGTTATCACAGGGTCCAGGGAGCATGGCTTGATCTAATATACCTTTTGCTCGAGACTCCCTAGCCCATATAACAGCAGATATAGATCCTTAGGGGCTCGTTGTGACAGACTAAATGTTCCAGCAGAACCCTTTATGACACACCTACACAGACCCAGTGCACGCCCAATAGGGAATGGTTATCTACAGCAGGAAAGAGAAATGTCATATGATGAAGGGGGTGCAGAGTAGCAGGCACTGCTCTCGCCAGTGTCTTTTTGGCAAATGTACCGAAGCTAGGTGAGGGGGTGAGAGAAAATAAAGACTCATTCAAAATAAATGTACTTTCCTGGTTAGACAGGTCCATAAACGTTGCTCTCTACTCCACTCTGACAATGTTCAAGCGAATAGGTTCCATGACTCACTAGCAATTAACTGTGATTACATAGAACTCAGACTAGAGCACTCATACCTGGTGGAGGGTTTGGTGGCTTTAGGTTTACAAAAAACATCCCCCTAGGCTCCATGTTTTAGTTTAAACTCAGACCCCCGTGCCAATTTGCTGAAGATGTCAATGTCGGCCCTGCCATACTTGGCTGCAGAGAGGAATTGGGAACATGAATGGTTGATTGACTCAGCCCAAGTTCACTATGTACTTCATCAGGTAAGGCATTACAGAGGATGGGGTTGTGCTTAAAGGATCAAGTTGGGGGGTCTGGCAGGTCTCAGTGGAAACCTATTGAGGCTTCCTCTTCCAATGTTCTGTACCCTGATATAGTTAATGATCTAAACAATATTAACATCCTGTCCTGGAACGAGGCAGGCTTAAAATCTGAATTTGGGGAACCGGACTGGGGCAATTTCATTCATTACTTTGATATCTGTCTATTTCAGGAGACATGGTGTTTGGACCCTGTGTATATGGCAGGTTATTTACATTTTTGCATCCCTGCTCACCAGTCAGGCTTAGGTCGCCCTTTAGGCGGACTAATAACCTGGGTTCACTCATCATTGAGTGCTGATATAGTGCCACTTGAAACAGCCTCTCCCGACATACAGGGCTTCTCTTTCACTGTTAAAACTGCCCGAACAACATATATATTGCATTTATAATAGAGGAATGAGAGGGGGTGGTGAAACACTTACAATGAAGCACTTTATCTCTCACAGGGGAAACTATAATATCAATGACTCACTAATTGTTGCGTGGGGCTTTAATACTTCTTTTAAGCTATTCGACGTCTCTGCTGAGTGCCCCAGTGAGGGCAAGGACCAAGAATGGGGCATTCTTGCTCTGGAGATGTCCCCTGTGATGCGACGTATGGACGCTGCTTACTAATAGCTTTCACTTACTCTGTACTTTGGCTTACGGGCCTGTAATGGCCACCCTAGATCAGGGTATCAAGCCAATCATACCTTCACCCGGCCAGGCCACACTAGTAGGATGGTTTTATGCACTTGTCTCTCCATTCCTATGGGGGACGGGGATATTTATTTATTTATTTGAGAATTTTTATATAGCGCTGGCTAGACCCGGAGGTATCAGAGCGCTTTACATGAGGATCAGCGGTTTACAAGTTACAAAATTACATCCGTTCCAGGAGCCAAGTAAAAAAACATGAGATTACACAATAATAAGGGAAATTGACATATAGTATAGTCAAGACACTGGGAAAAGGAGGGGGAAGGGGGGAAAACACAGCAGGGAGATGAGGAAAACCGTGTCAGATGTCCGGCTGGGTAGGTGCCGGCCGCGGGGGTGAACCCGAGCCAAACTCCTCTATAGCTGCATGGGACAGCTGCACCGGGCATCGGCCAGGGTTGCTCGGGTACCGTTGTAAGTACAAAGAGATTCAGGTATCTGCCCAGGGGGCATCGTCATAGATCCATCAACCCACCGGTCGCGGTGTTACTGGGAAACGCCGACCGCTTCGTCTTCCAACTCGCCCCCAGATCAAGATTAGGAAGATCAGAGGGGCAAGGGACAGTTCCAGAGGCTGTCGAGTTCAGGGACAACCCATCCTTCTTGTCTACAGTCCTCTTGGCGGGAGTGAAACTGAAGAGGGGTTGTGAATAGAAACCTGATCTTCATCAGAAATTAGTCCTCTATAGGTCCCCATTGTGACAATGCAGATATTGATCCTAGAGAGCAGATTGTCAAGATAGGCAAGAAGGTGGTCGCAAAGGGCCAACAGTGACCACAACCCCATTCATCGCACATTGGCGAATATTATGACCCATGTGGAGGATGCCTCGCTGTCTCTTAACAGGGACATAAATCCTGCTAACAACAGGCGTACTCTGAAATGGGATAGTGGTTCGACCCAGCCCAAGATTCTGGAGGTGATAAACAAGGCCCTTACCATCGCCATAGAGGACATGAATAGTTTGTCCAATCACGAGACCAGAAATTCTGACATTGTTATATACAGGGATCTCTATTCCATCATGAGGGAGCGTTTTCAATTTAACCTTAGGAAGCCCCAGCCAACTACCAAATCAAACACAACACATGGTTTAACAAAGATTGAAGGCTCCTAAAAAGGAGTTGATTTCTGCTCTAAAAGGGGAAAGTTGTGAGCTTATAAGATCTAGGAGGACAAAATATGAAATAGTACAGCTGCAGGCTCGTAGGGCTTGGGATGTTCACTTCTGGGATCTTATTTTTGATGTGGTTAAAATAAAAGATACGAAAATATTTTGGAAATTAGTGGCTAATGGGGGCCAAGGCAGCAAAGTCAGCCTGAACAATCACATACAGCCCCAGATGTGGTGGAAGCATTTTTCCAATTTATTCAATCTGGTACGCAAGGCCTCGGCAGGCGAGGTTGATCTCTCCATAACTGCCCCCTTATCCCCAAGGGACCCTAGTCCCAAACCTATATTGATTATAGATATTGAGGTCACCATGAGTGCAATCAGGAGTATCGTCCCAGGCAAAGCTGCTGGCTCAGAGGGGATTCCTGTGGACTTATTTATTGCTGATATTAAAAACTGGGCGGCATTTTTTAATAGGTTTGCATATGCAGTAATTGAGGGTGCTGAGATCTCTAAATTATGGCAAGCATCAGAGATCGTACCCATCCACAAAAAGGGCTCAAAGGACTCACCACTATAATAAGCCTATAAGCCTAATAGATCTTTACCCAAAAATATTTTGTAGATAGATATTGAGTTCACTTGAAACATGGATAGAAGATGTCAATGCCCTGCCTCCCTTGCAGGCAGCATTTGGAAAACAAGTAAGTACCATAGACCAAGTGTTTAGATTCATGTCTATCTACTGGAAAATGGAGACTACCCAGCAAGCCCATTTGTACGTTGTTTTTGTGGATTTAAAAACTGCATTTGATTTAGGCATCCTTGATAAGCTATGGGAGACACACAAAAATAAGGGGATTCCCTTATCACTGCTTGATATTCTAATCCGGCTACACTCAGACACTTATAGCCAAGTTTGGTGGGGCGGGCAAGGTGAGCTCACTGAGAAAATCATGGTGAGGAGAGGGGTGCGGCAGGGGTGTGTGCTAGCCCCCACCCATTTCTCCTTGTAATTGAAGGATGTTGTAACAGCTATGGAGCAGTGTAGGAATGACACTCCAGTGACTATACTTTTATTTGCGGACGACACCCTGTTGGTGTCGAAAACTCCTGTGGGCATACAGCTTTCGATGGACCTATTTGTGGCCTTTTGTAAAGACCGGAGACTGGAGATAAACTTGGGAAAAAACAAGTTTATGGACACTAACCCACATCGGGCATTTAGGGGGTCCATTACTTTGAGTGGCTGCACTCTGGAAAGGGTGTCTGACTTTGACTACCTGGGTATCAGGCTCACCTCAAACATGACCTGGCTTCTTCGAAACAGGAAAAGCAGCCTTAGTTTGTGTCACTATGCTTCGGGGATCTTAAGGCTGTACAATTCCTCACTAACTGGGCAGTTATCACCTGCACTCAGTATCTGGCAGTCAAAGGGAGTGCCTTATATGGAACTGAACTGTGGGGCTACTTTGGCTTAGCATCTTTGTCTTCAGCTGAAAATAATTTCCTAAAATCATTATTGTATCTTCCCAAGATCGCCCCAACACTGCCTTTGTTGTGGGATCATGGTGTAAAGTCTATCACGAGCAAGGCTAAACTTAGACCGATTGTATATTGTCTGAGGCTGAGGTCAACCCCGGCTCTGGACAATTTTCACAGAGCCTTTAAAGAAATAGTTGATCTGGATAAGGGTAATAAGATTAAATGGCTAAGCACCCTTAAGGCATCATTGATTCAACTGGGGTTGGGAGACTATCTGGGCATTGGGCCTCACTTGAGACCCCTAGCTAAATCCCATGTAAAATAACTCTTCTGGAACCATGCTTGGGGCCTGGAAGTTAGCGGCAAGAATTTAGGAACACTAACTTTAGACTTTATGGATCTTAAGAACCAGTGCTAGTTTGAAGACTTCCTTGATTGCATCTCGGCTACGCTGGCTAGGAAACTTTATATTAAGATCTGGTTTTGCACCCTTCCTGTTAAGTCTTTCTGTTACAAGTGAAGAGTTGCATAGACCAGAGCATTGTGTGTCCCATTTGCTTACAGGCAGACGAGACACCTCTACACTATCTCTTTTTTTGCCCTGGCTATGACTGCCCAAGGAAACAGTGTTTAGTTCCGATCTGTAGGCAGCTTGGCACCAGACAGTGCCAAGTCGCATTCACACTACTCTGTGCTGAAACTAAAGAGAAGATTGTGTGTGCAGTAGCTAATTTCTTGCACTGGAGCTGCATTATAAAGGCAAATACTATGAGCCAAATGTAAAAAGTTCCCTTCTAAATTGCTGCAAATGAGTCTAATGAGGCTTTGGTCATCTCCATCATTCCATCCTCTCCTGTTTATATATGTGGTCTTTTTATGCATTATATAATGATTGCATTTTATGCTTTGCACTTTATGACTGTCGGGGTCAGTTACATTCTTAAGATCGATGTATTATGTTGTATGAGACCCAGATAGCTTTAGAGAGTGACATATTATGTATGTTGTGTTTATTAAACTTTAGAGGGCTGTGGAATCATTTACTGTTGTGTTAATAAGATAGCCGTCTTCCCTCAATGTTTTGAACACTGCATTTGCGATCGAGTAGCTTGAACAGACATTTATATGACATAAGTAATGCTTCTGGGGATTATAAATTATTTTTATGATTGTAAATAGTTTGACGGTCTTATGTATTTGCTAACTTCAACGAGTATTAGAGTTGTTATGGCTCTTTTCTTGGAGACCAGACCCATATAACCCAGTAAATTGATGGTGTATATAACTTTATAATGCACTATTAACTTTTAATGTTATATGTTGTTGTATGCTTTTATGGTTTTTACCGAAATAAAGAAATTGCATTCATGCAACTGATGGAGCAAGAACTCACAATGAGACTTGCTCGTAAGCAATCTTCTCGCAGTATTAATTATTAATCTTTGTAATGTTCGTACTAACAAATGCACACATGAATACAATACGAGGGAAGCTTGCCTATGTGTTTAAAACTAATAAATAACGCTTGTCTAAATCCAAAATGGCCGCTAATGCGCGGGAATTTCATTGCGCATGTGTCAACCATATCACGTGGTATGACGTCTTTCTTTGCTTGGAGGGAAACCTTTGCTTCTGCGCAGTGTGTATTAAAATGGCTGCTTAATGTTTTCACGTGCTACAGCTTGCTCATATGCTGCAATTAAAACTGTGGTATTCTAATGCTATTAATGCGGGATAGATTTTAATTAAATGGGAATAGAGTAGAAAGTGTGGGTATACAGTGAAACCATTTATTTTGTGATTTTAATATTTTCTTCTTTGACTTTTATTAGTTCATAAATGGGCCTGGGTTTGGTTGAACTGCAGCTTGAGAGACATTGGTTCTGCACATGCGCCCTGCAAGGCTGACCAGAGAAAGCGATGAAGTCAACTTGGAAGCCCTCCAAGGTCGCGAAGCCTGGTTCACAACTTCATCTGAAATGTACCTGAAGTCGATACAAATGTATACAAAATGTATTGCTGAATCAATGGGAAACGGGTGGGAAATAAAGCAAATGTATTTATTGTGATGGGCGGTACTTTAAAACAATGGGCTTAAAGAAATTGAACTAAATTGACATGGTGTGAGGATCAACCCCCTGTCCCTGTCCAATCAGAAGTAGTGGTCCCATAATTTTGAAACATTAATGGGAGGTACCTGGGTGTAGAAGGGTATAATAGATATAGAATTAGTTAATTAGTTAGCATTAGAACGCTCTAGCTCAGACATACAAGCTGATCGATTGCAGTCTGAGCCGCTGTCCAGAGAGGTCCTGAGGTGGGGGCGGCGGATTCCTAGAAGACGACTCGAGAGAAGCAAGGAGAAGCAAAGTATCAGAGAGGGGGACGACGCAGGCGTCGTTGATAGAGAGGTCACCCGTCCTGTCCTGAACCTGGTCCGGAGGTCTTTGCTCTTCCTCCTTCCTGGGACCTATCTTTCCAACTCCTTGGCCAAGGGGTTTGGTTTCTCGCACCTTTAGGTAAATATAAATGCACCTTTAGCTGTGCTGCTGTCTCTGTCTTCTCCTTTCTGAGGGACCGTCATTGATCGATAATTGATTATTATGCTTCATCCTTGATATACGATTAAGTATCATGTGGTTCTGTATTTTACTCTGCAAATCTTTAGATAAACATTTTAAATCTTCCTGAGTCAGTGATTATTTCAGGATTATGAATTGTATTGAATGTCACTCATTTTAAACTTCCCAATTATCAAAGGGTCCATTGGTAAGTCATTACTCTTCGATCAGAAAAGTAATTGGTAGCAGGGATTTTGATAAAGAGTACAACTGACCCACCAGCGGAAATTGCTGGCGTAGTATGAATGAATGGGCCCAGGTGAGTATTCGGTGTATGAATGCTTGTTGCTAGTAACCCGCTGGATCAGTTTTCTGGTTATCAGAGGATGGTTATACTTTGTTAATTGGGTAATGAGAATTTTATTTTTATAAACTAACATCTGTTTGTTCAAAAGTTTTGTTTTATGTTGTCCAGAATTCCCCGGGGGAAAATTGAATAGCGGATGGTAAGTGGAAGCCATACTGCAGTGAGGTTATCTGTCAGGTAGAAATAGTACTGAAAAGTTAAGCAGGGCTATCAGTACTCGTTAGGGACTCTATGCGTGTGAGTAATAGCAAAGGAATACGCTGGTAAAAATTTGATGTTATATCACCTAGAAAGGGTAACATTGAAGAAGTAGCAGGTATTTTCTGAAGCTTACGTGAAGAGTAAATGGAAGGGTTTTACTCGTAGTGTACGTTTAGTAAACGGAAAGGGTTTACTAAGTGTGAGAGAAACTATCTTTTCCAATTTAGAGAAACTGGCACAATAGCGAATGTTTTATGTTGTTACTGAATTTTAATAAGAGGAACAAAGAAAATAAAGTTTGCGTATGATTTTGTAAAGGGAGGGTCAGTTGCCGGAGAGGAAGCTGACGTCACAAAACGCCGCGCTGGGATTGGTTGAAACAGCGGGCGTGGAAAGACTCTTGTAAAGGAGGGGTCAGTAGTCAGGAGTAATACTGACGTCACAGGTGCCGCGCTGGGATTGGTCGAAACAGCGAGGGATAGAGAAGCGCGGATTGTAAAGGAGGGGTTGTCAAACAGACGTCACTAAAAGGCCGCGCTAGGATTGGTTCAGAGACAATTGTTAGCTGGAATTTAATTGATTGTTAACATAGAAGTCGAAATTCAAGTGGATAGTGAAAAATATATGTTGAAACACGATCCGACTTTAATAGGAACCCGTCCAGACAAGAGATTCTTAGGTTTTGCAGAATATAATTCGATACATAGATATTTACCCAAAATGTATGGAGAAAAGCGAAAAATGTCAGTTCTACAAAAGATTAAGAATTATTTTAAGAAAGATAAACCCATCAAAACTAGAGAAGGAATTATCATTCCACCAGCTAAAACGCCCGCTTCATTCATGATGATGGAGAGAGGTTATCATACTTGCGTATGGTTAGAAAATTGGATAGAATATACCAAAAATGATGGAATATTAGCATTCCCAGAGAATGGCACTTTCAATGGGAGAATTCTTCAAAATTTGAGATTGAGGATGAATGACTTAGAACCCAGACCAAGATTAACTCAATACGAAGCCTTAGAAGTATGGGAAACAGAGGCATTCGAACGTGACCGAGCAAGAAGCAGTAGGGGTTATCAGGGATTTTTCCCTAGATACCAAAATGAGTCAAGGGACGGTCAAATGAAACAGTGGAGAAGAGCGATGCTTACAGAAGGTTTGTATCCAATATTAATGGCAGAAGACTCGTTAGGGAGTAAATGTACAGAAAAGACAAAACATTTGACGGGGATTGGAGACTCTGAAGACGAATTTATGGAAGAAATATTAAAGAATCCACCACCATATCAGGAAGGGACAAGTGGATGTACCCCAAGCGCACCACTTTTAAAGACACCATTAGTACCACAAGTATTACATAATCCACAAGTTAATAGGGTACTTCAGGATAAAGAGAAGGAAGCTATAGACAGAAACAGAGCAGAATTGATACAGAAAATAACACAATTAAATGTACATCCTGATTCCCTGACCATACCTGTAACGATTGGTCCAGTGGTTCCACTGTATGGTGACAAAGAAATTTACCCGAAACCTCTAGTCATGCCTACACCTGTAGAAATAACTAAACCTGAACCTGTAATAGTTGATGATCAAATCAGTGATTGTGAATCAATGATATCCTTAATGGATTTACCTATTAAAGGATCTGTAAATAGCACTCCTAGAAGAATAACTCCTGGTTGCTCCAAAAATGTAAATATAGTAACATCATCTGGAACTAAGAGTGCCACAGTAGTTACACCAGAAGACTTAGAAAGATGGGTACAAGGATCAGACAGACAGAGTTCACCCCCAAAGATAATGGACATCTACAAATTAAAAGTCGAGTTAGAAGAAATGATAGCAGGAAATGTGGGAGTAGATCGTTTAAACACTTACGATGAAGAAGAACTATTGTTCGTCTGTAGAAGCATAACTAGAAATGTAAAGATATTTCATGAAAAATTATCAGATTTGGCTTTGCAGATGGGGATTGAAATAGGGAAGTCAAAGGTGTTACAGAAACCCTATAGAGCAGATTTTTCTGACAAAGATTTAGAAAATATGAATGCATCTGGCCGAAAACTACAAGTAAAAGAATTAATGTCAGTTTTACAAAAATGGGGAGATCTAGATAAATGGAAAGCTAGGTGGACAAAGAAAAAGGAAGAGGCACGGTACAGTAGAACAACTTCTGAATATTTATTGAAGGAAACAGGGAAAGCAGATCAGATGTACCCGATGCGAGAAGTACCTGGAGGAGGTTATGTTCATGTCCCATGGAGCAGGCAGGATATCTTGTCATTTACGAATGATTTCCCAAAGTTGAGAGAAAAGCCAATTGAATGGTACAAGCAAGTTGAGAGGTTTGTGAAAGTGTCAAAGGTATTGTTGAAGGATTTGGATGGTTTGTTCGACATAGTGGTACCTGCCGATTTGTGGACAGATTGTAAAATCACAGTTGATTAGCCGAGTGAAGAGTATCCTAGAGATCCAAAGACAGGTGCCCCATCAAGTGATGTAATGAAAAAGTATCAGCAGGTGATTACTTACCTGAAAGGGAAAATACCACCGAAAGAAACAGATTGGGTGAAAATAGACAGGACTACCCAAGAAGCAAATGAATCGGTACATGCCTATTATGAACGTTTATTGCAGGTATTCAAACAGTATAGTGGATTTGAGGACATTGGAGATAAAAATATGAGTCAGTTTGTTTACCGATTTGTTTATGGATTAAAACCAGAAATTTGTCAGATGATTAAGCAGCACATGTTGTGCTGGCAAGGGAAACCCATAGACGAGATTTTGAAATATGCTAAATATTGTGGAGACGATATTGAGGATAGGCACAAGAAATTACAAGAGAAAGTGATGTGGGCTCAAGTGAAGATGGCCGAGCGACAGGGAATTAATTTGGATAATCCAAATGATAATCAGGGAAAAGATTCTGGAACGAATGGGGACACTGGGAATAGTGGTAAAGTGAGAGGACGAATGAGTAGAGAAGAGGCTAAAAGAAATTTCCTTGTCATGGATGCGGAAAATTGGGGCATTGGAAGGATGAATGTAAAAAGATTCGAAATAATAATGGCCCAAATCAAAATTTAAATCCACAGACGCAGAACGACTCACAGCAGGGTGTAAATCCTCAGAGTCAGTTACCACCTGCACCTATACAGGGTAATGTAAGCAGAGCAAAGCACGGTACAGACGTCGGATATCAAGGAGGAAGTGGTAAGAATGATTATGTAACTTCACAATTTCTTTTACAGGATGACTTTTGTTCATATAATCAATGACGGTGCCTAGGAGAGGGGAAGAAGGAGTGCGTACTTCGCGCATCCTTGCCGGTAGACCAGACAGGTCCATATGTGGAAGGGAAAGTAAGAGGTAATGATATTACTTTCCTTTTGGACACTGGTGCTACCAGGTCTACTGTGAGAACAGCAGACATCTAAGACCTTCCTCTCTCGGGAGAAGCTATCCAAGTTGTGGGTGTAGCTAATCGTAAGATTAAAACACCTCTTACCAAACCAATGGAAGTAAAAATTGGAAACTTTAGAGAAATGCATCAGTTTGTAGTGTGTGATTCCAGTCCAGTAAACTTACTGGGCCGAGATTTGTTGTGCAAAATGAATTGTACAATTTTCTGCACACCGGATGGTGTTGCAGTTCAGACCCCAGATGAAGACCATGTATATAAAATTATGATTGCAAAGCAAGGTACAGAAGTAGATGAGATGTTCTCTTTGATAACAAAAGATGAGTTGCCAGAAGAATTAAGGACTACAGTAAATTCCATAGTATGAGATTTCACCGGGAAAGAAGTAGGACTTATGGCCAAAATAGACCCAGTAAAAATCACTGTAAAGGAAGGTGCAATTTTTCCAAATACCAGACAGTACAAAATGAGTGCTGAAGTAAAAGCAGGAGTTATTGAGGAAATTAACGGCATGGTAAAACAAGGCATATTAAAAGAAGTAATGAGTAGCCCTTGTAATTCACCGATCATGGGTTTGAAGAAACCTAATGGAAAGTATAGGATTGTTCAGGATTTACGCAAAATAAATAAGATTGTGGAACCTTGTTGTCCTATAGTGCCAAATCCTGCAGTAATCCTATACCAGATTCCTTGGAGTGCAGGATGGTTTACTGTGATTGACTTATGTCAAGCATTCTTTTCCATACCATTGCATCCAGATAGCCAGTATCTTTTTTCATTTAAATTTGAGAACAAAGTATATGTATGGAATCGTGTTCCTCAAGGGTACACAGAGAGTCCTTCCATCTTTAATCAAATATTGAAAAAGTGTTTAGAGAAGCTAGTAATGCCAGGAAGTTCGGTCTTAGTGCAGTATATAGATGATCTGCTAGTGGCATCTAACACTAGAGAGGACTGTGTTGTCGACTCCATTGCACTATTAAATCACTTGGCTGAAGAAGGGCATAAAGTTTCACCTGAAAAACTACAGTTTTGTACAACAGCAGTTAAGTATTTAGGACACCAAATTGAGAGGGGAAAAAGAAGGATAACCTCTGAAAGAGTAAAATTAATAAAAAGAATGCAAATGCCTGTAACTCAAAGAGAAGTGAGAATGTTCCTTGGAATAGTGGGATATTGTCGACAGTAGATAGTAGTGATGCAGCGGTAATTTCACGGTAATTTCTCAATGCAAAACCTCATTTACCTTCTAATTTACCGCTGCAAAGGTACTGGACCCTTGCCACTGTATATTACCACCAGGAGACTTTACATAAACATGAAAAATCAAAAATGCAATTAATATTTAAGCCAATAAAGAGAGTTGTGAGTATTTTAAAGGGTTTTATTTTCTAGTTAAAAAGTTAAGGTTCTCTGACCCTTTATTCATTAGTCAAATATCAATCAGGATACAGAATTTGAAAAACAGGAAAAATAGAATTAATACAGAACATATTATAGGTTACATACAAAACATTCCATAAAAGAAGGGAATGAGGCAATCAAATGTCAATCAGAATTCTCCAAAGAAAGTTCAGGAAAATATGATTCAAGAGTGAGTTTTTGCAAGGCTAATCAATAATTAATAATTGGCAAAAATCTCCCATAAAGAGAAATAAATGCATAAGACAAATAAATCTTTTCAAAAATAATTAATTAGTCAAAGCATAAACTTAGAGTTTTAGCATCTAAATCTACCTGTTCTATCCAGCTCCACTCTCTGCCCTGGTCTGTTCAATCTGAGAGAGGCTGCTTCACAAGGAGCGAGACAGCCCACCCTTCACAAGACCACAGAGGAATGTGATCTGCCTTGCCAAAAATATGACGTACAAGGCTAGCCTATGCCCCCCACCTCCCTCTATCTCTCCTCGGACGCAATCTGCTCTCAGACTGCACCCGCGACGTTCGCGTACCTAACCCATATGATGTCTCATCTCATCTGCTTCTTCTCCTCTCCTCCCTCTCAGACTAAGGCCCTAAAGCTTAAGGATTAAAAAGCGAGCCCCCACGCCCCCTAAGAGGTCATTATTTATACTCTAATTCTTGGCTGACTATTCTAATAATGTTGCAAATTTTCAGTAAAGCTTGTACCGTGATTGGTTAGCTTAGATGACATGAGGGTCTCACCATCCTGTTCTCATTGGCAAATCCAACCCATACCAGTTTTAACAAAAGAAGCGTTAATGATTAATACAATTATATGTTTTAGCAACATTTACTAGGAAAAATGTTTCAGTCTATTTAATCCTTCCTGTCACATCGCACGCAGGAAGGACACATTCCACAAACACTGATACATTGGCAGGGTAACAAGAATGTACAGTTCATGGTGGCCTTGACTTCTTCCTCCACTTGAGGCAAGCTGGTATAATCTGCGCATGCGTTTTTCAGCACGATTCTCAGCCATGCTGGATTCTTAGGCAGCCATTTAATGGTGGGCCCATAAACAAAACAAACACAAAAATAGTATTAATTTACGAAATAAAACCCATTATGTTTTACCTCCCCCATACTAATACCCTGTATAAATGATTACCTAGCAAAAGCTATTAGTTTAAAGCAGCTTTTCTTATTATTTGTGCACAACATGCAAAAATGTGCAATGTACAACATAGCATAAAACGTGCACTAGTGTAAATTTTGAAAGCGCACACAGTTAATACATACTCATAGCAATATGCTCTAATGTTTTAGATAGCTTTTCATGCCAAATGCGTTTGCCCCATGTGTAGTGTTGGTGCATGGTTGATTAATTAATGCACATTATAAGAAGATGTGTTATGAACTGAATATGCATTGTCTAAATATGCAACAAAGCCAAAGTCTCTTGAGACAGGAACAGGGAGTGTAGATTATAAGGGAAAGGAAACTGGGAAGAGAGAACACATTCCATGATTCAAAGCTAAAGAGGCCACTGAAATCACGAGTTTTCTCTACACTGCAAAAACACATGTTAATTCAGCACAAGCATTTCAGACTGAAAGCATTTATGACCAAGCCTCATTTTATGTTTTTCACTTTGCATGCACCAAAAGTGCCACTTTTAAAAAACTTTTGACTAGGCATGTGCCATGTGTTTTCACTTGCACCAAAATTTGTGTGCCATTTTAAATGCAGTCTGTCTGAAACATAAAAATAAAGCAATGCTTAATTTGAGAAATCTAGCTCTATCAGTAGGGTTTTCTCTGCTAGCAAAACCATTGATTCAAATGACGAAAAAGAAGGCAAAGGACCCAGTTGAGTGGGATGATGAGAGCGTAGGAGCTTTTGTAAAATTGAGAAGTGCTTTGTGTGAAGCACCTGCCCTAGGCATGCCTGACTATACAAGAGGATTCGCATTATTCTGCCATGAGAGAGAAAATTGTGAACTTTCAGTCCTAACTCAGAGACATGGTTTGGACAGACGTCCTATAGCGTATTTTTCTGCTACGTTGGACCCAGTGGCAGCAGCGTTGCCAGGTTGCTTAAAAGCAGTAGCTGCTACCTGTTTGAGCATTGAGCAAAGTGATCCAATTGTAATGGGACATCCTGTAAAAGTGTTTGTTCCACACTCAGTTGTGATTTTGCTGACAAGAACCAGAACTCAGCATCTTACTCCTAGTCGGCTGACTAAATATGAAAGAATAATTTTAGGTGCTGAAAATGTAACTATGGTCAGGTGCACTATTGTAAATCCTGCTACATTATTACCAGATCCGTATCATGAGGAAGTCAAAGATGATGAAGAGGAACATGATTGTTTACAAGTCACAGAATTGTGCACAAAACCGCGTCCTGATATACAGGAACTGCCCCTCAGAGACCCAGACAGGGAGCTGTTTGTGGACGGCTCATGCCAAAGGCATGAAGATGGTAAACGAAGTGCAGCATATGCAGTATGCGAATTAACTGGAATAGTCGAAGCATCCTATTTACCAGGAGTCAAATCTGCACAAGTAGCTGAATTGATTGCTTTAATTAAAGCCTGCAAAATTGGGAGGAATCAGAAAGTAACTATATTTACAGATAGTCAATATGGTTACGGGGTTGTGCATGATTTTGGCCAACTATGGATGCAGAGGGATTTCATGACTTCTTCAGGATCCCCTATTAAAAATGGACAGTTTGTAAAGGAACTGCTGGAAGCAATACAATCGCCAAAAGAATTGGCTGTGGTGAAGTGTGCCGCACACCAGTCAGGAGATGACTGGGTGGTAGTCGGTAACAGATATGCAGATTTGGTGGCTCAACACTGTGCCAAAAACAGGTTGTCAGTAAATAAAAGGGTTGAAAGGATGGGAATCAGCTGCCAACTTATGCTATATGCACCACCTGACAGCCAACATTGGAGATGGTAAAATTGAATTTTTGGATATTGAAATTAAAGAGGTAGACTTTGTTCTCCAAGTAGACCTCTACACTAAACCAACAGCAAGAAACACGTTATTGCATTTTTCTAGCTATCATCCAAAATGTCAACGAGAAAGCATCCCTATGGGGCAATTTTTACGTGTCCGACGCAATTGCACAAGTGTACATGATTTTGACATGAGGGCGATAACAATGAAACAAAAGTTTATAGACCGTGGTTATCCAAGGAGACTTGTAAGAGAGGCATATAAAAGGGCCAGGTTTTATGATCGAGACCATCTACTTCGAACCAATACAAGAAAAGATCCACCGAAATTGGTATGTGTCACTAGACACTCACCTTTGAATGAGAAGATTCGACAAACTATTAATGCCCAATGGCATATTCTTAATGTTAATTCAGATCCAGAGAGGATACTTCAACGCCCTATGTTTGCCCATAAGCGAAACAAGAACTTAAAAGATTTGGTGGTTCACTCTAGATTGCAAGTTAAACCACCATTTATACAAAAAACCCTGGATGGTAGCCACTCTATCAATGGCAATCACAAATGTTTTCATTGTAAGGCATGTGATGGGGCGATAGTCACAGATAAGTTTCTTTATCAAAAAAAGGAAATCAAACTTAGAACTTTTACTAACTGTAAAACAGATAATGTCATATATCTATTACTTTGCCCTTGTGACAAGGGATATGTTGGCGAGACGTCACGACAATTTTCGGTCCGCCTGACAGAACATCGATCGGCCATTAAAACAAAAAAACTTACGGCTCCGATAGTCAAGCATTATTTGGAAATGAACCATCGTGAGACTCAAATAAGATGGTTAATTTTGGAAAAAATTTAAATTAAAAACAGTCTACAAGCAGAATCAATAAGAAAACGCAGAGAGGTATTCTGGATTTACTCTTTGAGCTCCCACATTAATGGGTTAAATTTTGACATCCCATGGGACCAGGCGATTCGCTATAATGACTAGTTCAGACAACACCTCCTAAGTATAGGTTATTTTTTTTTTATTTTCAGTCACATTTATTTTTCATATCTTGCTGTTGGTGTTCCTTCGACACATGCACAGCCTCTGGTTAGTGATACTTATATGTACTTCCAAATATATTGGACCCTGGTACAGGCTATTATATATTTTAAATATCTCCTCTAAGGGTTTCCCTCTGAAGGTTACTCGCTTTTGTCATATGTTGCACTTACTATTAATTATATTTTGCTGTGCATTCATGCATAGCTATCTTTAGGTGTAATGTTTATATATTTGTCTGTATATTGTCGGAGCACGGCATATATATATTGGGAATCTGGTACATGTAGGTATACACAATGACAGTTCTAATCTCATATTCTTTTCTATTAAGATCGCTGTACTTTCATAATTAGTATTTCTTCACCCTCCATGGTTGACTGGTGCTAGCCCATCCCTATTCCATCATGTGACAAGGTCACAAGACTGTTTCCTGACAGTATTTAGAACTCACCGTCTGTTTCGCGCCATCGAAATTTCGGCGTTTTTCAGCTGCCTCGGTAGGCTGCTAAACAGAGAACAGAGCTGCCCAACGTTGTATACGGCTAATATCGGTAAGCATATTGTGAGAACCCGTGAATAATCTGTAAAAGCCTGGGTGTCTGTTGTCCGTTTTTAGTACTGCAATAACACATATATATTGGGATTCATCTGTCTCCCACTTTTGCTCTCGTATCTCGCGTTTTGTTAGATTGTGGCCGGGCAGTGCTCCGCCTTTTTCCATTTTGTTGATAATGCTATAATGACTGGCTCTCTTATATCTATAAGTACCTCGCATTTTCTCCTTTGCTGGGTTTTGGCCGGGCATTGCTCCGCCTTTCCCATCATTTTGATAATATCTACAGACTGGCTCTCGTGTTGATAATGCTATTAGACTGGTTTTCTGATATCTGTAACCACCTCATATTTTCTTCTTTGCTAGGTTGTGGCTGGGCATCGCTCCGCCTTTCCCATCATACCGATATTATTAATAGACTGGTTCTTTGACAATATCATTACGTACTGTCGTGGTTCTCGTATCTTTTTGGCCGGGCATTGCTCCGCTAATCCCATTATATGTTTAGGTCCTAACATGGATGTTCCTTACCTTGATTAGAGTTTAATTGACAGAGTTAAACTTTGAGTAGAAGTAGTTTTGTTTTCATTTGAATCGTTCACATTAGTAACCAGAGTGTGAGAGTCCAGTAGGCACTCAGCATTTGAGGTAAGGTCCGGCTGCTATTAGTCTGTTGGCAATGATACATCTGTATTAGAATACATCTTTTCAGGGACGTTTATACTCACAGAAAATATAGACATTCTGTTTTTGTTTGTTACTTATTTTTCAGCATCCATTTTTAATTATCTGAGGGACTAGCAGCTCGCCTTTCTTGTTGGACACATTTTATCAAGCAGGTACTATTCGCCCTAGCTGACACTTATAGAAAATCATTCAATTCAGACACTTTCATAATTAATTTGGTTTGTGTGCCTTCTTATATATGTTGTTTGGGGTTTGTTTATCTGTTTCAGGGCCCTGTTCCTGAAGGAGTCGGTTAATATATCAAGTCTGTTCCCTTTCGAGACAGGCCATCATCAATACAAGGTAAACCAGCATTCGTAGTGGTTGGTTAGAATATCTTCATATATTCAAGGATGCACTCAGTTAGCATTCGAAATACCGTTCATCCTTTCCATTTCTCTGTTTTGGTGCATCGCTGTAGAATTGCATAGGTGTATCCTGGTCGACAGGAACAAACCCTTGAAGATATATCATCTTTGTATCATCAGCCTACGTACAGATGCTGGATAGTTTTGGTAATACATATTTTTTCATTATTGTTCAGGTTATAAATTACATTTTAGTATTTCATATCTATCTTGGACAATGAGCACTCATATGTTTTTTCCAAGCTATTTACCTTTCAAAGATACCAATTATATCTTCTTTCAATAAGGGGACCTTAGCACTTTTGATATGGTATCCATACAAAGAACACAGATAACTGGTAATAGTTTTCCATTGTTTGTTTGTGGTGTTATATGTTGTTTGGGAGATTATATGTTTGTATCCTTGTTCATTTTTGGTCAGGCTCGTTTTTAATATTCCAGTCCTAATAAACGATAATAAGATATTATACCCTCAGCCTAATTATGGGTCTTTATTATTACATGTAATCATTATAATTATTAACTATAGTGACATTTAAAATCATGTTTAAAAATTATGTCTCATATGTATGTGATATATACATGTTATTCTTTACAGAGCATAACATTCTGAGGTGGAACTCCTGATGAAGACAGTGCTTCTGTCGAAACGCGCGTAGAGTCATCTGTGAAAACCACCCTAAAAATGCAAACTTTTCATCTAAGTGTTGTTGTTGTTTGTTCATTATAGTCTGTATATATTTAATCATGTGGGATGGAATAATCATGTATATCATCTTGATTATATGTATGTAGTATGCTTTTGAATGTGACTGAATGTGGCCAGAATGTTGTATAATTGTTAGTCTCTGTATGAATTTTTTCATGTTTAATATGTGTTTTTATAGTTACTTATCATTGGGATTAAGATAAATTATAAATAAATCTTTTTATACATTTCTAAATTATAGTGTCACTATAGTTATTTCTCAACCCTTTTATGGTTTGAGGGTTCAAGGTCTGAAGTAGCCCTAGAATATTTACATTAATATGCACCACCTGAAACATGGAATGATGTGAAAAGACTGCAAGATGATGCTGATGAGAGTGAAAGAAATGCATGGATTAAAATGGGATGTTCTCAAAGGGCAGATGACGATGTGTGGATTTATGCCGATGGCAGACCAGTCATGCCCGACTGTCTGATTTCACAAATGGCCAGAATGTATCATGGAGACACACATGTAGGGAGAGATGCTATGATTAGGCTTTTAAGACAAAATTGGTACAATCCAAGGTTTAGGGCTGCAGCAGAGAGTCTTTGCCAGAGATGTTTAACTTGCCAAATGAATAATCCAGGAAGAAAAACAGTAATTGGGTTTGGAAAAATCGGAAAGGCAGAGGGTCCATTTGTGAGATTGCAGCTTCATTTTATTCAGTTACCACCATGTAGAGGACTGAAATATGTACTTGTCATAGTGTGTCTGTTTTCAAAGTGGGTGGAGGCTTACCCTACCAGAAGGAATGACAGTATTACAGTCGCAAAGTTATTGCTACGAGAACTCATTCCTAGGTTCGGTTTCCCAGTAACTTTGGATACAGATAGAGGAGGTCACTTCAACAACGATGTGATCAGAATAATCTGTGAAGCATTCGAAATTGAGCAAAAATTGCACTGTGCATATCGCCCAGAGGCTTCTGGAGTGGTTGAACAAATGAATGGCACAATAAAATCCAGATTGGCAAAAATGTGTGTATCAACATCGTTAGATTGGCCGGATGCATTGCCACGTGTTAATGGGACTCAGAAGCATTCCCGATAGAAATACCGGATTGAGTCCGCACGAAATAATCATGGGAAGAGCAATGAGACAAGCACATGTTCCTACAAGTAAACTGCTGAATATAACTGATGATATGGTTCTGGATTATTGCAAAGGATTGGCTGACCTAGTGCGTTCTGTCTCTCACCAGGTTGGGGAAGACGCAGTTTCCAGGCAGCCTGAGCAAGAGCATGATCTGAATCCCGGAGATTGGGTGGTTGTGAAGCATCACACGAGAGAAACGTGTCTATCACCCAGGTGGGGCAAACCTTGTCAGGTTATACTAGTTACGAACACAGCAGTGAAATGTGCAGGATTGCCTAATTGGATTCATGTAAGCCACACCAAAAGGGTACCGGAGCCTGAAGAAGAAAATCCTCAGATAGCATCAATAACTGAGGAAGCTGAAGGTTGCCCAGCTGAAGAATCTCAGGTGAGAGATTCGAGAGAAGCTGAAGAAGAACAACCGAGCACAAGTCAGGACTGGATACCAGTGGTTGACGTACCAGAAGTTTACAACAGAACAAGAAGCCGATCAAATTTAGAAGAAATTAGGGAAGACCAGATAGGTGAAGAAGAAGCAGCTCAGGGAGAAGAAAATGAAACAATAAAAAGACCTGAGCAGGACCAGATAGGGAGAGGGAATTCGGCTCAAATAAACAACGAAACAACAAAATTTGAGCAGGGACAGACAGGTTTAGAAGAACGCGGTCAGGCTGCAGAAGTACAAAGTGCAATAAGCCCTGATCAGGACCAGTTAGATTTAGGAAAATACATTCAAGAAGAAGATCACGAGAATCTCAAGCATGAAGACGCAAATCCTGAACAAGGTCAGTTACCAGAAACTCACAGTGGAACAACTGAAGAGAAACCAATAATACCTGAGAAAGAACAAATAGAAGAAGAAACTGAAATCGAAGAAAAACAAACTGTGCCACAACTTGAAAATAAAAGAATTTCTGAAGAAGAAATAAGAAGTGAAGAAACAGTGCAAACAAAGAAAGTCAGAAAAGGTGATCATTGGCCTAGTGTCATTAAAAGAGTGAAATACCATATAGAAACCAGAAGTGAAGATCCAGAACAAGTAAATGAAGTAACAAGCCTAACTGGACAAGCAAACGGAACTGCAAAACGAAAAAGCAAAAGACTGAAACTTGTGAACAATAAATTTAAAGGTCCTGATTGGACTTATATAATCCTTGAAGACTACGAAAGTTCAGAATCAAGTGAAAGTGGTGACGAAGGAACAAGTGCAGAACTGACCTATGAGAAAGAAATAAAACCACCTTGATAACGTAAAAAGACTTGAAATAAAGATAAGAAGAGAAATCTTCCTTGTCAAAAATGCCTGATGATAGAGTTGCTGGGAGATCGAAACAGAAATGTTGTAAACGATGCTGTGCTATATGCATATGTAGTCTGGTAATGATGCTTATAGTATGGTTAGCTGTGATCGTAGCAATTCCTTACCTTCTGACACTGGATAAAAAGATTAACAACGAAACGAAGGGAAGGACAGATAACTTGAAAAGTAATAGAGTAGAACTAAAGGCACAAGATGAACCAGAGTTTCACCATGAAGTAACAGATAACGACACTAGTTTGAATGTTTTTACAAAATTATTGTTTTAATATGTAGATACCATGGAAGTTAGTAATTGTTATGTCTGTGTGAAATTACCTGAATCAGTAGCAGAAGGGTTAACATACCATCATTTACCATTAACGTATGGCATATCATGTAGTGTATTAACTAGTTTATTTTACAAAACAGGGAGACTTCAGTACTATTATTCGGATATAGATGTGATATTTACTGAGGTTCCAATTCGAAAGAATATGAATCCAGTGCTTAGTAGTAAAGATGCACAGTTTATGGGAGAATTTTTCTTAACAATGAAATCGATAGACATAACACATGCACATAGAAGCAATCTAACATGTTCGTTACATGAAGAAGAAAAGATATTCTTGAATTTAGTAGAAGATAGAAGACAAGATTTCCAAAAGAAAGCGTCTGAGCATAAGGCTCATCTGCCACCTTGGGCTGAGAAAGAGGGTAGTTACACACCTGGCAAGGCTCAAGCTGCTATGGCTCTGGATTTTGCAAAGACAGGGAAAATTTGTCTACATAGGCTAAAGACTAAGTATAACAATATTTTCATCGGTACCAGTGAATGTGAACATAATTTCTTAATTCTTGGAGGTTGGGGACTAAAAGGAGGAACAGATTCTGTTTTTCCTGGAATTTATTATGTGTGTGGGAATAAGGCTTACTTTAGGCTTCCTGCACGGTGGTATGGAAGTTGTTATTCTGGAATAGTATTTCCAAAAATATACCACGTAAAAAAGAAACACTGGGAGCAATGAAAATAATAGTGAATTAACACGTAGTAAAAGAGCTAGTTTTTCTGAAATTGTAGGTGATCTATTCGGTGCATTGATACCTTCAGTGGGAATAATTCTGAACTCAAGGAAAATATGTAAATTATCTACAGTGGTTGAACGCTTATCAACGGACACTGCTGGAGGATTTCTTATGATTAATGCGGAAATGGTTGCGATTAGATCTATGGTTATGCAAAATCGACTTGCTCTTGATATAATATTTGCAAAAGAGGGCGGAGTCTGTAAATTATTGAAGACGAAACACTGTTGCACTTACATACCTGACAAAAGTGCAGAAATTGGAACATATGTACAGAATATAACAAAACTTGAGAAGGAACTAAAACCACTGGAAGTTGATAGTGTATGGGAAAAATTGACAAATAGTATTTCGTCAATTGGTACCTGGTTTGCTAATGTAGGGAAAGGACTTATAGGTCAAATATTAGTACCCTTAGCAGGGATAGCAATAATAGTAATGTCAATAATAATATGGTGCAAATGTTGTAGAAAGAATGAGATGTATAGAGTGACAGGAAAAGGAAAGAAACAAAAGTTTGATGAAATTGAACTAGAAGATCTGAAAAGTGAATTATACAAGAAACTGAAAGGAGACGTTAAAAATAGAAAATGTAAAAATGATGCTGAGACAATTGTATGCTAAAGTTGGCATCTGGTTGTGGGTAATATTTGATGGCTCAGAAACGCCATCAGAGAGGGGATTGATGGAGCAAGAATTCACAATGAGACTTGCTCGTAAGCAATCTTCTCGCAGTATTAATTATTAATCTTTGTAATGTTCGTACTAACAAATGCACACATGAATACAATACGAGGAAGCTTGCCTATGTGTTTAAAACTAATAAATAACGCTTGTCTAAATCCAAAATGGCCGCTAATGCGCGGGAATTTCATTGCGCATGTGTCAACCATATCACGTGGTATGACGTCTTTCTTTGCTTGGAGGGAAACCTTTGCTTCTGCGCAGTGTGTATTAAAATGGCTGCTTAATGTTTTCACGTGCTACAGCTTGCTCATATGCTGCAATTAAAACTGTGGTATTCTAATGCTATTAATGCGGGATAGATTTTAATTAAATGGGAATAGAGTAGAAAGTGTGGGTATACAGTGAAACCATTTATTTTGTGATTTTAATATTTTCTTCTTTGACTTTTATTAGTTCATAATTGGGCCTGGGTTTGGTTGAACTGCAGCTTGAGAGACATTGGTTCTGCACATGCGCCCTGCAAGGCTGACCAGAGAAAGCGATGAAGTCAACTTGGAAGCCCTCCAAGGTCGCGAAGCCTGGTTCACAACTTCATCTGAAATGTACCTGAAGTCGATACAAATGTATACAAAATGTATTGCTGAATCAATGGGAAACGGGTGGGAAATAAAGCAAATGTATTAATTGTGATGGGCGGTACTTTAAAACAATGGGCTTAAAGAAATTGAACTAAATTGACATGGTGTGAGGATCAACCCCCTGTCCCTGTACAATCAGAAGTAGTGGTCCCATAATTTTGAAACATTAATGGGAGGTACCTGGGTGTAGAAGGGTATAATAGATATAGAATTAGTTAATTAGTTAGCATTAGAACGCTCTAGCTCAGACATACAAGCTGATCGATTGCAGACTGAACCGCTGTCCAGAGAGGTCCTGAGGTGGGGGCGGCGGATTCCTAGAAGACGACTCGAGAGAAGCAAGAAGAAGCGAAGTATCAGAGAGGGGGACGACGCAGGCGTCGGTGATAGAGAGGTCACCCGTCCTGTCCTGAACCTGGTCCGGAGGTCTTTGCTCTTCATCCTTCCTGGGACCTATCTTTCCAACTCCTTGGCCAAGGGGTTTGGTTTCTTGCACCTTTAGGTAAATATAAATGCACCTTTAGCTGTGCTGCTGTCTCTATCTTCTCCTTTCTGAGGGACCGTCATTGATCGATAATTGATTGTTATGCTTCATCCTTGATATACGATTAAGTATCATGTGGTTCTGTATTTTACTCTGCTAAAACTTTAGATAAACATTTTAAATCTTCCTGAGTCAGTGATTATTTCAGGATTATGAATTGTATTGAATGTCACTCATTTTAAACTTCCCAATTATCAAAGGGTCCATTGGTAAGTCATTACTCTTCGATCAGAAAAGTAATTGGTAGCAGGGATTTTGATAAAGAGTACAACTGACCCACCAGCGGAAATTGCTAGTGTAGTATGAATGAATGGGCCCAGGTGAGTATTAGGTGTATGAATGCTTGTTGTTAGTAACCCGCTGTGACAATTCATAAGAGCGGAGGGGGGTTTGGGGCAATACTCCTAATTTAGTCTGCCAGTTTGCCATCTGTTTCTCCATATCATCTGGAAACAGAGAATTCAAAGATTCATAGATCTCCCCAATAGTTAAAACAGAATTTTTGCGTATATCCTCTATAATTTGAATTGCTTGAAATTTTACCCTACCCCCCCTTTCTTTGTCAGAAAATCTCTCACCTGTAGGAATTTGAAGAAGTCCCAATGGCTAAGGTCATAATCGTTACGTAATTCTTCAAAGGTCTTCAGCCCGTTCAACGCGTAAAAGCAGCCAAGCTGTACAATCCCTGCCTGTATCCACCGATCCATACAGCTATCACTGAGTATCTCTGGAAGGTCATCATTTTTAGATATTGGAATATAATACGAATATCGCCCGAGTCCCAGTAATTTTCGAGCATAACCCCAGACCTTATATATGCCAGAGATGGTCTTGAATTTAACTTTCTTAAAGTAACTGTCGTTAACATGTCGCCAGAGGCAACCTTCACAGCCCCTTCCCAATATAAGTTCTTGTGGAGTGGGTATATAATCGCTATTAGGCCCTGTAGAGATGAGTATTGTACAATATCTTAATACGGTGGCCCAATAATACACTTTAAAATTGGGCATTGCCAGTCCCCTCTATCTTTTGGTAGTGTAATAAATCTAAAGGCCTTACGTGGCCTCTTATATCCCCATATAAACCTGGAGAACATAGATTCTATGGATTTAAACAGTTGAGGAGGAAATTCTAAACAAATAGACCTAAAAAAATATAAAAATCTAGGTAAAAAGAGCATTTTAATCACATTACATCTCCCACCTATCGTTAAATGCAGGTTATTCAGCCGGACCAGTTCTTTTTTTGTGCGCTGGATCAGTGGTTCCACATTATTGCTAACTATATTATCTACTTTTGCGGTTATGCTGACCCCTAGATATATAGCTTTATCTGTGACTCTAACATCCCTCATCTTAATTTTGTCGTTAAGAATAATCTGTGTTTTACCTTGATTTAATTTATATCCGGAGACTGCTCCAAAATGCCGAGCCTCCTCTTCTATCGCGTCTATTGCAATAATAGGATCGCTGGTAACTAGAGCGATATCATCAGCATAGGCCAGTGTTTTTGTCTCATATTCTCGTGCCCAAATTGATGGTATTAGTATATTATTATCTAATCTACGGATGAACGAGTCGATATAAATCGCGAATAGAAGAGGAGAGCATGGTCGGGGGCCCGGGATCACATCTCCGGGCCCCTAATGGAGATGGAAGAGGGGGGAGTGCCGTCGCACTCCCCCGTGGTGGCAGGAAGGCAGGGGGAGTGCCGCCGCACTCCCCCGAAGACCAGCGGCCAGGGAGGCCACCTCCGTGTCTGCCCGCTGGAGCGGGCAGACGAAAAGGAAGTCTCCGGCTCCCGCGGACGCACCAGAGGGTGCGGGCCGAGCGGGGAGCCGGCGAGAGCCATCGGGGGTGGGCTCCCCAGGTGGCTCTCCACCTCGTGAGCAGCCGGGGTCCGGGTGGGACCGGACCCCCAACAAGGTCGGGATGCGGCGAAGCCGCCAGCGGGGCAATCGCGGCTCTCCCCGAAGCAGCGGGAGAGCCGCTGCTATAATATGCAGGAAAGAGGAGCACGAAGCGCCCCACAATGCCTTGCAAGGCATATGGTAATTGATCGTCTTTGTGCCTGGTGGCCCCCAGAGGAGGGGGGTCACCCTCATTTGGGAAAGGAGGGGCAGGGATAGCTGCAGGAGCACGCAGCCTCCCCCAGCCCAAAGAAGACCCCATGAGTACCCGGGCCCCTGGGGGCCCCGGCGGGCAGGCCCGGGTGCTGCCTTCCTCCGTCTCAGCATCCCCGGACCTCACAGAGGTCTGACTGAGCAAACTCGGAGAAAAAAGACCATCGGGAAGCGGCTGAGAGGCAGGTGCATACCCAGGCCCCTGGGGGCCCCGGCAGGCGGGCCCGGGTGCTGCCTTACCCCGTCTCAGCATCCCCGGACCTCACGGAGGTCTGACTGAGCAAACTCGGAGAAAAAGGACCATCGGGAAGGGGCTGAGAGGCAGGTGCGTACCCGAGCCCCTGGGGGCCCCGGCAGGTGGGCCCGGGTGCTGCCTTCCCCCGTCTCAGCATCCCCGGACCTCACGGAGGTCTGACTGAGCAAACTCGGAGAAAAAGGACCATCGGGAAGGGGCTGAGAGGCAAGTGCGTACCCGGGCCCCTGGGGGCCCCGGCGGGTGGGCCCGGGTGCTGCCTTCCCCCTTCTCAGCATACCGGGACCTCACGGAGGTCTGACTGAGCAAACTCGGAGAAAAAAGACCATCGGGAAACGGCTGAGAGGCAGTTGTGTACCCGGGCCCCTGGGGGCCCCAGCGGGCAGGCCCGGGTGCTGCCTTCCCCCGTCTCAGCATCCCCGGACCTCACGGAGGTCTGACTGAGCAAACTCGGAGAAAAAGGACCATCGGGAAGGGGCTGAGAGGCAGGTGCATACCCGGGCCCCTGGGGGCCCCGGCGGGCGGGCCCGGGTGCTGCCTTCCCCGTCTCAGCATCCCCGGACCTCACAGAGGTCTGACTGAGCAAACTCGGAGAAAAAGGACCATCGGGAAGGGGCTGAGAGGCAGGTGCGTACCCGGGCCCCTGGGGGCCCCGGCGGGCGGGCCCGGGTGCTGCCTTCCCCCGTCTCAGCATCCCCGGACCTCACGGAGGTCTGACTGAGCAAACTCGGAGAAAAAGGACCATCGGGAAGGGGCTGAGAGGCAGGTGCATACCCGGGCCCCTGGGGGCCCCGGCGGGCGGGTCCGGGTGCTGCCTTCCCCCATCTCAGCATCCCGGGACCTCACGGAGGTCTGACTGAGCAAACTCGGAGAAAAAAGACCATCGGGAAGCGGCTGAGAGGCAGGTGTGTACCCGGGCCCCTGGGGGCCCCAGCGGGCGGGCCCAGGTGCTGCCTTCCCCCGTCTCAGCATCCCCAGACCTCACGGAGGTCTGACTGAGCAAACTCGTAGAAAAAGGACCATCGGGAAGGGGCTGAGAGGCAGGTGCATTCCCGGGCCCCTGGGGGCCCATCGGGCGGGACCAGGTGCTGCCTTCCCCCGTCTTAGCATCCCCGGACCTCACAGAGGTCTGACTGAGCAAACTCGGAGAAAAAAGACCATCGGGAAGCGGCTGAGAGGCAGGTGCATACCCAGGCCCCTGGGGGCCCCGGCAGGCGGGCCCGGGTGCTGCCTTACCCCGTCTCAGCATCCCCGGACCTCACGGAGGTCTGACTGAGCAAACTCGGAGAAAAAGGACCATCGGGAAGGGGCTGAGAGGCAGGTGCATACCCGGGCCCCTGGGGGCCCGGCAGGCGGGCCCGGGTGCTGCTTTCCCCCGTCTCAGCATCCCCGGACCTCACGGAGGTCTGACTGAGCAAACTCGGAGAAAAAGGACCATCGGGAAGGGGCTGAGAGGCAGGTGCATTCCCGGGCCCCTGGGGGCCCCGGCGGGAGGGCCCGGGTGCTGCCTTCCCCGTCTCAGCATCCCCGGACCTCAGAGAGGTCTGACTGAGCAAACTCGGAGAAAAAGGACCATCGGGAAGGGGCTGAGAGGCAGGTGCGTGCACCGGGCCCCTGGGGGCCCCGGCGGGCGGGCCCGGGTGCTGCCTTCCCCCGTCTCAGCATCCCCGGACCTCACGGAGGTCTGACTGAGCAAACTCGGAGAAAAAGGACCATCGGGAAGGGGCTGAGAGGCAGGTGCATACCCGGGCCCCTGGGGGCCCCGGCGGGCGGGTCCGGGTGCTGCCTTCCCCCATCTCAGCATCCCGGGACCTCACGGAGGTCTGACTGAGCAAACTCGGAGAAAAAAGACCATCGGGAAGTGGCTGAGAGGCAGGTGTGTACCCGGGCCCCTGGGGGCCCCAGCGGGCAGGCCCGGGTGCTGCCTTCCCCCGTCTCAGCATCCCCGGACCTCACAGAGGTCTGACTGAGCAAACTCGGAGAAAAAGGACCATCGGGAAGGGGCTGAGAGGCAGGTGCGTACCCGGGCCCCTGGGGGCCCCGGCGGGCGGGCCCGGGTGCTGCCTTCCCCCGTCTCAGCATCCCCGGACCTCACGGAGGTCTGACTGAGCAAACTCGGAGAAAAAGGACCATCGGGAAGGGGCTGAGAGGCAGGTGCATACCCGGGCCCCTGGGGGCCCCATCGGGCGGGCCCAGGTGCTGCCTTCTCCCGTCTCAGCATCCCCGGACCTCACAGAGGTCTGACTGAGCAAACTCGGAGAAAAAAGACCATCGGGAAGCGGCTGAGAGGCAGGTGCATACCCAGGCCCCTGGGGGCCCCGGCAGGCGGGCCCGGGTGCTGCCTTACCCCGTCTCAGCATCCCCGGACCTCACGGAGGTCTGACTGAGAAAACTCGGAGAAAAAGGACCATCAGGAAGGGGCTGAGAGGCAGGTGCGTACCCGGGCTACTGGGGGCCCCGGCAGGCGGGCCCGGGTGCTGCCTTCCCCCGTCTCAGCATCCCCGGACCTCACGGAGGTATGACTGAGCAAACTCGGAGAAAAAGGACCATCGGGAAGGGGCTGAGAGGCAGGTGCATGCCCGGGCCCCTGGGGGGCCCGGCGGGCGGGCCCGGGTGCTGCCTTCCCCCTTCTCAGCATCCCCGGACCTCACGGAGGTCTGACTGAGCAAACTCGGAGAAAAAGGACCATCGGGAAGGGGCTGAGAGGCAGGTGCATACCCAGGCCCCTGGGGGCCCCGGCGGGCAGGCCCGGGTTCTGCCTTCCCCCGTCTCAGCATCCCCGGACCTCACGGAGGTCTGACTGAGCAAACTCGGAGAAAAAAGACCATCGGGAAGGGGCTGAGAGGCAGGTGCGTACCCGGGCCCCTGGGGGCCCCGGCAGGTGGGCCCGGGTGCTGCCTTCACCCGTCTCAGCATCCCCGGACCTCACGGAGGTCTGACTGAGCAAACTCGGAGAAAAAGGACCATCGGGAAGGGGCTGAGAGGCAGGTGCATACCCAGGCCCCTGGGGGCCCCGGCGGGCAGGCCCGGGTGCTGCCTTCCCCGTCTCAGCATTGCCGGACCTCACGGAGGTCTGACTGAGCAAACTCGGAGAAAAAACACCATCGGGAAGCGGCTGAGAGGCAAGTGCGTACCCGGGCCCCTGGGGGCCCCGGCGGGCAGGCCCGGGTGCTGCCTTCCCCCGTCTCAGCATCCCCAGGCCTCACGGAGGTCTGACTGAGCAAACTCGGAGAAAAAGGACCATCGGGAAGGGGCTGAGAGGCAGGTGCATACCCAGGCCCCTGGGGGCCCCGACGGGCGGGTCCGGGTGCTGCCTTCCCCCTTCTCAGCATCCCCGGACCTCACGGAGGTCTGACTGAGCAAACTCGGAGAAAAAGGACTATCGGGAAGGGGCTGAGAGGCAGGTGCATACCCAGGCCCCTGGGGGCCCCGGCGGGTGGGCCCGGGTGCTGCCTTCCCCCGTCTCAGCATCCCTGGACCTCACGGAGGTCTGACTGAGCAAACTCGGAGAAAAAGGACCATCGGGAAGGGGCTGAGAGGCAGGTGCGTACCCGGGCCCCTGGGGGCCCCGGCGGGCGGGCCCGGGTGCTGCCTTCCCCCGTCTCAGCATCCCCAGACCTCACGGAGGTCTGACTGAGCAAACTCTGAGAAAAAGGACCATCGGGAAGGGGCTGAGAGGCAGGTGCGTCCCCGGGCCCCTGGGGGCCCCGGCGGGCGGGCCCGGGTGCTGCCTTCCCCTTTTTCAGAATCACCGGACCTCACAGAGGTGTGACTGACCCTCTCCCTAGTAATCTGGAGGAAAAACACCCCCCTTTCTTGTAATCCGTGCACACGAGGTGACAGAGGGGACCCAAGGCGCAAAAGTACGCGACCTCCTGGAGCCCTCGCTGGGATCGGGGAGGCAAATGAGCCCTCATCGGGACTTCCAGGGAAGCCCGGCCATCTGGTCGCACCCAATGCTTTCCTATGGGGTGCGACCAGACCAGACCTTTGGCTGTTAGCGACAGCTTTATGGCGAAAGCGACCGTTTTGGTGCCGCTTTGCATGTCAGCGATATATATCGCTAATGACATGCAAAGTAGGCGTTCCCAACTAAAAGCGACTGCAAACAGTCGCAAACACAACTTCCCCCTATTACCAATGCCCGCGAAGCGATAAAAAAATTTGCGCTAACCGCGATTATCGCTGGAATTTAACACCTGCTAAAAACCTGACTTGGATTGTAAGGTTAAGTCCTCACCTGCCTATTAGCGAGCTTTTCATTAGCGTAGTGAATTTATCGCTGGATTTCTCGCGCTATTGCTGGGTTTCACCGCTATGCCTGGATTTTTTATCGCCTTGGAGATAAGCGTTGATAATAACGCGTTATCTCCGCGATGAAATCCAGCGATAGCCGGTGATAAAAAAAACAGCGCTAAGCGCGCTTTGCGATAATTATCGCAATTTCTTGGTAATATCCCCCTAGGTTTTTTCTAGAGATATTTAATGATACCTGCTGGCCTAGCAGAAATATGAGAAGCCACTGCCACGGGAGTTCCTTTGACGGCGCCGTAGCTTTGCATCATGTTTCATGTGACCGTCACCAGAGTCTTCTGCCTCTCGAAAACAAACCCCCAAAGCAGGAACTTGTTTTTGCAAAGCAAAAAAAAAATGGCCCTAACATCCTGGAAGTTTTTTCCCAGGATGTGGGAGTCATTTTTAAGGTTTCCTATTTGGGACCATCAGGCTTTTCCAGGTGGTCCGGAACAGGAAAAATAAAGTTGGAACATCTGCCCTAAAAAGGGCAGACGTTCCGACGTGTATTGACTAACGGCCCAGTCTCCAGTGGGCTCTTGGTCAATGCCTTCAACAGGCATAGCCCATAGAGGCTCTGCCGGCAGAAACATGGCAGTTCACCCGACTCATAATAGATCAGGCGGACTGACAGTTTGGTGGACAGGTGTTACGTGCACTGAAAGTACACATGATGGAATGTTATATATGTCATTAAGGGAATGTTGATTGTTGGGCATTCTGGAACCCTTCTACATGAAAGATTCCATGCAACGGTTTCCAGTGACAGTTGCTGCTGGACTTTCAAGCATCCTGTCCGCGACACTCTAAATAAAGCCATAAATGTGTTAAAGTCTGATGTATAATAAATAATCCCAAACAGAAACTGGGGCATTTTTGCATTTTGGTACATTATTCTGAAAAGGAATTTAAGTAAGATTGAACTTGGAATCACAGCCAGGAATATGTACATCATCAATCCTGGACCCTGGAAGGAAATATCACTGAAAGCAAGAGGCAGAGTTAATGTAAGCGGGCGCTAATCTTGTTAGATAAAGACCTCTGTGTACAGGATTAAGGATAAACCTCACTGATGCTCGTATGCAAAGCCAGTGATGCAGAGGCTCCCAAGAAAAGCCCCCTGCACGACAATCGAGCAACGCCCATAGCTCTGTTTATATACACAGCACAAAAACTCTGCTTTTTTCTAGCTCTACAGTGTTTTATTGCTTTCAAAACTGCAAAGCCCAAGTACATATCTGAATTTTTATATCTATATATATATATATATATTCACTGAAAAAACCATAGGTTTTAGGGACAGTTATAGTTAGTTGGACATTTCACTCGTACAAAACCATAGAAATTCCCCTGTTATAGTTAGTTCAGCTAACTATAACTCGCGCCTCGCAATGCACTGCTGATGACGTCACATATTACATCACTCATGACATGGTCAGTGACATCACTGATGACATCACTGATGACATCTCAAATGACATCACTGATGACATCATCCAGTGACTGTGTTTCTGTAAAGTTTAAATATTTTTAATATATAGGGAAAGGTGTATTGAAGAATGAGTGGGTGTATAAGTGTGTGGATGAAGGATTTAGTAGGTGCGTGACTGACTCTATAAGTGAGTGATTAAACGTATCTTACTGAATGCAAGGGTTAGTGACTAAACTGGGTGAATGTCTGTAACTGTCTATCTGTTGCTGTGTAAGTGGCTGCATGGGTTTGTGAATAGCTACATGAGTGTCTATATGAGTTATTGATTGGTTGTCTGAGTATCTGTATGGGTGCCTGAGTGTTTGTGTGGGTGGGGTGTGTGCGACTCTGTGCATAGATGTGTGAGTGGGTGATTCACTGGGTGGATGGTTTCAAGAGTGCATCTGTGATAGGCTGTATGGGTGGGTAAGTGTGTGTAAGAGTGTGTTAGTGAGTGAATGTATGTCCCAGTGGTACATGTGTGAGTAACTACATATGTGAAAGGCAGTATATATGTGTGTTTGAGTATATAAATAGCTATAAGCGAGAGTGTGTGATTGTGAGAGTGACTGTATGGATGAGTGTGTGCTTGTATCAGTGATTGTATAAGAGCGTAAGAATGTGCTAGTATTTGTATGAGTAAGTGAGCTGGTGTGTGTATAACTGTATAGGTGAGTAAATGGCAGTGTGTTTAATTATTTGCATGACTGACTAGGTGTGTGAGTACCTCTATGGATGAGTGGCAGTGTTTGAGTGTCTATATAGGAGTATGAGTGCATATGATAGTCCTGTACTGAGTGACCGTAAGTATGAGTGACTGTATGGGTGAGTGAGTGGATGTGTGTGTAGACCTAAGAATCAGTGAGTGGGTATGTAGTTATTGGTGTTGGAGTGTCTATGGTTTTGCGAATGGCAGTCTGTAATTTAGAGTGGGTGTATCAAAGGTTATATTAGGGTGTGAGGAGGTGCATCAGATTATCACGTGGATGATGTCATCAGTGATGTCATCAGTGATGTCATCAGTGATGTCACTGACCATGTCATGAGTGATGTAATATGTGACGTCATCAGCAGTGCATTGCGGGGCGCGAGTTATAGTTAGCTGAACTAACTATAACGGGGGAATTTCTATGGTTTTGTACGAGTGAAATGTCCAACTAACTATAACTGTCCCTAAAACCTATGGTTTTTTCAGTGAATTTCAAAGGTTTTTTAAATGCTAATGTCTAACTATAACGTGTCTGAAACCTATGGTTTTTACAGTGAATTTCAAAGGTTTTTTAAATGCTAATTTCTAACTATAACGTGCCTGAAACCTATGGTTTTTAAGTGAATTTCAAAGGTTTTTTAAATGCTAATTTCTAACTATAACGCCCCTAAAACCTATGGTTTTTTCAGTGAATTTCAAAGGTTTTGTAAATGACAATTTTTAAATGTATTAATTGTTATATTTATTTTTTTGATACTGATTTACTACATTTTTTTAAACTATTTATTTTTACATATTTTATTTTTTAAATTACATTGTAATTACATTATACATTACATTACAAAATATACTTTCTCAGAATGAATTACTTTAGTTTAAATACTTTGCAAATAGCCAATAGACTTTTAAGTACAGTAGTTACAGTTGTTGCAATGGGCAACACAATTTCAAACACAATGCAACATTGAGCTCAATGTGAATTTCTAGTTAAATGCAATTAGTTACTTTATGGATTACTTTTATAACCACAGGACTGGATCCTAGATTCAGTCCTGGGACATCTCCTGTAAACAGTTGAGTAAAAGCGTTTTGGTTACAGTAGTGATTTTTAAGGAATATTATTGTATTTTAAAAGTTGACACTTAGAAACTTTTTCACATAGAATCACCAATGTTATCCTATGGGAGGAAATTCACTTAGCAGGTAAGTAGTGTTATCGTTACTTTTTCTTACTCAGTGGTGGATCCTGTATCCAGCCCTGGTGCATCTCCTGTAAACAGTTGAAAGAATGCGTTTAAGTCATACAGGCGATTTTTAAGGAATATTTGTAGTTTGTGAAAATCGACACTTTGAAACTTTTCTGCTGAAAACCAGACAATGGATTCCAATGGAAGGAAATACAAGTTACTGGTAAGTACGGTTAGAATTACTTTTCAGGGTCAGTGCTGGGCTAAAAGATGCAGCACTGGGTTCTCTCCTGATAACAGGTGAGTAAATCGGAATTCGTAGTTCAGCTGATTTTAGAGGAATATTATAAAGTTCCAAAACTCCACACTTAGAAGAATTTCCAAGTGAAACCAGTCAATGTTAGCCTATGGAAGGAAATTCAAGTTACTGGTAAGTACGGTTAAAATTACTTTTCAGGATCAGTACTGGGCTCAAAGATGCAGCACTGAGGTCTCTCCTGATAACAGGTGAGTAAATCGGAATTCGTAGTTCTGCTGATTTTAGAGGAATATTTGTATGTTTCAAAAATCGACACTTTGAAACTTTTCTGCTGAAAACCAGACAATGTATTCCTATGGAAGGAAATACAAGTTACTGGTAAGTACGGTTAGAATTACTTTTCAGGGTCAGTGCTGGGCTAAAAGATGCAGCATTGGGTTCTCTCCTGATAACAGGTGAGTAAATCGGAATTCGTAGTTCGGCTGATTTTAGAGGAATACTATAAAGTTCCAAAACTCCACACTTAGAAGAATTTCCAAGTGAAACCAGTCAATGTTAGCCTATGGAAGGAAATTCAAGTTACTGGTAAGTACGGTTAAAATTACTTTTCAGGATCAGTACTGGGCTGAAAGATGCAGCACTGAGGTCTCTCCTGATAACAGGTGAGTAAATCGGAATTCGTATTTTGGCTGATTTTAGAGGAATATTATAAAGTTCCAAAACTCCACACTTAGAAGAATTTCCAAGTGAAACCAGTCAATGTTAGCCTATGGAAGGAAATTCAAGTTACTGGTAAGTACGGTTAAAATTACTTTTCAGGATCAGTACTGGGCTCAAAGATGCAGCACTGAGGTCTCTCCTGATAACAGGTGAGTAAATCGGAATTCGTAGTTCGGCTGATTTTAGAGGAATATTTGGACAATGGTGAAGGGAGGGGGCGGGGCCTGAGGTGACATCTGTGCAAACGCGCCCCATGGCGCGTTTTAAGTTGGGGAATTAAGTCCCCTTGAATCATGAGGGTCCCTGGGGTCCAACTAGCCCACCCTGTACCTCCAGTATGCGCCACGGAGCTGCGTTGCAGAGAGGTGTTCAGAGGCCACGCCCCTTTTTGCACCTCTCTGCAACGCAGCTCTGTGGCGCTTTCTGGACGTACCTGGTGGGCTAGTTGGCCCCAGGGACCCTCAGGATTGAAGGGGATTTCATTCCCAATCTTAAAATGCGCCACGGGGCCTGTTTGCACACATGTCACCTGAAGCCCCGCCCCTCCCTTCACCACTGTGCAAACGCGCCCCGTGGCGCGTTTTAAGTTGGGGAATGAAATCCCCTTCAATCCTGAGGGTCCCTGGAGTCCAACTAGCCCACCATGTACCTCCAAAAGCGCCACAGAGCTGCGTTGCAGAGAGGTGTAAAAGGGCGTGGCCTCTGTACACCTCTCAGCAACGCAGCCCCTGGCGCATACTGGAGGTTCCTGGTGGGCTAGTTGGCCCCCAGGGACCCCCAGTATTCAAGGGGAATTGTTCTCCATCTGCAAACGCGCCAGGGGCGCGTTTGCAGAGTGGTGAAAGAAGGGGCGTGGCCTCCGGCGCGATGCCGGTGTTTTTTTTTTTTTTTTTTAAAGAAGGGGGCTGTGTGGCCCCCTTCTTTTCTAATTTATTGGTCCTGGGGACCCCATCCCCCAGGGCCTGCCCCCTATTTATTT
Organism: Calotriton arnoldi; assembly: GCA_963921515.1. Taxonomy (NCBI): domain Eukaryota; kingdom Metazoa; phylum Chordata; class Amphibia; order Caudata; family Salamandridae; genus Calotriton; species Calotriton arnoldi. The sequence goes on from CAWUFW010002481.1 coordinate 126,989, forward strand.
AAAAAAAAAAAAAAATTTGGAAGGGGGCCACGTGGCCCCCCTCCCGAGGCCTTAATCGGCCCCGGGGACCCCATCCCCCGGGGCATGGCCTTTTTTTTTATTTTTATTGTTTTGGAGGGGGGCTGTGTTGCCCCCCTCCTCAGGCCACTTATGGCCCCGGGGACCCCATCCCCCGGGGCCGGCCTTTGTTTTTTTTTTTTTTTAATTTTGGGGAAGGGGGCCGCGTGGCCCCCCTCCTGGGCCACTACTTGCCCCGGGGACCCCATCCCCCGGGGCTGGCCCTCTCCGTTGGGGACTGTGGGGGGGGTCCCCAATCCCCCACAGTCCCGCCGGCTCCCCGCGTCCCTTGGGAGCCGGCATTGCTTTTCCACATGGGGAGCTGCTAAGATGCAGTTCCCCATGTGGAAAGCAATTTGCTTTGGATATTGGAAGCGAGAGCAGGTTTCCCTGCTCTCGCTTCAATATCCAAAGCAGTTTGCTATGACAGGACGGGAGCCGCGAGGCTCCCGTCCTGTCATAGCAAACTACAGTGTCCCGGAGGTAGGCACCCCGGGACACTGCAGGAGCCGGCCCTGGGGGTGGCGGTCCCCAGGGCCATCAAGGGCTCCAGGAGGGGGCCGCGCGGACCCCCTCCCTTGAATTGCACAGCCCCGGGAGGTGGTGGTCCCGGGGCTCTGGGGTCCGTAACGGACCCCACATTTATTTTCTATGTGCCCCAGGGAGGTGGTTGTCCCCGGGGCATGTGGAGGGCTGGAGCCCCCCACACGTTATTTACAATTTAAAAGAAGCCCCGGGGGTGGCGGTCCCCGGGGCTGCGGGAGGGCAGGAGAGCCCTCCCGCACCATTTTTTGATTAAGCCCCGGGGGTGGCGGTCCCCAGGGCTTGGGGGCCTTAGAGGCCCCCATATAAACAATAAACCCACCCCCGCATGCCCCCGGGACTTGGGCCACCCGGGGGCAAATTTGCATCGAAGCGCGGAGACCGCGCTCGATTTTTTTGGCAGGATCCGCGCACCCTGAGCGCATCCTGCCGATTTAAAAAAAAAAAAATGCTTTTCTGCCCAGGGGGTCCTTGTGGGACCCCCTGAGCAGACCTAGGAGGTCAGGGTGTTTCTACCCTGCCCCCTTTGTGCGTTTTGCGCACTTGTTCCTTTTTTTTTTCTCGGCGGGATTCGCGCACCCTAAGCGCATCCCGCCGATTTTTTTAAAAAAAAAATGCTTTTTTCTGCCCAGGGGGTCCTTGTGGGACCCCCTGAGCAGACCTAGGGGTCAGGGTGTTTCTACCCTGCCCCCTTTTTGCGCTTTGCGCACTTGTTTCTGTCCCTCGGTTCTACCGAGGGTCAAAATGGCTGCCAACACTTCCTGATTTGGAGTGTTGACAGCCAATTAGCATGCAGCTCCTGATCGGGAGGGTGCGCGAATCCGACGCGGCCATAGATATATATGTGATTTTCATTTTGATTTTCACAGGAACTACTGAACGGATTTACACCATTTAACAAAAAGGGTTCTTTCTGAACCACGAACTACCTCTTTGCCAAATTTGGTGTAATTCCGTTCAGCAGTTCGGGCTGTAGCCGTGTCTAAAGTTTCCTATGTGAAAATGAATCGGGAAAACACGTTTTGGGACCCCCCTTTTTTCTCGGCCCCCGCTTGACGAATCACCCTGAGACTTTCAGGGTAGGAGCGGACCGGAGCGGGCCATAAAGTTTGAAAATTTCGCGAAGATTCGTCAACCGACGCAAGAGTTATTTCAAATAGAATGTCGCGGATTTCCTATGGAAAATAGGTCCTAACTATAACTATCTACTGGCGACCGCCAGTAGATAATAGATAGATATGGATATAGATAAAGATATAGATATAGATATGACAATACATTCATACTGTAGAACAGCTAGTATCATTGAACACAGAAAACTCACTTTAGCATTTATAACAGAAAAACTCAATCACTGCAAGGCTCAAATTTGTAAATGTTCTATGAACATTTACAGAGAAACATGAATCAAACTGTTCATTCTTGAGACCACGACATCTGTTGCCGAAGGATCCTTCTTGGTTGATTCTTTTTCTCTCTTTTCGTAGTGTGAAAATCTGTGACAGCAGATGATTTTCGTCATGCATTCTGATTTATTTTAGAGCGCTAAAGTATGTTTCATAATACATATGGAGATTAATGAATAAGAAACAACTACCTAAATAAGGCATATGCCAGAAAAACTGTTCACGTGCCACATCATCAGCAGCCACATTGAACTAGGCGCTCTGATGGAAACCTCAGAACCATTTGGAAAGTCACCCCCAGACTGACAAAGTGGCACAAAGCCATACCAGTAGCAGATTATGATCTATACAAATGCCAATAGCATTACATAACAAAATAAAAAAAAAATTCCGTCTTGCACTTTATTGGTCTTATATTTTTATCTGCTGTATTTTTATTGGTTTTACCTAGTGTACAAGGTAGGCGTTCTGATGTGATTTTGCAGCTGGTTTGTACTTGCAGTGTAACAGAATTAAACAAATAAATGAGCCCAAGTTATCCAAACAACATGAAAATCAGTGACAGCAAAAGAACCCCTCTTTTCAGTAGGTCAGAACTGGACAATTGAGACGAAAAAGTACCTTGAAATGGAACAGGTAGGTATGGAGCAGACAAATGAATTCATTGCAAAAATGGGAAAAGGGGAAACTAATGGTGTTTGTTCTATTATTGGCAAAACAAAACATCAGCGGAAAACCGCATGTAAGGCCGATGATAGAGTGGAGGATTCGTATCCTACATGGGGTACCTGTTAGGAGTGCAATGTAATCACTTGTGGAATGCACTCACATATTATCCAATGTTATGAGAGAATTAGATGTTAGGAGAACGTGAATCAACTAACCTGTTCCTGTGAAAGATAATGCAACCCGATGTAAGGCTTGGTATTTGTTGCTTAGAAGGTGTACTGACCATTGTAACCAATGTGACTCGTTTTCTTAGGTCTCACTAGTAAATGTGATTCAATGATGTATTATTTATGATCAATGCTTTCTTAGGTTAATGACTTAGATGCAAGATGTGTCTCAATGCAGTCAACGATTGCTCCTATCGAATATTAACGACCGATGTATTTCCTAACCTACGTATTATGGTGAAATTTATTAATTTAACTTAACTCGTAGGCCTGAATTTGTAGCCCACTTGGAGTGTCTTCATTCTGAAAGTAATGTTCAAACTCTTATGTGAAATTCGTAGAATGTTTCTGTCTCACGTTTGCATTGCAGGTGGATAATGTTTACTAGTGAAGTGTAGGGTTACTGTTCTATTAGATAAGGTTGCGGAATGAAGGAGTTACAGTTAGCTTGGCTGCAGGAGATAAGGTGGAGGGTGATGTTTTCACCCGGGAGAAGGAGAGTAGACCAAGGAAGAGCTGATGCAGAAGGGCGTGTGCGTGGAGAAAGCTGTAAGGTGAGTTGTGAGGCAGAGTCTATTTTTATCGTATAAGACCCCCAGGCGCGCTCTGCCCACACCTAAGGTATGAGACCCTTACACAGGCCCTGCGGCCTCAATCTGTATGTCTAAATTCAGCTGAAACAAGGGTGATGCAGGTAGATCGCAGAACAACCCTCACCACGGGTCTGGCTAGACTTGACCAAAAGAAAGCACCGGATGAGATCTTGTTCATAACTAAGTATAATGCATATAGTGATCATATATACAACATCTTACGTAAAAACTGGCATTTATTATCTTCAGGTCAGATGCCGGTAGGAACGATTTCAAAGAAACCCAGAGTTGTATACAGAAGGGGCAACACAATAAAATCTATGCTATGCCCCAGTTATGTAAAAAATATGGGTGAAAATGTTACTACATGGCTGCCGTGCAAACCATCTGGTTTTTACATTTGTGGTACATGCATAGTTTGTAAATATGGATGTAATAAGAAACAGAAATTTAAGTACAATACCAGCAGGGAGTACATAATTAATAAATTTATTAATTGTAATACAACACACACAATCTATGTGCTGGGCTGTGTATGTAACAAAATCTATATAGGCAGCAGTATTCGCAGTCTCAAGATACGAATCCAGGAGCATGTGAGGGCTATCAAAAATAGAGACGACAGATATCCAGTGGCCATGCACATACATGAACACCATCCAACTGAAACAGACATTTGGTTCCACGCTTTGGAACATATTAAACCCTTAGAGAGAGGTGGAGATAGAGAACTGATATTAAGGAAGGCAGAGGCCAGTTGGATCTGTCGCTTGCGTTCCACAGTCCATGGTTTGAATGCTAACAGTGAGTTTCACTATTTTCTATGAATAGCATTGTATTTGGTATTTGTGGTATCTCGATATAACAACTTCAGGGATATCAAGTATCAAGTTGTTTAACACTACATGATTCCGCCCTTTTAAATACTTTAGGTCATTTAGTATCATTCTAGGAACATATACTGGGATCTAGATATAAACCAATTAATCAGTTTTCTTACTGATATTTGGTATTCATAGTAAATGGAATTCGGGTACCCCATTTTTTAATATATAATATGGGGATACCGTATTTGATAATGGTTAGGGTACACTTCTCATGGAAAAAGTTTCGTTCCTCTTAGCATTTTATTGCTTTTAAAAAAATGTTATTTACATTTTTTCGTTTCCTAAATAATAAGTCCCGCTGATATAGTGAACTTTGAATAATAATATATACCGCATCAGGCTTGCCCATAATTTTTATCTTTAAAAAGGATAAAACGACCATGATTGTATGGTCTTATTCATCATTAATGTATTGAAACGATGTTCAAAGATGGCGCCCATATTCATTCACTATTTTGATATGGACGCGGCTTTTTGCTCCGTTTAAAGATGGCGCTTATGAAAATTGAATTTCGGAATATATACATAATATGGGTGAATGAATTCGGAAATGACTAAGTACTAAGTATACATAATATAGTATCTTTTTGTGCGAAAACACACCGTTGGTTATTATTTCTCTCTTTTTTTAATATTAAGTTGGGGCACAGAGCGATTAGTAAATAATATAAACCGCCGCTATAATATAAGAGCGTCAGTTTAAATATATCCCATGTAAAATGTGAGCCCCTTTTTCTAGAAACATTGCTTTATAAATGTGGGATGACCTTGTTCTCATGGTTTTCCTCACCCCTAACATGTAGAAATGATACTACAAGATGGCGCCCACAATGTATATACTTTTGTGACCCTTTGATTAGATGCGCCCAGGTGAGAATCATTGATTCTACTTAGCGGGCTATTTAAACTTGAAGAAAGGGGTTTTCTTTCATTCGTACTTGACCCTCGCGCCACCACGCTGATCGCTTGATATTATAAGTAAATGTTAGTTAAGATATACGCGCCAATTTGTCTTTATAGTTTAATTTAATTAAATTTTTATAAGGGGCTTCTTAGTTAGGTATGTTATTGTAAATTTTATAAAACTATGTAATAATTTTTAGCCACCATGCCGCTCGCCTGATGTTATAAGTAAGTGTTAATTAGGTTGTCTGCGGCATCTTGTCTTTATAGTTAATTTTAGAAGGGGCTTCATAGCTAGATATGTTATAAATTTCCTTAAAACCAGGAAAATATATTTTTAAAATATTCCAAGTTCGCTCACTTTGGAATTACTACAAATCGTTTCTCAACTTTAAGTTTCTCTATTATAGGAATAGCATAAAACGTCTGTGATATATGAAAATGGGGAGAATCACCCCATTATCCAGTCTTATGAAGTATTAGGGATTCTTAATTGTATGAGACGGCCCATTTCTCTATGGCATGGGTCGACTAGTCTTTGTTAGTTAATTACTAACATAAGCAATCGTGAGATGTGATAGGACAGTTATCAGACTGGAATTTTAATTATTTTTTTAAAAATAGCGTTTACGGTAGTAATATTACTTCATTATACATATATAAGCTTTCTCTCATATATTCCAAAATTTGGTTTTTTAATACTAGTGATTATGGCTACTATGCAGATATCTCCTGATCTGGAATAAGTACTACTCTCAAATAACTTGAGCAAGAAGATAATACTCTCAAAATCCTTTATAAGAAACATCAGGTATGAAATCTTGGTTTCTAAACTTAATGGACAACTTAAATAGTGTATTTTACTCTTTAATTGGACTATGTAGGCAATTCTTATTAAATTTTGTTCTATATTTATATCTATTTAGACAAAACCCCTATTTACTGGTTCTTGGAGGAGATGACTATATTTTTGATTCTGCAGTAGTACTAACTACGGTTAAACAGTTTTCTGGTAAGAGCCATAAATATAATAAACAAATGTTCTATTATTACAAGAGAGGCCAATATGCAGTTGAAATTATATGATTCTTGAAACCCACCCATCAACTGTTTGTTTCCTTGGTAATGTGTTGATAAAACCCATAGATTCTAAAGTAATTGTGCAACTTTAAGCACACAAAGAACTGTGAATTTGTAAATGGCAATTTTGATTAAATCGACATCTTATATATGACCTGACCCCACTAAAATCCATATAAAGAAAGGCATAACACTGGGCAGTTGTTTATTTTAAATTGGATATTTTGAATTTTAGTGAGATGTAATTCATTTTAATGTGTAATTACATGGATGTTTTCATGTATATTTCAATATGTAAATTTGTAAATATAGTAAACTAATTTTGTATATATGTATATATGTTTTTGTAGCCCTGAAGAAGTCCGAGAGGACGAAACGCGTTGGCTACGGTTTTTTACTACGTCATAAGGAAGACTACAATAAAGAATTTGAAGACTCTACTTTGTTAAATTGCCATTTTTTTGTTTGTTGCTAAACTGATGTGTTAAAAATGATATTAGCAGGGAGTGCTGGACCTTATGTTGTTTATGATTTATAATATACGTATGTGTATTTTGGAGATCTAGGGAATTGGATCTCAGGTCACGGGCACCTTGAACTATCTTAAATAATTTTTCTACTACGGATAGGTGCAGTCTCTTTCTTTGCCTCAATCCCTATCTTTTATAAAAAAGTATAGGGTTACTGTTCTATTAGATAAGGTTGCGGAATGAAGGAGTTACAGTTAGCTTGGCTGCAGGAGATAAGGTGGAGGGTGATGTTTTCACCCGGGAGAAGGAGAGTAGACCAAGGAAGAGCTGATGCAGAAGGGCGTGTGCGTGGAGAAAGCTGTAAGGTGAGTTGTGAGGCAGGGTCTATTTTTATCGTATAAGACCCCCAGGCGCGCTCTGCCCACACCTAAGGTATGAGACCCTTACACAGGCCCTGCGGCCTCAATCTGTAGGCCTTTTGTTAAATTGACCAAATGAGAGAGGGTCCGGTTTTACCATATAACACATGCCCTGGGCCATCCTTGTCACTCAGTCAGTATGAACCCCTACGTAGGCCCTGCGGTCTTTCTGTAGGCCTTTTGTTAAGTTGACCAGAGTTCCGCCATTTTACTGTACAGAAGGCTCTAAGCCTGTCTGACTAAAAGTCCAGCCAGCTTCTCTCTGCGAGGCTCTTCTGCTCCAGACTGGATAGCCCCCACCCTACCCGTGTGTCTCAAAGTTCACTGTCTCTTCCTCTGTCCTGTCGACAAATAGCACACCACATCCTGGGTCTGAACATGAGAATAAAGAAGTTCCCACCACAAGAACATCAGACCGGGGTGATGAATGTGGCAACCAGGACATTGCTATATATTTTGTTCCTTACATTACATATTTTCTGCTTGCCCTATGCAATTTACGACGAGCGCTTGGTCTGAGAACATAACCTTTCACCTAGTCTATGTTCCACATTTAGCAGAATAAGCACCACACGTCTGATAAATGTGCGACCTGTGGCTTAATTTGACGTAGGTAGGACTGACGTTGCAATAAGCACTTCTGCTTCAGATCCCAGCTTACAGGGTATAAAAGGAAAGTCCACGGAGTTCTCGTCGGACTACCCCACCCGTCTGTTGGTAGATGGCAGGCGGGTGTGGGTGCTCCCCAAGAGCTCTTGTTTTTTGTTTTATTAAGATACAATTTAACTTGCCAATATAATTGCTGTATATGCTATTTTGTCTCTAAATTGGTGTTTTCTTATTGAGAATTTAATGCTTATATTACATTTGCAAGGCTGCTTTCTTTTAGGTTTAAACGTGAGTATTCTCTGCATTTTAGATCAAATGTGTTTTGCATTCTGGGAACATTTTCCTTGATTTAAATTATGTTTTTCATAGTGCATTTATAAATGTGCCTTTGAGGTTTTCTGAAGTGTCTCTCTTCAAACGATTTCAATGCCTTCTGAGTCCTATTGAGAATTAGATAAAAGTGCCTTCTGTTTGGTAAGACTCTATGAATGCGAGGTCACTATATTTTGTATTCTGTATTTTAAATGCCTTTTTCTTGAAGTTGCACCTTCTAAATAAATCTGTTAAACCTTTTGGCTTGGTTTCCATGGCTCACACATCTGTTTCCTTCATTTTAGTATGAGCGTTCCTGCGCACCCTGCCTCAAGTTAAGCTGCCCTTTTGTCCCTAAATCACTCCCTCAAACAGCTGGCAAGGGTGCCCCCTAGCCCCCCAAGCCCCCTAAAACGCTCCCCCCAACATTTTGGTGCCGTGACTCGGATTCGCAGCTCCAGCTGACAGGAGACCACTGGGACCCCGGACGCAGACCACCCTTCGTGCCTCTTTCCTGACTGAACCACAGAGAACAGCACTCGGGTAAGTTATTTTTGCTGCCTGATGTGCTGTGTCTTTCTGGGAGCAGCGGGTAAGGGCGACCGTGGGACATCTGTGTTCCTTGTTTCAGGTGTCCTGTCTAACTGGACTCGCTTATTAAAAGAACATTCCCAAGCTAGAGGAAACGTGTGCGTAGTGGACTGAGCCAAAGAGTGACGTTAGGAAGTTGTTTGAATTATGTGTTTTTCCTTTTTATAAATAGACATACGTTGTTACGGTGCCTCTCTGAGAGCCAGAGGAGGGTCTCCGTCTAGGATTGTGGGGGTAGGGAAGATGGCGTCTGGCATCTTCCAGTGATTATTTTGTTTTATCATTGTTATGAGTGGGGTTTTTTGTGCCTCTCTGAGAGCCTCTGTCTAATTGTAAGGATTAACAGGGCAGGGAAGATTGCGTCTGGCATCTTTCAGTGTTCAGTTGTATGGTTTTATGAAAAAATATATATGGAATTCCTCTGTCCAGTTGCAAGAATTAACAGGGACGGGAGGATTGCTCTCAGTCAATAGTCCTGAGAAAGAAGACGAATCCCGTAGCTGTCTAGCTAACAGATTTACGATTTCCTCTTGTGTGAAAAAGAAGAAAGTGGTTTCCCGGGATGTATTAGATATTGTATTTTCGCTAGTTATAAGCATTTTTGTGTTTTCCTTTTTTGTGAAGCAGTAAGATAGAAAGCGCTTTTATCGGCCTCAAGTGGCCAGAAAATACGCAATTGTTGTTTAAAAGTTCCAAACAATAGATCATATGCATTGTTTTCTTTTTAAAGCACATGTACAAAATGTTCGTTAAATGCTATGCATCTTTAGGACTGTGTTATTCGCTAGTGTTTACCTATGTATATAGGGTTTTGTTCTTTTGCATTGACTAAGTGTTGCAGCAAAACGTTTTGTGATCATTGTATTGGAGGCCACTGCCTGGTGCAGTGGCTGATCCATTAGTGAGACTATAATATTTAGGTGCATATTGATTGTCCTGTTAAATTCCTTTTTATTATATATGCATATATTGTTTGTATGAGCACATTTGTCAGTTTTAAGTTGACTGGCCTTATACCAACTCAGTCATTAAAGGGTAAAGGCCCGCTAGGTAGGGTGTTGCTGTGGTCTGTAAAACACCTGACAATAGCCTTACAGACCGCCGCTAGTTATTGATGCTGTGGTCTGTAGTAGTACAGACCCCGCTAGGAAGAAGTAAGTGCACATTTTGGGAAATACTAGGAGTCACCTTCACACCAACAACTGAAGTAAGAGTATCTGCATTACCATTTGTAGAATTACGTTCCCCAGGATCAGCCAATACCCCCTGCCCCTCCGTGCCCCTGTGGCGCTGTACCACATTTAATTAGCACAAGTCACTTTCAGATAACTGACCACGTAATGCACAACAACATACACTGAATTGTTGAAATAGTTCCTCACATTTATATTTTGAAGTATGTACTTGGCGAAAGGAGGTTGCATCTGGCGTCTCCCACTTTGTGCCGCAAGTACGTGTGTATGGGACTGCGTCTGGCAGCTCATATTTGTTTTGTATTTTGATTATTTAGTTGGCGTAAATTGTATTGTTTGAACGTTTATTTCTGCCAACGCCTTTCAACCTCTTTCTCTTCATTGTAAAAAGTGTCCTTTGTTCTCCGCCTTTTTTAGTTACATGCAGTGTACTCTAATAACTATACTCTATTTCCTTCTCTCGGTCTGCATTTTGCGTCTCTCCCTCTCTTATCTGGCTAATGGGCCTTTCTCATCTCTTTCTCTCACAGTAGTACCACAGGTTTTCACTACTGTTTAGCGAGATATTATATATAGGAGTACTTCTCTCTTGTGCACTGCAGTGAGAGGTGATTAGCGGGAACATCTGGGTACGTGCCAAGCACGCCCACTTTAACTGAGACAGGTTCAATTTGAGACTACGCAACTGGTGCGCGGTGCATCCAGTGAATACTGTGTCTAGCTTCCAAGTAGCTGCCTTCACGACTCTTAGTTATATCTTTTTTAGCACGTTTTAAATAGGCTCCCATATTTTAACTCCTTATACCCTGAATGAAGTACATTCAGTTCCTGGACAGTCACACCTCACGCTTCACACCTCACCTTTCTGGCATGCTTGGACTATTAGTAATGAATGCTCCCACTTGAATATTCAGTCAAGTGGTAAAAAGATGGGGAGGAAGGCTTTCGCATGCATTTCTCGCCGCAACACACAGCCACCTTTTTATGTTTTCTGGTTGCTATTACGCCCTAGACTTGGCCCAGCGTCAAATGATAGACAAGCCACACAAAAGAAAAAGTGACATAATAAGGTGAGGTCAAGGACTGCCATCCCTTACCGCCCAGAGCCCAATGATAGAAAATGTACTACCAGGTAAAATGGAGCTATTCCCTGTGATATTTTTTGGATCATAGGCTTAACATAGTACATACAATGTTCTGTGGCCCACAATGTTAAAAGACTTAAAACACCATCCATATAAGTAATATAGTCCTGGCAGAGGGAAAATACTTTCAGTTTCAAATGCACATGAATATCTCTCTATTTAGATGACCAATTATAATTCATAAAAGAATTTCTCATTATAGACCTGATGAATATCTTTAGGCATCCATGTTTCAATGCACAAAATGCAAAGGCCGACCTGGTCAGATAGATTCACACTGAAGAATACACCAAATATTGCAGTACTAAGCAACCAAGTACAGAATAATTTACTCCTACCTGCGTCCAAATTCAGCAGCAGCCGAGGCAGGCACAAGCGATAGCCCGAATGCTATGGCAGATCCAGGAAGTACTGCCACAGAGCGCAAACAGTTGGAGTTAGCTAATAGAAAAGATTTTGAAATTGTGTCTCGTGGCCAAGGAAGTTAGTGACACTAGACTTAGAGTAACGTACATGTCGGAGCAGATGGTGAACATTAGACAGAAGATTGGAATTAGCAAGATAAGACTGCTCTCTCCCGATTTCATGCGCAGAACTAGGGAAAGAAGAGGGGAGATAAAGTGATGGAATGGAATGCACGCTAGCTACACCCAATTTTCATCTTGGATCAAAATATAGGTCCAATACATTATTGTAGGCCCTTGTGGTAAAAGACTAGAATATACGGCGTTTACACAACGTGCATGACACACAGAGAACGTGAACCTGTGTTTGACTTGATGGTCACAGGTTCATATGCTACTAGGTCTATTGAACATTTCATCCTTCTAAGGTGGATAGATGCGGGGTCTGATCAGCCCTTCATCATTCTGAGGTGGATGAAATGAGTACCATTGAGTTGGGGAAAAATGAAGATCTGCTGTTTAGCGTCAAAATACCATTCTGAGTGAACGTGCGCTTTACAAGAAAGCCATGTTATTTTAAAATAAGCTATATATATTTTGCATATTACAATTAAAGACAACACATGTTTTTAGATATTAAGTGGTGCTGAAGGGTTAAAGGATTTCTCTTGGGCTGCCGTTATATTAACGCTGGCCGCAGATTCTGGGCGTAGAGCCAGGCAGGAAAGAGACTTCCTATGGTAGGCAACAAACATAAATTCAGATGAAAGATATGTATGTGTAAGAATACGTTGGGCTGTGGAAGTGAACAAGAGAAATAAGTTGCCTAGGATCACACAATTTGGTAACGGGGAAGACGTTAAAAAAAAAAAAAAAAAAAGGGAAAGTGTTTCAGGTTTCACCTTGTGCAGTTTAGTGACGGAATATGTATGTGTCTATGTGAGAGGAGTGAGTTTTTGGATATGCACTCCTGGGAAATATTAGAGTACAATGTTTTGGTTCTTCTTTGTTTTTCGGGGTTAATTGATGTTTCGAGATTTTGCAACATTATTATTATTAGGGTCTTCCCTGCGTCTCCAAGAAGTGTATTGGATTTCCTGTCCTCTGGATGTTTGCATAGATAAGCTCAATGTTATTGTTTTTATCACCTCTTGTTTGGTTAGAAATAAAATTTAAATAGGAAAGACTTGTCATGCCACAGGCTCAGGCCTACTACATTTTCCCACATGTTTGGATGACAGCTGGACCATGTGTCCATTATGATATTAAAGCAGCAACAACTTTCAGCAAAGCCAGAACAGGTCTGCTTAAAAATAAAATAGGCAAAATAAGCGCCACAATTGAGGGAAATAAATAAATAAATAATTTAAATAAAGCAAAAATAGTTTATTGCCCATGGTTCACTCTGTTTTCACTCACAAATATTACAGTGTTCTGACAACAACCTAATGCCCCATATACTTGTCCCTGAACAATTAATAAATGTATCTGTACCAGCATCTAGACCTAAAACTGACACTGGAAGTTCTTCTGTATTTATGAAAAATGAAATGTAAAAATATTTGTATGAGTTAACAACGCGCTGCGAAGTTTCTTTCTACCCAGGTATCCAGGCGGAAGAAGAAGGACCCCATCATCACACCGCCATCTTCACAAGCAGATATATATAGAATGGCACTAAGTATATTGCGTTCTTGAAGGGTTTTGACTATTTGAATGGCGCAAGGAGAAGTGCTGTTTTATATGTGTATCTAAAAGAAATAATGTGTATGTATATTAATGTTTTTAATTCCTAGGTTCTTCAGAGTTGGAGAGAATATTGTTGTAACAAATTACATTGTACGGTGGAATGTGCTAAAATGCATTCTAATGCAGTGCATTCGCCAGGGACTACAAACGATAGGAGTAATAGGAAAAGTAATAATGTTGTGTTTATATTATGTTTATGTATTGATCATTAGTAATGAGTATATGCCAATACAGAAGGATAGTGTGCATTGCATAACAGTGCTTCGTATTATAATGTTTGAAGGATAAAATGTGTACAGATTTAATATGTCTTTTAATATATAGGTGCAATCTTTCAGGGTGTTTGAAAACGTGTTTCAAGGTATAAGGGATTGACACAAAGGAATGTGGAATTTAATGAAATATCTACTTGTCCATGGGGCAGGATGCTTCTTAAATATACTTGTCCTGTAACAAAATCCACTTGTCCCTTTTGTGCCATGTTATGCAGCGACAAATTATGGCAGCAATCTCATTATATAAGAGCTCTGAAATAGCCTCTCTGATTATGCTAGGGCTCCTGCCATAGTAGGCTTTGAATACTAACAATTCCCTTATGTGGCCACGTTTCCGCAGATCTACATACTGGGGCTGAAGGTAATGGTAAGCAACAGTTCTGGCTCACAAAAAAAAAAAAAAAGTGGCTGGAGGAAAAGTGAACTTGCAATCACTCAGATTTACGCTTGAGCACATATACACTTGCATATTTGCTCGTGCTTAAATGCAGTTCACAAATATTTTCTAGGAGTACTACTTCTTGGCCTACTTCTGTAGTCTTGTGAATTCACAAAAGTTGTATATCTGCACATAATCCAAGGACATGGGTGCACTTTATTTAATAATTGGGCCCCTAATTAGGTCTGGCGTTAACCATGACATTTTATGTTTAATAAAATGTTGTCTCTCCTCTCTCTCTTGGCTAGCTTCACTGGGAGTGACTTCATTCTGTTCTTTCACAAGGAGCATATCGACACACAGTTGTTTTATTCAGTGCCAGGAACTACTGTACAATGTGTGATTTTTGAGACCAAAACAATTTTTGCTTTTGCCAATGTTTGTTATAATGGTGAGGGCCCAGCAGCTCCCACACCAATGAGGTTTCAATAAAATATTGCCCAAAAAAGTTGTGCATTGACAAAGCCAAAAGGCTGACCAACAATTTCAGACCTACTGGCTTTGCCAATGCTTGTTTATTTTTATGTTGCAAAGAAATGGTACCTACCTTATTCCAATAGTTTAGCGAAATGTTTTTGCATTTTTTTTGTGAATATTTTATTTTGAAAGCAAAGAATTATCAGTCTTGCTGTCAAGCTTTGCAAATATTTGCATCTAATGGGAGAGCATTCTGAGAGCAGTATACATAGCCTCACATTGCTAAATATTGAAAAAGTGTGTACACATTTTTATACTCTAACCACTGTCAGTAGTGCAGTCTGAACTCACAAAAATTACTTAGAGCGCTCACCCTAATAATAAAGCCTTTGCATTAATGAACAATAAATACAAGTTTGAACAGCATTAACACATGGACACAAATATTACCTTTATTGCAGACTATGCCTTTCCCTGATCCATAATGTGGTACTGTAAACTGGCAGCCAAAGGGTTTGTGCTGTAGGGGTTGGGCCTACTTGTCCCAAGGACAAAATACGCATGAAAAATTGTTGCCCTTGACCTCAAACAATATGTCCTGGGCGTGGGGCTATAGGAATTCCACATCCCTGGGCACAGTTTGACAACTATGAGTGTTTTTGATTCCGAAAGGTGTTACTGTGACAGAGATTTTCATCTGTGTTTGCTGTTGGGACAAGCTATAGTACAATGTTTTAATTCTTCTTTTGCTTCTGGAGATAATTAATTTCTTTTTAAAGTCTTGTACAGGGACGCCAATATAATTTTTAGGTTCTTTCCTTCATTTGGAGTTCCCTCCTTACCTCAGCTGGCCAACAAATGCAGCGTGCACCATTAATAGCTCAACTATTGCAAGACATGTTGCTACCAAAGTTTCAATTGTAGAATGTGCTGCACACACCTCCTCCAAGCACTATGTATCAATAGGTAAATAATTTATTGATGCAGATGTACAAAAAGGAATAGCATTAACTGGTTGTGAGTACACAATGGTTCAGATTGCTTCTACTGCACATGATATCATGATATAAAGATAAAGGATGATGATATGTACTATGACCCTAAGTATATTACTGAAAGGGCTGGGTGGGAGAAAAGGAAGAAGGAAACAGGGGAGGATGTATGAAAAAAAAAAAGAAAAGGAATACGGATAGGCCCAAATGGAAAGATATGTTTACCGAAGATAGTGCTTGCTCCCATGGACCGTCTTTTTCATGGTTCATCACTTGTAGGACGTGATGGGAAGATCAGACTGTTTTCCTAATGCTGTATTTCCACTGCCCCAGGCCACTTCATTTCCCCACATTAAATGGACTTCATCAGCATGCCCCCTACTCAGACTACAAGTACGTGTTGGTTATTGTGTGCATGATCGGCAAATGGACTGAGGCATGCCAATCCAAGAACAGCAATGCACAAACTATTGCCAAATGCCTCCTGAAAGAGTTCATACCGCGCTTTAAAGTACTTATGCTTTTGGGTTCTGACAATGGACCGGCGTTCATCTCACATGTGATTGAGGGGTTGTGCAAGGGGCAAGGAGCCACACAGAAACTACATGTGCTCCACGGAAACTACCAAGTGGGAATGGTATCTCAAGCTCACCCTGAAGGGTTGCACGTGCTACACAGCAGTGAAAGGAAGAGTGTGTAAAGCGGGCCCCAAGGATACATCACCTAAAGAACGTCTGGAACATCGATGCCCCAACCCCTCAGTCTACTAGTTGTGACAACGAGACATCTTTACTTTCTTCATCACTTTGTTTTCTTCATATTGTAAAGTGCCTAAGTAATAGAAGTGCTTGTAACCTCTCAAATTACTTGAAGACAGGCACCAACGGTTACTTTTTCTGTTTACAGGTATCATCTCTGAGGTTCTACATTATTCCACAGCAGACCTTTTTGAAAAGAGTAAAAGTACAGCAGAAGATAAGACATTCTCCAACTAGTCACACTAGCCACACGTACCAACAATTGGAACAATGTCTCAAGACTTGCTCAAGACTTTCAGAACAATTAGAGAAAATGATCATAGGTGCTACTAGCAGCATTGACCCCCATTGCTATAGTGACTACGCCCCTTATAGTGAATTGTGATCACAGTGTTATACCTGAGATACTGCTTAAATGAAACAGAGAAATTGTACCAAATTGAATAAATAGCCATTGATAAAGACGGGACAGGGGGACAGTTGACAGGGCAGGATATTATGTTTGCACACACCGGTCTACAGACACAGAAAACAGCATGTCAACTTTGACAGGCCTGAAGGAGTCTATATGATGTTAAGGAAGATACCAGACAGCCAATGTTCCAATGGATGACACCCCTGGGATACACCTACTAGAAGGAGGGCCTGCAAAGATTGCTGTAAGAATTTTGTTCAGTAAATGAACAAGAGGAGGGAATGAGGCAGGGTCTATTTTTATCGTATAAGACCCCCAGGCACGCTCTGCCCACACCTAAGGTATGAGACCCTTACACAGGCCCTGCGGCCTCAATCTGTAGGCCTTTTGTTAAATTGACCAAATGAGAGAGGGTCCGGTTTTACCATATAACACATGCCCTGGGCCATCCTTGTCACTCAGTCAGTATGAACCCCTACGTAGGCCCTGCGGTCTTTCTGTAGGCCTTTTGTTAAGTTGACCAGAGTTCCGCCATTTTACTGTACAGAAGGCTCTAAGCCTGTCTGACTAAAAGTCCAGCCAGCTTCTCTCTGTGAGGCTCTTCTGCTCCAGACTGGATAGCCCCCACCCTACCCGTGTGTCTCAAAGTTCACTGTCTCTTCCTCTGTCCTGTCGACAAATAGCACACCACATCCTGGGTCTGAACATGAGAATAAAGAAGTTCCCACCACAAGAACGTCAGACCGGGGTGATGAATGTGGCAACCAGGACATTGCTATATATTTTGTTCCTTACATTACATATTTTCTGCTTGCCCTATGCAATTTACGACGAGCGCTTGGTCTGAGAACATAACCTTTCATCTAGTCTATGTTCCACATTTAGCAGAATAAGCACCACACGTCTGATAAATGTGCTACCTGTGGCTTAATTTGACGTAGGTAGGACTGACGTTGCAATAAGCACTTCTGCTTCAGATCCCAGCTTACAGGGTATAAAAGGAAAGTCCACGGAGTTCTCGTCGGACTACCCCACCCGTCTGTTGGTAGATGGCAGGCGGGTGTGGGTGCTCCCCAAGAGCTCTTGTTTTTTGTTTTATTAAGATACAATTTAACTTGCCAATATAATTGCTGTATATGCTATTTTGTCTCTAAATTGGTGTTTTCTTATTGAGAATTTAATGCTTATATTACATTTGCAAGGCTGCTTTATTTTAGGTTTAAACGTGAGTATTCTCTGCATTTTAGATCAAATGTGTTTTGCATTCTGGGAACATTTTCCTTGATTTAAATTATGTTTTTCATAGTGCATTTATAAATGTGTCTTTGAGGTTTTCTGAAGTGTCTCTCTTCAAACGATTTCAATGCCTTCTGAGTCCTATTGAGAATTAGATAAAAGTGCCTTCTGTTTGGTAAGACTCTATGAATGCGAGGTCACTATATTTTGTATTCTGTATTTTAAATGCCTTTTTCTTGAAGTTGCACCTTCTAAATAAATCTGTTAAACCTTTTGGCTTGGTTTCCATGGCTCACACATCTGTTTCCTTCATTTTAGTATGAGCGTTCCTGCGCACCCTGCCTCAAGTTAAGCTGCCCTTTCGTCCCTAAATCACTCCCTCGAACAGCTGGCAAGGGTGCCCCCTAGCCCCCCCCAAGCCCCCTAAAACGCTCCCCCCAACAGTTGACGTCATGGAAAAGTTTGTGTCTGAGTCCATAGCAAAGCTTATGAGAAGAACAGCATTATGGGACATTCGATGAATACAACTTTAAGTATATGATGCCTTGTAGAGAGGCACAATCACCCCATTCCTGCTACCCCTTCTGACTGAGAGCACCTACATACTAGAGTGCTCACTTTCCTTTGCTTGTGGCTTCATGTCCCAGACCCATCCTATGGCGAAGTGACTTCTTAGGAAGGCTTTGCCACTGACACCTTTTCCTCTCTAACGTCCTTTGCTTATACCTTAACTTAGGGATGTCACTTTAGAGTTAGAGTAGGGATAGTTAGATAAATGCTGCATACAGAAGAAGTGCTGATGCAAGGAGACTTGAACTTTTGCTTCCTCATCTCATCTATAATCATTATTGAACTTATTGTTCTCTTCATGCTTCATTGGGTGAACCTTTTCAGGAGATTCAACTTCCTTTTATTTCCCTTGTACTTCCATACCCTCATGCTAAGATTTGTGTATGTCCAACTGTTTTTGAATTTGTAATAAAACTGACTAACCTTCTATTGGTTGTCGATTTGGGTTCTTGTGTAGCCATTTGTGTTAGACTGCATTTCAAGTGACTTATGATCTTTTCTTCCCTCTAAGCATTCATGCTGCTAAAAAGAACCATCAGAGATCCCACATTGGATTGAACTGAGCAGGTGGGCCCAGATTCTTTGACCACACTGCTGGAAAAATGTATATTGGCGCTTGAATTATGCTGTAGTGAATCTCAATGTTGATGAGCTCTTCTTGAGTGTGTGGATCCGCTCAAATATGGCTGCTGCTGTGTCAACAAGGTATCCTGATTAATCAATGTGGTGCAGGAAATAACTCTGAGAATAGGGTCTGGAAACCACTTGCAAGTCCAGCGTTTGACAGGAGGACTCCTGTTAAGGCTTCCCCATAAAAGGAGGCATAGGGAACTGGAGAGGGGGAAGTTTGTTGCATTGAGCCTCTGTATTACTCAATTCCTGTCAGCTGTTCTGAAAGAGTTCTAGTGTGAAAGTTGATTCTTTCTGACCAGTGCTCCTCTACCAGTGCTTAGTTTATAATTACAATCAGAATTTAACAAATTAAATTTCTTACCTTTTGGTGAGTGTGCAAGTGTGCCTCTCTAACTCCTGCACGGGACCACTCTGAGGCTGTTATCTGAAGATTTTTCTTAGTTTGTCTCTCATTTGCTCGTCTTATGGCGAATCACCTGGTGGCTGCATATGCAGTCCACATCCGCTGGCTTCAATGAGCTTTTTGAAAATTTCTAAGATACAATCTGGTGGGTTATAACCAATCTTCTATATTAGCTTTCCATTGTCGACACCAGCCACCCTGTATTCTTAGTGAAAGTGTTAGGTGTGTCTGCAGCACAAACCGTGTGATCTTGGCCACTGCCCATTGGCAATCTAAAGTGACCAGGCACTGCCGTTGGCATCCATGACACAATCCAAGTGATAGCAGGAGACTACTTTCCCAATAGCCAGGCATAGACACATATGCCAATATGTGCTGTGAAGAACTAACTGACTCTGAACTAAGCAATTCCTGTATTACAGGGTTTATTCTTCTTTCCATTTACACATTTCAAACTCCAGTTTAGGTGATGAGTTGTAAATAAAGACATGTTCTCCGATAAACTTGTTTCTGTTTTAGAAGTCCAGTTTCTGCCTATGTTTGAGAGAACATTATGCAGCGTGGTGATATTTCCCTGGGATAGTGTCCTAAGCACTCCCTTCCACGAGTTGCTCTTCGATGGGACTGACCCACCAAACCACTTGCAAGTCTGCAAAGGGATGGCAAAATCAAACAACAAAAAATCACTGGAATTTGTGTATAACAGAGATGGTACCGTAGGACCAGCCACCTATGGGACCTTTGCTGCTCTGCCTACATTAAGAGTTCGTAAAATATAAATCCTGATACACAGAGTCGTGATTTCCAGATTATTGGTAACACAATCCACCTACTCATGTAGAAAACACTGCTTACTATGTGGACAGTGTGCTTTTCCACATGAGTAAGCCTGCATTAGCAGCTTGTGATTTGTAAAAATGGGGGAGGACCGGCTCAATACCTCATCCCTAATGTGCATGCAATTGTCAAGGACTTGGAGAAGTCTTTGCTGACCAACAGTATCGATAGCCAGGTGAAACAGTGAGGGATGTTTAAATGAAAATGTCGGAGCGCCGTGTTACGCCAAATATGGCAGTGCCGCGATCCGACATTTTCAAAATGCAGGGATGCGCCGTATTTACAAAAATACGGCACACCCTTGCATTTCCCCTATAGCTGTCATTAAAAAAGCTGTCTAGCGCCAGCACAGACACCCTTGCGTCATGTTGCAAGGGTGCCTGCGCTGCAGGGTGATTGTTTATGTGCAGGAAGGGACACCTTCCTGCACATAAACAATCAATAATGGCAATTTGCTCTTTCTATGTGTGCTGCATTCTGCAAAAGAGCAAAAAACGAAGAGAAATTAAACATGTCTCCTAGTATCGCCATTCTAAGACCAGGTATTACCTGGCCTTAGTTTTTGGCGCTGCCCCAGCCTTGTAAATCTGGGGCAGCGTCAAAAAGCAATGGGTGTTGTGGTGAAACGCCCACAGCAACACCATTGCCCCCATTTTGCCGCAGCAGAGTGCTGCGGAAACGGGCATATTTACATGGTGGCGTTAAGTGCCTTAGCACCACCTTGTAAATATGCGGAATGGCGCAACGCCACCGGAGCATCAGAAAAAGTGACGCCCTGGTAGCTTTGGGGGCTTGTAATGTGTGTTCAGACTACAAAGTCAAATTAGTGGGTTAAATTATGAAGTTGAATGCCATTCAATGTAACATGCCACAAACAACTTTGTTCACTTGTTCTGTTATCTGGGAGAAATGCTCCCATAAACATAGTAAGCTCCTACAAGATATGCAGAAACCATGTAGGACGTCTTGATTATACCTTGCACAATAGGTGTTCCCTTGGCTTGCGCAGTGTCCCTTTCGTCTATCTGAGAAGGGGCACGCAGGACTGAAGTATCCACACCAAGACTGAAGCATCATAAAGTGAATATAGCAGTTTTCAAACAGGAATAATACAAGACTATGCTTGTGATGGCGAAACACGTCAGCTGATCAAACTCATCTGTACATGTGTTAATCAAGTGAGGAATCTTGTTACGTGTATAAACAACAAGGCTATAACTATTAGCTTATAATGCAGTTAATTTTGGATTGATATGAAAGTAAAATTGCTTGATGCTTAAACTATAAAGGATTTCATTTCTCATTGATGAGAAAAATATTGCTCAGATGGCTCCAGATCTAAAAGTCTTATATAACATCTTTTATCCCGCTCATTCGTTGTCTCCAGAAGAAGTCAACATGGCAAGGGCTGTCCAAGGAACACAAACCTCTGATGAGGGCATTTTTACCATCCACCCAGAGTATGCATCTTCCATGATCAGGAAATCATTGCTTATCGCACTGACCAGATTTCAATGGGGAAAATCAAACACTAGAGCAGATGTGTTCCTCATGAACATACTAAGTGCCATGTCTAAAAAAGTCCTGATGCTCCACATGCCTAGTTTTCTTTTTGAGAACGCAAGGTAGACAAGAACTTAATCTGAAATACCTCTCAGAAAAAGGGGCATCAAAGATGGCTTTCACAGGACCTTCAAAGAAGAAGCATAGCATTCCTGTGGCAGCTCACAGTTTGCATAACACATATCTTTGTTTCCCTACCTGACAGCTCTACATTTGTATTTGTCTTTTAAATTAAAATCTAACCTGTCGGTGCTACCTTTCTCACCAGAGTGGTGCAAATAAATAATTAAGGTGATAAATTATTTCTACTCCTAGGGAAGATTGGCTAACCACCGAAGATGGTGGTTGGACATTTTAAGAGCTCCCAGACTTGAACCTCGGAATCCCTGATATCTGCGACACATTGCGGCATCTCCCACTATGAGGCAATCATAAAATTACCCCTGTTCCCTGTGAGCCTGAATCCGGTGCTGGCTCGTTGCTGGAGGGCGATGTGCCGTGCGAGTGAATGACAGTGTTCCCCATGACGGGAGGTGCCATGTTGAGTGAGGCCTGACAGTGCTGGCCCGGCCTTTGCTCTGCGGCGTTGTTGGGGGCTGCATCTGCTGCAGGGCTGCCACCAGCGGGGCCGTGCTCCCAGTGACATTTGGGGAGCAACTAGCCCTGCCTGTTTTGAGCCGACGTCCTGCCAGGGGCAGGGGCGTAACACAGGCCCCCGCAGCCCCCGAGGTGCGGGGGGCCCCCAAGCTCCAGGGGGCCCCATCAGCACAGCAGTCTGGCCGGAGAGCTCCTGATTGAGCCCAGAGGGGGCCCCTCCACGTACCTTGCAGGGAGGCCCCCTCAATTTTCGTTAGCCAGTAGCCAGGGGAGTGCCTGCGGGTCCTAAAGTACGGCTGCCTAGTGCCTACTGCATATGCGAGAGGCAGCGGCGGGCTATCGGATGAGTCTGCTGGTCCCCTCGAGCTTCCCTGACTGCCTCGTGGTGCTATGAGCCCCTGCGGGCTACTGTTACCACCACGGGGACTTAGATTGGGTCGGCAGAACCCTGCTACAGTAAGTCTGTGGCTCCCCTCCCGGCATTTCCATTCACCGTCTTGGCATGTGGTCTTACAGGGCCAATAATTGATGACTACTCCCCGGCACTGGGCCGTCCAATATTGCTTGAAGGTTTGACTCCCCAGTTGTACTGCATGACCACAAGGCAGGAGCAATGACCATAGAGGTGCATCTGATCCCTTTCACGTGCCCTACTGTGTGCATAGAGACACGGGGTATCCTGTGCTCTACTTGGTGCCCTGCCTCTGCTGTCGCAGTGTACTGTTGCCAGACCCGAGTGTATAGACTGGAAAGGGCTGCACTTCCGGCCCCAAGGCCACTGTCGTTTTGCCCCAAGTACATTGAGATTTCTCCAGCTTCATTACTCCTTTCACTGCCTGGCATTGGTCAAGGTTCATAATGGTTTGCACCAGAGCTAAACCATCGCAGCCACTTAGCCTTACCTGCTCTCAGTCTACCCATCAGACAGCTCCTCCATGATGGCAACAGAAGACTGTATACCCCCCATGAAGGACACCCCACCACTGAACAAACATGACGCTATCCTGCAAGAGATCTGAGACTCCAGGGTGGATATTGAACAAACACTCTGTGCAATTTCCATTGACCTAAGTCTCCTTAGAGACAATCATATTAAACTGGTTGACAGCGTCAAGACCACTGAAACGACCTATCTTCACTGATTCCCTGGCACACAGAACAGACCTCTGTCATTGACCAACTCTGTAAACAGGTCACTGCGCTTCATGAACAGGTGGAGGATGCTGAGGGGCGTGCAAGCCCAAAATAACGTTTGCATCATAGGTATGCCTGAAGGTGTGGAGGGGCCTGACGCCACTCAGTATGTTAAGAACTAACTGCAGAGTGCAGTGGTGCCACATGGCTTATCGGTCGAGAGAGTGCACCGGGTCCCTGCATAACGCCCGCCTCCGGGCGCACCACCGTGTCCATTCGTGGCCCGCATACTAAACTTCCGGGATCATGATGTCATCTTCCAGAGCGCCAGAGAGCACGTGCCCATTACTATGGACAATCCGCGCGTATCGTTGTTCCCAGACTACACGCTTGCAGGCCAGTGCCAGCGTTCTTTCTACCAGGCGGCCAAAAAACAGTTACAGACTGAAGGCCTGACATACTCACTCATATTCCCTGCTCGGCTTAAGTAAAATCCACAAACAACACGCCCTCTTTTTCGGTACACCGAAATATGCCTGAGATTGAGTGGAGCAGCAGTTTCCCAATTCCTGGACACCTGTTGATGTATATGGTGGGCGCCAGCTTGGGGTATGTTTGCCCTCCACCCTGTGGCACTGACTCTGAGGATACCTATTGTGTGCGGTTACTGATTCCTCTCTATCAACATGTTATGGATTCTCGGGCCCCATAGCTGAAAGAGTGCCAGCACCTTGGTGGACTACCCCTCCCCGCCCGTTGGTTAGGGGCATATCCGACGCCACGCGCTCCTATAGCAATTGCACACATTGCCTTTCTGCTCTAATGTCATCCTTACAGTTTTCGTCAAATGATCATTCTTCCCTGGACCTTGTATTGGGGTATTGTTTAATTGTTGATGTCATTGTTCCATGCTGAGCATGTAAGTGTTACTATTGTGCAATGGGTGGAGCATGGATATATGCTGTAAGTTGTATTTCACAATGCCGGATGTCGAATGTAAATACAACATATTAACTTGGAATGTCAGAGCTTTGGGGTCAGTGCAGAGGCGGTATGAATCTTAGCGCAACTCCACTGTCGTAAGGTGTACAAAGTTTACTTACAGGAAACAAACCTTACTACCCCTGAGTCTCTTAAATTGCGTAAAAAATGGAGAGGACAGTTGTTTCATACATCTTACGGAGCCTTCACACATGGGCAGCGATCTGGTATTGCGCAGGGGTTCCCTTCGCAGATACTAGGATTGATGCAAATGGACACTATGTTTTTGTTAAGGACACACTAGATGGGAAGCCAGTGGTACTTGACAGTGTTTATGCACCTAATATGGAGCAAGATGTATTTCTGCCCACTTATCCACCATCCTTACGGACTGCGTGCAATATCCCTGAGTAATAGGTAGGTATTTCAATGCTGTCCTAGATGTTAATTTGGACCATTCCCATCCCCCCTCCCTAGCACGTGCTCTGTCTGACAAACCAAGGCCTTACAACAATGGATTAGAGGATGGTCCCTATCTGGTGTCTGGCACAGCAGGAATGATGGTATGCATGAATGCTCCTTTTATTCACCGCAACATAAATTACATGCACACCTTGACAGGGCCCTTTGAACCACATCTCTTCAGGCAACTGCTACTGATGCAACGTACTTGGGTCAGACACTTTCTGATCATAACCCTCTCTTTAATTCATACTATCCTAGAGTCTGATCCTGGCCCCCATCCCCACTTGGCACATGCAGCCCCAACTCCTGCAGGACATAGGGGCAGATTTACAAGCCCCTTGCGCCACTTTTGCGTCATTTTTAACATGGGAAAAGTGACGCAAAAGTGGCGCAAGGGCTTGTAAATCTGCCCCATAGTGTTTAAGGATTACACTGGCTCCTACGACTGATAATACTTTGCTGAAAATACTGACACAGCCTTGTCGCAATTGATGGAATGAGAGGCCTTTAAGGTCGACGTAAGGAGCGTATCCATCAATACTTTGGTAGGAGCCTGCAAAACAATCCTCTATGACCTTACTCACATTGAGTATAGTTGAAAAGACCGCAGCTGAGGATGATGCGCATACAGCTCAACTGCAAGAAGCAAGGATTAATTACGCTGAGCTACTTGAGCCTATGCAAATTATTGACTGTGGGATTTACACGCTGAGAACGTACACTGAAACTGACAAACTCAGTGCACTGTTGGCATGTTTGATTAAGCCGACGCCTCGAACCATGCCTATATTATCGGTGCTCACGCCTCAACATACACATGTAAATACCCAATAGGTTATTAATGAGGCCTTTCGTGACTTCTATGACAATTTTTATAGCGCCCCCCACCTGACCCTGTAGCTCTCTGCTCATTCCTGGAGAGCTTGTCCTTGCCTGGGGTATCGGCCACTGACAGGGAGGCTTTGGGGGCTCTGTTCACTCTAAGTGAAATAGGGCTGGCCATTGACAATCTCGCTCATAACAAAACGCCGGGATCAGATCGCCTATCTATAGAATTTTATGCCACATTTGCAACGCACTTGGTGACACAATTAGACCAGCTTCATAGGGCATTGTTGGAAGAGGGAGTGTTGCCCCTGCCACAAGTCAGGCGTTGATCACTTCTCTTCTAAAACCAGGCTGGCCCTCAGAAACTATGACCTCTTACAGGCCCTTATCCCTGCTCAATACCCACTATAAGATTTTAATCAAGGTGTTGTTGTGCCATATGCTCCCTCTACTCCCACATTTGATACATACAGATCAGAGTGGTTTTGTTCCACGCCATAACACCTCACTCAACATACGCCGATTTTATCAGATCCTAGATGTTGCCCGTGGTCAGTACCAGACAGCTGGATGTCTATCACTGGACCTACAACAGGCCATCAACAAATTAGGGTGGAGTTCATGTTTGCTGCCCTAATACGTTTCAACATCCACCCTACATACTTATGATGGGTAAAACTCCTATACACTAACCCCACTGCGAGAGCCAAAACGGGGCCACTTATCTCCCCATATCCTGTGTTGCACGGTACCAGGCAGGGATGCCCGCCCTCACCACTACTATTTGTTCTAGCATTGGAGCCTCTGGCCCAGCAAATTAGAAAATCAGCACAGGGATAGGGAATCACCCATGGTCCAATGACGCATGCCATATCGTTGTATGCCGATGACATGGTATTGTACATCCGAAATCTCCACGCAAACCTATCACCGAAATCCGGACTGCTCTCCTCATTTGGAGACTTATCTGGGCTACGGATCAACTGCAGTAAATCCCACGCCGTTTCCTTCACAAACACCAATAACAAGACTACTCTGTTAGGCTACAAAAAGCACCCCAAGCATTCTGGTATTTAGGCATACAGATATGCCGGAAGGCAAAAGATTTGTTGAATGAGAACCTCTTAAAAACTAATCTCAAATTGGCTTTGGGGTAACTTTGCCTTTGTCCATTGCGTGACGACTGACTCTCGCCAAAAAGTTATGTTGCGCCGACTGTTGTACCACTTTGTCAACTTACCGGTGATTATACATGCCCCGGTTTTCAAATTGTTAAACACATTGTTAATTGATTAGATGTGGGGCTCTGGACGGCATAGAATTGGTTTACTCAAGATGCAGCTGCCCTCACATGGTGGTGGTATGGGTGCCCTAGACTTCAAGGCCTACTGCTTGGCAGGGCAGCTCCAATGGATGTTTCTATTGGCTAGCTGGCTATAATCTGACCGAAATTGGTTATATGCAACACATGCCTGCACTTTCCGGGTACCAGTCCACCATCACCATGTCCTCTTTTGCCTCGCATAGCTCTTGCATATTCAAAGGTTGCCCTTCGCTACACTGACCTGTGCGCAAACTATGCTCTGAACATTACTCTCAGGGGGCTCCCTGCATCCTCAGCTACACTAACAGCGAGGAGATTGCTACCCTGGGAACAGGCAGGGGTCACAACAATTGATGCACTCTTTGAGGACCAAACCCTCATGAACCACCAGCAATTTACTCAGACTCATGGTCTACCAGAAATACTCTTTTTGACGCATGCTAGTATTATTTTATATGTCGGCGAATTCTGGGCACCGCGGCTCCGAGCCTACTACCCACAAATGTATTCAAGCGATCCGTGTTATGGACCATGGTAGACATCTGATTCAATGGTTGTACGGTGGTCTGCACTTGCACCTTGCGAATCCGTTAGCCTCTCTACGGCCAAGTGGGAGGAGGATCTCCCACGTGGTTTCCATACCAAAGAATGGGCCTTTCTTATTGAACACCCCAACAGAATTTCTCGCAACTCCCACTTCACATTTATCCAGTTCTCAATATTCCAGACGTCTTACCTCATTCCGCAAAAACTTCATTCTATGTTCCTCACTGTCTCTTCCGAATGTCCCCATTGCCACACACAAGATGCTGACCTAATACACATGTTGTGAACCTGCCCTTCACTGTCCTCTTACCGGGCGCCTATTTCGGACCACCTTGTTGGACCTGGCTGGGTCTGACCAATGGAATACTGCTGAATACTCCAGAGTTACAGCACGTTGCGCTGATGTAGCACTATTATTGACAAAGCGCCTCCTGATGAGACACTGGTAATCCCCTGTGGCACCTCTTGTCCCTCAGTGGTGAGTGTTGGAGCGCGGCTTAAAGCTGTTGTGTGTTTCTTGCTTGGCCCATCGTCATTTTTCCTATGTTAGCCCAGTTGTACATGTTGTGGGCCGCATTTCTTTGCATACATTATTACTTAAATACACTTGCTTTTGTACCACAATGTATTTGCACACAGAACCTGCATATGTTTTCGTGTTCTGTTCTTTTCCTGGGATTTAGTCTGAACACCATGAAATGAAATTCGTACTTGTAAAGCGCACTTATACCCCCAAAGAGGTGTCCTGGCGCTGTACGCATACCGCTGTGGAACACTTCCTGGCTTTTCCCTGTGAAATGTCCACTCCTGGGCACCCCCAGGGTGAAGCCAGGCATCCCAGCGCTGTTGGGGCCGTTGT
Source organism: Calotriton arnoldi (assembly GCA_963921515.1). Lineage (NCBI taxonomy): Eukaryota > Metazoa > Chordata > Amphibia > Caudata > Salamandridae > Calotriton > Calotriton arnoldi. Next base: position 155,518 of record CAWUFW010002481.1, read on the forward strand.
GGAGATTAAGCAAGCTATTGCCCAGAGTTGCAGAGTGGGACCCATGATTAGAATAGGCACCGAGGCGAGAATTATCAGGTCCGAGGAAATTGAGCCCAAGACCCGCTGAGGCGGGAATTGAACCCTGGTCCCGGGCCAGATCTCTGCATCAGGGTCTGCCGCTCTAACCATTGAGCCACACACTCCATAGACAAGGTCAAGCAACAATGCCCCTTGTTATTCTCTCTGGTCAGACACTAGCACCTAGACATAACATGAGAATGCAGCTGCTGTTTGTGAGCATACATGTCTTGTCATACAACTAAAGGCAAGAGTTATAAAAAACAGACACTGAGCGAACGTCCCGTAGCAGGATTACCATGTCAGCTGAGAGGCAGAACGTCCATCTATGTATGCTAACTTACGGGGTCCAACACTCATCCCAGGGATCTTTGATATATAATCATTAGATTTAGTAGAAGAGGGGGGTTTAAGCTAATCTGTCTTAAAACATGACAGGGTTTTTTTTATGGTGTATGGTTTGTTAACCATGCTAGCAATATTTTTGCTATCCATTTGTTTTCTAATTGAGGCGCAAATAGTGCATCTTAGAGCACATTAGTTTAAATACAATTTCAAAACTTCCTTCATGTCTCTTGTTTATCTTATTGTGGAGAAGTACGAGTGAGAGAGCGAAAGGGTGTATCCTGTTTCCGCGATCCCCGAGAGGATCGAGAGTGTTGTGTTCTGGGGTGCCAACTCACTTGTTTCTCTGGAAGGGTTAAGAGGGCAAGTGAGGCACTATAGCTAGTCGAACTCGGGCTCATGGATACTGATGGAGTATGGTGACTCTGGGGCATATTAGCAAGAAGAGGCGATAATCATCGCTAACCCTGCTTAGCGTGATTTTTTTTATCGCCGGCTATCGCTGGAATATATCGCCACGCTAACGCTGTATTAGCAACGATTAGCGCTATGGCGATGAATATTCCAGCGATAGCGAGAAATGGGCCAACATCGCTGAAAAACCAGCGATGTTGCATGGAGAAGGGAGAACACCTTGCTGATACGACCCTGTGGTCGTATCAGCATAATCCACCCCCCATGTTAGGTATGGCTAACACCTGCTAATTGCAGGTGTTAAATAAATGGCGATGACCCCGGTTAGCGCGACTTTTCACGTCGCTAACTGGGGCCATGGCCACCTTGCTAATAGGCGATAGGCCTGTTAGCGAGTGTTTCCCAGGTTTGTTCGTCGAGACGCCCACTTTGCATGTCATTAGCGATAAATATCGCTGACATGCAAAGCGGTAAAAAACGGGCGCTAATGCCCGCAAACTGTCGCTAACTGCTGTTAGAGACAGTTTGCTGATAGGGCGATGTAAATATCGCCGCTTTAGCGGCAAAAAGTGCCGCTAAAGCGGCGATAGTGCCCTTGCTAATATGCCCCTCTGTCCCTACATGGTGATGTTCTATGGTCCCAAGCATAGTTCTGTTCCTGAGCAGAATCCCTGCAACATGGCGCTGCCAACATTTTGGTCAGGTACTTACTTGCGGAAACCCTGAGTAGTGCTTGTGCTTGTCCACAATACCCTCACACCTTTGTATTAGAGATGTCTGTAGTGTTGGGGACAGTTTTTAGGTAGCACCTTGTTTTGTTGGTTTTTCAAGCTTGAATATTAAAAGGTTTTATACCATGTTTGTGCTATACTTTGAATCTTTTATAAATTACTTATGGCTCAACCTATTGCGATTGCTGTCAACTGCAGACCGGTAGTATATGCCCATTTGCAACAATATGGAGTGCCTAATGAGGGAGCTCCTGTAATTTTTGTAGTTGAAGCAGATGCTGCATTCCGCTTTGAAGGTTTTTTATTCCTAGGTCACATTTCCGGCTGTGGACGCTAACACTAATACTTTTCATGAATCCATAACACCCCAGGCACCTGCAGCATATTGACCTTATGTTCTTGTTGAAATCCTCTTACAGTCTGATAACACCGGACTTGGTTTAATGTGCCTGGGCCATTTCGAACGGGTCCTCTCAGTAATGATGGGGCCACTTGGCTGGCATTGGTAATTTGATTCTAGTACAAACTCGTGCTTTTTATAATGTCTTGTCGTCCTATATCAACAGCTACCTCGATTTATTTTACGTATGTTACTAGCTGGTCCAGCTAGACTTGGCCTGCAAGCACAAACCCAGTTGCCTGCAGGGCCTGTAATAAGTCCTGTAATTATTCATTCAGTTATGGGCAAATGGCCCAAAAGCATGAGGAAATACCAAATACCGTTTTGGATTGCCCAAAACATCGATCAACTTGAAGCTGTGTTTCCCCTTACGGGACTATAATACAAGCACAACATTTTAACTACATGCTTACCCACTGGACTGGTTCCCACTCTAACTGACTGCAACACCTGGGGGACTATTTTTGCCACAGTCTACACTCTTTGTCATGGCACTGTCAAAAGCCACTTACCAGGGGGGGGCGTGGCTAGCCGACAACCAAGATGGCCGCTCTGGGGTAGGGCTCCGGTCGGCCGCCGGCTAATTCCCCACAAAATCCGTTACACAGATCCGCCTGACCGGAATCATCGAGGTCAGAAGAGCGCCTCGAGCCACTGATCATCCGGAGCTTCCCTTGAGTCGATTTGGTCACCGGACGCCGGCACCAGCATCATCTACATTCCGCGGCCGCGGGACGAGGGCGGGCCTGGCGGTGACGACGCGCGACCTGGGCTGCGGCTGGGGAGCGCGCTGAGAGCCGTCGGCCCGGGAAGATACCTGAGGCTGCCGAACGTCCTTGCCGGAGGAAGGCACGGACTGTACACATCTGACTGCACCGGGAACCATTGAGCTGTGCTCCGGATTGCCGGTGAGTTGCACGAGCCCGAGGCGCCCTGCTCAATGTGCCTGGGCTGGGCAGCTTACACGGGACATTGCTGCTTGAACGATCCGATCGCTGAGTGACGGTCGGGGGATGGCCTTTACAGCTTTGCGACCTCGCCTGCTCTGGGGGATGAAGTGGTGAACCATGGACGCCTAGAATCCAGTGGGGCCGGTTCTCTTGGTCCGGATTTCCCCCCCCCCCTCCCTCCCTTTCTTGCCTCCCTTTCTTGTCTCCCTCTGATGATCTGCCACTACGGGGAGTGGGGGGCATGACTCTCCAGCAGCGGGTAGTGACGCTCCTCGAACTTTCCTGTGCACTGATACCGGGGCGGCATTAACCCTGAGAAGAAGATCCGCGAGGCCCAGGCTGCGCCGCTATAAACTTCACCGGCCGCCATTTTGAGACACGTGCGACCCTTCGCAGTAGGGACAAGTGCCCAGCAGCTGAAAGACGGTTTGTGGTTGTGTTCACGCGTCCCCTGCCTATCCTGACTTCTGCCATTTCTTCCTTGAGGTGGAGGTGCAGGACACAATGGCCACATCAAGGGGACCCAAGCCATCCACTCTCCAAAAGTTGTCTAAATACGCCAACTCCAAATCAGGGGACTCTGAGGTGAAGCAACCGGAGGAAGTAACAAAACGGCAGTCAACTGATGAAGGCCCGACACTAGCAGACATAATGGAGGGGGTACAGGGGGTCCGCACGGCGCTGGAGCTCAAAATCGATACTGTCTCCATCGATGTCAATTTGATCCGTACTGATCTGAGAAAAATGGGGGACCGGGTCAAGACAAATGAAGGGGCCATCGCTACGCTCACGACCTCCACTGCACGCATGGAGTCGGTGGTCAAGAATTTGCAAGCCAAGACTACTGACCTCGAAGCCCGGCTAGAAGATTATGAAGGGAGCGCAAGAAGGAACAACGTCCGCATTTTAGGAGTTCCCGAACGGGCGGAGGGGCCGGCTACTGATCTTTTCGTGGAGGACTTAATCCAAAATCATCTGCAACCACGGTCCCTTTACAACTACATCTCCGTCGAACGCGCCCACAGAGTACCGGGTGGCCCTCCAAAGCCGGGCGCTCCCCCTTGTCCCATCCTGGCGCGAATCTTCAATTTTCGGGACCGCGACGTCATCCTCCAGGCCGCTAGGAATGGACGACCCTTAAAATTTGAGAATTTCAACATAACCTTTTTTCTGGACTTCACTCACAAGGTGCAGTTGAAACGTCGCTCCTTCCTGGAAGTCAAACGCGCTCTTCGGGGACACAATTTGAAATATGCCATGCTCTTCCCAGCGAAGTTACGGGTGCAGGTGGACGGCAAGTCGCTGTTCTTCCAGTCCCCAGAGAAGACCTGGGACTGGCTGGAGAGGTGGAGATCAGCCTCGGACCAGGACGCTGCTTCCCGGGACCACACACAAGACTCCGAACGTCCTTCAGGGAGGCTTAGTTGAACTCATGCGGTGCAAGTAGCAAAGTAACCGACATATATTGGGACTCATTTCTTGAATTTTGTAAAGTGATTGAGACATTGTTTGAGCCCCTGGGTCGCACTCCTGGGGCGCTGTGGACGAGATTCGTTTGTTAAGTGCATATGGGGTTATGTATATTTGTCTTTAGGTGATTATTTTTGGTACATCTTTAGTCCACTTGAAACAGACTCTTGGAGTGTATAGAAATGGTGGGATGTGGTTTATTGAGGTGCTCGAGATCATAGACTCCCACTTCGAGTTGCCCGTTCTTTAGAGTTAGATTCTGGGCAGATATATGGTTCTTTTGGGGGAAGAGGGTCGAATCTTGGGTCACGTTGGTTGGGTAGCGTTTCCCTCTAATTGGGTTCTTTATGGGTATCCAAGCGCTCTGCAAATTGGGGTGGTGGGCAGTTCTGCGTCCACGTTGCAGGGAGGCAGGGTGGGGGGGGATCCAGGGCGTTCTACAATGGGGGTTGTTTGGTTTTTGTTTTATGTTTTAAGCAATCTGTCTGTGATGCTCATATAAATTTATATGATGGTAGCTGATGCATATGGCGATTTTATCTATATGTCCTGGTATGGTGTCCTATTGTATAATATGATTCGCCGGGCCCTGTGGGAGGTGGGGCTCTTGTTTCAAAATCCTAATGGGTGACACTCCCGCATTCTCCACTCCCGGGGTCGAATCAAACTGATTACCTGGAATGTTAACGGATTAGGAGATCGGATCAAAGGGGGTTAGTCTTACAGTATTTGAAGCGACACTCCCCAGACCTTATACTGCTTCAGGAGACACACATACAGGGCACTACATATAAGGCACTGAATCGCTGGGGCTACAAACTACTCGCTCATGCGGGATACACCAGGGGATCCAGGGGGGTGGGTATCCTTGCAAGGTCCTCCCTTCCCTTTCAGGTTAAGAAAGTCACACCCGACCCGGATAGGCGATTTGTCACCGTCTCCGGGGATTGGGAGAGTCGATCGCTCAATGTGACCTCCCTATATATTCCCCCTAAACTTCACTCCTCCACTCTGACCGCGTTGGGCTCACACCTGTTAAATTTACCTGAAGGAGACACCTTATTGGGGGGGGATTGTAATGCCGTCATGGTCGGAGAACTAGACCGTTTGCCATCCCACCGACCTGAGCCACAGGGGAAACTGCTATTGGAATTTTTATCGGCCCTTGGACTAATTGACACGTGGCGTACTCTCCACCCCTTAGATCGGGAATATACCTTTCTCTCCGGGGTCCATGGGAGTCTGTCCCGTATTGATTATCTTTTTTGCCAAGCCTCTCAGTTTTCCATGTTTAGCGACATTTCCTTTTTACCCAGGGTCATATCCGACCACTCCCCGATCCTGGCGTATTATGGTGGTGCTTCTCCCCGCTCACATCGAGAGATGGCCCTTAACCCATGGTATCTCAGAGTTTCGGACATACGAGATAAGTTGATAAAGGCCACGTCCGACTATTTTGCAGAAAATGAGGGCTCCGTTGATTCAGATGTAACGCTGTGGGAGGCATATAAGACAGTGGTTCGGGGGTGTGGGGTGGCAGCGGTGGCAGGCCACCGAAAGGAAAAACGTAAGCGGCTAGAAGATATTGAATTAGAGGTGGCTAATCTTGAACGTGATCTTATTACATCTGCCTCCCCAGACACTTCGCATAGGCTTGCGGTGAAGCAAAAGGAATACCACGATATTGCTAGTGAGGCAGCCCGGGCGCATTACCGTTCTACTCAATATAGGGTGTATGAAATAGGAGATAAAGCCAGTAAATTATTGGCATGGTTAGACAAGCGAGAAGCAGCCAATAGATGGGTGGCTGAAATTACAGCTCCGGACTGAGAGAGACGTAGCAACCGGGACGGAATTGCAGAGATTTTCGCCAATCATTTTGGACATCTCTACGTCCCTACGTCTACCTCTACCCAGGAGGAGGCCGCCGACCTACTTTCCACCCTCCCCCTGCCGAGCTTGGACCCCCAGGATGCGGCGGAACTTGACGCTCCTCTTGATCCTGAGGAGGTGTCGAAAGCTATTGGGGCCTTGCGTTCTGGGAAGGCCATGGGGCCTAGTGGCCTCCCAATCGAGCTATACAAAGCGGCCTCACCGGTTATAGCTCCGTATCTCCTGCGAATGTACGATGAAAGTGTGGAGCATGGGACCCTCTCCGAGACACAACGCTTGGCTAACATAGCAGTTATACACAAGGAAGGGAAACCCCGAGATCAATGCGGCTCCTACCGACCGATTTCCCTTCTCGACTCAGAGGTCAAAATCCTAGCTAAACTTTTGGCTCTTTGCCTGACACCCCATCTTCATAAGTTGAACCACCCGGACCAATCAGGATTTATACCGACCAAAAATACGGCACTCAATCTCCGCCGCCTCTTCGGAGTGTTAGCCAGGGCCTCCACCATACAAGAAGACGCGATAATTGTGTCCCTAGACGCTAAAATGGCGTTTGATATGATGGAATGGCCTTTTTTATTTGCCTCCTTGGAGAGATATGGTTTTGGTCCACGCTTCATGGCCTGGATACGTTTACTATATTCCAAGCCCTTGGCCTGCGTTACAGTTAATGGTGGCAGGTCGGCAATTTTCGAACTGGGGAAGGGCACGAGGCAGGGCTGTCCCCTGTCGCCGCTGCTCTTTGCGTTAGCACTGGAGCCCTTAGCGGTGTGGATTAGAGGGGACCCATCTATCCGTGGACTAAATTGGGCTCCGGATTGGTCATATAGAATATCCCTCTATGCAGATGATATTCTTTTGTATTTAGCCAGGCCCTGGTCTTCGTTACACTCAGTGCTCCATATCCTGGCCCTTTTCCGGAAATACTCGGGCTACACTATTAATTGGGATAAATCCTTGATATATGTCCTCAGTGGGAATCCTCCACGGCTCCCCCGGGGTTGTACGGCCGGTATTGTCACGGAGGGATTCCGTTATTTGGGTATCTATGATACGAACGACCAAGATGCCTTCCACAGGAGGAATCTCCTTCCTCCCCTACATCGCCTCCGAGCGGATGTGCAACATTGGAAGGAGTTACCCCTTACCCTACTTGGAAGGCCGGCCCTTTTTAAAATGATGGCACTCCCCCGCTTTCTGTACGCCCTGCAGAAGACACCCTACCCAGTCTCGCCACAATATTTTTTAACGATTGATTCTGAGGTCCGCTCCCTGTTATGGAATGGCGGCACTCCCCGGATTGCGTTGGATAAACTCCTACGTAGTTGGTACAATTGCGGTATTGCTCTCCCCGCAATTAAAACGTATTATTGGGCCTCTCAATTGGTGGTCCTCAATCACTGGGCCCATCGTCCTGTGACGGATCCAGCATATAGAATGGACCGTCTTAATATGACGGCGGGTAATTATATGAGGGCACTATACGGCGGGCCAAAGCATGTACCTATATTCCCACCCACCTCCACCACATTTCAATCTGGCATGCAGCCACCACCGCGCTGGGTTGGAAGGGTAAAATTAAGCACGTTACACCATTATTGGAATCCTGTCACCTAGGGATGTTGTCAAATTATCCCGGTTTTGATAAATGGGACCTGATCGGTCTCTCTGCAGTTGGGGACATGTGGGGGAAGGACATGGTGGTTCCATTTGCTGAACTACGGGCTAAATACCAGTTGCATGAGGGGGAAACATTCCGTTATCTACAAGCACGTAGCGCACTCACCAAAGCCATCCCCAAAGGCTCTGATCTCCCCGCTTCATCACCTCTAGAAGATAGACTCCTAGACGACTACCTGCCGGATAAGGCTATTTCCCTAACTTATCGTAAGATACTTAATAATCTGCCAGAACCACTTGATAAAATTCGTATGAAATGGGTGGCCGACTTAGGGGACATACCAGATGAAGATTGGAGGGAGGCCCTGGCATCTCCCAGGGAGGTGGCCATCAGGTCCTGATTTAAATTCATCCAACTGAAACTATTACATAGAGCCTATTACACTTCCACAGCTCTGGTTAAGATGGGATTCACAGCCTCCTTACTTTGCCCCCGTGATTGTGGTGCCGTGGGTACTTTTCTACATCAATGGTGGGACTGCCCGGTTCTCCAACACTACTGGAACGAGATCATATCCACTATGTCCCAAATCTGTCAGAAACCGATAGGGCTTTCCCCTAGGCTCTGTCTCTTAAACATCTGGGACGCCACGGATCTGAATTGCACCGAACAAATGTGGGTCTCTCTGGGCTGTATTGTAGCAAAGAGGAATATTGCCAGAACATGGAAGGGAGGAGTCGTGCCCCGCCGCACGGACTGGGCTGCAGATATGGATTGGTGCATGCAAGCCGAGAGGGTGATATACGAAGGTAGAGGCTGTCCGGGCAAATGGACTAGACTATGAGGTCCATGGAATGAATATAGAGGACTTTTATGTACCCCATTCGCAGATGATATTCCATATAATATGGATAGGGAGTCCCCTTAGAGATTTAATATTATGATATATCTATATGTCATCGCTACTGTTTACTTTGACTTTATTGATCATATGTGTGAGGCATTTATTTTACATGAGGTGTCCTATTTGACGATTGCTTCTTTTATGTTGTTGTTTTTTATTGTATTGTTATTTTATGTTTATAATAAAAAGATTTTTTTTTTTTTTTAAAAGCCACCTACCTGGATCCCAGATGATTTCAATGGGGCGGCGATGCTAGTTCCCAAATCCTCCAAAGACTTGCTCTTGGTTTACAGGAGGAGACACTGCTCTGGTGGCAAGTCCCAGGGGGAAGTGGGTTAGGATGGAGAGAGCATGTAGAGTCAAAGATGCTGTGGCTCAGCCACTTAACAGCAACACTGCAGCAGGCATTCACACCAATCTGATAATTGGTACCGGCAGATGTGGTACCTTTAAACAAACAAATAATAAGGCTTTAGTCTAGTATTAACTCTATCTCTTAAGGTATCACCTCACAAAAGCTTTTCAAATCTCAAACAACCTTTAGTTTTGTTGTTGTTTTGTTTTCATTTAGATTGTCCATAGAGGCCCCTTCTTGAAAGTTCTCGAAACTGTGGTGAGTATGATTTCAGCATCAAACCCACAAGCAAATTTGGACGGGGTTAGCTTCACCCAAGACCTCTATGGCAGAGCCCTGCCAATAGTATGTACACGTTGAACAAAAACACTGATTACCTTTGTTTGCAGCACAATGTTGCAACTGAGCTCAGCGCGTAGTAAAATCAAGTCTGTTAATGCGTCTCTCCTTTTCTTCTTGTTCTTTTTCCCATCCAGGTGCAAGACTAATGCGGGATGTTCTTTGCGGTGAGGTGAAAGCGGGAGAATCAAGGGAGCTGGCAAGGCAAAGTCCTGGAAGCTGGGAAACAGGTAAGAGGCAGGGGAAGAGGCTAAGTGAAAGGGAGGAGTGTGGACAGTCTTTAAATAAGACTGCTTTAGAACGTTCATAAAGGTCACATTCTAATAGTTTGTAACAAGGAACAGGTGAAGATAATTTACTTGATGAGGCTGCCTTCTAGAATGTGCTTTAGAATGTTCACAAAGTTCGCGTTTTAATTGCTTATAGCAAGGAACAGGTGCAGATGATTAATTTGATGAGGCTGTCTTCTAGAAGGTGCTCTAGAATGTTTACAAAGATCGCGTTCTGATTGCTTATAACAAGGAACAGGTGCAGATGATTAATTTGATGAGGGCTGTCTTCGGGAAGGTTCATGTTGAGGTCATCTATGCTGGTTGCTTGATGCTTATTCTGGTGGATTTTCTGGATGTTTCCGTAGCGCCTAAAACCTGACCTTGCAGATGCATGGTAAACGATTTGTAAAAGCTATTAAGCCTTCTATCAAACAAACCGGGGAACACCACCTGCAGCTAGCTATTGCCAACAGCATGTAATATGGTCAAAAGTCAGGGTATAAGACGTTTGTTCATTCATAAGTGTTGGGAGGAATGATATGATTCATGCTGGTATATTGTGATAGTCAAGAAAGGTGAGCTGTGGCAGGAATTCTGACAGGCACTCCCTCGATGGCTGTTCTCCAAACATCCTCAAACAAATACAGAATGAGAATGGGACAGGTCCTGCCCAGGATTTGGGAATGAAACTCATGGGTAATTTTCCTGTTGTCTCAGAAATTATTCTTTCTAATGTTAAAGGTGAAGCAGCATCTTTAGCTATATGCCAGCAACTTGAAGCAGTGGCAGTAGAAGACCACGAATGTGAGTTGCCAGTTATCATTGCTAATGTATATATGTCTTCAGGACGTAATAGTCTGGGAATCAGACCGTCAGACACACCGCTTGGCAAGCCTAGCTCTTACTAGGATGCCAAACCAGCCATAAAGAAACATGGGATAAATATAAACAACAACAACAAAAAGGAAGACAACATGGAGGTTCTCCACCCCCAGAGTCTTCTGAAAGAGGATACAATTTTTGTGATTGCACTAAAATATAGACTCTAGACCGGTATTAGGCATCTAATGCAAATTCTCCTTGTTGCTTTCAGAAATTGTCTGATCAACAATACAGAGGGCAAACTGACCGTAGACAAGAAGAGTACGTGAAACCAAAAAAGGAGACACAACGCTCGCCTGACATGAAGATAAAGAAGGAGGACAGGCCTCTTCCATACAAACCCCCTTTTCAGAAAAAGAAAGTTGCAGCTTTAACTGCTAAATATGCCACAGACATTGAGAACCCTCCTCCTGAACAGGAATTGGGTGGTGACTCTCCTCGACAGCGGGGCAGAAGTCACCATAGTATGCCGGACTCTCCACCAATTTCTAGTAGCGAAAGCAACTGAAACATTTATTACGTTTGACATCGTGGATACCCGCGTTGCCCCCGCAGACAGACTATATAATTTAGATATTCAGATAGAAGGTGACGTTGAACGCACTATTAAAGCAATATTTTGGGACAACTTAACTATGTCTTATAACATACTTTTGGTAGAGGTCGATTGGCCTGCACCTTTTGTTCTTGCATGCTCCCAAGGTGAGGTTGCAATTATCCCTTTGTTAGAACTGGGGGTCTCTAGTTGGCAGAGGTAGGTACCTTTGTCAAAATAGGGACCCTTGCTTCTAGTCAGGGTAAGGGGGATACACTACTAAAATAACCCCTGCTCACCCCCTTGGTAGCTTGGCACGAGCAGGCAGGCTTATCTCAGAGGCAGTGTGTAAAGCATTTGTGAACACATACAGTAACCCAGTGACAACAGTACAGATGGACACCACACAGGTTGTAGTATAAAAATAAGTATTTTTATATAGACTTAACACAAGACCCAAACGACCAAAATCCACAATACAATACGAAAAATATGACTGTCAAATGGTAGAAAATAGTTCAGTTCAATAAAGATGATAAATGCGACACTTTACTCTCAATGTACCTTTGGATGCGTAACGCAAAACAAACAAAAGGGTCGCAGGGAAGGTGATGCTTCGATTCCTTACACGCAGAAAGGAGGATGCGTCGGTTTCTTACTGCGGCCCGGTTCCGATGCGTCGAGATGGCGCTTCGATGCGATGACGATCCGGTGCGATGCGAGAAAATGGCGTCTTGCTTACGTGCGACAACGTAGACGGGATGCGTGCACGCCCGACGGCCGTGCGGCGACTCAGCGATCTTCTGAGCCACGACAGGCCCTGCGACACACTTCTCCGGTGATGCGCCGGCGTCCTCTGTGGCGGCGGCACGCTTCTCCGGTGATGCGAGGCGCTTCGGTGATGCGACAGCGGAAGTGGCGGCATGCTTACTCTGCGATGCGACAACACTGCTGCGGCGGCGACACGCTTCCTCTTCGTTGAGTCGTGCTTCCAGCTTCCAGCGACACGCAGTCTCTCAGAAGGCCCAACAGCAGTAGGCACTTCAATTCCCAGCAAGGGAATTCAGGAGGGGAGCTGGGGGTGAAGTCTTGTATCCCTGAGACTTCAGGCAGGAGGCAAGCTCAATGTTCAAGCCATTGGAGATCTTCTTCAAGATGATGAAAGCACACTCAGTCCTTTTCTCCTTTCTTTGGCAATAAAGTAACCACTGCAGGCCAACCCCAACAACACGCAGCATAGGGGTAGTCTCCTCCTTCAGCTTCCTGGTTCTTCTCCTCAGCAAAGGTTCGTCTTGATTCCCAGAAGTGATCTAAAATCTTGGGGTCTGGGTCCCAATATTTATACTAGCAAATCCTTTGTCCTCTGAAGGCAGAGGGTCCTGTACCTAGTCCAAACCAGTTCTGGGTGCATTCTGCCAGTGCACAACTTCTTCCTTTGTCAGTGTGGGCCAGGGTCATCAGACACACCACAGGAGGTGGAGCCAGCATTGTGGAAGGCAGGCACAGCCCTATTCAGGCCCAGGTGCTACTCCTCCCACCACTCCTCATGCAGATAGGTCTATTCAGCCTGGTGCTGACTCACCCTGTCTCCTGGAGTCCCCCAGCCCCTGTCACTCACAAACCCAGACATACAATACACAAGCTAGCAGAGGCAGACTGGATGGTTAGGCAAGAAAATACCTACTTTCTAAAAGTGGTATTTTCAAACACTAAGGGGCCGATTCCGATCTCGGTCGGAGGCGCACCCAATACCATTCGGTCGGGAAAAAAGCCATGCGAATGCCTGTTTCCTGACCGATCCGTACATTATTCCGAACGAGTAAGTACGATGCGCACAACAGCATAGAATCCGGCCGAGTCGTACTCACCCAATCCAGGTCCTGTTCTCCGACCGAGGCAAATCCGGAAACGCCGAATCGAGTCGCACGGAAGGGAAAATGCAGGCCCGTCCGGCCGGACAAGTACGATGCGCGTTCCGTACGCGCCGAACCCGTCGCTACGTCCGGCACGTCAAAGCTTCCGGGAGAGGCGCACATAAGCTCCGATTCGCGCCACAACACGATCCACGGCTACGAGGCGAACACGCCAGCGGCGAGGACGACGCGAAGCAACGAGAAAGACGAACGAGACGAACCAACCATGAATCCCTTCGTTCCGATCCTACCAATATTCTACATTTACTACCGGAACAGGCACGGACGCGTACGGCGCAGAAGGTAAGTCAGACACCAACCACAAAAACATACAACACGTACACGACACATCACACACACACAGAAGGATGCAGAATTTACTTACACCAGCAACAGCAGCACCATAGGGGCGGGATGCCCATCACCAATGCCACATATGCACACAGGGGCCTGGATGCGCACCACCACTACCACCCCTACCCAGGGGGGCTGGATGCCAACCACTACTACCACCCTTAGCCATGGGGGTGCCAGATGCCCACCACTACTACCACCCTTACCCAGGGGGCTGGATGCCTACCACTACTACCACCCTTAGCCAGGGGGCTGGATGCCTACCACTACTACCACCCTTAGCCAGGGGGTGCCAGATGCCCACCACTACTACCACTCTTACACAGGGGTGCCACATGCCCATCACCACTACCACCCTTACCCAGGGGGGCTGGATGCCTACCACTACTACCACCCTTAGCCATGGGGGTGCCAGATGCCTACCACTACTACCACCCTTAGCCAGGGGGCTGGATGCCTACCACTACTACCACCCTTAGCCATGGGGGTGCCAGATGCCCACCACTACTACCACCCTTACCCAGGGGGGCTGGATGCCTACCACTACTACCACCCTTAGCCAGGGGGCTGGATGCCTACCACTACTACCACCCTTAGCCTGTGGGGCTGGATGCCTACCACTACTACCACCCTTAGCCATGGGGGTGCCAGATGCCTACCACTACTACCACCCTTACCCAGGGGTGCCAGATGCCCACCACCACTACCACCCTTACCCAGGGGGCTGGATGCCTACCACTACTACCACCCTTAGCCAGGGGGCTGGATGCCTACCACAACTACCACCCTTAGCCAGGGGGCTGGATGCCTACCACTGCTACCACCCTTAGCCATGGGGGTGCCAGATGCCTACCACTACTACCACCCTTACCCAGGGGGCTGGATGCCTACCACTACTACCACCCTTACCCAGGGGGGCTGGATGCCTACCACTACTACCACCCTTAGCCATGGGGGTGCCAGATGCCCACCACTACTACCACCCTTACCCAGGGGGGCTGGATGCCTACCACGACTACCACCCTTAGCCAGGGGGCTGGATGCCTACCACTACTACCACCCTTAGCCAGGGGGTGCCAGATGCCCACCACTACTACCACCCTTACCCAGGGGTGCCACATGCCCACCACCACTACCACCCTTACCCAGGGGGGCTGGATGCCTACCACTACTACCACCCTTAGCCATGGGGGTGCCAGATGCCTACCACTACTACCACCCTTAGCCAGGGGGCTGGATGCCTACCACTACTACCACCCTTAGCCATGGGGTGCCAGATGCCCACCACTACTACCACCCTTACCCAGGGGGGGCTGGATGCCTACCACTACTACCACCCTTAGCCAGGGGGGCTGGATGCCTACCACTACTACCACCCTTAGCCATGGGGGCTGGATGCCTACCACTACTACCACCCTTAGCCATGGGGGTGCCAGATGCCCACCACTACTACCACCCTTACCCAGGGGGGGCTGGATGCCTACCACTACTACCACCCTTAGCCAGGGGGGCTGTATGCCTACCACTACTACCACCCTTAGCCTGTGGGGCTGGATGCCTACCACTACTACCACCCTTAGCCATGGGGGTGCCAGATGCCTACCACTACTACCACCCTTACCCAGGGGTGCCAGATGCCCACCACCACTACCACCCTTACCCAGGGGGGCTGGATGCCTACCACTACTACCACCCTTAGCCAGGGGGCTGGATGCCTACCACAACTACCACCCTTAGCCAGGGGGCTGGATGCCTACCACTACTACCACCCTTAGCCATGGGGGTGCCAGATGCCTACCACTACTACCACCCTTACCCAGGGGGCTGGATGCCTACCACTACTACCACCCTTAGCCTGTGGGGCTGGATGCCTACCACTACTACCACCCTTAGCCATGGGGGTGCCAGATGCCTACCACTACTACCACCCTTACCCAGGGGGTGCCAGATGCCCACCACCACTACCACCCTTACCCAGGGGGGCTGGATGCCTACCACTACTACCACCCTTAGCCAGGGGGCTGGATGCCTACCACAACTACCACCCTTAGCCAGGGGGCTGGATGCCTACCACTACTACCACCCTTAGCCATGGGGGTGCCAGATGCCTACCACTACTACCACCCTTAGCCAGCGGGGCTGGATGCCTACCACTACTACCACCCTTACCCAGGGGGGGCTGGATGCCTACCATTACTACCACCCTTAGCCATGGGGGTGCCAGATGCCCACCACTACTACCACCCTTACCCAGGGGGGGCTGGATGCCTACCACGACTACCACCCTTAGCCAGGGGGGCTGGATGCCTACCACTACTACCACCCTTAGCCAGGGGGGTGCCATATGCCCACCACTACTACCACCCTTACCCAGGGAGTGCCAGATGCCCATCACCACTACCACCCTTACCCAGGGGGGGCTGGATGCCTACCACAACTACCACCCTTAGCCAGGGGGGCTGGATGCCTACCACTACTGCCACCCTTAGCCTGTGGGGCTGGATGCCTACCACTACTACCACCCTTAGCCATGGGGGTGCCAGATGCCTACCACTACTACCACCCTTGCCAGGGGTGCCAGATGCCCACCACCACTACCACCCTTACCCAGGGGGCTGGATGCCTACCACTACTACCACCCTTAGCCAGGGGCTGGATGCCTACCACAACTACCACCCTTAGCCAGGGGGCTGGATGCCTACCACTACTACCACCCTTAGCCAGGGGTGCCAGATGCCTACCACTACTACCACCTCTACCCATGGGGGGCTGGATGCCTGTCACTACTACCACCTCTACCCATGGGGGCTGGATGCCTACCACCAACACCACCCCCACTCATAGGATGGACAATGCATGACACAACCAGCACACCACAACCTAGGGAATGCAAGAAAAAGACATCCCCCAACACCATGACAAGCGTGTGTAGACTGTGTCAAATGCCTACAACACCGAACATGACTTTGAACATACAATGTGACGCCCTATCACATGTGCCACACATATATGTGTGTGGCCCCCACAATGCAAGCAGGCCATGACCATTGTGGCAATGGGGTCCAAAACTCCATCATCATAGGAACCAAAATGTAAGTGTGGGGTCCATAGCTGAAGCACATTTTGAACATTGTGGCAATGGGGTCCAAACCCCCATCATCACAGTGACCAAAATGTAAGTGTGGGGTCCATAGCTGAAGCACATTTTGAACATTGTGGCAATGGGGTCCAAACCCCCATCATCACAGTGACCAAAATGTAAGTGTGGGGTCCATAGCTGAAGCACATTTTGAACATTGTGGCAATGGGGTCCAAACCCCCATCATCACAGTGACCAAAATGTAAGTGTGGGGTCCATAGCTGAAGCACATTTTGAACATTGTGGCAATGGGGTCCAAACCCCCATCATCACAGTGACCAAAAGGTAAGTGCGGGGTCCATAGCTGAAGCACATTTTGAACATTGTGGCAATGGGGTCCAAACCCCCATCATCACAGTGACCAAAATGTAAGTGTGGGGTCCATAGCTGAAGCACATTTTGAACATTGTGGCAATGGGGTCCAAACCCCCATCATCACAGTGACCAAAATGTAAGTGTGGGGTCCATAGCTGAAGCACATTT
Source organism: Calotriton arnoldi (assembly GCA_963921515.1). NCBI lineage: Eukaryota > Metazoa > Chordata > Amphibia > Caudata > Salamandridae > Calotriton > Calotriton arnoldi. Next base: position 172,581 of record CAWUFW010002481.1, read on the forward strand.
TGAACATTGTGGCAATGGGGTCCAAACCCCCATCATCACAGTGACCAAAAGGTAAGTGCGGGGCCCATAGCTGAAGCACATTCAGAACATTGTGGCAATGGGGTCTAAACCCCCATCATCACAGTCACCAAAAGGTAAGTGTGGGGCCCATAGCTGAAGCACATTTTGAACATTGTGGCAATGGGGTCCAAACCCCCATCATCACTGTGACCAAAATGCAAGTGTTGACAAAGAAAAAGCTGCAACTGCCAAACTGCATGGATGATTCCTGGTCACAGAACATAAAACACATCAGTGGCAAAGTAGTGCATGTGTCCCATTGCAACATAGATTGGGGGAGGCAAATACTGCAGTGCAAATAAGACATACCTTTGGCCATGTGCAGACAAACAACACCCATGGGGGCTGACACTGTCAACATTCATCAATGACACAATGACAGAAGTGACCATCAGAATGCAGACCCACATATCTGCACCAATGGGCACACAAATGCAGATACCCTGTGGAGACTGTAGATGTGAGGTGAACAGATACCATACCATGGCAGCAATGGGACACACAAACCATGATCATTGTGCTGACCGATGACCTAGGAGTCCCAGGGACAGCAGGGGAAACCCACCAAACAACATACAGCCAATGGCACACCTAAGATATGACAATGCAGTGGTGCAGATGCACAAACACAAACAGGCAGACCCACACTGCACATCAAACACAACAGGTGAGGGGGGTGCCAGTGTCCCCAGGCAACCACACAACACATGAGGAGGCCTGAATACCAATTACACAGATGTGCATACAGTGCCACACAAAGGTAACTCATGGATCCAAATCCCCTATGTGGGCAATCAGGCATTGTCAGATGAGAGGGAGCACAAATCACACATGTCACACAAGCATGTAGGAACAGCAACTGACACAGCAAGACACAGACACACCACAGCACTACCCCGAGGGCCCCCACAATGTGGTGACCCTGGGCTGCATTACAATCCCACTGTGATGACAAAGCTAAATGTCGTTCACACTGTGAACCACAGTCATGTGTCCTGAGCAACAAACTACCATCACACCTACACAAGCACAAATCAATCAGCACGGCCAGTAAGCCAAGGCCAACATGGAGGCAGGGGTGTAGCCGGGCAACAACTCTCATCTGCACACACTCAACACCACACACCTCGACCTCCAACAATGTGCAGCAGTGAAGCACACATGCACTGGTGACATTGCACATGCACCCATGACAATCCCAAGGTGGTGGGTGGGAACCAAGGTGCAGAAACACATCACACATGGCCACTCAACAAGACTCCTGAATGTCTGACACACTGCACACTACGCTGTACATGGACATGACGGCAATACCACACCAACCAATGGGATCCCAGCCACAGTCACACACCAAGGAAGAAGCCAAGGTCACCCACAAAGAACACACATAGACAACTACCAACATTGCAGCCCGGACCCTGAGGAGTGCCAGCAGTCACACACACAACGTGTCACAATCACTGAAAGATAACACAAACTGGAAATCACATGACAGGTGTAAACAACAAGTGCCAAGGGGAATCCTGACTGTGACCCATCTGCGTCTGCACACAAACTCAGCCCTGACAGCAAACACACCTATGGGTGACACCCTGATGACCAGTAATGTGCCATGCACCCACACCACAGAGAACCCAGGGAGAAGACTTTAGGGAACATAGGTCAACTCAGCAAGCATCACAAACAGGTACAACACTAGGGATCCCAGCATGCACAGCAAAACGGAAGTGAACACACAGACATGCTCATACAACACACACCTTGGGCGCAGGCAATGTCACAGGAGTACACACTGCCATGAGGGGACTCCACTCCTGTGTGAGGAAAGCTGTGCCATATGTTGCCTCAGTAGGGCCCCATCATGTCAGCTGAGCACTTGGTCACACAATCAACAATTAGCACCAAATGAAGGCTCCCGTCACATCAGCCTGGTCATGGGAGTGCCAACGAAATCATCAGCACAGATCCAACACACTTGTATAGCAATGTTGCACTGACAACACAGATGAGTCCTTCCCCATTGATGCCCAAACCTGCATGTCCAGTGGAGATGGCCACACGGTCAGGGAAGTAGACGAATTGAACAATGGCAGGCACAACAGATGTGCAGGGGTGGAAGCCACAGATGTGAAATTGCTAATGTAAGTAGGAAATCCCATTGCCAAATATTGAACACATGACACCCTCAGATGCTGCTAAGGATGACATGGATACACCACAGGATAGGACACATTCCCCCTGGACCACATGTGTTCCTGCACAGTAACACTTCATTATCATGAGACCAAATATCACCATCACTGCAGCAAGGGCATGGTTAGCATCATCAACAACATGTACATCAGAAGCAAAAGCACTAGAGAACAGAAAGTTGCTTTATTCAGCATATGTGTGTCCAAAAACTCAGAGAACAGTAATGCACCAACAAAGGCCAATGGCCAGTCCATCAAGTAAGTCAATACAGGGTGACAGTGGCAGATGTCACCCTACACATGCCTGCACTGCACAAAACCAGGGACAATCCACTAGGAGGGGCAACCGGGGGGGCAGGCCAGGCACCGCAGGGACAGGATCAGGGCTCACCAGGAGGAGGCAGGGAAGGGGTGGTGGGTGCTGGAGAGCCACTGACAACTGCAGTGGAGGTGTCTGACATGGTGTGTGCCGGCACAACTGGGGGGCATGGCTCAGATGGTGTGTGTGCCGGCACGACTGCAGTGGACCGTGCAGATGGAGTGGACAGGTCCACCACTGCAGTGCCCAAGTCAGACAGGGTGGTAGTGGACTCCACTGCAGTGCCTACCTCCAGGGGAGGAGAATGGGGAACAGGCAAGGTGGGCTGGACAGAGGGGGAGGACACCCTCACCACATCAGTGGCACAGACAAGCGCAGCGGGGGTGTGGTGCCGGGAGAGCAAGTGGCAGGGGGAGAAGGCCGGATCCTCTTGGGGATGGTATATCTGTGGGTGGGGGAACCTGGGGCAGGGTGTGGTGGGGGCACCTGTGGAGTGGGGGCCTGAGGGATGGAGGAAGGAGACCTGGTGCCTGAGCTGCAGGGCGGCGGCGGGGTCTTGCTCTTACGACTCCGGGGGACTTGCGGGTGGGGGCCTCAGTCTGTCTGTGCCTGGGGGAGGGTGTCCGGGGGCGAGGGGCACTCTGCTCCATGTGGGTGGGCTTCCTCTTCCCCCTGGATGCTGGAGCAGCTGGATCGTAGGGGATGAGGCCGAGGTCACAGAGGAAGAGCCGCTGTGACTTTGGGGTTGCAGGTGAGGCAAGGGAGGGTGCTTTGGAGGGAGAGGCAACTGAGGACTGCGCAGTGCTTGTGGATGCGTGTGTGTGTTCCAGGGCCCCATCCCCTGTGAGTCTGGTTTCAGTCCCCTGACTGTGCGTGCGTGTGCATTTTGTTTGTGGCGTGTGTGTCTGTGTGCTGGACGTGTGTGTGCTGGTGTGTGCCTGTGCCGGTGTGTGTGTGCTTGGGACGGGTAAGGTGCTGGGGAGTGTGGATCGAGCAGAGGCAGGAGGGGTGAGGGACTGTCTGAGGAGGGACACTGCTGCCATCAGGGAGGAGTCCATGGACCTATTGCCCCTCTGTAGGTCAGACATGCCGGATGAGATGCCCTCCATGAACGACACCAGCTGAGTCAACAGAGCGGTGTGCGCATGGAGGACACTCAGCATGGCTGTCTGCCCTACATGGAGCTGGCGAAGGAGGTACACAGACTCCTCACTCAGGGCAGCAGGGGACACAGGGGCAGGAGGTGCAGTGCCTGGCCTGAAGGAGACACGCTCCCGAACATGGGAGCCTCCACGGACCTGGGGAATGGGAGCTGATGGGAGGGCGGTGGTGGTGCTGGTGGTGGCGGGGACAGCAACACTAGCTGGGGTGTGGTGGCTGCTGACACCCGCCTCCATAAGGGAGTCATCCTCCAAGCCGCTGTGGTCCTCAGCTGAGGTGGATGCTGCTGAGGACTCCACGGTGTGGCTCCCCTCGCCCTCCGTGCCACTGGGTCCCTCCGACCACTCCTCGGCTGCTGACCCAGTCTGGCTCTCCGGCTCCTCCTGGTCCGTGGAGCTGTCCCCTTCCGTGGCCGTGGATGTATCTGCAATCAATCAGACAGACATCAGTCACCTGCACCAAACGCACACACCACTGTGAGCACAGCACATTACAGAGCAAGCCCTGGCATCATTAGTTGAACATTGCTAAAAGTGCCCTAACTGAACAGGAGAAGCCAATTGTAAGTCTGATGCCAACCATGGCACTCACATCCCACATGGCCTTGCACCCATCTGTCTGGTGTCTGTTGGATAGCAACACCCCAGTGTGGACACATGCACCACCTACACAGTAGTTGGACAGTGCAGAGGACACGGTGTAGCATGTGGACATGCACACATCACAACTCTTGCCACTGAGTCAGTACAGGTTTCCGGATGAAAGGGATGCCCAGAGTCAAATAGGAAATGCATGTGATGCATACCAGCGACAGACACCATGATGCACCCATGTCCTGATAGCCATCGCCACAATGGTGTGCATGTAGCACATGTCACTCCCCTGCAGGATCAACAATAAGTAGACACATGCCATGGCGGAGGCATGACTGCTAAGTCATACATCACTGTCTCAGTGATGTATGACTTGGCAGCCAGACAACAACACTCTGCACTGTGTCACAATAGTAGGTCATGGGGAATGCAAGTCCTGGAGCTGCACAAGTGCACATGTACATCCCCCACACAACACATCATCTTAACCCTCATCTGTCCAGGTCATACCGATTGGACATATGGGAGACCTGTGACACTACCCTCTGAACCTGAGCCCCTCACAATCTGCTGTGAATGGGAAACAGCTGCCTGAACTTCACATTCGCATACCCCAGTCTGCACGGGCAGCTGATCAAACACCTATGTGACACACAAGTATCGTCTCCTATGGTCACATCTCCAGTGGCATGCTGAGCCCCTACCGAGAAACACCCCAGCAGTCCTGGCAACAAATCCACAGCACACTGACACAGAGGCAGACACCTGAGGGGTCAAATCACTGCGCACAACGTGTCAGCTGATACACGGGAGTGGGAGTACAGGTGTATTGGATGGGCTGGAGTAGGCATGACTGTCCTGCCCCACATGAATGAGGGATGAGCCCTGGACAGTGGATAGCTGGCTATGTATGTGTGACACACGTAATCTGCACACTCCTGGGGCCCAAACATTGTTCCCACCCGCTGCATGGGTGTGTGCCAGATACCCCAGGCACATGTGGTGGCTCAGCTCAGCAAGTGGACCGCATATCAAAGCAACACGCAGATTACATGTCCAAACACAGGCATTGTATGAACAATGGACCCACCCATGATGCCCACAACAGAGTTAGGGAAACAGATGCTGTCCCCCACCTTGAGTGAAGCAAACTGCAAGGACACAGTCCCAAGTGACACAATTCCCTGAATGTAAGGGCCACACCTGGGTATCAGATGAGGAGTGGGCAGTGCACAGTAGAGGGACATGGCTCCTGGACAACATGACTGCTGTACTGTGGCAGTTTAACCAGGCCAGAGGAGGGCACATAGCATGTAATACAGAGTTCACAGTGCAGTCTTTGACTCACCCCCTCCTTGCTGCTGTCTGGCCTTCAGCTGCCCATCCAGGTCTGGAAACACCACCGCCAGGATCTGGAGCATGTGGGGGGTCAGGGTCCGTGTTCCGCCCCTCCTGCGAGGAGGCGACAGCTTCAGCTGGACCCGTGCAATCCTCCGGGTCCAGCCCCGAAGGTCCTGCCACCTCTTCTGGCAGTTGCGGATCCGGCGCTTGTAGACCCCCACGGACCGGACAGCCCGGACGATGTCCTTCCAGATCTCCTGCTTCCGATGGGCATTAACCTGTGAGGATGACAAAGTGAAAAGGCCATTACTACACATGCAACATATCCGTGCATGACACAGTTGTATATACATGTCTCAATCACAGGGGCACATGATGTACACAGGCAGTGCAACGCTGCCCATGGACAGTTTGCCAGAAGTCACTACATGGTATCATTGCATGGGAAGTAAAACCTTGTTCAAATGCACTGTCACTGCACCATACCTGTCCAGTGCATGTCTCTACACACTATGGGGGGTGACAACTACTCAGTGAGCCTGCTAGCCAGTGGCGTGCAGACTTTCAGCCTTGCTAGTCAGACAAAATGCACATTCAGAAAGGCAGTGCACAGAACACTCACCTGCTCCCCTGGTGTCCCATACAGCTTGCTGTACTGTGGAAGTAGGCTGTCCAGCAGGGCCTGGTTCTCCTCAAGGCTGAAGGCTGGGGCTCTCTCCACAGTACGTGCCATTGCAGGGTCCAGAGGGGGCAGAGACAGCAGCAGTGCAGTTGCAGATGTCGTCCTGGAGCATGTAGTGCAGGCAAGTGAGCTCTCAGGGGAACAGCCAGCAATATATATGTGCTGCAGAGGCAGATACTGTCCCATGTGTCCAAAGTGATAGGTCCAAGTCGTTTGCATCTTCTGAATCTGGCCAATCCATGGAATAGCAGCACCAATACACGCCCACAGCATCCTTCAAATCTTCAACTTCATGACATACATGATTTTGCAACATTGTTGTGGGTGACCAACTGAATTTCCAGCAACCGACTCGTTCGAATTTCGAAAACGCGTCCGTTGCCAGGCTAGGCCATTGACAATGGGTGCGCACCGATCGGTCCATTGCGGTTCAACGTGTACAGGGGTACAACGCGTACCCGCACACATTGAATGCAATGGGCCGGCCGGGTGCACCGATCGGTCCATTGCGGTTCAACGCGTACAGGGGTACAACGCGTACCCGCGCACATTGAATGCAATGGGCCGGCCGGGTGCACCGATCGGTCCATTGCGGTTCAACGCGTACAGGGGTACAACGCGTACCCGCGCACATTGAATGCAATGGGCCGGCCGGGTGCACCGATCGGTCCATTGCGGTTCAACGCGTACAGGGGTACAACGCGTACCCGCACACATTGAATGCAATGGGCCGCCCGGGTGCACCAATCGGTCCATTGCGGTTCAACGCGTACAGGGTACAACGCGTACCCACACACATTGAATGCAATGGGCCGGCCGGGTGCACCGATCGGTCCATTGCTGTTCAACGCATCCCTGTACAAGTGACTGGCATATGTCACCATGCCTGTCTCAGATGAACATATGCCAGCCACAAATAGCTCCCAGGGAGTGAGGGGCACACCTACAACACCACAGCCTGTCCAAACTGTATCATAAGGCATGTAAGGCTGCATTTCCTATTGTGTGTATGTTGGTGTACATGTTGTCCTGTGGGTGTCACCTGGGGGCAGCCACCCCCAGGCTGTGCACGTGTTCATGGGGACAGGATCCTGGGTGTTACGTGTACATGACCACTGTGATGTGCAACTGTTCATATCTGAGCATGTGCCATGGTCACATTTCACGGTGGTGTATGTGTATGTCATGTCACATACCCCGTGAGTCCCATGTGGGACGGTATGTTTGAGCCAGGGTGACCCAGTGGCACAATAGTGATGGTCCTCCACAGTCTGTGTGCATGTAGTGTTTACAATGTCTCTGATTTCATGTGCACAATGGGAGACAGTCTCCACATCCACGTTGTGTGTGCATGGACTTTGATGTTGTGCGTGTGTGTGTCACAGACGTCCATGTCTGTCCTGCAGAGGCAAGTGGAACCACTACGTGTGGGGGTCATGGTTGTTTTGCTGTGGTGTATACATGATACTCCATGTAATGCCAGTGTCCATGTGGCAATACAGGGTCCCTGGGAATGTACCTGTCGTTGAGCTGTGAAGCCTGGGGCACATCTGTCCTCACATGTCACTGTGGGGGGTGATTGTGACATGGCAGCAGGAGATGGGAACTGTGACACGGCCTCATGATATCCAATGGGCCAACCTGGGACTTATTGATGCCACTTGTTGAACCGTGATGACAGATGTTGGCCATGTATGTACCATACATGTCCTTACGGAACTGCACACTTCATGTAGTTGTGCCTCATAATGATGTATGATGTGATATTGAGTGTGTTCAATGCCGCATATGTGGGGTGACTTACAATCTTGCTTTCTTCTCCTCTGCACTGCAGGGCTCCTGCTGTCCATAGACCATTCCCAGACCTGGCAACGATGGTGGAACGGGACAGCATCCGACGGTACCGCTTCACCAGGCAGCTGATTGAGGATTTGGCAGTGCAGTTGGCCCCACATTTGCAGCCTGGCCGGCCGTATCCTACAGCGCTGACCCCCAAGGTGAAGGTGATGGCAGCCCTACACTTCTTTGCCACCGGTACCTTTCAACATACTGTGGCAACTGCTGGTGGGATGTCACAGACCATGTTCAGCCGTGTGCTACGCGATGTTTTGGAGGCAATGTTGCTATACCTGAACCGGTACATCTATTTCCCTAGACTGCAATGACTCACTGACGTGAAGAGTGACTTCTATGCCCTGGGGAGGATGCCGCATGTCATTGGCTCCATTGATGGGACACATGTGGCTTTGGTACCACCACAGGCACATGAACAGGCCTACCGTAACCGCAAACACTACCACTCGGTCAATGCACTGGTGGTGTGTCTTGCAGATATGACCATCTCACACGTGTGTGCCCGTTTCCCTGGTTCAGCACACGATGCCTTTGTGATGAGGAGTAGTCGCATCCCCAGGATGATGGCACAGATGCAGAACCAGCGTGCCTGGCTTGTCGGTGTGTACTGACTTTGTGCCATTGTGTGTGATCTGATCTGTAGTATTCCGCCCACTTTTCCAAGTCAGCTAATGTGCACTTGTCTGTCCGTAGGTGACTCGGGATACCCCAACATGCCGTGGTTGCTGACACCCCTCAGGAACCCTGTGACACCAGCCCAGATGCGCTACAATGAGGCACATGGTCGGACCAGGAGAGTGATTGAGCGGACATTTGGTCTCCTGAAGAGCCGCTTCCGCTGCCTCGACAAGACAGGAGGGTCCCTCCCATATGCCCCAGCGAAGGTGTGCAAGATTATCATCGTCTGCTGCATGCTCCACAACCTGGCAGTGCGGAAGGAGTTGCCTCTCATCCAGGATGACAATGACCAACATCCGCCACCTGTGGAGGATCCTGGCCTGGACCACGATGCCAGTGATGATGATGATGATGGTGATGTCCGCACACAGCTCATCACCAACTTCTTTAGCTGAATGTGAGTATCCTGAGGTGTCATGTCAATGATGTGAGTTGGCATGATATGTGTAGGTGGTGCTCTGGTGCTGTTGGAGTGTGTCCATGGGCTACTTGACTGGATGTGTGTAGCGATGTGTACTTACAGGTGGTCTGTACTCCCCAACAGTGTTGACATGCTAACTTGGTTCTGGGTGGGTATCTTGTAACATGTATTGTGCATGAGTTTTGCTGTTCTGTCCTGTTCTCCATTGCTTTTGACTGTGTGTCATTTCTGTCCTTCACAGGGTACTTTCAGATTCGTTTGGTCAACTGTGTCCACCGACGACGTCATTGTACTTCCAGGGTGGTAGCTGTTGTGTCCCTACAGGTGATGTGCGCCACACCCATGGACTTCCTTCCTTCTACAATTGTTGACTGTGTGCCCGCTGCCAGGTGGGATTACCTTGCATCTGTAGTGGTTACGACATGTTGCAACTGTGTAATAAACCTGTGCTTCACTTTGTCATGTGCGTTGTCTGTGGTCACACATTTGACTGCCATTTGCTTACTGCACCTGTGGCCTACTTGACTACAACTGGGAATAGGTGTGGTGTCTGTGCATTGCACCGTCTTTCCTAGCAACATCAGTGTAGGCAATGAGTCAGATGGCCTAGGTGTGTATGTGTTGTGTAGCCCTGGTGGTGTGTCTCCCTCATATGTGTCACGTTGCCATTACTCACATGCCTGTGTTGTACTTGCTGTTGCAGTTCGCATACACAGTGTAATTTTGCAGTTCATCATCCCCATGACAGCACCCATGTTGGAATCACAACAGAGGCAAGTATGGTGTATTAGTGTGTTTATTGTGATACATTTGTGTGAATAGTGCACAGGATGGTTAGTGCTGTACATTTATATTGCAATCAGAAGTTCCTAGATGAATTGAAAGTCCTGGTAGACAAAATCCCCAGTATCGGGGCCACAGTTGTCTGAGACATTGGTCCAACTTGTACTCCCCATGTCATGTGTGGGAGTTGTGTTGCCGTCAACAGGGTGAACAGTTTGCGCACAAAGGTGACCATCCAGAACAGGTTCAGGCTTCCTGGGGGTTGCACTTGGCCATCGGCCTCTCACTAGCCCCTCCTCGGATGACCCCTCTTCTTTGGGGGGGGCCCCTCAAGTACAGGCTGCTGCGGTGCAGGGGACTCTCCGCCAGAGTCATCCTCCCTCCCTGTGGCAGTTGCAGTTGTTTCAGCACCAGATGTTGTTGGCACACAGGGAGGTGTAGACTGGTTGCTGGTCATCTGGCGGAGGCATTGTAATATGTCTCTATGCACCGCCGTCATCTCTTGCAGTGTGTCCCACTTGGTCTCCACGCGGGACATTTGTGAGTCCAAGCGGGCATGATGGGCAGCCTGCTGCTCTTTGATGTCCCTGAGGAGCCCCACTACCTGGCTGAGATCTCCGGTGCTGGACTGGTACGCATCGGCTATGCGTGCCAGTTGTGGGTCATCATGCACACCAGACACCTCTGCAAGCAGCGACCTCTGTCTCCCACCCCTCCCACCACCCCTGCTGACATGTGCAGTGCGTGCAGTGGCACGCACAGATGACCCTGGTCCCCCTTGGGGGTTGGTGGTGGTGGTGGTGTCCATGGCCCCACGTTGGTCCAGGGTCCCTGTGCTGGTGGTGCTCCTTGTTCTGTCCATGTCGGCAGGGATGGTATTTGTGGTGACAGTCGTTGGAGGGGTGGGTGCAGGGGGTGCAGCTGGTGGTCCTGCTGGTGCTGCAGTTGGTGGTCCTGCTGGTGCTGCATGTTGACTTGCACCGGAGGTGCCAGGTTGGTCTTCTTCATCCGAGGAGGGCAGAGGCTGTTCGACACCAGTGAGCTCCGTATCCTCTTGAGCCTGGGACTGGGACTCCTCAGCGTCTGCTGCTGTGTCCCCATCATCACCTGTTTTTGGGAGACACACACAATGTATGTTATGTTTCTGCAGGCATCAATGGTTGACACACCTGACAGTTGTGACTGTGCCTCTGGGTGCGGGCCTGTACATTGCATTGTCCTAAGTTGTCACAGTCAGGGGTTGATATTGGTGTAGCACATTGTCCTGCATTATTTGGGCATTTCTATGTATTTGTTGGGGTGTGAACATGGTCTGCATTGGTTGTATTTGGTTGACAGCCGGCCCTCCTTCCCACCCAGCCAGTCAGTTATCCCACCATGGACTGTGCTTGCATTGCAGGGAGTGAAAGTTGTCTTTCAGGATGTCAGTCAGTGGTGTCCTGCTGTTGGTTGTTGCACAGTTGCCAGCGGGGCCTTGTGCTCCCCACAGCAGTTGCCAGTGTCAGCCATCTTGTCAGTTGTTTTCCACTCCCTGTGATGTGAGCATGGGTCAGGGTGGTGTTGATGGGACAGTTGTGGGGGTGAGCTATGTCTGTGACTATGACTCCCATCATGCTATTGCCTCCACCCCACTTCCCAGCATTCCCATACTTACTTGCTTTTGTGGGGAGTTCAGTGTGTGTGGGTGTGAGAGCAATGGCAAGATGGCTGACAGTGGTGTCCTGCTGTTGGTTGTTGCACAGTTGCCAGCGGGGCCTTGTGCTCCCCACAGCATTTGCCAGTGTCAGCCATCTTGTGAGTCCCTTTCCACTCCCTGTGATGTGAGCATGGTTGTGAGTGGTGTTGATGGGCCAGTTGTGAGGCTGAGCAATATCTGTGCCTACTACTCCCATCATGCTATTGCCTCCACCCCCCTTCCCAGCATGCCCATCCTTCCTTCCTTTTGACTCTGCTTCCCTGTGGGGTGGGCTGCCTGTGCTGACAGGATGGCTGGGAGTGTTGTCCTGGCAGTTGTTTGGCTAAAAGTCCCAAGAGTGTCCCTGTGCTTCACACAACATAACCCAGGGTGGTGGTTCTTTGTGGGATCTTGAGTTAGGATGTGAGGCATTGCATCCTCCCAGGTGGGTTATGTGGAGTTTGTGTTGAGGGTGTGTGTGAGGGAGGTGCTTGTGACTATGGTCAGTGCTGCAAGTCCTCCTTCCCACCCAGCCAGATATCCCACCATGGAACGTGCTTGCATTGCAGGGAGTGGAAGTTGTCTTTCAGGATGTCAGTCAGTGGTGTCCTGCTGTTGGTTGTTGCACAGTTGCCAGCAGGGCCTTGTGCTCCCCACAGCAGTAGCCAGTGTCAGCCATCTTGTGAGTCCTTTTCCACTCCCTGTGATGTGAGCATGGTTGTGAGTGGTGTTGATGGGCCAGTTGTGAGGCTGAGCAATATCTGTGCCTACAACTCCCATCATGCTATTGCCTCCACCCCCCTTCCCAGCATGCCCTTCCTTCCTTCCTTTTGACTCTGCTTCCCTGTGGGGTGGGCTGCCTGTGCTGACAGGATGACTGGGAGTGTTGTCCTGGCAGTTGTTTGGCTAAAAGTCCCAAGAGTGTCCCTGTGCTTCACACAGCATAACCCAGGGTGGTGGTTCTTTGTGGGATCTTGAGTTAGGATGTGAGGCATTGCATTCTCCCAGGTGGGTTATGTGGAGTTTGTGTTGAGGGGGTGTGTGAGGGTAGGTGCTTGTGACTTTGGTCAGTGCTGTGAGTCCTCCTTCCCACCCAGCCAGATATCCCACCATGGAACGTGCTTCCATTGCAGGGAGTGCAAGTTGTCTCTCAGGATGTCAGTCAGTGGTGTCCTGCTGTTGGTTGTTGCACAGTTGCCAGCAGGGCCTTGTGCTCCCCACAGCAGTACCCAGTGTCAGCCATCTTGTGAGTCCTTTTCCACTCCCTGTGATGTGCGCATGGTTCATGGTGGTGTTGATGGGACAGTTGTGGGGGTGAGCAATATCTGTGACTACGACTCCCATGATGCCATTGGCTACACTGACTTGCCCAGCATACACAGAATTCCTTTCTTTCAGTGGTCTTCACTGTGTGTTGGTGTTGTAGTGGTGGCTACATGTCTGGATGTGTTTGTTAGTTATATTTGTGCCACTGCCTAGCTGTAGTTGTAGTTGTGTTTGTACATGTGATGACACGGTTAAATGTAACTTTGAGATGGCATGTGTTGTGTTTATCTGACTGACATACACATTTTGGGATGATTCTGTTCTGGTTGCTGTGTAATTGCTAAGAGTGCATGGTTTGACTCTCCCCTTGACAGTGATGTGTGTGTGTATTGTGGCAGAATATTGTGTACATTTGTTGTGTACTCACCAGGCTCTGGGATGTTTTCTAGTCCATAGACGCTCACTGGCGGAAGGATGGCCCGCACCTTCTCCTCCCAGGGCCTGAGGTATACTGGCTTGGCAGGAGGGCCACTGCCGGTGTGTTGGCTCAGGAGGTAGTCCTTCTTCAGCAGCTCCCGTACCCTCCTGCGCACGTCATACCACCTGTTCTGGATGTCAGTCTTTGTGCGCAGACATGGTGATTGTGCGTTCACCCTGTTGATGATCCTCTCCCACATCTTTGTTTTCTGGGAGATGGGTGTCTGTTGGACCAGTGCGCCAAACAGCTGTGGCTCTACCCTGAGGATCTCGTCTACCAGGACTTCCAATTCACAATCTAGGAACTTGTGATTCTTCTTTGGGGGCATGGTGATGGGTGGTGATGGTGAGTGATGTGTGTGTTGGTGTGCAGGTGAAGGTGTGTGAGTGTGTGTTTTGCTGGGTGTATGTGAGGTAACTATTTGTTGGTGTGCTGATGGTGTGTGGCTTGTGTGAGGGATGAGCTGTGGGTGTGTGGTTGCTGTCTGTTGAGTGCTGGCAGGTGAATAGCATTTGCAAAGGATCATGGTTGGGATTTGTGTCCTTTATATGGGTGGAGTTGTGGGTGTGTCTTTGTTCTCTGTCCCCACCCCCAGTATTTATTGGCTTTGTAATTGCTTGTTTGGCCTTTTTTTGTGTATTTTCCCTTAGTACTTTCTGTGCATGTTGGAAACGTTCTTGTGACCGAGTCGGACCCTGCAGTTGTCTCGTACGGTCTTCTCCGTTTCGTTCACGCTGTGTTTGTGCTATTTTCTATGCTGCGTACGCGTCTGTCGCGGTGTTTTGTGTTACTTCGGCTCGCAGTTTTGTATGCGTGTCGGTCGTACGGCTTGTCCTCCGTACGACTCGGTCGTGGTTTTCGAGCCTTGCATCGTACTTTGCGGTTTGGAGTTCGCGGGTACGTTTCGGTCGGATTTGTTCCGGGTGCGTGTCGGCCGGTTCGATTCGCGTGTTTTTCCGGCCGGATTGCTGTTTTCCGTGCGGCTCGGTCGTTCGGCTTGGGTTTCGTACGTGTCGGTCGGATTTTGCACGCTTTGCATCGTACTTGGCGGGTCGGGCGCCACAGGTACGTGTCGGTCGGAATTAATTCCGGCTCCGAGTCGGTCGGTGCTTTTTCCGGCCCGAATCGGAATCGACCCCAGAATGTTAAAACCAACTTCACTAAAAGATGTATTTTATCATTCTGAGTTGAGGCATACTAAATTCGTTTTTCTACCATGTTCCCTGAGTCAGTTAGGATTATAAGATGTTATAATCAAACTGCCCATTCTGGCCTATGGGGACAGGTAGCCTTGCAATAGCGAAAAACGAAATTGGCTGTAATTCACTATCAGGACTTGCCACACACACCAGGGCATGTCCTACCTCTTACATACAATGCACCCTGCCTGCAGGCCTACCTTAGGGGTGACTAACATGCAGAAAAGGGAAGGTTTGGGGAGTGGTAAGTGGGTGCACTTACCAAGTCGACATGGCAGTACCAGACTGCACACAGGCTCTGCAATGGCAGGCCTGAGACACGCTTTCCAAGCTGCTCCGGTGGGTGGCACAACCAGTGCTGCAAGCCCACCAGCAGCATTTGATTTACAGGCCCTGGGCACACGCAGTGCACTGTACTGACAGTAAATCAAATAAGCCAATCATGGAGTCACTAATCCATACATCAGTTTACAATAGGGAGCATATGCACTTTAGCACTGATCAGCAGGGGTAAGGTGCCCAGAGTCATAAAGCCAACAAAAACAGGTCAGAAAGAGTACAGGAGGAAGGCAAAAAGTTCAGGGATGACCCTGCAAAAAGGGCCAAGTCCAACACCCTTCTTTTTCAGACCTTGTCCTAGACGAAGTCAAATAAGCTTATGCTTCTGAATGGGCCCTTGCGTTGGCCACTGCATTTTATCATAACAATACTGGTTGGGATAAGGATTCCCCTAACCATGTCATTCCTATCAAGACTCACCCAAAGATTCCACAGGAACGAGAGGCAACAGACTGAAGAGTAGATCTCCACTTCCCGCTATCACCTAGTCCGCCCAACAAAGTCAAAGCGGACCAGTGGACAGGGGGAAGAGGGGAAACAAGGGAAGGAACAAAAAGAAGATTTTCCGGGATGACCTGGAGTGCCACGTTTCGTCCCTGGACAGGTACGTGACCCTGTACACAAGGCATTAGGGTAAGACTATATTTCAGATAGAGAGATACAAGTTTGTAAAGACAAGGTCTAATAAATATGTCAGTATTCTATACCTGATGCTTTCCCCTATTCCACTAGTATCCAAAATGAATGTTTCAGGAATCAATGAGTAATTCTGCATGGAAACAGCAAACAGAAAATATTACACTGTGTACCTCATCTCTGGTGTGCAATGTAAGAATACTTAAGTCATAGGCTTACCATAAATAGGAACATGGAAAAAAGAAAGCTTAGCCCAAAATCATCACCTCTGAGAGGTTTTGAATATGCAACACGAAGTATAAAAATGCAAAAATAATGCAGGCTAAGTATTTTTCAATATCCTTAATTTTGCAGGAATATTAATGTACTGACTGCCATATTTCAGCGCAGACAATATCAACAAAACAATGAGGAATGCAGATGTCCATTAAAATCATGGAAATCCAATCAGTTAAGTATTTCAAATACACTCTGTAACAGAATTTATGGCAGCTAAGCGCAAGCGTGTTGCCGCCTTGCCTATCCGATGCTTTGTGACTTCTTTTCTCTTTTCTTTCAGCAGGAGGGATTCCCGCAGAGCCGCCAAGGAGAAGAAATGCCGCCGCGAACCCGACGTCAAGAAACAGGAATCAATGGTGCCGCGGGACCCGGAAGCAGGTGAGTGACACCGTACGCAGAGACGCTCGCATGCACTAGAACGCGAAGTGCTCCTTCCGTCCCGATGCCTCCTGCTACAACTAGAGGCCCGGGCGGAGCATTCTCGACAGTACATCCCCCCAACTGGTTTGGGCTTCCATGGATATCGCCTATGAAAAAGACGTACTAAACGTGGAGCATGGACATGTCTCACAGGTTCCCAAGTGCGATCCTCAGGTCCCTATCCCTTCCAATGTGCCAAATACTGAAGTCTACCCCGTACACGTCTAGAATCTACAATAGATCCTACTTCAAATTCCTGTTGGTCCTCCACGTTGACAGGAGCAGGATGGTCTGGCAACACAGTTCCCTGTACAACAGGTTTCAGTAGCGACACGTGAAAGACGGGATGTATCTTCAGAGTCCTAGGGAGTTCAAGTGTCATAGCTATAAGGTTTATGATATTTATGATATTATAGGGGCTATAAAACAGGGTTTGAATTTCCTAGTCCGTTTCATTGCGATGTGGTGAGTAGACAACCAGACCTTATCCCCAATGGCATATTCAGGACTTGGGCGGCAATGAAGATCTGCATTCTTCTTGTACTCAGCCTTGGCTTTGTCTAGGTTGACCATGGCGGCTTTCTGTATCTCATGTATCTGTTTAACAAACTCTAGTGCAGCAGGAGCCGCTGTGGAGACAGTAGGAAGTGGTAACAGAAAATGTGGATGAAAACCGTATGAACAGAAAATGGGAGAAGAGTCTTAGAGGAGTATATACTGTTGTTAATAGAAAATTCAGCCGCCCATAGATATGTGTCCCAATCAGAGGTGCATTGTAATAACTGACACCTTATATACTGCTCTAGGCATTGCTTGACCATTTCTGTCTGTTCATCAGTTTGTAGATGATGTACTGAGAAAAGGCACATATCGATTTGCAAAAGAGTGCCCAACCCTTTCCAAAACTTAGAAATGAACTGAGGACCACGATCTGAAACCATTACAGAAGGAAGCCCATGTAACCTAACAATGTGTTGTACAAATAACAAGTCTAACTCCTGAGATGTAGGGAGGGATTTTAGGGATATAAAGTGGGACATTTTTGTTAACATTTCCACCACTACCCAAACAACAGTGTTTCCTTGTGTGGTTTTGGGTAACTCCACTATAAAATCCATTGAGATGGAATGCCAGGGACTAGAAGGAGTATTCATGGGAACCAATAGCCCAGCAGGTACTTGATGTGAACTCTTGCTTTGTGCGCATATGTATCATTTCTGTATGTAGTTCTTAGTATCGGTTGCCAGAGAAAGCCACCAAAAGTGCCTTCTCGCTAGTTCTACAGTTTTCTTATAACCAGGATGACCTGCGAGTAAATAAGCATGACTCCATTCTAAAACTTGCCTTTGTAATTCTGCTGTGGGAACCACTAATCCCCCTTCTATGTATAGGAGGTAATTAGTTCTTATCCTTTTATGTGTAATCTCCCATGCGTTCACCTCCTCAGGGTCTTGTGCTACTGACACCTTCTGACTGAAATCCTCTTCAGAACACACCACCCCAAGGATAAGTTCAGTGGCAATAATTGGAGTGGGTTCCCATTCCTGATCCTCAATCTCATAACCCAATCTAGATAAGGCATCTGCCTTTCCATGTCTCTTTCCCGGTTGAAATTGAATGACAAAATCAAATTCGCTAAAAAAACAAAGCCCACCCTAATTGTCTCATAGACAGGGCTCTTGCAAATTTCAGGAATAAGAGAGTTCTATGATCCGTGAGGACAGTGACCTTATGTAAGGCTCCCAACAAGTATTGGTGGCATTCCTCAAAAGCTCTTTTTATGGCTAATAATTCCTTGTCACCCACGGAATAGTTTTGTTCTGCAGTATTTCGTTTGGGGGAATAGAAAGCCACTGGATATAAGCATCCTGTGGTTGTATCTCTCTGAGACAGGACACCCCCCTATAGCCAGCTGGGAGGCATCAGCCTCTACTGTAAAAGGTTGAGAAGGGTTCGGCTGTTTTAGTACAGGAGCTTGAGTAAAAACTTCCTTGAGTTTCTGCTTCAGGACACCAAAAGAATGTTACCCCTTTCTTAAGAAT
Source organism: Calotriton arnoldi (assembly GCA_963921515.1). Lineage (NCBI taxonomy): Eukaryota > Metazoa > Chordata > Amphibia > Caudata > Salamandridae > Calotriton > Calotriton arnoldi. Next base: position 190,999 of record CAWUFW010002481.1, read on the forward strand.
TTTAGTTATAGGCGAGGCTAGTACTGAAAATTCTCTATGAATCGTCTATAGAAGTTTGCGAACACTATGAAATTCTGCACCTCCTTCACCGATCTATGGGATTGCCATCGTGTAATTGCTGAAACTTTGTGGGGATCCATACCTACTCCGTCCGGAGATAGGATAAACCCTAAAAAGGCCATTTGCTGTGTGTGAAATTCACATTTCTTTAGTTTTACGAACAAATGGTTTTCCTTAAGTTTCATCAGTACTGCCCGTACATGGGTTTCATGCTCTTCTATGGAAGATGAGTAAACCAAAATGTCATCGATGTAAGCTATGACATATATGTCCAACATTTCTCTCAGAACTTCATTTATGAAGAATTGGAATGCTGCTGGAGCGTTGCATAAGCCGCAGGGCATTACTAAGTACTCATATAAATCAAATTTGGTGTGAAAGGCAGTCTTCCGCCAGATGATATGCCCCTCATAAATCTAGCTTGGTAAAGATCTTGGATTTTTTTACTTGATCCAACAAAGATGAAATTAGGGGCAATGGATATCTGTTCTTTATTGTGTTCTCATTCAGTGCTCTGTAGTCAATGCAACACCGAAGACCCCCTTCCAGCTTTGGGATAAAAAAAGGCGGAGAAGAAGCAGGAGATCTAGAGGGGCGGATGAACCCAATGTGTAGCATCTCGTCTAGATATTCCCTGAGATATATATTCCCTTTTTCAGTAAGAGCATGAATAAGACTACACGGAATCTGAGCTCAAGGAATTAAATCAATTCTACAGTTGTATGGTCTGTGTGGGGGAAGGACGGTGGCCTGTTGTTTGTCGAACACATCCGCCAAATCATTATAACATTATTATATCATTATAACAAAAGGGAGTTCAGGCCCCTCATTTTCACATGCTCCAACTATTTTAGATTGTCTCGACTTCTTATCTATGCAATGGTCATTGCAAAAAGCAGAATGGAAGGCTAATGACTTCTTTATCCAATCTACCTCAGGATTGTGTTGAGTTAGCCAAGGTATGCCCAATATGGCTGGAAATTGAGGAGACTGAATCAAATCAAAAGAAATGAATTCAGTATGAGTGTCATCAATCTGAAGTGTCAAGGTACCAGTAGCCTGCGTGACTGGATTGGACTTGATTATACTGCCATCAATTGTTTTAACCTCTTCTGCAACACCTTTTTGTTCAATAGGTAACTTCATGGACCTGGTCCATTGTAGGTCCATGAAATGTCCGGTGGCACCAGAATCCAACATGATTTTTACTTGAATGGACTGGTTTTCCCAGAGTAAACATGATGCAACAAACAAATGGGAGTTAGTAAGTCCTGAATTGTTCTGAGGAAGATATTGGGAGACTATCAACCCTGACCCACCCGAAGCTCTTGTCCCCTTAGGCTTCGGGTTTAGTAGTTTCCCGATTCCTTACGTTGCTTTGGTTTAACAGGACAATCTTTCAGGAAATACCCTTGCTTCCCACAATACAAACACAATTTCATGTCCCGTCTACGCTGTCTTTCCTCATCACTAATAGTACCCCTTATGCTGCCTATCTGCATGGGTTCTGCTTCTGACATTGTTTTTTCTACTTCAGTTCTTTTCTCTTTATAGAAAACAAGTTGTGCTTCTCCACGACCTTTTTCCTTCTTCCTTTTGTGTAGCTTATGGTCCAGTTTCACCACCAGATCTATGAGGGTGCTACAGGTGTCTGGAGGATCCACCACTTGAGTCAAAAGATCCTTCAGTTCATCCCTAAGTCCCTTATAAAACAAGGCACTACATTTGGCCGTAGGCCATCCAGCCTCTGCCACTAAGCGATTTCACTCTGCTATATACGTCATTAAATCTTTGGTCCCCTGTTTGAGATTTAACACCTCTAAATCAACAGACTGGATAAAGGAATGTCTATCAAACAGTTTCTTTAATTAGTCTTTAAAGGCATTATAGTCATAAAGGAGAGGATCATTACAATCAACCAATGGTATGGACCAAGTCGCTGCCACTCCCCCCAAATAAGAAAGCACAAACGCCACCTTTGCTTGCTCGGGTGGAAAGCAGGCTGCCTTATACATAAAGTGTAATTGACATTGGTTGATGAAGGAGGCGAACCTTGATAGATCTCCCCTAAACCTTTCGGGATGGGCTAAAGGTATAGAAGGCAGGGTAGTGACCTGTATGACTTGATTCCCTGAAACAGAGGCGGTGGAGTAAGGAGGAAAGACATCCCCTGTGGCCCCCTGTGCTGGCCCTGTGGAAGTGGTTTGTCTAGTATCTCTTTGTAGCGTATCTACTCTTAATGTGAGTGCTTGTGTTTCCTTTTGTAAATTACCTATTATGTGCGCCAGATCGGCAAGTGTAATTAGATGCTCTTCCATTTCGTTCAGGTGGAAAAATCAACGTGGGCTTCGCGTTCTATCAAGACTCACCCGAAGTCTCCACAGGAACGAGAGGCAAGAGACTGAAGAGTAGATCTCCACTTCCAGCTATCACCTAGTCCGCCCAACAAAGTCAAAGCGAACTAGTGTACAGGGGGAAGAGGGGAAACAAGGGAAGGAACAAAAAGAAGATTCTTCGGGATGACCTGGAGTGCCAAGTTTCGTCCCTGGACAGGTACGTGACCCTGTAAACAAGGCATTAGGGTAAGACTATATTTCAGATAGAGAGATACAAGTTTGTAAAGACATGGTCTAATAAATATGTCAGTATTCTATACCTGATGCTTTCCCCTCGTCCACTAGTATCCAAAATGAATGTTTCAGGAATCAATGAGAAATTCTGCATGGAAACAGCAAACAGAAAATATTACACTGTGTACCTCATCTCTGGTGTGCAATGTAAGAATACTTATGTCATAGGCTTACCATAAATAGGAACATGGAAAAAAAAAAGTTTAGCCCAAAAATGATCACCTCTGAGAGGTTTTGAATATGCAACACAAAGTATAAAAATGCAAAAATAATGCAGGCTAATGTATTTTTCAATATCCTTAATTTTGCATGAATATTAATGTACTGACTGCTATACTTCAGCGCAGACAATATCAACAAAACAATGAGGAATGCAGATGTCCATAAAAATCATGGAAATCCAATTAGATAAGTATTTCAAATACACTCAGCTGCTATAAATTCAGTTACAAAGCGCGAGCACGTTGCCACCTTGCCTACCTGATGCTTTGTGACTTCTTTTCTCTTTTCTTTCAGTAGGAGGGATTCCCGCAGAGCCGCCAAGGAGAAGAAGAAACGCCGCCCGCGAATCCGACGTCAGGAAACAGGAATCAATGGTGCCGTGGTACCCGGAAGCAGGTGAGTGATACCGGACACAAAGGAGATGCTCGCTCGCACTCCTTCCGCCCCGATGCGTCTTTTTGTATATACGCCGCTCCGCCCCTGCTACAACTAGCAGCCCGGGCGGAGCATTCTCGACAATTCCTATACGGTCTTCATCTCAAGTACAACCACAGTATCCTATTGAATGGGATGCTAAAGCACCGTTAAGGAAATTCTTTCCGAACTGGAATACCAGGGGGTAATTGAGCCCTATGCATCTCATATGAATAATCTTCTTTTTCCTGTTCTGAAACCTGATCATTCCTTTCGCATAGTCTTAGACTATAGACATTTGAATAGTCATACACGCACATTTGCAGTGCAAAATACACATAGTACGGCTCTTATTAATAACATAGCCCGTAAAAATACAAAACCACTTTGGATATTTCCAATGGTTTTTTCAGTCACAATTTGGCTCCTGAGAGCCGTGACTGGTCTGCCTTTAGTGCCTTAGGGGCCCATTACGATACCCGGCGTAAAAGAATCCGCCAGGCATGGAAGCGGCAAAAATCCGCCCGCACACACCGTCTGAACACCGACCACGCCATTACGATTACACAAACCGAAAACCGCCATCGGCGGAAAACCACACAAGATACCGCCCGCCATCGTCCGAGTCGGAGTCAAACCGCCCGCCACGGACGGAAACACGCACGACAACACAAAACCGCCCGCCCTCACGGCCGACACACCGCACGTGAGATTACGATCGCACCGCCATGAGCGCGGGAAAACTACAAATATACCGCCCGCCTGCGCAAACAACGCCGATGAGAATCGACACGGCAGAAGCCATGGCGCCCACGTCCCTGCACAGAAACCATCCGCTGACAAAAACAATCGCACACAACATGGCCAACAAGTCCACACAGCAAGGCACGCACAAATACACAAGCACAGTACACATCCCGAAAACACCCCCTGGACAAACAAAAACTACAAAGGCCAGAACCCCAGACACAACACACCTGAAAACAACAGACCATGAGGACACACCCACATAGGTAAGTACAAAAGCAGCACTCCCACAGACCACAACCCCTTGCAACATTGCAAACTAGAGAGGAGAGGAGAGGACACAGTGACACAGCAAGGACAGCAGCACACCACAGAAACGCACACATCACAACCACCACCACCACCACCACCAAACACCGGCACCACAAACCCCCTGCACATTACACAACACACACCGCACCAGCACCACAAACACCATGGCACCACAAAGAATGCCCAAGTTCACGCCCATTGAGCTGACGGTCATGGTCGACGAGATCATCAAGGTGCACCCACAAATCTATGGGAACCTGGTCCAGCACACACCACCAGCCACCAGAAACAGAATGTGGAACCGGATCGTAGACCAGGTCAATGCAGTCGGGACCCTGCCCAGGAACAGAGTAGAAATTAACAAACGGTGGAATGACGTCAAGAGCCTGGTCAAGAAGAAGGAGACCAAGAACAGAGAGCTGGCAGCCGTCACTGGCGGAGGGAATCCCGCGCTCTTCAAGACCTTCAAAGCGTGGGAGGAGAAGGTGCGAGTCATCATACATCCCGAGATCCTCGCCGGATTAGCAGGGGGAGTGGAGGCTGGTAAGTACAAACAAATATATACCAGCACACCGCTATGTACTCACATGCACTACCACCATGCCACAGCTCCCAGGGACAAACACCCCCATATCCAGCACACAATACACAACACATCACACACACATGCAACAGACACCACCACACACAGCCCAAACAGAACAACTGTAAGATGCGTGGGGACATGTGTACACTCAGCCAGCCACGTAACCACCAACAGGTCCCCAAATATGCCAGAAGCGCCACAACGAGCACCCACCACACCCATGTGTCCGCCATAGCTGCACTAACCGACAAGTAACAGGTAAGTGGCAGGAACACAAAGTGCAGTGGGTGGGAGGGTGGACAGCCCAAGTACAAAACACACCAGGCCCCTAGTCCCACAGCACAGCAAGGAGGAGCATCCCCCACACCCCATAGCCACGTGTCAGCCACCGCAGTGCACAACGACAGCCGAAAGGTAGACATCACGGTCCACAGCAATCGGTGTCAGTGGGTGTCCAGCCACCACCACGACCCACAACACCCCCCCACCCCCACAGACCTGCAACATGGAGCACCCCCGCTTAGAACCATGTGGCATCCAGTACAGTGCACGCCCGAACAACCTGCAGGTGGGAAACTGGACAGGGCTGGATTACTGGAGGCATGAGGACCGTAACACGACCAACACATGGGACATGTCACGTAGCAGACGAACACGCAGCACCGCCCACCGTCACGAACAAGTGAACAATGTGCACACGGACATGAACCACAGACTCACACCTCACATGACCCATCACAGACACAGCAACACCCAAGGAGCCACGTCTGCATGCACAAGCCACACTGAATATAGTACCACACGGCAGCCACTGTGCAACTCATCACACACAACCGAAACACCATTGAAGTCCTGTCCATGTAGCCCCTACTGCCTGTCAACCACACACCCCACAACTACGCCTATGTAAGACAAACAACACTAGACGCAACAGAGCGGAACAACATAAATGCACACGAACACCACTGAACCCATCAAACACACAGACACACCATGCACATACAACATACCATCCATCCCATCCGTCAGCCCCAGTCTCATGAAAGGCATGTCATCCGCACAGCTGCCACACATACAGCAGTCACGCTAAGATACATGCCCATGACCAACCATGTGCCAGAAGTCAATGAAGCGCACGACACACTGTGAGCAACAACACACAACATGGGCCACACCCCCCCCGAGCACTGCAGTGATGCACATGGCACAGGGCAGCACGCACACCAAGGAGATGGGACAACTGCAATACGTTGGCTGGCACACAACCATCACTCACTCATAACGATGCGTCCAATGCCATGTCCAGTAATCACAACAGACAGCAAATATGCAGGCCATGTCAGGCATGCACACACCTCAGACCATGCACTGTCATGCTGCCACAACACATGTCACGTTCGGCACCCATGGCTCACAGCATGTACCCCAAAAGCATATTCCCTCCCAAATGCGAATCTGGGGTATGTCCCCCATGTTGCCATATGCGTTCCTAAGCGTTCCATTTGAACCCCAAAAGCATATTCCCTCCCAAATGCGAATCTGGGGCATGGCCCCCATGTTGCCATATGCGTTCCTAAGCGTTCCATTTGAACCCCAAAAGCATATTCCCTCCCAAATGCGAATCTGGGGCATGGCCCCCATGTTGCCATATGCGTTCCTAAGCGTTCCATTTGAACCCCAAAAGCATATTCCCTCCCAAATGCGAATCTGGGGCATGGCCCCCATGTTGCCATATGCGTTCCTAAGCGTCCCATTTGAACCCCAAAAGCAAAGTACAAACCAGACCCAGGATGGGCCAGGAGCCCGCATACACCAGAGTCACAATAAGTAGGGGCACAGCAACACACCCATCGGCATGGCCAATCCGTCCCATGCCACATGTGCACAGCACACAGTCCCATTGCCAAGCACACACAACTACAAATGGTACAGCCACACACACGCCTCCGGGAAACCCATGTACGAGATTGCACGAACTGTGAATGTCAGACGACAAATACATACTTCGCCAGGTGCAACACAATAACAAATCTCATTCTCTCCACAGGTGACGAACTGCTGGATGCTGGGGATGGAGACAGCAGCCAGCACAGCCAGCCTACAAGCCCCCAACGAGGACACACGGATGTGGAGGATCTGTCCACCTCTTCGGACACGGACCACCAAGCAGGCCCATCTGGTGTGGCAGGGCCCAGCCGCTCCCCAGGACCCCTCCTACCCACCAACCCATCATCCAGGGCTGCTGAACATTCCCAGCCCCCTGCTGCCACTGTCGTTGCAGCCACACCCACGGTCATTGCGGCCACACCCACGGTCATTGCGGCCACACCCACGGTCATTGCGGCCACTACCACTGCCGCAACCGCCACCATCGCCGCACCGAGCACCACCGCCGCCACCACCACCACGTCTTTGCTGGCACCAGCCCCAGCGCAGGTGGTGGCCCGGCCGACTGGATCCACCCTGGGAGCCACAGCGAGGACCGTGGTGAGCAATGTGGCTAGTGGGCAGGCCGGTGGCAGCAGGACTGGTAGGAGGAGCAGGGTCAGGGAAACGCCAGCCTCCCCTGGGAGCCACGCCCTGCCTCAAATGGCCAGAGTCCTTGGGGCCTATGAAGAGGCCCAAGGACAATGGGCCAGGTCAGCTACAGACACGCGTGAGGTGCTGGGGGTGCTGAGGTCCATGGACGTCCGTATGGGCCAACTCGTGGACCTCATGGGCCAGCTGGTGGTGGCGGTGAGGTCACAGCCAGGGACAGCAGCTCCCCCTCCGCCACCACCTGCCGGGGCGCAGGGTCGAGCAGCAGTGTCCAGTTCCCCTGCGTCCACAGCCAGTGAGCACACCTCAACCACCAGCATGTCGCAAGCAGGCACCCCCTCGCAAACGTGGAAGGGGCCGTCCGAAGTGGAAACAGATCTCCCGGGAGGACTTCGCACGCTCCAGACGCAAGTGAGGCAGCCAGCCAGCCTTCCTTGACCACCCACTGCATTGACTTGGACTACGATCCCACTCCACACAGCCATCTGGATGGCATGTGTGTGTTGGACTATGGACATAGAACCAGTGGGTACACCCTGAGCATCACGCAGCCATGACCGACAGCTCATTGTCACTGCACGCACCACTTTTGTCATCACCTTACACACAATCACATGTCACAGTTTGAAATAAATGCACCTCTTACACAAACTGCTGTTTGTGCCCTGTGTTTTATTTGTACGGAATACAACGGCCACCTTGGGCGGAAAGGCACCTGATGCGTGGCATGGCAATGGAACCGGAGGGCCTGTAGGGACCTAGGGGTGGGAGACAGAACAGGAGCACATTCAATGAGTGTGTCACACACCCATCACACAGTACATGTCAACAACTACAAGCAATGTACACACATCGCACAGAGCAATAGGGCACAATGCCACAGCCACCAACAGTGGCATACAACCCTGGCCATGGAGCGTTGACACACAGCACGCAGTGAACAAACGGCCACCCTGACACAGCACACACACACCTGCACAGATACAGCCACATCAGCCGTCGTACATGGACACTCACCGTCAAGTGAAGTAGTGGGCGATGAGCTGCTGCCGCACATTACCAGCTTCCTCCTCTCCGCTGTCCTCCTCACTCGAGCTGTCCTGGTCTGCGGGCTGGGGCCCTGGTTGATCTCCGTCATCCACGATGAGGGGGATCTGCTTCCGAATGGCCAGATTGTGCAGCATGCAGCACGCCACCACTATCTGGCACACCTTCTGTGGGGAGTACGCCAGCGCACCCCCGGTGCGGTCCAGGCACCTGAACCTGGACTTGAGGAGGCCAAAGGTACGCTCGACCACACGTCTGGTCCTCCCATGTGCCTCATTGTAGCGATCGTCTGCTGGGGTGCGAGGATTCCTCAATGGACTGAGCAGCCATGCCCCATTCGGGTACGCAGAGTCACCTGGGTGTGAGGGACACAGAGAACCGTTGCTATTCCAACTGGACAGGGGACAGCATCGCACAACCAGCACGCTACACCACTCCACATACTCACCGACAATACAGCCACGATCCTGTTGCAGATTGGACATCAGTCGTGGCAAGATGCTGTTGCGCATTATGTGTGCGTCATGGGCCGAGCCTGGGAACTTTGCACACACGTGGGTGATCACCATGTCCGCAAGGCACACCACTTGCACATTCAGGGAGTGCGTGTGCTTCCTGTTGCGGTACAGGTGCTCAGTGGCCTGTGGTGGAACAAGGCCAACATGTGTGCAGTCAATGGCTCCAACGACGTGTGGGATTCTGCCAAGGGCATAGAATGCACCCTTCACTGCCGCCAATTCACGAGTCCTGGGGAAGCGGATGTACCTGTTTCGGTACAGCATCATGGCTGCCAGTACATCCCTCAGCACCTTGCTGAACATGGGCTGGGACATCCCTCCTCCACTGCCCACTGTGTGCTGGAATGACCCAGTGGCGAAGAAATGCATGGCGGCCATCACCTTAGCCGTGGGGGTGACAGCTGTCGGATACACCCTGCGGGGACGGAGATGGGGTTCCAACATGGCACACAGTCGATGCAGGGTTGGCCTGTCCAGCCGAAACTTCCTAATGACCTCTGTATCGTCCATGTCCGCCAGCAATTGGTATGGGCGGTCAATGTTCGGTCTCCGCCTAGGGAAATTGGCAGTGGACACATGTCAAAGCAACACAACACATAGCAATTTCGCATACACATCACTGACATGACTGAGCAAGCACATGAGCCACAGCCCAGCTGTCAAGCTGGGATGGCACGGCCACAATACACTTACACAGGTCTCCCAACAATGGCAATGGCTAGTGATACAAACCACTGCCATGTGCATGCACATGGGGATCTAGGCCCCAATGACTTGCAGGGCGTGCTGATGGGGACTGACTGCATATTCGTCAAGCGGCAACGCCACGGCAACATGAATGTCTGCTGAGCATGGAACTGCTTCCGAGGCTGGATGAGTATGGCACACGACGACGACGATGTGGGCACAGGCTGAGCGGCCAAAACAAGTGGGACCTGTGGCACGAGGGGATATGAGACAGTAGTAGGTGTCAGCACTGCACCCTATGTACAGCACTGTACGGATCACACCTCACGAAACATTGACAGGTGTCCACATTGACAGCCCCATGCCAAGACGGCTGTGTGCTTGCAGTCACACGTCACAGGTGAGAGGTTACATTGCACGTGCCAGGTGGCAGACGTACATAGTGGGAGCTGGCATGTGTGTGCATGTGTCTCCTGTTCAGGATCCACCAGATGGGCGCTGACTCTGTACTGACCATTGGACACAGCATGTTCCGTGGAAGGCTTGTGTGTGTGGGATGGTGGCACTGGATGTGCCTCCGTTGGGTGGGGGGCCATGCACAGGGCGGGTACGTCGATGATTGCGCATTGTTGGTCACGGTGGGTGCACCCACTAAGATGTGTTGCCCTGTGTTCAATTCCTATGTCCGCATGATGATGGACTGTAGATGTGGGCAGACTACACATTGGTCGATGTGCTGTCTATATGCATGTGCCTTCACACCAGGCACAGCTGCCCCTGCACATGTGACCCCTGCTGGACTCGCTGCTGGGTCTGTGGAGCTGATGCACCTTCTGTGCGTGGGGCGGACAGCTCTCCTCACTTCCCTCATTGCGCATGTCATGACTTTGCCGCAGGTGACATGGATCATGGAGGGCCCACATGTACGCGTGGGTAGGCTACACATGATTGTTCACTGGTCGCCACCCCCAGTCAGTGTTTCGAATGGGAAGGTTGTCGTGCTGGTGGTATGTTCGATGTGGCGGATGGGCGGGCCTAGGTGCGGGCTTACATTCCGGACATGGGGGGTAGTTGGATTGGCGACTAGTTGCAGTACACACGGGACACGTCTCTTCCTTTCCACATCTGGGTCATCCCTTGTACTCACTGACAGTGATACAGTCATCTTCGCCCCAGCCCTCATGTCCTCCCCTCGCTCCCCCAATATGCATGTGCACCTGCGAGGCTAGCGCTTGCACAGGCAGCCCCAAGCTCGCACCAGAGAGGGCAAGGAGTGTATGTGTGGGTCCAGTTGCACGAGTGGGCTGTCTCAGGGTATGATGTGTTGCGGGACGCCGTCCACCTGCGTGGTGCCCCAAATGGAGACCCGGCCTGCATGGACTATGCATCACAGTCTTCGCCTTCCGGATCCGCCACCTGCGACACCCAGTGGCTGTGGCTGCCCTTGCGGCCAGGCCGCGTCCGTCTGTGACTGATGGCCCACACATTCACTCTTTGGCCTCTCTGGGGAGGGCTCGGGGGTGGTGGCGCACGCGCTTGCACTTAGTCGCAATGGCATGTGGCGTGGTTGGTATAATGGGCAATGGATGGGATGGTGCGAGCCACCTCCCGTGACGTCAGTGCTGCTCGTGCTGTGGTGCGTCCCCCTAAACTTCCATTTGACTTGTGCCATGCTAGACGTTGAGGTTCTATTGCCTGCGTGATATGACCAGGAGGAGCGCGAGGAGACCTCTCACACACCATGCTCCACTGCCATCCCGTGCCCTGTATCGCCTGTGCGGATTGACTATGTTGGGGTTACACCTGGTCGACTGGGGCTGTGTGTGCCTTGTCAAGGGGCATGGCGGGCGCACAACAGGATCCAGCTTGTCCACAGAGGGTGGGCTGAGGTGCGCCTGGTACCGCTTTGTACGTGTGCCCGGCTGCTGTGCACACACGTGTTCACTCCCCCCGACAGGTGTCCTCTCACAATGCCCAGGGAAGCGGTGGTGTACTGTTCATGACCCCTCCCGACACGGCGTGCTCCAACTTGGCATGTGCGCATCTACCCGTCACACCCACCCACCTGAGCACTGCGTCCATACGACTTCACACGACACATGTGTGTCTTCCACAGTTGTGCTACTCATTTGCGTTGACATCCAATACCAGTGGACTACATGGTCATGTCACGACTGCCGTGTACTTCACATACTCTCATCCTCTCTCATTCGTACTTGTGAAATGAGTCAGCGGAGACAGTTTTGGTTTCAAACATTATATTGAGTCTTCTGTCCTCTGTGATGCAGTATAGTGGACACTACTGGCAGCGGAATACATGTTGAGGATATACTGAGCATGATTGCAAATGGGATAGGGTGTGGGGTTACATGTGATTGGCTGTTGCATGTGGGATGTGGGCTTCAGAGTTACATCTGCTTGGCCAAGGCTGTGCTAATGTACATTTACGTATAGCTGCGGAGCTGCGGACTTTGACACAGACGGTATACATGTAGCCTACCAGACCGCTTGGCATCATGGGCACAGTCCATCTCAGTTCCATGTGACAGGTTTGCTGCGGTTGTTCCTCATGCACGCGTGCATGTGTGATGACATCAGGGCATGTGCTTGCGTGCATGCAGCGGCGTGCCACTTGTTGTTGCACTGTGGTGGTTACTGGACATGTCACAGTCACTGGGGTCGTGTTGTTGTTGTATGCACTTGTCGTCCATGCAAAGGTCCTGGTATGGGATTCCCGGGGCGGGGGTGGGAGGGGTGCAGCACCCACAGACTCCAGGCGACCTATTCATGTCCACTGAGCGGTGTGTGTGTCCATGGGCGCTGGATCCATGTCGTGTCCTGGTTGTTCGTGCAGTTCCGTCCATGTGGGTGCGATACACAGACCCCATGCCACTGCCTCCCACGATGCATGCGGTGTTCCTGGATGTGATGGGGGACAGTGTGCATGTCCCGGTCATATCCGATGTCATGGCGATGTCGTTGATGGTGTGGTTACAGTTGCCGGTCGTTTGGTATGGCTGTTGTGGTGGTGACTGGCCAGTCCGTGCGGAAGCTAAGCATGGGTGCGGGGTTGGACATCATAGGTCAATCGGGGAACCTGCGTTGTGGTCCGACGAATTTACAGGTTGTCAGGTATGCGATGCCGTCCAGCAGGGCTTCCATGTCATTGGTGGTGTACATGTTTGCCAGCCAATGTAGCGGATGGTGGCTGTCAAGGTGTTGTTCGTAAGTTGTCCCTTGGAGGACCATGATGGGGCATGCTGGGTGACATTTGATGTAGCTGTTCTCGATGATCCGTCGTGTGGAGGCACAGTGGTCCCATTTCAGTGCGGGTGCGATGTTGGCCACATACGCCATGCCCCCATAGGCAGAGCAGGCCCTGTCGTGTGCGTCCAGAGGGAGGAGTAGTGGTAGCAGGTCCGCCTTTAGACATGCCGGGTTGGAGAGGCATATCTCCACGGGATGCTGGTAGGGACACCTCCGACAGTAGAAGACGGGCATGACGCAGCTGAACAATGTGATGCGGTAAGTCAGTCGGTAACTTACGTTCAGCAGGGACAGGAGATCGCATCCCAATATATGTAACAGGTTGGTTTTGTACAGCTTGAGCTGTCCGGCGTAGTTGGGTAGGTGTGTTGCGGTTGCCATTTCGCAGCGGTGCGTTGTGGTGGCGTGCTCCGGATGTGTGTGCAGTCTGCAATGTGCACGCTCCGAGGTTGCTGTGAGCTCTGTGTAGTCGTAGGGAGACAGGACTTGTGTTCTGTTGGCTTGTGCGGAGGACACGGGCCCTCATCCCACATGCTTCTCAGACAGTTCAAGGTCAGTGATGTGTGACTCCTTCCAATTAACTTGCATGTGGCCGACATGGGGGAGTGTTTTCTTCTTTCTTCCCCGTCCGTTGTGTGCTTCTGTGATATGCGCTATCTGCCCTGTGGTCGGTCTCCTCGGCATGCCTGTGTTGGTCTATTCTTGGACAATGGCTGTATTCACCGGCTTCTGTCGTAGGGCTGTGGTTTCGGAGTTGGAATGGAAGGTCATTCAGTGCTGTCTGCTCTCCCTTGTGTGGGCGGCAGGCTGCCTTTCCGCTCTGCGTTGGGCCTTGTGTGTGATGTTATTCTTGGGCCACCTGTTGTCGGTCCCCGGGCTCTTTGGTGTTCCGTTTTATGCGTCTTGTTCATATGTGCAGGGTGGTATGGGTGTTTCAGTGTGGTACTGGCGTTCCTCTTCCCGAAGGGGCCCTGCTTCTCCTAGTTGGTGTTGCCGCCGCTGTGTGCTACGCCATGTTTGTTACACTGGGGTGTGTCCTGCTGTTGCGTGACTTCACTGACATGTGTGCGTCGGTTGTGTGGCGTTGGGTGTTGTCCGTGAATTGGGCGTTGGGGACATGTCTGTGGCAGGCCTGTCACGTGTCATGTGCGTTCGGGGTGGGGCTGATGTGTGTGCTGCTTGGATGTGTCCCTGTGTCTGTGTGCGACGCATGCATGGCGCTGCGGTTGGCCTCTGCGTTGTGCGCATGTGTGGCGGCGTCATCGCCGCTTTGGGGCCGTGACGGGGTCGTTGGTTCCTAGTCCCAGGTGGTGTGTACACATGTGTTACGCGATGTTACGATTTGGCCTGTGTGTCATATGTGGATGCAATGGTGGATGTGTAGTGTACACGCGCTGGTGGGGGGTTGTCCGCTTTTTCCGCCCTTGCACTGTGTGCGCTGTTTGCGTGCACTTGTTGTGTGTGTGCCTACCTGCGTCTCCGCGGTACGTTGCGTCCTTGGTGGTGCATCAGCAGGAGCATGGGGAGGGCCTGCAGTGCTGGATTCATGCTCGGGGAGCCGCTTCTTCGTTGTCCGTGCTCGGCGTCCGTGTTACCGCTTCGGTTTGTCGTACGGTATCTCTTGGCCGTGGGAGCCGTTTGTTTGCGGCATCGTAATTTATGCGCCGGGCGGGATGTGTTTTCGTCGGACGGTGTGTGTCAGTTGGGCTGCGCCGCTACGTGTACGGGCGCACTTTGATGGCGGACGGTGTTGCTGGCTTGCCGGCGGTGTTTGGCCTACTTTTCGCATCGTAATTGGGCGGGCGTGTGGACTGCTGCGTGCCGGCGGTAACTGGTGGTTTTTGCATCCGCCAGCACGGCGGTTGTGCTTCCGTCCGCCATCGTAATGGGCCCCTTAGGCTTTTAAATGCGCTATGCTCGGTGCCCTATGGGCTATAAGAATAGCCCTGGAGTTTTTGCAGCACAAATTGTGTCAATTCTTCATGATATTGACCCTGATGCTCTGTCCTATGTGGATGATATCTACCTGACAGACAATGAATTAAACCCCCATTTAGTGAGAGTGGATCGCATAATATTGGGATTTGCTAAACTTGGCTACAAGTTCAACATTTAAAAATCTAACATAGCTTTTCTCAGTGTCCCTTTCTTAGGATATGAACTTACCAATGAGGAAAAGAGTCTTGCCCCTCATTTTTATGAGAAATGTGCACAATTGCAACCTCCAAACACAATTTAAAAAATTGGAGTCCCTGCTGGGATTTTTTTATTTTGGTAGGACGTCCATACCTGATTATGCACAACGCATAAACCCCCTTTATGCATTAATACATCCAGATTTTTCCATTTCGTCTTGGACATCAGACCACACAGAAACACTCAGATCTTTACAATCTGAATTGCTTGAAACACAACACTTGCATATATGCGTTAATACCACAAACCTCGCCATCAGGGTTTTATCGGATGCAATTGGATTTACATCTGTCACCTTTAATGAGGGTGAAACAGTTCATGTAGCATATAAATCACATTTATATTCCAGAAATGTGTTTTGCTTTTACTGACTGCTGTGCAGATGGCCATCCTTAAAGAATGGCCCCTTGCACAAGGGAAATGCATTATTGTTGTTACTACCGGTCCGGCCTTAGAGGCGGTCTCAAAAGCTAGTGTGGGGGCCATCTTTTATTGTTCCATAATGCCAACACCCTAACC
Organism: Calotriton arnoldi; assembly: GCA_963921515.1. Classification (NCBI taxonomy): domain Eukaryota; kingdom Metazoa; phylum Chordata; class Amphibia; order Caudata; family Salamandridae; genus Calotriton; species Calotriton arnoldi. The sequence continues at coordinate 206,742 of CAWUFW010002481.1, forward strand.
AGCTCTGTGATACTCAATCACTACAGATGGCCTGTAGAATGTTTGCAGAAGAGAAATGACCCTGGGTGAACTGATCTACTTTTACTGTAAGTAGGCTGGTATCGCAATGCAAGGCTTGTTCAAGGACACCAACCACACACCAATTTTGAGGTCGTAAACAGGCGGAATTCCCATTTGCGACTGCAAAAATCGGTCATACATCTGCCCCTTTCTCTTTCATCATGTGTGCTGACGGAATTTGCATTCATTTTTATGTAGGATTCTACAGTTGGTGGAGAATGTAACGCCTGGATTGCTGACTTCTGCTGCTTCCTGCTACCTTCCCCCTTTGTTCGGAGGTCTGAGGGCTGACCACAACACTTCCCTGCCTTCGATGTCTCTCTCTCTCCCTTTGTTCTGGGGCTGAATGCTTCCACCGACCGTGAGTAGTTGTCACATCTCTGGTTGCTCTTGCTCCAAATTTCCCTAGGCTCCTCTCAGCACATAGTGATGGATATCTTGGCTTGCATATTATTCTCTCTCTTTTGCTTGTGCTTTGTTTCTTTGGTCATTTATTTTTCAACATGCATTCAGTGGGTTGTTTGAGAAGTGAAGCGCACCTGGTCACAGGTTGTGATCCTCAGGTTTTTGATGCTCGGGGAGTGGCACCCCGTCGTGCTACCTCTGTGTATATATGTAATGTTATTGACGATGGGCAAGTGACACCTCGTCTTGCTGGTTTTTGGGCTTGGAGGGCTCCCGAGACTCTGTGTTGCTGATCTTAAGCTCTGGACACTGGGTGCCCCGATTCAGGTGAATCATGTATAATAATTGATCCTCTGTTATTGACAATATGCTGACTGACCAATATGTTCCCTGTCTTTTCAAGTTCATTGAATTGGGTTATTAGCGATATTAAGGAAACTCACGATTAATTGCTGCTACTGTCTAAAGGTTTTATGTTACTTTGAGGTTATTGATGTAGGGTTTTGGTCTACTGCACATTGGCGTGGCCGAGAGTGTTTCTGTTTTCATGTGAATGTGTCGTTAGGGTACGATGCTGGACTTGTTTGTTTTTCTGTTATATTGCACACTACCCTTCACTTGTTTGGCTTTGCTTGAATGAGCCAACATTCCCATCACACTACTATTGTTGATGTTCCTTCTCTTCTGGGAATAGGACCCTTGGGTATGGTGTAAGGTAGAATCCAGTGCAGCTGCGAAGGGAAAGTATCGCCGCATTTTTGTTTTCAAAGTGTATGAATGGATTATATGCAGAGTTCACCACCAGTGTACTAAAACTCTGAATGATATCCCACTGTGGATTCAGTGGGCTTTGTTTGCACTCAGCCACATTCTGCCCTTTGGGGAGGATAGCAAGGGGGTGCAAACACTGTCCTCACTAATACTCTCCTGTCTCCTCTCTTCTGGCTGCATAAGTATGCCGGTTACCGCTGTACCAGCACCTTTAGCCTTTCTGTACCATTCTCACTTGTGAACGCTCTATGGTGAACTAGTAGCAGATGAAGGGGCAGATTTACAAGCCCCTTGCGCCACTTTTGCGTCACTTTTCCCATGTTAAAAGTGACGCAAAAGTAGCACAAGGGCCTTGTAAATCTGCCCCGTATTGTTTAGTCAATGACGAATAGCTTCCTCTGCTTCACTTAACAATATGCTGCTCTGCTAACAGACTGAATACATGAGGTGATGTTTGTCTCCCTATTGTGTCACCTAACATAAGTTCCACCAACTACCTTTTGTTCCATTGTGCTCAGTATAGCTGAATTGTTGGTCACGCAATAGGACCAGACGCTTTCACACCAACACCATGGGTACCCCCTTGAACAAAAATTACCTATGAAGCTGTAAGCCCGCCCCACCAAAAGATTCTTCCACCTATCAAGTGGCCATGCGCCAAGGCCTCAGTGCTTGTTTCTTTTTACAGAAATGGCATGCACTGACAGCCAAAAGGCAGGACTTACAGTTTCCTTTAAACAGTACATATGACATCGCTAAGTTGTCATACATAAGGCAGATGTTGATTTTGAAAGGAAAGAAAATAAGGCCCACTGAGTGGGAGTCATTTTGGATGTGGGATTTTACTTTGTGGGATTTGCGGACAACTAGGTACATAAAGGAGAAAGTGCATAAGGAGTTGTTTGAGTTGAGAAAAAGATTATTTGAAGAGGTGGCAGATAAAAAAATAATAGAAAACTGGAGGGAATGACAACTAGATGTCATTGGGGTTTTCCCTTGCATTTCTGTGGCTGGTGAGGCACAGCCAGAGGGTGGAGGGGAAGAAGACGAGGACCCAGTGCTGGAGGACAAACTGAAAGGTAGGATGAGGAGCTCCCCATCAAAACATAGGTTGCACGCCTACCTACTCCTCCTCAGGCACACAATCCACTAAGTTGTCTGCAGCCGGGAAGGGCCGAGCTCTGGCATTGCGACTCGTAGACCTTAACGGCATTTCAAATGTCCTTTCCCTTGTAACAAAAAGAGAGGAAGTGATCCACGCGGCCAGCAAGCTGAGTGAAAAGCGTAACAGGCTGCTAAAAGCATGCGAAGGGAAAGGCATAGCACAGCCACGATTAATTAACCATGTGTGGAAACAACAGTTTGACGACAGGTCATTGGACCATACATTAGATGCTGATGGTCTGCGCACCTTAATATGGGACATTTGTACTTATGCACACTACACAGCTCGTGATGTCGTAACAATAGAACAGGCATGTAACCAATCAACACTGCTACCACAGGGCCAGAAAAATAGCCTGGTTTGCCTAAGTTCCAACACCACCACACCAGCATCCTCCCTGGCACCATAGAAGAAACATTTCTTGAGAAGCGATTGCTCAAAATGTCCAACACTTCTAGATGACTTGGTTTAGGACAAAATACAAGTAAATACCTTCAAAACAACATATACCAGATTGTGCCAGGAAGCTGTATTGTCATTGGCGAATCACTGACTAAATATCGAAGGTCACATTATCGACCTACAAAAATATTGCAGCAAAAATATCGAAGTCAAGAATATCGACATCCTATCTACATTAAGGCAAGTACAAAAATATCGGAAAAAAATATCAATGTCAAAAATATCGTTGTTAAAAATATCGTTTTTAATTTAAGTTAAAAAAATATTGTAAAATAAAGTAAATAATACATATAATTAAAAGAAACATAGTTAAAAATATTTTAAAATGCTTAAAAATTATAAGTAATATATATAATTTGAAAATACATTAAACATATACATATAATATATTATATATATATGTACTTATTAATATGTTTTAATATTTATTTTAATAACTTATAAATTGTTTAATTTATTTTTTATAAATTATAAATACATCTATACACATAAAACAATAATATAAATAAAAATTAAATAAATATATGTAACAAATTAAAAAAATATATATATATATTTTAAATCTTTTTAAAAATAATTATACAGTACATTAGCTAAAAAAAATACCAAATATTAGATAGCGGAGAACATCAAATTACTATTCCCACTCCAGTGAGTGCAACAGTAGGGAAAGTGTTGGATAGCGTAGGGGTAAAAATTACTATTCCCACTCCAGTGAGTGCAACAGTAGGGAAAATGTAGGATCGCGTAGGGGTTAAATTAACATACTTATAAATTAATATTTTTTAAAATAAATAACATATTATTAATTATTTAACAAAATAATTATTAATAAATACCTATTAAATTAAATTAATATTTACTTAAATAACATTAAATTACTTACCACCCTATTCCCCTATAAACACACAACGCGCTACACATAAAAAAAATACAATTAATTTAATTATCAATTAACCAATTAATAAAAATTAATTACCAATTAATAATTAATTAACAATAAATTAATTAACAATAACAATAAATAAAAAACAGTAATAAATTAATTATCATTAATATAATTTTTAATTAACCAATTAATAAAAATTAATTACCAATTAATAATTAATTAACAATAAATTAATAATCAATAACAATAAATATACACATATTAACTAATTAATTATATTTAAATTACTTCCCACCCTAGTCCCCTATAAACCCACAACCCGCTACACATTAAAAATAACATAATTAATTTAATTACCAATTAATCAATGAATTAAAATTAATTACCAATTAATAATTAATTTACAATAAATTAATTAACAATAACAATAAATAAAAATTAATAATATATTAATTATAATTAATATAATTATAAATTAACCAATTAATATAAATTAATTACCAATTAATAATTAATTAACAATAAATTAACAATGAATAACAATAAATAAAATCATATTAATTAATTAATTATAATTAAATTACTTCCCACCCTATTCCCCTATAAACCCACAACCCGCTACACATTAAAAATTAACATAATTAATTTAATTACCAATTAATCAATGAATTAAAATTAATTACCAATTAATAATTAATTTGAAATAAATTAATTAACAATACTAATAAATAAAAATTAATAATAAATTAATTATAATTAATATAATTATAAATTAACCAGTTCATATAAATTAATTACCAATTAATAATTAATTAACTATAAATTAACAATGAATAACAATAAATAAAAACATATTAATTAATTAATTATAATTAAATTACTTCCCACCTTATTCCCCTATAAACCCACAACCCGCTCTGATACTAAAACGCAAAATTTCCTTTAAAAAAAATTACTATTTTCTAAACATTTAATACATATATTTAAAAATAATGAAAAAACTTTAAAAAAAATGTTAAACATACATATAAAATACATAACACAAAAAAAATCGATATTATTTACAACTATATTTTTGCTAACGATATTAATGACTTCGATTATTACTTACTTCGATATTAAAAAAATCGATATTACTTACCTTAAAGTCGATATTCTGGTCAACGATATTCTTGACTTCGATATTCTGTCCCTACGATATTAAAAACTCGATATTAGTGTAGGTCGATATTTAAAATTCTATATTTTGACTGCCCACCGTCATTGGCATGAGCAGCTATGATGGAGAGAGGTCCTGAGGCACGCTGTGCTTATGCGCAGCATGCCGAGGCCCTAAATACAGAAGGAGCACAGAAACACCCTCCCCTACCACAAAAATATGACTGGGATATAGCTAAGTTTAGCTTTACAGATTCTGAGATATCATCTTGGGAGGATGCCAGGGTTGGGGACATGGTAAAATATGCAGTAAACAAGCTGCGTCAGTGGAAAGAATTTGCTAGTTCCCTGGCAGTTAAAGAAGTAGTACACACATTGTAACCACCTGCCCAGTCATTACAAAACCTGCCCTCATTATCCCCCTAAGAGAAGTACCACCACCACCTGGGTCCAAGCCAAACTCCGAGGCATACATACATGCACCATGGTCTAGGGAGCATCTCATGTCATTTACAAAGGATTTTCCCAAATTACGGAAAGAACCACAGAAGTGGTATGCAGAATTACATAGGATGGTAGCAATGGGAGGGTTGCTCTGGAGGGACCTACCCATTTTATTTAATATCATAGTGCCAAAGGACTTATGGGCGGACTGTAAAAAGACAACTAAGTGGCCAAAAGAGCATGCCAGGAGATGAAGTAGAAGAAAAGTACAAGTAGGTAATAAAGTATTTGAAAGAGAAGGTTGCAGAGGATAAGGTGGATTGGAACAAAATAATACACACCAGGCAGGAAAATGATGAAAGCATAAATTCATATTTCGACCACCTTCTGCTGGTCTACCAATAGACCAGCGGGATGAGGAACCCCCTGGGTGAGGCCATGCAAGCATTTGTCACCACCTTTGTCCACGGACTACAACAACCAATTAGGACACACCTAGAGACATCTTTTGTGTGTTGGCAACAAGAACCAATAGAAAATGTACTAGTAGCAGCTAAATATTACATCGACTACCAGGTGAACCTGCAGGCTATGGAAACAGAGGAGGTTAAGAAGGAAAAGGTGTGCCTTATGGTGGCGCAAGATAAATTCTACAGTTGACAACAGACCGGGGGTGGGGGTTGGGGAAGGGCAAGGGGTGGAGTTTGGACAAGGAATGATAGGGCAGCTTCACAGACCCCGCCAGGGACAGCATGTTTCCACTGTAATAACCCAGGGCATTGGAAGGCCGATTGCCAATTTTTAAACAGCAGAACACAGGGCCAAAAAACAGCGCAACAAAGGCCCCAAAGACAGTGCTCATATCAGTGGAAAGCTCCACTCCCATACACCAGCAACACACTTGACTCACATTTTAGTACAAAGCAGGACCCCATTACGGTGTAACATAGGTATGGCTCTACACACGCCCTTCACACCCACCTGCCCCTAGAGGAAATAGGGAGCAATGGATATCAGAGGCCAATAAAACAGGTGGCTACCCGCCATACCCCCCACAACCACCAGAAACATTTTAGGGATGCCCAAGAATGGAGGACTGCCTAATGGCGCCAACGATAACAGTGGATCAGGCTGGTCCATATGTGGAAGGGACGATATTGGACAAGACTGTTCCTTTTTTGGTCGACACCAGAGCTACATGATCAATGCTGAAGGCATCAGACATGCCTAAGACACCACTTTCGGGAACACAAATAACGGCAGTCGGAATGACAGGACAATGTGTGGCCAAATATTTGACAAAACCTTTGAAACTGGTGGTGGGCCCCATCACCGGTCACCACCAGTTTATCCTTAGCAGAAAATGCCCCATAAATTTACTGGGCAGAGATCTGCTTTGCAAATTACTATGCACAATACATTGCTCACCATCAAGGGTTTTCTTAGAAAGCAAAGTGAATGGTCTGATGCTGCAGGCGTTCATGACCTGCGCTGACCCAGTATTACCACCAGAACTGCGGAACTAAGTGCCCCACCATGGATGGGCACGTAGCAACAATGATGTGGGGCAGGTGCTGAATTACCCACAGTACAGATAAAATTGATCCCAGGAGCGCCACTGCCACGAGTACCACAATACAAGATATACAAAGAAGGGGAAGAGGGTATAGCACCAGTAATAAAGGACTCCCTGCAACAGGGCATAATAAAGGAAATCCGCTCTATCCTCTGCAACACACCAACATTGCCTGTAAAGAAAGCCTCCTGGGGCCCGGATGGCATCCCCATATACAGATTTACACAAGATCTTTGTGAATTAAACAAAATAGTGGTCCCATTGTTTCGCGTGGTCCCTAACCCAGCTAGCATTCTGTCAAACATCCCAGTGACAGCAACACACTTCACTGTGTTGGACCTAAGTTCCGCCTTCTTCACCATCCCCTTGCACAACAATAAGGGGATAGCCAATACCTTTTTGCATTTCATCCAAATTAAAAAGGTACACCTGGTGTAGGCTGTCCCAAGGGTATACAGAGTCACCCTACATCTTTACAAATGCATTAAAATCAGATGTGGACTCCCTAGTGCTGAAGGGAGGTTCCACCCTTATACAGTACCTAGATTACCTACTAATGGCTTCGCCTTCCCAGGAAGCCTGCGTGGCCGACACTGTTGCCCTTCTGTGCCACCTAGCACTGAAGGGCTACAAGGTGTCCCCAAAGAAGATGCAGTTCTGCTTCACCACAGTGAGATACCTCAGCCACAAATTGTCTGAAGGGACAGAAAATTACTGCCTGACGGAATTTCCACCATCACACATATTCCCCGACCAAGCACGCAGCAGGAGGTACGAGCTTTTCTAGGGGTGGTGGGCTACTGCAGACACTGGATACCTAACTTCTCCTTGATTGCCTGCCCACTATAAGCCCTAACTCACAAGGATGTCCCAGACACTAAACCATTGTCCCAGGACCGTGACAAGATATTCTATACTCTCAAGCACATGCTGAGTGGGGCACCGGCATTGGGCCTCCCAGATTACAGCAAAGATTTCCACCTGTTCTGTCATGAAAAAGGGGCTTGTTCACTGGGAGTGTTGACCCAAAAGCATGGATCCTGCTTCCGCCCAGTGGCATATTACTCTGCCATCCTAGACCCTGTCACAGTGAGTTTTTTGCCTTGCATACGGGCAGTGGCAGCAGCAGCCCTGGCGATAGAACAGTCTGAAAGTGTAGTACTTGCACACACACTTTTGTTTTACATGTCCCACATGCAGTGGACACATTGTTAACCTGAACCAAAACACAGCATCTGACGAATGCACGCCTTACCAAGTACGAATTGACATTGCTAGCACCAGCACCACACAGTATCATCAAAAGATGCACCACTCTGAACCCCGCTTGTCTTTTTCCCACTGAATATGACCACGATGATTTGACAACAGATAATGCCTTCCGTGATTGTGCACTGGCCATAGATAGACACACAAAGGTACAACCAGATTTAAGGGACACACCATTGCCAGATGCAGAGGGAGGTCTGTTCGTTGATGGGTCAAGTCTCAGAGATGACATGGGGACACTGCAGGCCTCATATATGGTGGGCATGGCTATGAAACTGTTGGAAGGGGGTAAGTTGACAACTGTTAGGAGTGCACAAGCAGCAGAATTAATAGCACACACGAGGGCATGCATCCTGGATGAAGGGAAGAGAGTAAACATATACACAAACAGCCATTATGCCTTCGAGGTGGTTCACGACTTTGGGCAGCTATGGGCAATGGGATGATTTCTCATTTCATCAGGTCAGCAAATACAACATGCAGCACTTAATGGTCAGCTCTACAGGCCTTGCTGTTACCAGAAAAGGTAGCCATAGTGAAATGCACAGCACACACATCATCTAAGGACTATGGGGCATATTAGCAAGACCGGCGATAATGGGCTTGCTAATATGCGTTATAGAATTCCAATAGAAACCCAGGTTAGATGTGCAGGACATCTAACCTGGGCTTCTATTGGAATTCTATAACGCATATTAGCAAGCCCATTATCGCCGTTTTAGCGGCAGTTTCCTGCCGCTAAAGCGGCGATAATTTTATCGCCGGTCTTACTAATATGCCCCTATGTTTCCAAGGACAATGCTTTCATTGATGAGGAAGCAAAGAGAAGAGCGCTGACAGGCTGCAAAGTTGCAGAAGTCCAGATAACACAACCCATACAGGTGGTCAAAACAAAAGATGATTCCATGTATTTTGATCCTACGTACATTCAAGGACAGGCTGAGGAGGAGGGAAAAAGAAGAGCGGAGAAAGGGAGGATGTGTGCAGACCAAAGAGGGATTGTGGATAGGTCCTAATGGTAAAATATGTTTGCCTCTATCAATGCTCTAGTCTGTGGCCTGCCTCTTTCTTGTTCCCTCACATAACATAACATGTGTATTTGGAAAGCGCACGTTCACCCAGAGGTCTCTTGGCGCTGAATAACAGATGTTCATTGTTACCCAACTCAATGGTACTCATTTTATCGACCTCAGATGGATGAAAGGCTGAGTGGACCCGCCGGGATTTGAACCTGTGACCATGAGGTCGAACACAGGCCCCTGCAATGGACGCATTAGTCCACTGAGCCAACAGACCTGACTGTGGGTCGAGATGGTATGATCTGCTTGATTTCCCAATGTTGGTACAACACCAGATTCCGTCAGACAGCAGTACACCTCTGCAGACAATGTACTATTTGTGTGCAATACAACACTGGGATGGGTACACCAACAGCACCTGGCCACTTTCCACCTCAGCAAGGGACTTTTGAAAGTTTGCAGATGGACTTTATAGATATGCCTCCTACACACAAGTACATGTACGTGCTGGTCATCATGTGCACGTTCAGTCAGTGGATTGAGGCATACCCAACAAAGAACTGTGATGCAACAAACTGTTGCCAAATTTCTTTTGAAATATGTAACTCCACGTTTTGGGATACCTGCACTCCTGGGCTCTGACAATAAACCTGCGTTCATTTCCCATGTGATCGGAGGAATATGCAGAGGGCTTGGGGTTACACAGAAGTTGAATTGTGCATATGACCCTCCAGCAGCAGGAATGGTGGAGAGGAGGAATGGTGTGCTTAAAAACAAAAAAGGGAAGATTTGTGCATCCAATGAACTATCCTAGATAGATGCCCTACCACTAGCCCTGTTGGCAATGAGAAGAACTCCTGACAGAGTGACAAAACAGAGCCCACACAAGATTCTGTTTGGCTGCCCCATGAACATTCCCGGCCACATGTTTATTGCTCCACTGTCAATATCAGATGATTTGCTGTTATACTATTGTAAGAAACTAACAGAGACATTGCATTATCTTCATCATCAGGTTCTGCAGGCTTTACCGGAAGCAGACACTCCACCAGCACACAGGCTCCAGCCGGGAAACTGGGTCTTGGTCAAAGCCCACACCAGACGACACTGCCTCCAACCAAGGTGGAAAGGTCCCTACCAGGCCCTTCTGACAACTGCCCCCGCCATCAAATGCGAGTGACTGACCTCCCCGACCCACAGCTCCCACACCAAGAAAGCATCAGGACCAGAACAAGAACAACAAGCACCAACAGCACCACCAGCATCTCCAGCGGCATCCTACAGATACAACCTCCGCTCCATCCCAGCAACAAGTAGAGCTAAAGAGAGCTGCTTGTGCTGCACACCACCAAGGGATCAGGTGCAAGCGGGCCCTGTTTCTTCTAACAAAGTCCCTGGTGGGCATTAAGTGCTGGTCAACCTCTGATGCCCCACAAAGGGGGTACCATTGACAAAGAAGATTAACTTTTCATCCTATTTTGGCACCAAAGTTGCTGGCACCCACCTCACTAGGAGCGTGGGACTTGCTAGATAGATACCCAGATTGATCTTCTTCCTCATCACAGCTCAACTGAACACAGGCCAAAAGGAAAGAAAGAAGAAGGAAAGTGGCCATGCTTGTTGGCAAAGATCTGCATCCCTGTTCCAGGGATCATAATAACTACAGTACTGATAATATTTGCTGACCAGACAGCCATACTGTTATATCCTGCTTATTAATCATATGTATCCCAGTTTACCTTTCTCCTAGCTGCTCAACCAGTGTGAGTGTTGACAGTGGAATGTTGGTGTGTCTGTGATGCCTGGAATGCTTGGGTGCCTGTGTGGATGAGTGGTGACAGTTGGAAGATGGGCTGAGCAGCAGGCAGGCTGCTCCTGGTGGGGCTGGCGTAACAGGATCAACAGGCTTATGGACTGATGTACACAATTACCTTCCTGCAACTTGAAGTCAATAAAGAATTACTTAAAATACAACTCGGCTACGTCTGGTAAGATACAACATATTTTGGCCACGACCTGGACCAAGACTCAAGCGTGCTACAAGTTTTAAAGAACCAGTCTTTGTTATGGAAATGAAGAATACAAAGAAACCTACAGAAACAAAGAGTAAAACGTCACGAATGGAGCTCCAGGCAAGCCAGCCCCACCAGTGTCCTTGTCAGCAGACAGCCCCAGCCTGGACATGCTTCATTGCTCTGCTAATAATGACTTTGATACAAGTGGTTAAGTGGTGTGAGGCTCACTACTTCCACAACTCAATTTGGTTACCTTCCACATCTGGATGGATCAACTGGTTTTGTGATGTTTACAGTCTTACACGTTTTTAAACAGCGGACTACCAGTGATCTCCAGAGTCTTACAAAGAGTATTTTGCTTGCTGTGTACGGGAGCTGCAATTTTCAAGTTTCATCTCTGGTGGTAGCCGTTAGTATGTTCTTTACTGATCAATGCATGTGCATTGGCATAGGATATTGCTGCACACTGTGTCTTCTTGCTTATGATATTGACTTATACAGCGCTGTCTTTTCTGTGAGTGTTACCACCATTTGGGACTGCACAGTGTTTTGTTTGGCTCTTGGTCACAGTGCTTGCACCACGAGAGAGACTTTTGCGTTGGGGACATTACTGTGGAATCTACATTTTGACGCGTTGTACTACAGAGTAAGATTGATCATATTCCGACTGCTGCTGTGGACTTTTGGGGGTGAGCCAATCTTTGCTTTTAATATCGTTTTGTCACTGGCAGCCCCCCATGACATATGGCAGTTTAACCGCAGCAGTGCGGTTTTGAAAATAGGGGCGCGTGTCGTTCATAGCGCGCGCACTCTTACCTTCACAAGCATTCTCTTCAATTTTGTCTACGTTTTGTTTGCTATGCAGCTCCTCAGCTGCTTTGGGTCGTTTTGGTGCATGGACGCACCGAGAGCCACTCTGCATGCACGTCCACAGCGTGCCGCCATCTTGTATTTGGTTTCTCCCCGTTTTTCACTGCTGTCATGTAATTTACATTTCAGTTCTCTTTTGGCCAGCCGCGAGTATGGGGAGCCAGCAGTGTGCATTGGGAGCATGGGGAGCATGGTGAAGTCTCGCCACGTCATGGGATTCGTTTGGACTGATGCTCCGCTCGACGTCTGTAACGGCTTGGTAAAGCACTTGTGTCTGGGTGCCACCCATTTTACTAAGCTCGACAAAACTTTTGCTTGCCATTTTAAACAATGCTGTTATGCTGTCCATAAGCAGTTTCTTTCAAGCTTGATGTAAGTGTTGGATGACATTCATCAGGGACATTCTTTTAGGTGTTATTTCTCATGTGGACACAATGTTCTATGCCTGATAGTCACTGCAGAATTCATGAATCTATAATGTTTTAGTCAGTCTGCCACAAACGTTTTTCTTTTAGGGGCAAATGTATTAATTGTAAAAAAAAAAATGTTTCTTTTGTTTAACCCTCAATGGTTATTGGCATTGGTCTAAGTGATACCAAAGGGGATGATGGACGGAGCGTTAGAGCAAATCAAACACTCACCCCCAGTCAACTGATCTGGGTTTAATCCATCATCATTCTTTAGCTCACTCCACCACCCCAGTTCAGACATGGCCATATGCAAATCAGTCTGACCCTGTGCCTCATGGGAACAGTCCAGCCCGAACTGCCAAGCCATGTCTTCCCTGGACCGGAAACAAGCATCCTGGGACCGGTTTCGGGTTCAAAACCCTCATCAGCCAGGCTATCTGGAATCCAGTGGCAAAGTGAGCAAGGGACCCACGTCTGGGCATACCCTGCCAACTTAGGGCGAACAAAGCGATACCAAAGGGGATAATGGACGGAGCGTTAGAGCAAATCAAACACTCACCCCCAGTCAACTGATCTGGGTTTAATCCATCATCATTCTTTAGCTCACTCCACCACCCCAGTTCAGACATGGCCATATGCAAATCAGTCTGACCCTGTGCCTCATGGGAACAGTCCAGCCCGAACTGCCAAGCCATGTCTTCCCTGGACCGGAAACAAGCATCCTGGGACCTGTTTCGGGTTCAAAACCCTCATCAGCCAGGCTGTCTTGAATCCAGTGGCAAAGTGAGCAAGGGACCCACGTCTGGGCATACCCTGCCAACTTAGGGCGAACAAAGCGATACCAAAGGGGATGATGGACGGAGCGTTAGAGCAAATCAAACACTCACCCCCAGTCAACTGATCTGGGTTTAATCCATCATCATTCTTTAGCTCACTCCACCACCCCAGTTCAGACATGGCCATATGCAAATCAGTCTGACCCTGTGCCTCATGGGAACAGTCCAGCTCGAACTGCCAAGCCATGTCTTCCCTGGACCGGAAACAAGCATCCTGGGACCGGTTTCGGGTTCATCTGCATTCTGTCCATCAATTGTTGGACTGATTTGCATATGGCTGGGTTCAAACTGGAATGGCATGTTGAGCAAAAAAACGATGGATTAGGCCCAGATCTCTGTACTGGGGTGAATGTATGACTTTGTTCTACATTCTGTCCATCAATTGTTCTTTTTGCATTTGTCACCCCTAGTGGGACGGGTATGCCCAGAAGTGGGTCCCGTGCTCTCCATGCCACTGGAGTCAAGCTATCCTGGCTGATGAGGGCTGAAAGCCCGAAACCGGTCCTAGGATGCTTGTTTCCAGTCCAGGGAGGACCTGGCCTGGCAGTTCGGGCTGGACTGTTCCCATTGGGCGCAGGGTCAAGACTGATTTGCATATGGCTGGGTTCAAACTGGAATGGCATGGTGAACAAAAAAACGATGGATTAGGCCCAGATCTCTGTAATGGGGTGAATGTATGACATTGTTATGCATTCTGTCCATCAATTGTTCTTTTTGCATTTGTCACCCCTATTGGGACGGGTATGCCCAGACGTGGGTCCCGTGCTCTCCATGCCACTGGAGTCAAGCTATCCTGGCTGATGAGGGCTGAAAGCCCGAAACCGGTCCTAGGATGCTTGTTTCCAGTCCAGGGAGGACCTGGCCTGGCAGTTCGGGCTGGACTGTTCCCATTGGGCGCAGGGTCAAGACTGATTTGCATATGGCTGGGTTCAAACTGGAATGGCATGGTGAGCAAAAAAACGATGGATTAGGCCCAGATCTCTGTACTGGGGTGAATGTATGACAATGTTCTGCATTCTGTCCATCAATTGTTCTTTTTGCTATTGGCATTGGTCTGACAGCAACTCTAATGTGAATTGTCAGATTTCCTTATATTATATTCTCAAGGAGCTATCGCCGAGTTATCGGCACTTTATCGCAGCCAAAGTTGCGCTAAATTTGCCGCCCCATTCACAAGCTGGTGCAAACAGCCCATAACACCAGTTTGCCTGCAAAAGCACTCGCAAAAAACATTGCCACAGATGACCCCGGCAACTAACGCTAATGAGATGCAGAGTAGGCGTTCCCGAGCAAAATCCCGCGACAACACCACACCTCAACATTCACAACGACCAGCCACATCGGCGATAAGACCACAAAACAGGCGATAAGGCGCGTTAGCAGCAGGAAACTAACACCTGCTCTGACCTGGTGTAAAGTCGGACGACAAGCTGCACCATCAAAGGGAGCTCAGCCCAGAGCCACACAGGAAGAACAACAGATGCCATGGAGCCACTCACCATGCACCCCGGAGCCCCGAGGGGGCAACAACACCCACCGCCACCACCCCCAGGACCGCCACCCCCCCCCAACGGACTCACCCCGCCCCCCCGGACCACCACAGAGGCAGCGCAGACAAAGACAGCGGACATACAGGAAATGCACCAGCCCTACAGACCTAACACCAGACAATGCCCATGCCCACTACAGGCCCAAAAGGACAACCATCCTCCGCATCCTGAACATCATTGCCCACAGGCTGACGGTACCAACACAGCGGACAACCAACATCCCTCCGCAGACAAAGCAGCTGGCTGTGCTGCACCTGTTGGCCTCTGGTATCCTCCCAAACAACAACCACCCGAGTCGGAGGAGTCTCACAGCCAGCCCCATCCAAGTTCCTCACACCTGGCCTGGATGCCCTCACCAGCTAGGGACCCCAGCACCCATACGTCCCCCACAATGCGCAGGAACAGCTGGAGACCAAGCAAGGAGTCTACGCCATAGCTGGATCCCCGCACGTGTCGGGGGCAATCGAATGCACACTTGTCCCACTTGTGCCCCCTGCCAACACCGCACACAATACCTCAACAGAAAGCACATGCATCCCATCAACGTGCAGACAATAGTGGACCACAGGGGACTCCTCACCAATGTCATAGCCAACTACCCAGGCAGTGCGCATGATCCCTTCATCTTCCGACAGTCCAACATCAACCAGCGCTTCCAGGATGGCACCTATGGAAATGCACTGCACGTTGGCAAGTACCAAATGAGCACACCACACACCTCAACTCCACAATCATGCAACTCACAACTCTGGCACTGCCCACGTCACAAAATCACATACAACATGCCAAACAACATGCCCCCCCACCAGACACAACAGCACAACTTACTGTGGCAACCTTGGTTAGCCATGTACATGAGCCATCAACGGCATGGCACCTCAGCCACACAATACCGGAATGTGGGGAGAGGTGGGAACCAGGCATGTGCGAAGGAGGCAAGTGACCCATGAATGAGAATGTACACAATGCCAAGTGTTGCGGAGATGTGCTGGACAGACTGCAGTATGCAGACCACAGACATAGCCATGTCTACATGCACTGCTGGTGTTTGGAGTGTAACGGACAGTGGACGCAACCATGTTACACCAGCCAGTGGGGAAGATCGCGGAAATGTAGCTTGTGATGTCCCCCCCTGTAAGCGTGTGTGGAGTGGGCTGGCCCGGAGGACGCCAGGCCAGCGTAGGGGTGTGAATAAAAAGCACGTAGCCCTGGGCGTGGTTCTCTTCCGGAATGCCAAACGTGCCTGCCAGGGCGGCGCCTCCCACCCCGCCATGAGGCCGACGCCATCACCGTGAGCGGTGTGGCCTGCAATCCTGTGCGCCTGCTGCACCCCGGGCCGCTGGTCCCCGAACCCGTCATGCCCGCCCCTGCGCAGCCAGCCTCATTGCTCACCTGCCGACACCGGCGTGTGTCGAAGAGGGCCCACCACGTGCCGGCGCAAGCTCCAAGCCCGAAGCCCGCGACCTTGGCAGCCTCCTCAGACCATCACGGCCTCCGCGACACAGGCCCGCATTACTCCTTTCTCGTTGACGTACTCCACCGCTGCCTCCAGCCTACACTACGGTCAAGTAGGTCACACATTTGGAACTCAGTCTTTATTATGCAATGGCAGAGTACACACCTTATGGCTGAGTTTATATCACTGTACTCCCTTCGATGTGGTGACACAAAGTATGTGCATGGCATCCCAACCACACGTCTGTGGGCCCTTGATGTCTACGCCTTCGGACTACACTGCGGTCCTGCAGGCCCCACACAAATCCATGCCAGTCCTTACCAGGCAGGACACGGCATAGTCGCTGGCTAAACACCCGCTCAGCTCTGTCGCTACTGCCTCGGTCAACCACGAGTCATCCCCACATGACATTTCAACGCCGTGTGTCAGTGATCCAGGAGGAGCTTGCTGAACAGTGGTTGGCCCGCGCTGGCCGCTGCCTCCGGACTACACATAGGTCGAGTTGGGCACACATTGGGAACTCAGTCATGATTCATTTATGGCAGACCTGATATCATTGTACTGGCCTCGTCGCAGACTGCATCCCCTTCCAGCTCCGGGGCCACTAAGTCTGTTCCCCGACAACCATGGACACTTTCTTCTTGAGATTTGTTGGCGACTGAGTCCATGGACTGGGGTTGTCTTCATCATCATGTCGGTGATATTGACTATGTGGCCAAAACGAGGCAGTAGCATTCCACTCCTCCATTTGCCGCTTCTGGCCGGCTCCTGCCCTCTGCATCATGCCCTGGAGGACACCTTCCACTGTCCCCCGCAAACCTCCGCTACATTCACCTTCGACATCGACGAGGACCCACTCACCTCGCGTGGCCCTATCTCACTGCACCGCAAGTCACCGTCCCGTGGCGGTGTGCCTGTGCCGGCCGCAGTACATCCGGGGACACTAACTCTGTGCAGCTCAAATCATGGCCCCAGTCTGGTGCCATGTTGGATGCCCTCTGGGTCGATGGCCTGGGGGTCAACTGCGGTCCACCTGGGCTCACACATCAAATCGAGTCCTGACCTGCCTGGACGTCGCATCACCGCAGGATGCACGCGGCACCACCACCAGGACCAACTCCAGACAACAGGTGCCAGAGTCAGAAGTGTCTTACTGCCAGACTTTCAGAGTAGCTCACACCAGTCGTGGGTGCCATCATCAGCTTGATACCCTGATCAGCTCCTCAGGTGCCACTAACTCAGTGCACCACAAATCAAGGACCATTCTGCTTGCATGTAGGGTGAACACTGTACTCTCTCCGGCAACCACCATGATGCTTCACAGTTCTTTCTGTTATGCTGATGTTTTATGTTTCTGCTTCAATTGTGATCACTGTTCAAGTTGTTGCCAGCACCAATGACTCCCTGCGGGCTGGCTTACACTCACCCCACACACATCCAGCACATGCGTCACTGTACATGTGACCATGCCAATAAAGGTGTCGAGAGCACGTGCTCGTGGCCAGTTCAATGAACTATCTGAGTGTTTCCGTGTGCTCATGATGTATGCATTAGGGCCCCGGCCCCACAACCTTACATTGTGCCGTGTGCAGAGGACGCAGCCATGTCACCGCAGGCAGAGGGTGGGACATTGCACATGTAGCTTTGTCGTCCCCCACCCAATACATAGGAGGAGTGAACTTGGCGGGCGTACGCCAGTCCGGCGTGGGGTTTGGGTGATTATCACGCGGCTCTGGGTGTGGTTCAGTACTGGAAATGTGCAAAGGCATGTGTCCCTGTCGCAGTGTGGGTCTCCGTTGGGGTGTGTAGGTGGTCCATGGTGGGACTTTGACACTCACGTATGGGATCTAGTTCATCTCCCATGAGGTAGTACCCCACCCGCACATGTTCGGCCAGCCCCTTCTGGCAGTCTGACAGCTGGCCTTGTAATGGGATGTGTGCTTAGGTGGGCTGCTGTGAGCCAGCCGGGGTGGTGGGTGCGTCCAGCTGTGTTGTCCGTGCAGGGGGTGGTGTGTCCTCGGTGCAGCGGGGCTGCCCTGCTCCTGGAGTTCTATTGCCTAAGATGTCCATGGACTGTTGTAGGGCTTCGGTGTCGGAAGTGTGGAGGTCCTCTTCAGCATCACTGATGGGTTGTCTGGTCTGCTCTGCTGGAGGTGTTATTTGTCCCTCTGCAATGTGAAGGGGAGATGCTTGTTGACATTGTGTTGGCATGTATGTTGACGCATTGTTCGGGTTTACATACAGACTGCATGACATTGTACATTGTGACTGTTTTGGATTGGCAGACTATTTGATGCGGGATAGTGGACAATTGGACTACATGACGTAGGTGATGTTGTACACGTACATTTTCATCTCTGTTTCCAGCTATGTCAGATGTGATTGGCCATTTTCTACGCACAGGCGGAGCCAGTTGTGTCCTCTGTTCTGCGGTGTAAGTGTTGCACTGTGTCCCACATTGCCATCCTTGTGGATGTGCTGTGATTGCTATGTGTGTCTGCTGCATTGTGTGAGAGTCGCACCTGCTGCTGTGATTTTGCTGCCCCTTATCCCTTGGAGGCAGTGTGCCTTTGGCTTTTGTGCTTTTGAGGTGCTGTGATGTTGGTGACTTGGGTCATTTGTGCTCCTGGATTTTGTTCTCTTGTGCATTGTTTGTCTGCAGATGTATTGTTGACGTCAGTGGTTGTTTGTGCACGTGGATGTGTCAGGGTGTGACCTGCTCCTTCCGAATGTAGTCCACACTCAGCCACCTCAGTCTCGTGGCGTGCACAGTGTCATGGTGATTGTACTCCGGCCATGCTGCTCGTCATGTGGTGTCACTTGCATTGTCAGTGTGGCTCTCGCATACGCATCTTTGCTGTGTTTCGCACTGGTGCATGTGTGTGTAGTGGAATTGGTGTTGTGTGGGGTGGGACCCCTTCAGGCACATGGTGGACGGGGGCCTACTTGGTGTTTGTATGTGTGCTGCAGAGTGCCACGGGGATCAGGGACATGACCCAGGGTCGTTGTGGGTGTGCGGTGTGCTACACGTCATTGTGCATGTGTGCCATTGTGCCCGTCCCCCCAGTCCCTGTTAGTTACTCACCCTGTTGATGTTTTGTCAAGTCATGTCGAGCAGTGTCCGGACTCCCGACTCCTTGCACCGTCTCCACACTCATGACTGTGTCCGCCATTTGCTCCAGCTCCTCCTGTGGCGCAGGACTCCCACCTCCATTCGCCGTTGCTGCCTTCCGGGTGGCAGCAGGTTTCTGCTTGGTTTGGCTTCTGACTTCGTGCCAGCGCATCTTGGCCTCCTCGGCAGTCCAACTGGATTCACGGTGGAATGCCATTTTTCTGTCTGTGTTGCCAATGACACGGTGGTGGAGACGGACAGTTGTTGTTAGTGCTCTGTCACCTCCGTGACGACGATCCGGTTGTCATGCGGACTGTACCTCGTCTTCCTCTTCCTCTTCTCCTTGGCCTTCCCCGACCCCGAGGTTCCTTGCTGGTGGTCTGTGGGGCTTGTGGGGTTCGCGTTGACCTGGGCACTCGTTCCGGGTGCGTCCATGCTGCTACGCATTTTATTTTGTTTATGGTGTGTTTTTCTTGTTTGGCTTTTATGGTGCATTTTCCCGCCAGGCACGTGGGAATTGCAGGCCTGTCGCTGGTTATCGCTGTTTTTTTTTCGAGGTTGGCCTCATCGCAACTTTATTCGCATTGGTGTTTCGCATTTTTTGGGCGTTGCGTTGTTTTTTACACGGTCATTTGGTGCGTTATCGTGGGACTATCGCATGGTGCCGCCAGGTTGAGAATGCTACGTTAACACGGCGTTGTTTTCCCGCGATGGACTGCGATGTGAGAAGTTGCGTTAAGCTAAACTTGCGGTGGTTATCACACGTTCTTGAGAATATGCCCCCATGTGTGTTTGCAACTTGTTGTTAATGTATGATGCCTTTTTGTTACATGCTTGTTGGGGTCAGCAAGACTAGAGTGTGGCCAGAATGGCATTATTCGGGTGAGCGGTTGCTCACCGGCGAGTGTTACAGGTTTAAAATAAAATTACAAGAGGAATAGAAAAAAGAGTTTGCATTCTTTAGAGTTTATTTTGGTGTAATTTTCATCTATAGCAGTGGTTCCCAAACTTTTGACTCCTGAGGACCCCCATTGAGTCACCACTGGAAGCCGGGGACCCCCAAGCAATTTGTATGATTTAAATTTCAAACATTAAAACAGTAATTCGAAAAAAAATAAACACACGTGCACACAAAACAAATACTCAAATTACTAAGGATTTTAGGGGCATATTTACAAGCCCCTATTGCCATGGGAACGTCACTTTTTGTGACGATCCCTTGGCGATAGGTGCTTCGCCTTATTTACAAGGCAGTGTTAAGCCACTTAACGTGGCTTAACACTGCTTTGTAAATAAGGCCCCCTTTCATGCAATGCTTAGCGTGAAAGGGGTGGGCAGTGGAGTGTTGCGGTGGGCGTTCCACCGCAACACCCATTAACTTTGACGCTGCCCCCTATTTACCACGGCAGCGTAAATAGGATGCAGCGCCAAAATTAAGACCAGGGAAAACCTGGTCTTAACTTGGCTAAACAAGGAGAAATGCTTTATTTCTCCTCGTTTTTGCTTTTTCCATGTGTGCTGCCTTGTGCAAGGGTGCCTGCGTTGCTGCTACACTGCTAAGTGTAGCGCCAGCACGGGAGGAAACGCAGGGCTGCACCATATTCTTGTAAGTATGGTGCAGTCCTGCATTTCTGAAGTGGCGGAGCGTGTCGTTAAGCAAAGGAGGCTAACGACACACTCCCCACTTCTGTTGTAAATATCCCCCTTAGTATTTTATATTGAAAGAATTTGCAAAAAACAAAAAAATTTAATGGGAAGGTTGGTGCTGCATCTCCGTGACTAACTTTTAAATGGTTGGTTTTATTTCGCAGAACAAGGCTCCTGCTCCTGCCAGGGCCAGACTGGAAACCCAAAGCAGCCCTGGCAAATGTTTTCAGGCCAGTCCCCATACAGTGCACACCAAGTGCAGTGAGTGAGCCTGACTACTACAAAGGGGGCTTTGGGAGGCTCTCCCCCAAAACATTTAGGAAACCATGGTGCAGTCTAAAACACATTTATCATTATATATTGAATTGTATTAGCTTTTAACGAATAGTAAGTGAAGACCTTACTATGCACCAGGATACGACAATCTTTGTTGTGGTTCTTCAATGGTTCCCTTATTATCACCCTCCAACAGTGCCTCTCATCTCTCCATAGCCCCGGTTGTCACATGTATTTCATTTGTTTTATAGCGTCTCTCGTACCATTGTAGGATGTCTGAGTACTTTACATTACACACATATAGAGACAATGAATCATACGTGTAAATCAGTGTATAGAAAATGTTACATAAGGCAAAGGGGACTACAAGGTGTAGGATTCACATGTCATTCATACTGGTAGGCGGCATTTTTAAAGAGTGCTTGGTCTGGAGAAGCACAAACGTGTGATTCAGAACAAAACAGTGGTTAGCATTGACTTTAACAATAAAAATGTATTTCCACCCAAATAAACCTTTTTAGCAGCATCAGGATAATGAAAGACTGGGGAAAAAACATAAGATACTAACTTGTACCATGCAATTTGCAAGCAGCTCTTTGATAAAAGTTTATAGGTCACTGTGCTAGATTACGGTTGTCACTTATGAACTGCACAGTAACAAAAGAATCTCTGACAAGAACAGTAACCCACTCACCTATGCACATAAAATACTGTTTTTTAAAATGCATGGTACACGTTCTTTGCAGTAGGCATATCAACCCTCTGTGCTACATTAGACAACTCAAAGTTGCCACTGGACAAAACACTCATCTCACTCCAGCAGGTACATTAATCACTGGTATTATCTTGACAGGTTTATTGTTGCTCGAAAACTACTAATTATAGAAGGAACTTTCCAGTGCTTTTAAAACTGCTGACTGCGGACCCCCTGGGAATGTGTCACGGACCCCTGGGGGTCCGCGGACCACAGTTTGGGAAACACTGATCTATAGCATATTGTTTTAGTGATGCCACAGTTTAGGTTTCCTTACACAGGGGAGGTTCTTGTCTTTAAGTGGATGGTGGTCACAATACACTCCCTTACATGAGGGATGGGTATGGAGTTTGGCTCCATTGTTACTTTTCTCTTTCTTACATGAGGTTTTGTCTAGTCTATGTGGGTTGTTTCCCATCTCTTTGTGTTGTAGTTACACTACGTTTCATAATAAGTTTTGTTTACGGTGTGTAAGTCGCCTTGCGCTACACATGTTTGGTCTGTTCTGTGTGTAAGTCGCCATGCACTACACGTCTTGTCCTGTCAGTGTGCATGTTGTCATGTGCTACACTTCTTGTTTGTCTAGTGTGCAAGCCGCCTTGCGCCACACGTGTTGTTGTTGGGTGTGTAAGTCGCCTTGCGCTTCACTTTCTGTACATAGGGTGTGTAAGTCACCTGGTGCTACACGTGTACTTTGGTTCTACACCCTCACACAGGGTAGGTCTTATGGGTCGTGCCCCATTCACATTAGGTTTCACCCTTTCAACAGTTGTGGGTCGTGGGTGTTTGTCTAGGGGTGTGGTCCACCCTTGCTACATTTTACGTAATTTTCTAAATTGTTTTATTGGAGAGGAAGGGTTATATTGCTTGTCAATTTATTTATTGTTGCTTGTCAATATATTTACCTTTCCTTTCAGGTTATTTATTGTTCAGACTCTCTTGTGAAGTTGTATTTTAATTTTCTTCCCTGAGTTCTGAACTTTTCTCTGCTGTTGTACATTCTTGTGTATAGTTCCTACCATGTTCTATAGTTCTTTTCATTTTTCATTTAAAGGAGGGGGATATGTTATATCCTGCTTATTAATCATATGTATCCCAGTTTACCTTTCTCCTAGCTGCTCAGCCAGTGTGAGTGTTGACAGTGGAATGTTGGTGTGTCTGTGATGCTTGGAATGCTTGGGTGCCTGTGTGGATGAGTGGTGACAGTTGGAAGATGGGCTGAGCAGCAGGCAGGCTGCTCCTAGTGGGGCTGGCGTAACAGGATCACCAGGCTTATGGACTGATGTACACAATAACCTTCATACCATTCCTTAATGGACCAGATACTGGTGTGAAACAATACTGAGATAATGTACAACGTGCTCCAAGTTAACTTGACAGAGGATGATGGAATGGGAGAAGTTGGGGATGGAAGAGGAGAGGAGAAAAGGATTTGGGAAGAGTATGAAGGCAACAAATATGTAGAAATGTTGAAAATGTATGTGTGTATAATGAACTTATCAGGATGTTATGTCTGCACACATCTGCCAACAGGTACAGGGGCCAAAATGAGTTACAATGTCATTCTGCTTTCAAAATATGTAGGCTGCGCCCTAGTTAGGGACATGCTTATCAGACAACACAACATGTCAATAATGGTAGGACGCACCAGGAAAGGTAACTTGGCTTTTGTGGGGCGAACAACTAACGCCCCTAGGCCAAGGGAACTAACCTGCATGAACATGCAGCCAACTAGAAAGAGTAGATGCTTCTAGATGCATTTGACAGAAGCCCAAGACAGGAGGAGGGGAAGTTGGAGGACAGGGCAGGATGGAACACTTCAGGGAAACAGAAGACTGAGGAGCCCAAAATAGCAAGGTTCATATTAGAACAACAGACCACTGCTCCTTCCTGCTTACAAAATGCCAAAGATGGCCAACAGGAAGCACCAGATACCCATGATATTATAAAGGCTCCATGTACAATACAGCAACCAATGGGGGACAGGGTAGAATGGAAGAAATGTATGTTTGAGTGTACCATCAAGGAACTGGCAGGGGGTGAGGCAGGATGGAAGGAATGTTAGGAAAAGAAACAACATAGAGCTAGGGTTAGGAACAGAGATAGACCAGCCAGCTGTTTACGTGGGCGAGAGTAAGTGCTCACACTACATAAGAATGTCAAGAGTAAGAAAGGGCCCACTGCAGCCCACACCAGTTTTAAGTGGGATACAAAGGATTGTTTTTTGTCAGCGGATAATGGGCATATTTCTACTTGCCCCCAGGATGGTATGGCAGTTGCTACCAACAGTAAAGCCAAAGAATATTTTCTTTGGACCCCGTGAGCACAGCTGAATCACTGGGTCCAAAGAAAATATTCTTTAGCTTTACTGTTGGTTTTAGGTCGTGTAGTGTAGACAACACACACACCCGCAGACGCACGCATCAGAGTGAAGAATTAGTATCACAAATAAATCAGGAGTGCAAGATATTCCCCCACATTGGTTATGGCAGTTGCTACCTCACATCCGTCCTACCGCGAATGACCCATTTTGCTGACTTATTACAAGTACAACATCAAGGTCATCGCCCAGTGGGGAGCAAAAGGATGGTGGAATGGGAAGACAATGTGATGATGGGCTTAGGAGTAATGATGTCAGGTGTGGGGGCAGTATACACAACTTATGGAATACATCAGGTGTGGTGATATGACCTGATGCCTTCAGGGCGGGTCCCCACCGGGTGCCCACCTCATTCGTTACCATTATATCACTGGTATCCAATGTACTTTCTGCTGTCTGAAAGGGTAGATTTGGGGTAAATCACCCAACCTGCTCCCAAGGGGGGCAAACAGACTTTTGGGGCTTTTTGGGGTAGTGGTATATGCGACAACTAGATGGACCCCATTAAAAAAATTATTAAAAAGAGCTTGGGTCTCTAGTGGGTTTTCTGTCAAACCTAGGATTGCAGATAAGGAGTAAATCCCCCAATCTCATATGGGGCAGAAAGGCTGTGGGGCGTTATGGGTGGGAGTAAGTCCGCCCCTTTTTAAAAAAAAAAAACTCCATCCCTGGCATCCAGGGGGCTTTTAGTCTGTGTGAGGCAAAACTGGGGTAAACCCCCCATTCTGCTGGGGGGGGCAGAAAGACTGTTACTATTTTAAGGGTAAAGGGTATGGCCTGATGCCAAGATGAGTCAGTTCTCACCTCATTTATTTTTCTAACTCTATTCCTGGTATCCAGTGTGCAGGGTGGGATTAAATCATCAATCTGCCTTTTGATGGGGCTGAGAGACTGTTGGGGCATCAGGGGTGGGGCACAGCCAAAGCCTGGACAGTCTGACTCCCCCAGTTTTTCTACATAATAAAAGTAACTGCGGTGTCTAGCAGCCCAATACCTTGCCGAGCCACCCCACCTCTTTTATATATACACAAAAAGCACTAGTGTCTCCTGGGTTTTATGCCTCCCAGGAGAACAGATTGTTGTAAATCATCCAATCTCCTCCCAGAGGAGGTAGAATGACTATTGGGCCTTTAGAGGTGGGGGTAGAGGCAGTTACCAGGACTAGAAAAAAAAAACACTGACATCTAGTGGACTTTCTGCTCCCATGGGCTCATATCAGAGATAAGCCCAGTGCTTAATTTGAGCCGGTGGTTTCCGGTGCTGAGCACCGGCTCTTAATCGTCAACGCCTGCGCTTTTCATGAGCACCAGTTAAGGACACTTTCATTTATGGTAGGCAAGGGGAGACTGAGTGATCTGCCCAGAATCACAGGATGTTGAGCCGACGCCGTGACTCGAACCTGATTCTCCAGCTTCGAAGTCGGCAGCTCTGGCCATTGCACCACATCCTCTCATGGTTAGTAGTTGGTTCTGTTTTAGGCAGTGCTAACAGGGGATGCAGGAGCGCTGGTGCAAGCTGCCTCCTGACGAGAGCCCCGACACTTATATTTTTACAAATTAACCACTGGAATAACTCCCCCAATGGATCTCCCAGGGGGCAGAAAGACTGTGGTCCCCCTTAGAGGGAGCACATATTTGGCCATGCCTAAAGGACCACTTCCACCCTTGAAGCTATTCCTAATGGATAGTGTGTCGATCTCTGCCCAGGCACTCCCCTATTGCAGTGAGCCCCCCAAGCAGGGATACACTAGGGAGAGGTACCATTAGAAAGAAAATATCCTCCACTTTCCAATGTGCCCCTCCTGTGGTGATTGGTGCTCAGGGGCTGCACATGGCATGTTGCACATCACAAAGACTACAGGAAGAAAACTTTTTGGATGCAAGGGAAGCTCTTCCCTTGAATTTGAGATTTTGCACTTGAGAGGTAGTGCGGAGGACATAAATGTCTTGTCAATCACACTGAAAGGGGGAAGGTGGACTTATTCATGGATGCTTGGATTGATAAGTGTAGTTGGTTGTCTTAGAGGAATGACAAAAGAGGATTATTTGAGGTGAGGGAACTTTCTTCTTCTGTTTAAGAACATTCTGGTATGTGTTTTAACATAGACTGAAGATGCTTGGTGGATTTTAGCCCATTGGTGATGTTAGAATGTAGATGTTTAAAACGGAGCGGAGGCAATAGGTCTGTATTACACATAGGTTATGGTATGTGTTGAAAGGGGCATGCAAGAGGCTGATACCTCTGTTGTGTGGTTGAAAGGCCATGATGATGAGTATGTGAGGAGTGGTTGGGAGTTTCAGAATGTGTGGTAGGGAGAAGGAATAGGTGAATAAACAGGTGCTTGCTAAGTGGGGGTAGGCAAGTGGGTAAAATTGAGTAATTACTTATGAAAGTGGCAAAGGATTAATAAGACCGAGGAGAACTGAAGGTATGCCTAATGAGGGGATTGAGAAATAGATATAGGGGATAAAGTACCCCCTGTTGTACATTATAAGGATATTTCAAGTCACAGAGGAGTTCCATAACCATATAGAGGAATGAGGCAGAAGGACGAGTTCCTTTATAAGGTAATGGAACTCTGAGTTGAGTTGCAATATCATTATCATGTGCACAAGGGAGTACTTTATCCCATATATTACATGGTCACACAATTACCTTTCACACAAACCACACAAAACCTTAGTGCGTAGCTCTTTCATATGAAAGAGCGATCATGTTTGCAAACATGAAGAATAAAAATAAAACCTCTAGTGCAAAATTCAACACAACAAAAACCTGTTAGATATGTGTTGCAAATAGATATTAAAAACAGATCAATACAAGTCAGTTTTAAAAAAATACAAATAAAAGCTGCAGTAGCTTGGAAAGTGTAGAAACATGCAGAAAGATCCTAGCTTTTCTCTATCTAAGGAGTTTAAAAAAATAAATATTCTCTCTGTCATTGTAAGCTATTAAAATAGAGCAGAAGAAAGACAAGAAACTTTCTTTTTTTTATTGCTTTAAACTTCTGCTTCAATTATGCTTAGTGAGCTGCCCTGCCTTTCCCCTCGGCTGCTGGCTCTGGCTCCAGGCATTGTGACGTCAGAAGTCGACAGTAATAACTAATAATAGTTGAGTTCTGACATCTTTTCATTATAATCGGCGACTGAGTCACTAGTCGCCAATTATAAAGAAATTAGAGACATGAATTTATACAGCTATTACAGAATCCCATGTATTATAAGGTACTTACCATAGGTTAAGCAGTTTAGGGAGAAATGGATTGTGGATCTCAGATACATTTGGAATTAAAGAATTAAAGACTTGTCATATATGCAACTGTCTATCATTTCAAGTCATTCAGCACCCTTTGAACATGTCAGAAATGCCACCTCATGCTTGGGAGAGAATTGCTATTGATTTCTTTTGTCTTCTTGAGAATGAACATCATCTTCTAGTCATTGTCGATGAATACTCTTGTTTTCCATTGGTTGAAGACCTTAATCCACTACACATGAAAAGGTCAGTCAAAAACTAGATGGCATCTTTGCAACATGGGGTGTACCTGCAGTATTAAAGTCTGACAACGGCCCACCTTTCAATAGTCGAGAATTTAAAGACTTTCTAAACCACCTCAATAGAAAGCATCACAAAAGCACTCCCTTTTGGCCCCAGGCCAATGACCTGGTAGAACGATTCATGAGTACTCTAAAGAAAGCTGTTCAGCATGCTGCGTTGGTGAAGCTCGACCTCAAAGCGGTTTTAAACACTATTCTTCGAGATTACTGTTCGACCCCTCACTCAATGATAGGGGAAAGCCCTGCAACTCTCATGTTTGGAAGAGCCATATCGAACAAGCTGCCCCAAAGGACCACCCTCAGATCTAAGACTGGGGTAGGCATTCACACTACGGACATTGGTTGCAAACAGATGATGAAAATATATGCTGACCGAGAACGTCATGCAAAGGACATCACTTTTACAAGAGGAGATCGAGGGCTTGTTAGACAACAAAGAAGAAGGAAATCTGATGCTCCTTCTGAGGTTGAACCCTTTACTATCACCAATACCAAAGGACAAATGGTGACTGCTCAGCGTCCTGGGAAGTCCTTTACAAGAGATTCCTCTCATTTTTAATATGTGGCCCAACACTCACCAAACATCAATGTCAATGTAGAGACTGGGTCTAGACAGACTGTTAATGACTCCATATCTGCTGATAATTCTACCTCACCTATGCAGTACACTGACACTTCGACTGCCAGTTCCCGGTTTCCAGTGACCCGATCAGAACGTGTGATTGAGGCGCATGAGCACTTAATTGAAATTTTTTATTTGTTTGTGTATCTATGTTATTAATCATGTATTTATTTATATATCCATTTATCTATTTTTGAAAAATGGTGACTTTTTATTTAAAAAAGCAGGAGATAAAGTGTTGTGTGATAAAAGAACGCGTTGAAGGGATGAGTTGAAGGCAGGCTTAGATTGTTAAGTTCTGACTTGCACACAGTGGGATAAAGACATGTAGAATTACTCTCTGTGTATGGCATACTTATTGGCGTATTCCTAGCCTGGCAGGACACTACAGAGTCCATCTGTTCTGATCTCTGAAGCCAGGCGTTTGATAGATATGATAAAAACAAGATTGCAGTTGAATAGCAACAATTTTCTCCAATATTTTCTTTAAAAATGCATTGATTAGAGTAATATAATTTTACTTGCCATTGTAGTAAGCCAACTTCACAGAGTGTTTTTTGAGACCAACATATACTTGAAATGTAAGTCCAAATGACTTGTCTCGTAAAATAACCCCTTTAATTTTAGGGTGTGGCATCCCAAGGATTTTTCATTCTGTGCCAAGATAGAGATACATCTTTGAAGGTCTTTGTTATTTTGTTAGCAGTTTGCATGAGCTTTGTTCATTGAGCACCTCTTGTCTCCAACAGTGATTAAGGAGTCGTGTTTTTTTTGTTGCGTAGATTTTTGTTCTAAGATTTGTGATGACGGACTATATTGTCTCATGACAGTTGCTTACTGTAAACTGTGGATGATGTGCTTACTCAAAAGTGGGATGTAAAACTGCATCCTGTGTGTTTATGGCATATTAGAACATTGGAATGTTGAAAGCTCCATTGAAGACAATGGAGTGGCTCTGGGCTTCTACTGGCTGGATTAAAAACCCGGTGCTCCAACATCCAAAGTTTGTCTTTCACTGCAACAGCTGTGAACAAAGGCCTCATGGAGCCCGAGGGAATTTCAACCCTGATGGGGCGGAATGCTCTTATAGCATTATATCCCGCCATAGCTGGGCTATACCAGCCATTAAAGACGTGCTCCTTTGTTAAAGGCCCGAGCCAACTGGATCAGGCCTTTAATTTCTGGTATAGCCCGCTACGGTGGTCTATAAGGCTAGATTAGTGATATATGGGGTTATGCAGCTGCCACTTTAATACCACAGTAAAATTATGTAAGGCAGGAAGTTAAAACACTGCAGCCGTCACTTTTTTATTTGAATCTGTTTATTGCTTTTTATGGTTACAGTCACAGAAATTACAGGAACACAGTTTACAATGGTGACTTCAGTTAACACAGTTTACAATGGTGACTTCAGTTAACAATTGCATGTTATTTCTTGTGATAGCAATGGCAATGTGACAAATTACATTGTTAGCAATACTGAATAGAAACTAAAAGTGCCACTTTGCACACCTGCTGAGTTATTGGAAGGCAGTCTGACAGAAAGCGTACACATGAATCGTAAGAAGTGTTACTGCATTACTGCTTTAATTTACATCAAATTAACATGTACTGTTCACAATAAGCAATAATAGACAATGACAAAAATAAACAGTTAAGGATCTCAATCAAAACAGTGAGAACTTATATAAAGGAAGAACCTTAGTAGTAGCTATCATGCCAGCCAGCCCTAGTTCCCCTACCCACCGTGCCAACGAACCACCCCTTCCATCTAGTTGCTAAGTGAACTACTCGTGACTGTCCCCTGGTACCCCATCAGTAGGGCTAGTATCAGACAAGGGGCACGTATCACCCACTTTGATCCCGCCAATGGAAGTGGCAACGGGGGGCAGTGCCTGCAGTGCGTCACCTCCCGACTCGACATCATGGGGCAGTTGGGTTTCTGGCAACAGGGGAGCGTCTGGTATATACGTGTGGAGAATCAGCCATGACCGCATTCCAGCTACAGGCCAATGGGTGTTTACAGAGCCCCATAAAATCTTCCCTATGTAATGCAACACTATCTGCCCAGTTGATGAGCAACCGCATCCAGACCGTGAGGTGTGGAGGGTCAGGTGACTTCCATCTGTGTGGGATCAGCCACTTGGCCAAGATTAGACCCAAGTCTATGAAGCGGGATGTGACTTTGTGCTTTTTGCTTCGCTGATATAGGCCGAGCACACACACCTCCCAAGTATGAGAGAGAGCTCTCTCAGTACAGTGCACTAAATGGGTCCTGACTCCACGCCAATAGTGCTGCAAATGTGGGCAAGCCCAGAGCTTGTGTACGATACACGCATTCTCCAGCCCACTTCATGGGCATGCGGCGTCCGTGCGGTGAAAGTATCTGTTGATGTTGGCAGCAGTGAGGTAGGCTCTGTGCATGATGTAAAGCTAAATCAAGCGAAAGCAGGCACTGCAAGATATGCAAGTAGGACTCTCCAATATGGTGGCCCACTCCCTCGCCATGCAGAGATGGGAAAGGTCAGCCTCCTATCACACACGAAGGGATGTAAATGGTTGATCCGTGTGTGAGCGCAGAGAGGTAGCCAGCCAGCACATCAAGGGGCCGATTCCGATTCAGGCCGGAAAACGTACCGACCGACTCGGTACGGGAATGTAGTCCAACCGACACGTACCGGCGCTGTCCGATCCGTGTAGTACGATGCTATGCATGTGAATTACGACCGACTCGTACGGAACACAAGCCGAACGACCGAACCGCACGGAAAGCAGCCATCCGGCCGGAAAATCTACGCGAATCGAACCGACCGACATGCACCAAGAATGAACCCGACAGATACGTACCCGCGAACTCCGACCCGCGCAGTACGATGCAATGCGTGTAAAACCAGACCGAGTCGCATGGAGCACGAGCCGTACGACCGACACGCATAGAAAACAGGGAGCCAAAGCAACACAATACTCCACGACCGACGCGTACGCCACACATGAAACCCAGCAGAAAGACAGCGTGAAAGACTCGGAGAAGCTCGCACGAGACAACTGCAGCGTCTGACTCGGTCAGAAGAACGTCTCCTACATGCCCAAAAAATACAAAGGAAAAAATACAAAAAAAAGGGCCAAACAAGCAATGACAAAGTCCATAAATACTGGGGGAAAAAAACATGGAACAAAGACACACCAACAACTCCACCCATATAAAGGCCACAAATCCCTACCATGATCCTTTGCAAATTCAACTGACCTGCCAGCACAGAACACCATCAGACAGCAACCACAGACACACTCACAACTCATCCTTTACACAAGCCACACACCATTAGCACTTCCCTAATAGCACCCTCACATACACCCAGCAAAACTGACACTCACACACCCTCACTTGCACACTCACACACACATCAATCCCCACCACCACCCATCACCATGCCCCCAAAGAAGAACCCAAAGTTCCTAGACAGTGAATTGGAAGTCCTGGTAGATGAAATCCTAAGAGTAGAGCCACAGTTGTTTGGTACATTGGTCCAACAAACCCCCATGTCGCAGAAAACCAAGATGTGGGAGAGGATCGTCGACAGGGTGAACGCACAATCACCATGTTTGCGCACAAAGGAAGACATCCAGAACAGGTGGTATGACGTGCGCCGGAGGGTCAAGGACCTACTCAAGAAGGAATACGCCTTGAGTCATCGCACCGGCAGTGGCCCTCCTGCCAAACCAGTATACCTCAGGTCCTGGGAGGAGAAGGTGCGGGCCATCCTACCACCAGAGAGCGTACATGGACTATCAGACATCCCAGAGCCTGGTGACTACACAACCAATATACCCAATATTGTGTGACAATACACACACATCACTGTCAAGGGGATAGTGAAACCATGCACCGTTAGCAAAGCCACAGTAACCAAAAGATAATCATCCCAAGATGTGTATGCTAGTCAGACAAACACAATACCTGTCATCTCATAGTGATATGTAACTGTGTCATGACATGTACAAACATAACAACAAATAGAGCAAGGCAGTGGCACAAATCTAACCAACAAACACTGTCAGACATTTTGCCACCACTAGAACACCACCTCACAGGAAGCTGACTGAAAGGAAGGAATTGTGTGTATGCTGGTGAAGTGAGTGTAGCCAATAGCATGATGGGAGTTGTAGTCACAGATATTGGTCACCCTCACAATTGGCCCATCAACACCACTCTGAACCATGCTCACATCACAGGGAGTGGAAAAGAACTGACAAGATGGCTGACACTGGGTACTGCTGTGGGAGAACAAGCCCCTGCTGGGTGTTGTGCTCAAAACAACAGCAGGACACCACTGCCTGACATCCTGAAAGCCAACTTGCACTCCCTGCAATGGAAGCACGTTCCATGGTGGGATATCTGGCTGGGTGGGAAGGAGGACTGACAGCTCTGACCATAGTTACCAGCAGCTTTTCTCACACACCCCCTTAACACAAACTCCACACAACTCACCTGGGAGAATGCATTGCCTCATACTATAATTAAATATCCCACAAAGAACTACCACACTGGGTTATGCTGTGTGAAGCACAGGGACACTTTTGGGACTTGTAGCCAAACAAATGCCAGGACAACACTGTCAGCCACCTGTCAGCACAGGCACACTACCCCACATGGAAGCAGAGTCAAAAGGAAGGAAGTATGGGCATGCTGGGAAGGGCGGGTATAGGCAATAGCATGATGGGAGTGGTAGTCACAGCTCAACATCCCCCACCCACATGGCCCAGCAAGCTCCCACTGAAGCATGCACACCTCACAGGGAGTGAAAAGCCACTTCAAAGATGTCTGACAATTGTGCTCTGTTGTGGGGAGCACAAGGCCCTGCTGGGAACTGTGCACCAACCAACAGCAGGACACCACTGACTGACATCCTGACAACCAACTTGCACTCCCTGCAATGGAAGCACGTTTCATGGAGGGATGTCTGGCCTGGGGGTAGGAGGAGTGCCAGCTCCGACAACAGCTACCAGCAGGCCCTTACACACATACCACTTCCACTAACTCCAAACAACACACCTGGGACCGTGCTCCACAAGAGAGTGAGTGAAAAGCCACTTCCAAGATGTCTGACACTGGCCTCAGCTGTGGGGAGCACAAGGCCCTGCTGGGAACTGTGCACCAACAAACAACAGGACCACACTGTCAGCCATCTTGCCATTGCTGTCACACTCAAACACAGTGAAGTCGACTCAAAGGAAGGAAGTATGGGCATGCTGGGAAGGGGTGTAGGCAATAGCATGATGGGAGTGGTAGTCACAGCTCAACATCCCCACCCGCATGTCCCGGCAAGGTCACACTGAAGCATGCACACCTCACAGGGAGTGAAAAGCCACTTCAAAGATGTCTGACAATGGTGCTCTGTTGTGGGAGCACAAGGCCCTGCTGGGAACTGTGTACCAACCAACAGCAGGACACCACTGACTGACATCCTGAGAGTCAACCTGCACCCACTGCAAGGGTGGCATGCTTCATGGTGGGATAACTGGGCTGGGGGAGAAGGAGGTCCGGATGTCAACCAAATACCACCAATGCTGGCCATACACACACCTACTCTGCAAAAACACATTGCACACGTGGGACCAGTCACTCCGAAAGTAAAATCCCTGGCAAGATGGCTGACACATGGGCATGAGAAATGATGTGCCTGCAATTCACACCCATGCACTGGCCAACCCAAACACGTACACACTCACAGCCATTGCAACTCTATGTTTACACACACTGTCAGGGGATGCAGTGTCCATGGGTGCCCCTGGCCTGGCTGTGAAGGTGTGACTTGCAGATGACAACTGTGGAGAATCAGACATACTACATAGCACAAAACACACAGGAAGTCACAGAGACATCATTGACAGGGGACACCTGACAGTGAATGCAATGGACACACCAATATACCGGACACTGTACCATGGTGTCAGTCACACAAGTTGTGGTTGTGATCTGCATTCCACTCCCACATCGTTCGGCAACATATGCATCCTTCACACAACACACCACTCACTGTCATAGACACTGTAGACACAAGCACCAAGCTGGACTGCATTTGAGGAGACATGCTACTCACAGCAGCAGAACTGCAACACACACCACTGGCCATCACTGTCATGAGAATGGAAAAGCCAGAGAGCTGCCATGCCCAATCCTTATCACCATGGAGGACATTGACCAGATTAATCACGTTTGCACGTACAAAACTCAGCAACAACATCATTAGCTACGTTAACAACATCACTTGTATGAAATGAGACGTGAACTAGGAACCCAGACAACAACACAGATACTCCCAAGAGATCCCAGGCATACCGGACTGTGACCATGTTGTCCAGACACACCAATGTGACGGCCAAAGACTGGCAGAAACTGCCACCACACATGTCCCAATCTTGAAAGATATCCTAAGTGGAATTGCACGTATGTCCCTGTTAAAGGACAAATGTGGACAAGGATGACACACCTGTGTGAGGCACGTGATGGCCCTTGAGTAGCAATGGCCATGTACAACCAATCAATACATGAGCTGGTCATGCACACACCTCAACATTCACATTGAAATGATTCAGGTTGGCAGGACAATGTGCTACAACAATATCAACCTCTGGCTGTGACAACTTAGGACAATGCAATGTACAGGCACGCATCCAGATGTACAGTCACAACTGTCATGTGTTTGAACCATTGATGCCTGTAGAAACATAACATACATTGTGTGTCTCTTCCAAACACAGGTGATGATGGGGACACAGCAGCAGATGATGAGGAGTCCCTGTCCCAGGCTCCGGTGGCCCCTGAACTCTCTGGTGTGGAACTGCCTCTGCCCTCCTCGGATGGCGAAGACCTACCTGGCCCCTCCGGTGTGAGTCATCATGCAGCACCAGCAGGACCACCATCTGCACCCCTGCACCCACTCCTCCAACATCTGCCAACACACAGACCACCCCCGCCGACACGGACAGACCAAGGACACTGAATGACAACAGCACAGGGACCCCGGCCCCCGAGGAAGCAACGGACAACAACCCCAGTACCAACCCCCAAGGGGCCTAGGGTCACCTGTGCGTGCCACCGCAGGTCCCGCACGTGTGGCCAGGGGTGGTGGGAGGGGTGGTAGGCAGAGGTCGCTGTTTGCAGAGGGTCTGGACTGCATGATGACCCACAACTGGTACGCATTGCAGATGCGTGCCAGAATAGCACTGGAGAGGTCAGCCAGGTAGTGGGGATCCTCAAGGACATTCAACAGCAGCAGGCTGCCCATCATGCCCGCTTGGACTCCCACATGTCCCGTATGGAGACACATATGTCTGGCATGGAGTCCAAGTGCGACACATTGGAAGAACTGACAGCGGTGCAGAGGGACATATTGACATGCCTCCGCCAGATTAGCACCAACATGTCCACACCTCCCTGTGTGCCCACAACATCTGGTGCCGCAACAACTGCAACTGCCACAGGGAGGGAGGATGACTCTGGTGGAGAGTCCTCTGCACCGCAGCGGCCTGCATGTGAGGGTCCCCCCAGAAAGGAGAGGGGTCATCCGAGGAAGGACAACTGAGAGGCAGATGGCCATGTACATCCCTCAGGAACCCAACACCTGTTCTGGAAATTCTCCTTTGTGTGCAAACTGTTCACCCTGTCGAATGCAACCCAACTCCCCCACATGACATGGGGAGTTTAAGTTGGACTAATGTATCAGATGACTGTGGACTTTACTCAGGACATTTCTGCTACCAACACTTCCAACTCATCTGGGAACTTTGGATTTCAATCCCAATGTACAGCACCCACCATCCTGTGCACTATCCTCACACAAAACTCACTAATACACCATACTTGCCTCTGTTGTGATTCCAACGTGGTGTTTTGTCATGGAGATGATGATCTGCTAAATGACACTGTGCATGCTAACTGCTACAGCAATTCCAACACCGTCATGTGAGTCATGGCGACGTGACACATATGAGGGAGACACACCACTAGGGCAACACAACACACATACACACCAGGGCCATCTGACTCATCGCCTACACTGATGTTGCCAGGACATACAGTGGAATGCACAGACACCACACCTATTCAGAGTCTGTGTTAACTAGCCCACAGGTGCAGTAAGCAAATGTCAGTCAGATGTGTGACCACAGACAACGCACATCCCAAAGTGAAGCACAGGTTTATTACACATTTGCAACATGTTGTTTCCACTACAGATGCAAGGTAATCCCACGTGGCAGAGGCCACACAGTCAACAAGTGTAGAAGAAATAAAGTCCAGGGGTGTGTGGCACATCACCTGTAGGGAAACGACTGCTTCCACCCTGGAAGTTGAATCATGGTGTCGGGGATCACAGTTGACCAAACAACTCTGAAAGTACCCTGTGAAGGACAGACATGACACACAGTTAAAAGCACTGAAGAACAGGACAGAACTGCAATACTCATGCCCAATACATGTCACAAGATACCTACACAAAACCAAGTTAGCATGTCAACACTGTTGGGGAGTACAGACTACCTGTAAGGACACATCGCTGCATGCATCCAGTCAAGTAGCACATGGCCACACTCAAACAGCAACAGAGCACCACCAACACATATCATGCAAACTCAAAACATTGACATAACATCTCTGTATACTCACATTCAGCTGAAGAAGTTGGTGATGAGCTGTGTGCGGACATCACCCTCATCATCATCATCATCACTGGCATCGTGGCCCAGGCCAGGATCCTCCACAGGTGGCGGATGTTGGTCATCGTCATCCAGGATGAGAGGCAACTCCTTCTGCACTGCCAGGTTGTGTAGCATGCAGCAGACGATGAAAATCTTGCACACCTTTGCAGGGGCATATGGGAGGGCCCCTCCTGTCTTGTCCAGGCAGCGAAAGCGGCTCTTCAGGACACCAAATGTCCGCTCGATCACTCTCCTGGTCCGACCATGTGCCTCATTGTAGCGCATCTGGGCTGGTGTCACAGGGTTCCTGAGTGGTGTCAGCAACCACGGCATGTTGGGGTATCCGGAGTCACCTACATACAGACAATTGCACATTAGCTGAGTTGGAAAAGAGGGTGGAATACAACATTGCAGAACACACACAATGGTACAAAGTCAGTACACACCGACAAGCCAGGCACGCTGGTTCTGCATCTGTGACATCATCCTCGGGATGCGACTACTCCTCATCACGTAGGCACCTTTGTGCAGAACCGGGGAAACGGGCACACACATGTGAGATGCTCATATCTGCAAGACATACCACCAGAGCATTGATAGAATGGAACTTTTTTCCTGTTCCTGTATGCCTGCTCATGTGCCTGTGGTGGTACCAAAGCCACATGTGCCCCATCAATGGAGCCGATGACATGTGGCATCCTCCCCAGGGCATAGAAGTCACTCTTGACGTCAGTGAGTTGTTGATGTTTAGGGAAATAGATGTACTGGTTCAAGTATGTTAACATTGCCTCCAAAACATCGCGTAGCACACGGCTGAACATGGTCTGTGACATCCCACCAGCAGACGCCACAGTGTGTTGAAAGGTACCGGTGGCAAAGAAATGTAGGGCTGCCATCACCTTCACCTTGGGGGTCAGCGCTGTAGGGGATGGCCGGCCAGGTAGCAAATGTGGGGCCAACCGCCCCGCCAATTCCTCAATCAGCGGCCTGTTGAAGCGGTACCGTCGGATGCAGTCACGTTCCACCATGGTTGCAAGGTCAGGGAATGGTCTATGGACAGCTGGTGCCCTGCAGTACATAGGTGAACAAAGAAAGATTGTCAGTCACCCCACATATGTGGCATTGACCATACTCAATATCACATGATACATCATTACGAGTCACAAGTACTTGATGTGTGTGCCGTTCTGTATGGACATATATGGCACCTACATGGCCATCATCTAACATCTCAGTTCAACATGTGTTGACAACAAGTTCCAGGTTGTGCTATGGGAAATCATTAGGCTGTGTCACAGTACCCATGTACTGCTGTCACGTTCCAAACACACATCACAGTGATAAGTGAGGACAGATGTGCCCCAGGCATCACAGTTCTTTGACAGGTAGATTCCCAGGGACCCTGTATTGCCACATGGACCTGGCATGACATGGCGTATCATGTACACGCCAGCAAAACAACCATGACTCCCACAGGTAGTGGCCCCTGTTGCCTCTGCAGGACAGACATGGACGTCTGTGACACACACACGCACAACATCAAAGTCGATGCACAAACAACGTGGATGTGGAGACTGTCTCCCATTGTGCACATGGAATCAGAGACATCTGAAACACAACATGCACACAGACTGTGGAGGGCCATCACAATTGTGGCAATGGGTCACCCTGTGACGTACATACCATCCCACATGGGACTCAGGGTGTATGTGACATAACATACACATATACAACCTGGAAATGTGACCTTGCCACATGCTCTGAACTGAACAGTTGCACATCACAGTGGTCATGTGCACAACACACAAAGGATTCTGTCCCCATGAACACGTGCACAGCCTGGGAGTGGCTGCCCCCAAGTGCCACACAACAAACCACATGTTGACCCCCATACACACACAGGTAATGCAGCCTTACATGCCTTAGGATACAGTGTGGACAGGCTGTGGTGTTGTAGGTGTGCCCCTGAGTCCCTGGCAAGTAATTGTGGCTGGCATACGTTCACCTGTGACAACCATGGTGACATATGCGAGTGACTTGTACAGGGACGCATCGTACAGCAATGGACCGATCCGTGCGCACGCATTGGCCATTGCATATGATGTTGACGGATGCGTGTTGTGTTTCGAAATACGCGTCGTCCAGCAATGGACCGATCCGTGCGCACGCATTGGCCATTGCATATGATGTTGACGGATGCGTATTTCGAAATACGCGTCGTCCAGCAATGGACCGATCCGTGCGCACGCATTGGCCATTGCATATGATGTTGACGGATGCGTGTTGTGTTTCGAAATACGCGTCGTCCAGCAATGGACCGATCCGTGCGCACGCATTGGCCATTGCATATGATGCTGAAGGGTGCGTGTTGTGTGACGAAATACGCGTCGTCCAGCAATGGACCGATCCGTGCGCACACATTGGCCATTGCATATGATGTTGACGGATGCGTGTTGTGTGACGAAATACGCGTCGTACAGCAATGGAACGATCCGTGCGCACCCATTGGCTATGGACTGACATGGTAACGGACGCGTATTCGAAGCTTGTACGAGTCGGATGCAGTGAATTCAGTTGGCCACCCACAACAATGTTGCAAAATCATGGGTGTCATCAAGTTGAAATTTTGAAGGATGCTGTAGGCGTGTTTAAGTGGTGCAATTCCATGGATTGGCCAGATTCAGAAGATGCAAACAACTTGGACCTATCACTTTGGACACATGGGACAGTATCTGCCTCTGCAGCACACATATAATGCTGGCTGTTCCCCTGAGAGCTCACTTGCCTGCACTACATGCTCCAGGACAACATCTGCCACCACCACTGCTGCTGTCTCTGCATCCTCTGGCTACTGCAATGGCACGTACTGTGGATGAGAGCCCCAGCCTTCAGCACTGAGGAGAACCAGGCCCTGCTGGACAGCCTCCTTCCACAGTACAGCAAGCTGTATGGGAAACCAGGGGAGCAGGTGAGTGTGCTGTCCACTGCCTTACTAATTGTGCATGTTGTCTGACTAGCAAGACTTACAGTGTGTACACCAGTGGCTAGCATGCTCACTGAGTGGTTGTCACCCCCAAAGTGTGTAGTTACATGCACTGAACAGGTATAGTGCAGTAACAGTGCATTCCAACAAGGTTTTACTTCCCAGGCAATGATACCATTTAGTAACTGCTGGACAACTGTTCATAGCCATAGTTGTACTACCTGTGTACATCATATGCCCCTGTGATTGAGACATGTATATCCAACTGTGTGATGCACGGATATGTTGCAAGTGTAGTAATGGCCTTTTCACTTTGTCATCCTCACAGGTTGATGCCCACCAGAAGCAGGAGATCTGGCTGACCATCGCCCGGGCAGTACGATCTGTGGGGGTCTACAGGCGCAGGATCACGCAACTGCCAGAAGAGGTGGCAGGACCTTCGTGGCTGGACCCGGAGGATCGCAAGGTCCAGCTGAAGCTGTCGCCTCCTCGCAGGAGGGGCGGACACTGGACCCTGACCCCCACATGCTCCAGATTCTGGCGGTGGTCTTCCCTGACCTGGATGGGCAGCTGAAGGCCAGACAGCAGCAAGGAGGGGTAAGTGCTAGCCTTTTCTGGGTACTATGACTAACATGCTCTATGCACTCCTTTAGCCTGGTTACACTTCCACAGTACGACTGTCTTGTCATCCTGGACTCATGTCCCTCACTTGTGTCATGCCCCCTCCTCATCGATACACTGGTGTGGCCCTTACAGTCTGTGACTTAGGTCACTTGGGTACTGTGTACTTGCAGTTACCTGTGGTTCAAGTTGGGGACAGCATCA
The DNA here is from genome assembly GCA_963921515.1 of Calotriton arnoldi. NCBI lineage: Eukaryota > Metazoa > Chordata > Amphibia > Caudata > Salamandridae > Calotriton > Calotriton arnoldi. The sequence continues at coordinate 247,953 of CAWUFW010002481.1, forward strand.
GTTACAGAAACTTTGTTGTGGGCTGCATGGGTGGTACAATTGCTCACACAATGCCTGTGATCTGACATGTACTCTGGGTATGGCTTTAATATGTGTTCCAATTGCTGCTCTGACTCACCACATGTCTGGGGTATGTGCCACACACCCATGCTGCAGCTGAGACCAAGGTAGGAGCCTCAGAAGTATGTACATCATGTGTGTGACACATGCATAGCCACCTGCCTAGTGTTCAGGGTAATACCATGTTGCACATGGACCAGGACTATAATGCCTACTCCGGACATCGAAGGCACTCTGTTCTCCCACTCCCGTGTGTCAGCATACATCTTGGGCATTGTGAAGAGGGCACTCAGGTGTCTGCCTCTGTGTCACCGTGGTGTGGCCTTGCTTTTTGGACTCCTGGAGTGTTTAACAGTTTGGGGTGGCCAGCCATCTGATTTGTGACTATAGGAGCCGCACATTGGTTAATGCATAGGTCTCTGATCCCTTGACTGTGCACAATGGTGTATGAAACATTGAGGTGCAGGCAGCTTTGGTTCATTCTCATCAGACGGTGAAGTGCTCATGTGTATGGATTTGTGTTTGCAGTCACTCAAATGTCTCATTTGAATGATGTGGGATCATCTTAGTCCTCATGATGTGGGTGGCCAGGGGTGCACATGTGCACCTGTCAGCTACAGGGCTTGCATTCCAAAAACATCCATGATCGTGACACAGTGCAGACTGGTGTTGTGTGTATGCACTGCCCCTGTGACAGGAGACAGTTATGACTGACTTGCCAGACAGGCCTGTGCCATGACATTCAACTTGCAAAGGGTGATCCAGCAGTAGTGTGAAATGTCCTGCATGCACACCATTGTCGCATTGTCTATCAGGACATCATTGTGTCTGGTGATGGAAGCAAAACCCGCATATCGACAGAGACTCTGCCCATCACTTTTCCTGACATATGTACTGAGTCAGTGGCAGGAGATGGCATGTGTTTGGAGTGACACATTTCCATATGTTCTCTTGGATGTCCAACAACTGTGTATGTGGTGCATGTGTGCAAGGCTAATCAGCTCCAAGGCAACTCTGAGCCCTCCCCTCACACCTGCCCAGGCCCCTTAAGGCTTTGCTGGGTGCACCCCAAATCATTCTCCTCCATCTTGTGAGTTGCAGCCTACCTGTGCCCCAGATTGCAGTGAGCAGAGCCCAGGAAGTGGTAAGGAGGCAGACTAGTGCTGTCTCTCTCCCCCCCAGTTCTTTTTAAAAAACGATTTTCCCTTTCTGTGATTACTGTCTTTGCCTGTGGTTGTTACAGTTTAAAATTGTAGTTTTAACCTGCCTGTGATTGCATATTTTATCACCTGTTTTGTGTTTTAAACTTGTGGTTTTCCTGCCCATGATTGCTTCCATTTAACGTGTTGAATTGTGGGATTTGCAGTCCAAACTCTGTAGTTTTTCCCTCTCATTCCTGGTGGCTACTCAGTTTTCCCTCCAAATTTCTCCTTTGCTCTGTGCTAAGACCTGTATGTTAAACAGTGCACCCCAGCCACCATTTTGTGTTATCAAGCCAGTGAAACCAGCCCCCCTGCTTCCCCCAGCAACAGGGATATTCTACATCAGAGGGTGCTTCTGTGAGCTATTTAAACTGTGTTTAATAGGGACTGTGCATTTCGTTTTTGGCCAGGAGAGGAGTAAAGTTTAATTCAAACAGTATTGTTAGATTTCAAGTTTGTGAGGCCTTTACCTGAAGGAAGTCCAAAGTGTGGATTGAGCCTGTCTGTCTCCTAGGAGATCTGTGAATAGAGCAGCTCCCCAGCCCCAGTACCCACACCCAAACCAGCAGACCTGGGACGGGGGATTGGCTAATCAGCTCCAAGGCAACTCTGAGCCCTCCTCACACCTGCCCAGGCCCCTTAAGGCTTTGCTGGGTGCACCCCAAATCATTCTCCTCCATCTTGTGAGTTGCAGCCTACCTGTGCCCCAGATTGCAGTGAGCAGAGCCCAGGAAGTGGTAAGGAGGCAGACTAGTGCTGTCTCTCTCCCCCCCAGTTCTTTTTTAAAAAAACGATTTTCCCTTTCTGTGATTACTGTCTTTGCCTGTGGTTGTTACAGTTTAAAATTGTAGTTTTAACCTGCCTGTGATTGCATATTTTATCACCTGTTTTGTGTTTTAAACTTGTGGTTTTCCTGCCCATGATTGCTTCCATTTAACGTGTTGAATTGTGGGATTTGCAGTCCAAACTCTGTAGTTTTCCCTCTCATTCCTGGTGGCTACTCAGTTTTCCCTCCAAATTTCTCCTTTGCTCTGTGCTAAGACCTGTATGTTAAACAGTGCACCCCCAGCCACCATTTTGTGTTATCAAGCCAGTGAAACCAGCCCCCCTGCTTCCCCCAGCAACAGGGATATTCTACATCAGAGGGTGCTTCTGTGAGCTATTTAAACTGTGTTTAATAGGGACTGTGCATTTCGTTTTTGGCCAGGAGAGGGAGTAAAGTTTAATTCAAACAGTATTGTTAGATTTCAAGTTTGTGAGGCCTTTACCTGAAGGAAGTCCAAAGTGTGGATTGAGCCTGTCTGTCTCCTAGGAGATCTGTGAATAGAGCAGCTCCCCAGCCCCAGTACCCACACCCAAACCAGCAGACCTGGGACGGGGGATTGGCTAATCAGCTCCAAGGCAACTCTGAGCCCTCCCTCACACCTGCCCAGGCCCCTTAAGGATTTGCTGGGTGCACCCCAAATCATTCTCCTCCATCTTGTGAGTTGCAGCCTACCTGTGCCCCAGATTGCAGTGAGCAGAGCCCAGGAAGTGGTAAGGAGGCAGACTAGTGCTGTCTCTCTCCCCCAGTTCTTTTAAAAAAAACGATTTTCCCTTTCTGTGATTACTGTCTTTGCCTGTGGTTGTTACAGTTTAAAATTGTAGTTTTAACCTGCCTGTGATTGCATATTTTATCACCTGTTTTGTGTTTTTAAACTTGTGGTTTTCCTGCCCATGATTGCTTCCATTTAACGTGTTGAATTGTGGGATTTGCAGTCCAAACTCTGTAGTTTTCCCTCTCATTCCTGGTGGCTACTCAGTTTTCCCTCCAAATTTCTCCTTTGCTCTGTGCTAAGACCTGTATGTTAAACAGTGCACCCCAGCCACCATTTTGTGTTATCAAGCCAGTGAAACCAGCCCCCCCTGCTTCCCCCAGCAACAGGGATATTCTACATCAGAGGGTGCTTCTGTGAGCTATTTAAACTGTGTTTAATAGGGACTGTGCATTTCGTTTTTGGCCAGGAGAGGGAGTAAAGTTTAATTCAAACAGTATTGTTAGATTTCAAGTTTGTGAGGCCTTTACCTGAAGGAAGTCCAAAGTGTGGATTGAGCCTGTCTGTCTCCTAGGAGATCCTGATCAGGAGGAACAGCTTCCAACTCCCTGGCCAGCAAACCTTGTCTGAGTTTGCTGGGACCTTATATAGTCTGATAATGTTTGGTATATGTGTGCACTGATTGGTGGTTGTATCTGATGTTTCTATTGGATTAGGGTTAGTGTCCTCATTGGTTGGGTATTTGAGGGTTCTGATTGTTTTCTGGGTCTGTGATCCAATCAATGTAGGTTTGGGACTAGGGCTAGGGTTATGATTTCTATTGGAAGTAGGGACTAGGGCTTCCTGTGTTATTGGTTGTTGGGATTAAGGTGGAACTAGGGCTAGGGTTAGGCCTTTAATTGGAAGTAGCGATTAGGGCTTCTGGTGGTATTGGTTGTTGGTCTAGGTGTGGTACTAAGAGTAGGTCTAGGCTTTCTATTGGAAGGAGGGACTAGGGCTTCCTGTCCCATTGGTAGCTTGGACTAGGGTTGGGACTACTGGTAGGGCTAGGGCCTCTATTGGACGTAGAGATCAGGGGTTTGAACTTATTGGGTGCTTGGACTAGGGCTAATATTGGCTGTAAGGTCCTGGTCTCCTATTGGTTCCTGGATTTTTAGGGCTAGTGTTGTGATTGGATAGTGTTAGGGCTAGGCTTCCCATTGGCTGAAGGGGTCACCTGATTAAGAGGGCTATAAAGGCCAAGGATTAGGGCGTCTCAGCCCGGGCGTTGAGCTAAGGGTGGAGAGGACAAGGGCAGTTGCCTGTTTGAGCCTGTTCGAGACCAGTCGGGACCAAGGCCAGAAATGCTGCCCATCCTCCCATTAAGCAACACCCAGCCCACACCATCCACATCCACAAACAGAGCAACACACTCACACCAAATGTACACCACGCACAACCCTATGCACAAACCAATGTACCAGCATACACTACAAAACCAACCAAACCACATCTATACACCCCACTATCCCAACTACCACACATATCCACCATCACCTACAAACAGTACACAACTCTATCCTATACCACTAACCAATACACTCATCACTAACACAACGCCAATCGACACCATACATAACTACATCCCATCCAGACACATGCTCCCTGCTGTAATTACACCTAACATACCACCTTTTATCACTAACAAACATATAATCATCCTTCCATCATTTGTCCAACAAACATCCTCCTCTCCCTTCTACCATAATAACACTAACGTACAACACACACACTGCAGACCACCAAACTTTTTAACTCTTGCAACAAACCAGTCTAAGACAAACACTCTTATCTCTACTTCATTCCCACCTACGCACATCATACACTCTACTCATGAACACATCACCACCCCTCTATCTTACAACCTCCTCTCACAAACAATACTATACAACCAAATCCATTGCATGAAACATATACATCAGCACCCCTTTTCACTACTCCTCAAAAACAAAACATATCACACTCACCAGCACAACAAGATCTTCAAAGCACAACACCTCATAATACTTACCATCACAAAATACAACCATACACCCACCTTTCAAACACAAAGGAACCAACTCCAATGCCAAGCTTTCTCTCTTCCACCACACCTAACACACATACAGCAACACAGCAACTCTCTTCTAACCGCCTCTCATCCATTGGACAATTTAGAACTTCACTACATGACCAACATGCTGCACCACCAACCCTGACTCATACACCTTCCGCATTAAACACACGCAAACTATATAAGCAACATGCCATACCTCACAACTTCAGCTTCCCCATGTCTACTTCAGCAATGTTACACCACAAAAACAACACAGTACTCCTACTCCCTCTCAAACACCATCTCCAACATGTACAATAATTATGTTGTTGAGAGAAAAAAAAAAAAAATAATAATAATAAATAAATATCATCTTTGGTCTACATGTACTAACTTCCATTGTGCATCTATGTACCTTCCATGTACTTGGAACTGTGTGTCTCTGTAACTTTTCTCCTGAAAAAGCATATCCAATGCACTACCCTATTTCTCATCCTGTGCCTCTATCCATATCTTTAATCTGCATATACTTACCTCCTTTATGTATCTATATACTTTCAATGTATTTATGGATCTATATATTTAGCATTTCCAAGGCACTACCCTAGTTCTCAGCCTATACTTATCTCAATATATCTTCTAGCCCAACCTTCTGACTCATCTCAAACTTCTTTCTACTACTCTTTCCAATGCACTACCCTATCTCTCATCCTATACATCTATCAATATATCCTCTACATCCACACTCATTTATCCCAAACCCCATACCACTACTATGACCACCAAAATAACCCTTTCTAGACTCTCGCCTACTCTACCCTCCTTGCATCATCGGACACCTCTTTTACTATACCGATGCCCTAAAACAAACCTTTCTAAACTCTTCCCTGACTCCTCCCCTCAAACCCCCTTCTCCCCCTCCTACTGCTAAGACCTATAAAAAAAAAAATCCTTCACTCTTTTATCCCTCCACTATCCTTTTCAATCAGAATTAACAGTCTAACATATTCAATTTTCAACTATACTAATTCACCACTAATCCTTTATGGGTTACAGAGTAGCGTGCTACTCGCCAATAAAGCGTCTCAACACCCCATCAGGGTTACAAGCGCTATATAAATGCAAACCTTTTTCCCTTTCTACCCTCCCCAACCCTTCTCAATCCAAATAACTGACTAACATATCCACCACTAAAATTACTTTCATGTTTTCACCATAATAATTCAACACTAATACTTCTGGGTTCCAGAGTAGCGTGCTACTTGCGCTTCAAAACCCCATCAGGGTAGCAAAGCGCTATATAAATACAAACCTCTTTCCCTCTTCTATCCCACCACCTACCCTTCTCTACCCAAATAACTGAATAACATGTCCACTAATCAAAGTTACTTCATTTTTTACTAGACTAATGTTCAACACTAATCCTTAATGGGTTCCGGGTGGCGTGCTACTCGCCAGAAAACGCTTCAACACTCATCAGGGGTAACAAGTGCTATATGAATGCAAACCTTTCTTCCCTTTTATCCCTCCGCTATCCTTCTCACTCCAAATAACTGACTAATATCCACCACTGAAACTACTTTCATATTTTCACCATATTAATTCACCACTAATCCTTGATGGGCTTCCAGAGTAGCATGCTTCAACACCCCATCAGGGGTAACCAGCGCTATATAAATACAAACCTTTTTTCCTCCTCTATCCTTCTGCTATCATTCCAAATCCAAATAACTGCCTAACCTATCCATCACTTAAAATGTACTTGCATGTTTCACTATACTAATTCAACACTAATCCTCTATGGGTCCCGGAGTAGCGTGCTACTCGCCGAAAAAGCGCTTTGACGCCTCGTCAGGGGTAGTAAGCGCTATATAAATGCAATTACAATACAATACAATACATATGATTAGTGGCATCCAACAGGCACCAGACAGATGGGTGCATGGACAGGTAGGATATGAGTGGCATGAATGACTGTCAGGCAGACAATGGGCTTCTTCAAATCAGTGTCAGCACTTATTGCAATGTCTAGCAAATGATGGCAGGGCTTGCTCTGTGATGTGCTGTACTTACTGTGGTGTGTGTGGTCAGTACAGGTGACTAATGTTGCTCTGTTTATCCTGATTGTTTGCAGATACATCCACGGCCACAGGAGGAGACAGCTCCACGGACCAAGAGGAGCGGCTGAGCCAGACTGGGTCCACTGCAGAGGAGACCGAGGGACCCAGTGGCACGGAGGGTGAGGGGAGCCACACTGAGGAGACTACGACTATGACTACGAAACACAGCACTTCCAGTGAGGACTCCCTTGTGGAGGCGGGTGTCAGCAGACCACAGACAAAATCAAGCAAGTCTGTCCCCGCCACCACCACCATCTCCACCCTCCCATCTGCTCCCATCCCACATGTCCGTGGAGGCTCCCGTGTAGGGGGGCGTGTCTCCTTCATGCAAGGCACCGCACCCCCTACCTCTGTCCCCCCTGCTGCCCTGAGTGTGGAGTCTGTGGACTTGCTGAAACAGATCCATGTAGGGCAGACATCAATGCTGAGTGTCCTCCATGCACGCACGGATCTGTTGACACAACTGGTGTCATTCATGGAGGGCATGTCATCTGGCATGTCTGCCCTACAGCGGACCAATCAGTCCATGGCCTCCTCACTGACGGCAGCAGTGTCCCTCCTGCAAAAGTCCCTCACCCCTCCTACCTCTGCCCCATCCACAATCCCCAGCACCCTACCTGTCCCAAGCACACACACACCGGCACAGGCACGCACCAGCACAGACACAAGCAGCACACAGACACACAAGCCAAAATCCAGACGCACACGCACGCACAGTCAGGGGACTGATACCTCACTCACAGCGGATGGGGCCCAGACACACACACACGCATCCACAAGCACTCCGCAGTCCTCAGATGCCTCTCCCTCCAAAACCCCTTCCCTTGCCTCACCTGCAACCCCCCCTCCCAGAAGCTCTTCCTCTGTGAGCTTGGCCTCTTCCCCACAGATCCATCTGACACAACGTACAGGCGGAAGAGGCCACCACCACACACAGAGGTGAGTGCCCTTCACACCCGGACACCCTCCCCCAGGCACAGGCAGACTGAGGACCCCATTAGGAAGTCCCTCCGGACCAGGAAGGGCAAGACACCACCACCACGCAGCTCCACCACACAGTCTCTCTCCTCCATCCCCCAGGCCACCACTCCACAGGTTCCCCCGCCACACCCTGCCCCAGGTTTCCCCACACACCAATACCGCATCCCCAAACTGCTTAGGCCCTCCCCCCCTACCACTTGCTCTTCCACCCCCAACCCAGATGCTCGGCCTGTTTGTGCCACTGGTGTGGAGACCGGGTCCCCCCCCTCTGTCCTGCCCACCTCATCTGCCCCCCTTCCACTCCCTTGGAGTTATGCACTGCAGTGGAGTCCACAACCACCCCGTCTGACTTGGGCACTGCAGTGGGGACCCAGTCCACTCCATCTGACCGGCCCACTGCAGTGGTTGCAGCACCCACACCATCTGACTTGTGCCCTACAGTGGTGCCGGCCCCCACTGAGTCAGACACCTCCACTGCAGTTGCCGATGACACTCCTGCACCCACCATCCCTTCACTGCCTCCTTCTGGCATCCCCTGATCCTGTCCCTGCGGTGCCTGGCCTGCCCCTTGTATGCCCCTCCGAGGGGGATGTCCCCTGTCCGTACCAGTGCAGGCAAGCAATGGGTGACAAGTTGTCACATGTCACCCTGTTCGGACTGTGTATGTGGACTGGCCATTGGCCTTAGTTTCTTTTGGACTTCAAATTTTTCTTTCACATTTGCTGAATAAAGCCTCTTTTTGTTTACTAGTGGTTTTTCTTTTGATGTACATGATGTAGATGAGTATCATCATGCATTTGCTGCTGTAATAGTGTTCAGATCAGGAAAATGAAGTGTTGCTGTGATGGACTCCCTGTGGTCGATGGGATATGTGTCCTAATCTAGTCTGGATCCATAGCATCCTTTGCTGCAGTCCGAGGGTGTAATGTTCAGCATTTGACACAGGGATGTACGTTTGCATTTGTAAATTAACATCTGTGGCTTACACTCATGCACATCTGGTGGGCTTACCACTGTTCAATGTTTCTATTTCCCTGACTGTGTGCCCATCTCCACTGGACATGCAGTTTAGCACATCAATGTTGAAGGACTCATCTGTGTATACAGTGCAACTTGCTTGACACGTATTTTGGGTATATGCAGATGACTGAAGTGACACTCCCGTACCCAGGCTGATGTGAGCAGAGCCTTCAGTGTGTTATAATTGTTGACTCACTGACCGAGTGTTCTGCTGACATGTTTGAGTCGTGCACAGACAAGGTTTGGCACAGCGGACCTTCCACAGGAGTGGAGTGCCCTCATGGCAGTGTGTAATCCCGTGACATTGCCTGGGCCTGTGTTGTGTGTTGTGTGAGCATGTCTGTGTGTGTTCCCTTCCCTTTTCCTACACAGGCTGTGTCCCTACGGATGTTCCTGTTTGTGATGCTTGCTGAGTTGTCCTGTGTTCATCCAGCATCTTGGACCTGGTTTCTCCGGGATGTGGGTGCATGGCAAACTAATGTTCATCAGGTTGTCATCCCTAGTTGTCTTTGTTGTCAGGGCTGGGGATGTGGGCAAACGCAGATGGGACACAGTCAGGATTCCCCTTGGCACTTGTTGGTTACACAAGTCATGTAATTTACAGTTTGTGGTAGCTTTCAGTGATTGTGACACGTTGTGTGTGTGACTGCTGCCACTCCTCAGGGTCAGAGCTGCAATGTTGGAAGTTGTCTACGTGTGTTCTTTGTGGGTCACCTTGGCTTCTTCATTGGTGTGTGACTGTGGCCGGGATCCCATTGATTGGGGTGGATTTCACGTCATGCCCATGTACCGCGTACTGTGCTGTGTGTCAGACATTCACGAGTCTTGTTGACTGGCCATGTGTGATGGGTTTCTGCACCTTAGTTCCCACCACCACCCCTGGGATTGTCATGGGTGCATTTGCAATGTCACCAGTCCATGTGAGCTTCACTGCTGCACATTGGTGGAGATCAAGGTGTGTGGTGTTGAGTGTGTGCAAATGTGAGTTGTTGCACGGCTAGACCCCTACCTCCATATTGGCCTTGGCTGACAGGCCGTGCTTATTGATTTGTGCTTGTGTAGGTGTGATGGTAGTTTGTTGCTCAGGACACATGGCTGTGGTTCACAGTGTGAACGACATCTACCTTTGTCATCACATTGGGATTATCATGCAGGCTAGTGTCACCACAATGTGGGGTCCCTGGGGGTAGGGCTGTGGTGGGTCTGTCTCTTGCTGTGTTAGTTGCTGTTCCTACAAGCTTGTGTGACATGTGTAATTTGGGCTCCCTCTCATCTAACAATGCCTGATTGCCCACATAGGGGAATCCGATCCATGAGTTACTTTTGTATGGCACTGTATACACATCTGTGTAATTGGAATTCAGGCCTCCTCATGTGTTGTGTGGTTGCCTGGGGACACTGGCACACACCCCATCACCTGTTGTGTTTGATATGCAGTGTGAGGCTGCCTGTTTGTGTTTGTGCATCTGCACCACTGCATTGGCATATCTTTAGTGTGCCATTGCCTGTATGTTGTTTGGAGGATTTCCCCTGCTGTCCCTGGGACTCCTAGCTCATCAGTCAGCACAATAATCATGGTTTGTATGTCCCATTGCTGCCATGGTATGGTATTTGTTCACCTCACATCTACAGTCTCCACAGGATATCTACATTTGTGTGTCCATTAGTGCAGATATGTGGGTCTGCATTATCATGGTCACTTCTAGCATTGTGTAATTGATAAATGGAGACAATGTCAGCCCCCATGGGTGATGTTTGTCTGCACATGGCCAAAGGTATGTTTTATTTGCACTGCACTGTTTGCCTCACCCAATCTATGTTGCTATGGGACACAACCACTACTTTGCCACTGATGTGTTTGTTGTTCTGTGACCAGGAATCATCCATGCTGTTTGGCAGTTGCAGCTTTTCCATGACAACACTTACCTTTTGGTCACTGTGATGATGGGGTTTAGACCCCATTGCCACAATATTCAAAATGTGCTTCAGCTATGGACCCCACACTTACCTTTTGGTCACTGTGATGATGGGGGTTTAAACACCATTGCCACAATGTTCAAAACTGTGCTTCAGCTATGGACCCCACACTTACCTTTTGGTCACTGTGATGACGGGGGTTTAGGCCCCATTGCCACATTGTTCAAAATGTGCTTCAGCTATGGACCCCACACTTACCTTTTGGTCACTGTGATGATTGGGGTTTAGACCCCATTACCACAGTGGTCATGGTCTGCTTGCATTGTGAAGGCCACACACATTTTTGTGTGACACATGTGATAGGGGTCACATTGTATGTTCAATGTCATGTTCAGTTTTGTAGGCATTTGACACAGACTACACACTCTTGTCATGATGTTGGGGGATGTCTTTTGCTGACATTCCTTATGTTGGAGTATGCTGGTTGTGTCATGCATTACCCGTCCTATGAGTGGGGATGGTAGTAGTGGTAGGCATCCAGCCCCCCATGAGTAGGGGTGGTGGTAGTGGTAGGCATCCAGGCCCCCATGAGTAGGGGTGGTGGTAGTGGTAGGCATACAGGCCCCCATGAGTAGGGGTGGTGGTAGTGGTAGGCATCCAGGCCCCCATGAGTAGGGGTGGTGATGGTGACAGGCATCCAGCCCCCATGAGTAGGGGTGGTGGTAGTGGTAGGCATCCAGGCCCCCATGAGTAGGGGTGGTGGTAGTGACAGGCATCCAGGCCCCCATGAGTAGGGGTGGTGGTAGTGGTAGGCATCCAGGCCCCCATGAGTAGGGGTGGTGATGGTGACAGGCATCCAGCCCCCATGAGTAGGGGTGGTGGTAGTGACAGGCATCCAGCCCCCCATGAGTAGGGGTGGTGGTAGTGGTAGACATCCATCCCCCTATGAGTGGGGATGGTAGTAGTGACAGGCATCCAGCCCCCCATGAGTAGGGGTGGTGGTAGTGGTAGACATCCATCCCCCTATGAGTGGGGATGGTAGTAGTGACAGGCATCCAGCCCCCTATGAGTAGGGGTGGTGGTAGTGGTAGGCATCCAGGCCCCCATGAGTAGGGGTGGTGGTAGTGGTAGGCATCCAGGCCCCATGAGTAGGGGTGGTGATGGTGACAGGCATCCAGCCCCCATGAGTAGGGGTGGTGGTAGTGGGAGGCATCCAGGCCCCCATGAGTAGGGGTGGTGGTAGTGGTAGGCATCCATCCCCCTATGAGTGGGGATGGTAGTAGTGACAGGCATCCAGCCCCCATGAGTAGGGGTGGTGGTAGTGACAGGCATCCAGCCCCCATGAGTAGGGGTGGTGGTAGTGGTAGGCATCCATCCCCTATGAGTGGGGATGGTAGTAGTGACAGGCATCCAGCCCCCATGAGTAGGGGTGGTGGTAGTGACAGGCATCCAGGCCCCCATGAGTAGGGGTGGTGGTAGTGGTAGGCATCCATCCCCCTATGAGTGGGGATGGTAGTAGTGACAGGCATCCAGGCCCCCATGAGTAGGGGTGGTGGTAGTGGTAGCCATCAGGCCCCTATGGGTGTGTATGGCATTGGTGATAGCCATCCCGCCCCTATGGTTCTGCTGTTGCTAGTGTACGTCATTTCTGCATCCCTATGTGTGTGTGACATATGTCGGGTACGTGTCGTTTGTTTGTGTAGTGGGTGTCTGACTTACCGTCTGTGCCGTACGCGTCCGTACCGGTTCCGGTAATAGATGTACAGTATTGGTAGGACCTGCGCGATGGGATTCATGGTTTGTTCGTCTCGTTCGGGTTTCTCGTGGCTTCGACTCGTACTCGTAGCTGGCTTGTTCGTCTCGTAGCCGTGGATCGTCTTGTGGCGCAAATCGGAGCTTATGTGCAGTTCTCCCGGATGCTCTGACATGCCGGACGTAGCGACCAGTTCGGCGCGTACGGAGTGCGCATCGTACTAGTCCGGCCGGAAGGTGCTGTGTATTTACTTCCGTGCGACTCGAATCGGCGTTTACGGATCCAGCTCGCTCGGGGAACTGGATCTGGAATGGGTACGTACGGCTCGCTCGGAATTTTAGCAGTAATGCGCATCGTACTTGCTCGCTCGGACGACTGTTGGAATCGGTCGGGAAAAACGCGTTCGGCTCGTATTTTTTCCGGACGAATCGTATTCGGTGCGCTTCTGGCCGAGATCGGAATCGGCCCCCAAGTGTCTACACTGGCCCATAACATGTAAATATTGTATAGTTAGATGCATAGGGGGCTCACGGGTCATGTCTCCCCATCTCTACCCCAATGCCCCTATTAGCAACGTGTGTAGAAGGAACTGACTAGGAGGGAGACCTTCCCCCTCCACCAGCATGCTCATATGACAGAAGCTCACTGTCTCTATAGAGATCCCCCACTTTTTGGACCCCCGCCACGGTCCAAGTAGTAATCTCCGTCACAGTGGTGTAGTGTCGTCCATGTGGTGGGCCCAAGAGTGCCAAAGCTGGAGCAAATGGTGTAGTCTGCCTCGTAAGGTAGAGGCCTCATCTGAAGCAGCAATGCACCACCAATAAAAGCGCCGGGCTGGGCGATTTTGCTCGGGCACAGGGGTGGAACCGCTGAGAAATTCTGGCCAAGGTCCAGGACTGCAACAGCGTGGCAGTATCCACTAATTGCCAAAGCAGCGAGCCATCTCGATACCCATTGAAGTTAGGACGCAAAATTATATTTCTCAAAGTTGGGGACTGCCAAATCCCCACAGATCATAGATTGGTAAAGCTTACGGAGTTCTACGCAGCACCTAGAAATGTTCTAAATAAAGATTCTGACCTCTCCCTCAAAGGAGAGGAAGAATAAGGCACATGTGTATAAGAGCAAGTTGACAAAATAGTACAGAAGTTAAGGGAGTACGACCATCATTTTCTTTCTTTTTTTTTGTTGAAACATTGCTCATCTTACATTATATGGTGAAGATAAACACAGGTACACATTAAAGTAGAGGTTGTCATCAGAAGGCTGTACAGTCCCTTAATATCTTCCAAATGTTAATCACTTTTGGAGCATTATTGGCGAAAGACATCTCTTAGGATTTCCAGCACATTTAACCCATCAGAATGCAACATCTTTCTCCCATTTTTTGGGGCAACTTCGACTTTGGTAGATCTACTGCTCTGCTCTCTGGCACCAATCAAGATCGGATTCCCACTCCACAATGCTTGGGGAGTTTTTAGGCCCCACGACTCTTGCTATATTACGCTTGTTAGAATAGAAACTGCTCATGCTTACGCTATATCCTATGTAAGTTAGCATTTGCTATGCCATTTTCTTTATCGGCGCCATTTTAGGTTGTTCGAAACTGATCTCGTCCAATTCCGAGAAATGTTCTCCTCTGAGTTCCATTGCTCCCGTTTTGTTTCAATAATTAGTGCACTGCTCAAATTAGCGCATACCTTTCTCACAAGATAGAGGCCCTCTCCCCCTTGTCTGGTGGCGGGCTCCAGATGGAACGGCCTTGGTTTTGGATTGTGTTACCATGTTTAAGATATGAATGCTGAAACTGTTTTTTTTTCCTTCTGTATTTCACTGTTTAGCTGCACCTGCCTGGAAAAGTCCATTGTCGGCGTGTTTTAGCCCGGTTACGAAACGTACATATTGTATCTTTATGCTTGTCGATTTCAGTTCCCTCTGCAGCACTCTTAGCGACTGGGCAGATGGGGCTCCGCTCTGAGTGTATATGAATAAACAGTTATTGGTTTGTATTCTCTACTGTCTGACCTACTCTTCATTTGGTATGGAAGGCTGAAAGGTGGTCATTAGTGACCCGGGTGGCCCTAAACGGGTTACTTCCTTCAGTTGGCGCCTGAACAGGGACTCCTTCGGGAGATTGATCCATCCCCTTTCCACAGACGGGGGGGGAGGCCGAGGACATCGTCGGGTCGGACAGACGGTACAGGGATCCCTGCAAGAAGAGCGTCTGTTGCTCGCAGCTGCTCCTTCTGTCCTGCCGGATGGTGCCTCGCCCAGGGATCATCCAGACTGGAGTCCTGAATGGCGAAACCCTTGGCTCTGACCGTTTGGTCTGAAGAGTCGGCAATGGAGAACTGGTTCGTTTGTACCACTGATATCAGGTGAGTTTGTTTTGGTTCTTTGTGGTATGGTACCGTTTGGGTTTGAGTTTGATACGGTCTAAGGACTGTTTCGATAAAGAACTATTTGCAAATACTTTGCCAGGTAAAAACTAACAATTTGTTCTTCTTTCGAAATGCCTGGCTTGAGTAAATTTTGGAGTTTGTGTTGTCGTTGTGGTTCTGCAGATGCTCAATTGGAAGAAGCTCAACCGGCGCCTCCTGAAGGCAGCCCTACTAATTTTGATATGTATGTGAAGCATGGCCTTGGCCCTATTATGTTTAGTACATTATGGCACAAATATACGAGGGACAATGCCGAGTTGCAGTGGCCTTTGGCGGGCACTTTTGATGAACTAAAGATTGGATTTTTACAGGAACAATTATTTAAGAGATGAAGTAGACAGTCGATGTTTGACTCCCTTCGGACTTGGCAGAAAGAGGCTAGGCAGAGACGGTTAAAGATGTAGAGGGATGCACAAAAAGGGGAAATGCAAACATTGACACAAAAGGCTGTAGCATATGATAGAGACAAGCAGGAGTCAGGAATTGAATGTGGAGATAGAAGGTTTCGATTGCATGTTGATAAGTCTTATTTAGCCAAGGAGGAAAATGATACTTTTGTAGAAGAGTTGTTAGATGCTCTACCTCCGCCTCCTTCTGCTCCGCAGAGGATATATCCCACTATTCCTTTACGGTTACAGCAGCCTGTTTCATCTGCTTCGGTCATTCCTGTATCTAAGGCTGTTACTTCGACAGCTTTAACTAAGGCGCCCTCCGCTCCTTCTTTGTCCTCACCATCTTTAATGACTGTGACCCCAAGTAGATCTACTGTTTCAACTCCTGTGTCCTCTGTTCTTTCTACTCCGGTGCAAACATTAACAACGATTGTAACAGCTACCTCTGTTGCTTCTCCTCCTCTGGTTTTTCATCCTCCAATACTTTTGAATGCTGAGACGCCAGTACAAGGGTTTGAGGACAGGGATTGGGCGAAGTTTAGGGAACAGATGGGTCCGTTGGTGTGCTCTGAAGTAGAAGAAGATGAGAAGGAGATGTTAGCAAGACAGCCTATGAAGTGGGCTAGTAATTCGGTTTATGGCACTGAGGACATTTGACAAGCTGTGCGTGAGTTTGAGCCTTTTTTACAGCAGCATGTTCTTCAGCATATGTCTGGTACATTGTTTAACCTTTGGCGCACACACGTTAAAATTGAGGCTCCACAAGTGTTATTTGATATTAAAGACCGTGTTTATGTTGCTGATTTAGCCCCAGGATAGGTACTTGCGAATATTGGGGCCGATTCACAGAACTAATCTGAGATAAAATCCTAAACTTACTACTTTTGGTATTCACAGAAGGCATTTAGTAGTAGTAAAGTTAGGACTCCTAACTTTACTACTACTAAACTGAGACAAAATCCTAACTTTACGACTTTCGGTATTCACAAAAGGCATTTAGTAGTAGTAAAGTTAGGAGTCCTAACTTTACTACTACTAAATGCCTTCTGTGAATACCAAAAGTAGCAAGTTTAGGATTTTATCTCAGTTTAGTAGTAGTAAAGTTAGGAGTCCTAACTTTACTACTACTAAATGCCTTCTGTGAATACCAAAAGTAGTAAGTTTAGGATTTTATCTCAGATTAGTTCTGTGAATCGGCCCCCCAAATACTATAGTTTCTTACAGAGTTTGGTTGTATGAAAAGAGTCCCACTAAAATTACTCAGTTCCCTATGCATGAGGTTCACCTAATATATCATCCAGAAATACCTGAGTTAACGGACCAGCACGGTAATGTCACTAGACCAGCCGTAGCAGCCCGTTTTCAAGAGCAATGGGTTTACACTCCGTGGAAAAGGAGTGAGGTATTAGCCCTTAAGGCTACGCTGCCCGACCCTCAGAAAAATCCCACAGCTTATTATAAGGAATTAACGGAAGCTGCTTCTTCTACTGTAATGACTTTTGCTGATATTGAAATGTTTTTTGGTCTTCTTGTTCCAGTCGATATTTGGAGACAGGTGCATACTCAGGATCATGTTGCAGAATTGGGCGGTACATGGGATGTGATTAGAGGATGGGATCAGGAAAGGAAGCCGGGTGATAAACCCCGCGCTGAGATACTTGCTTTGCTTGGTTGTATCATTACGTATATGCACACTCCTATTCCACCTAAGAAGGTAAGTTGGGACAGGTTGAAGGCTTATCGACAGAAGAAGGATGAGAGTGTGTCTGATTTCTTTACTCGGTTTGAGGACACATTTCTGGATTATAGTGGGCAGGATATGTCCACTGAGGGAGGAGTTTGATTGTTTGTTGATAGGTTTGTTACTAATCTCCTTCCTGAAATAATGACCCGTTTGCAGGCGTCCAAGAGTATTTGGTCTACATCTTCTCCTTCTATTATTTTGAATATGGCCCAGTATTATGAACATCACGATCAGGAGGAAAAAGATAAGGATTTAAAGATGAAGGTGTTGTTGCAACAAGCTTTTCGGGGAAATAGTACGGGACGAGGTGGTCCTTCTAGACAACTTCCACGTACTAGGCAGCCCTCGGTGATCCCTTTGGGCCCGAATCAGTGTGCGCATTGTAAGGAGGAACCCAAGGCGGACCCGAGAGACCTCAAGAATTTCCGGCCCATCTCACTGCTTCCGTTCCCAGCCAAGGTCATCGAGAAGATCGTCAACAGACAGCTAACCCGTTACCTCGAAGAAAACAGCATCCTGGACCCATCCCAGTCAGGGTTCCGCAGCAACAACAGCACCGAGACTGCCCTCATCGCCGCCACCGACGACATCAGGACCCTGCTGGACAACGGTGAGACCGCAGCCCTCATCCTGCTGGACCTCTCCGCCGCCTTCGACACTGTCTGTCACCGCACTCTACGCGCACGCCTCCACGACGCAGTGATCCGAGCCAAGGCCCTGGAATGGACCACCTCCTTCCTCTCCGGCAAAACCCAGAGAGTCCGCCTCCCCCCATTCCGATCTGAAGCCGCCGAGATCACCTGCGGCGTACCCCAGGGATCATCCCTCAGCCCGACACTGTTCAACATCTACATGGCCCCGCTCGCACGCATCGCCAGGCAGCACGACCTCAACATAATCTCCTATTCCGACGACACTCAACTGATCCTCTCCCTCACCAAGAACCCCCCCGCCACCAAATCCAACCTCCACGAAGGAATGAAGGCCGTCGCCGATTGGATGAAGAGCAGCCGACTAAAGCTGAACACGGACAAGACGGAGGTCCTCATCCTCGGCTCCAACCCTTCAGTCTGGGACGACTCCTGGTGGCCAACGTCACTGGGGGCAGCCCCTACACCCACCGACCACGTACGCAACCTGGGAGTCATCCTCGACTCAACGCTCTCCATGGCCAAGCAAGTCAACTCAGTCTCCTCCTCCTGCTTCAACACCCTCCGCATGCTCCGCAAGATCTACAGGTGGATCCCGACAGATACAAGAAGAACAGTCACCCAGGCCCTCGTCAGTAGCAGACTCGACTATGGAAACGCCCTCTACACGGGAGCTCCGGCCAAGCTCATCAAGCAACTGCAACGCATTCAAAACGCCTCTGCACGCCTGATCCTCGACGCACCACGCCACAGCCACATCACCCCCCACCTGAGAAACCTGCACTGGCTCCCCGTCGACAGGAGAATCTCCTTCAAACTCCTCATCCATGCACACAAGGCACTCCACAAGACCGGCCCAGCCTACCTCAACAGACGACTCTTCTTCTACGTCCCCAACCGCCAGCTCCGCTCCGCCGACCTCTCCCTCGCCACCGTCCCTCGCATTCGAAGAACAACCACCGGTGGCAGATCCTTCTCCCACCTCACCGCCAAGACCTGGAACACCCTTCCACTCAGCCTACGACAGACCCAAGACCTGCTGTCCTTCAGGAGGCTACTCAAGACCTGGCTGTTCGACCAGTAGCGGCACCCCCCCTCTTTCTTTTTCCCCAGCGCCTTGAGACCCTCGCGGGTAAGTAGTGCGCTCTACAAATTCTGTGATTGATTGATTGATTGAAGGACATTGGCGCAGTCAGTGTCCGGTGCTTTTACAGAAGGTCGCATCCCCCAGAGGACGAGGTTCTGGTGGTAGGGGCCGTGGGACCGACAGAAATAAGAATGCGGCGGCTCCTGTGGGCCGTTCTGACAGTAATTATTTTGATGACCCGAGAGATGGACAGTATTATCATGACGATTATGACATGGATGATGTGACAGGTATGTCTTTCAGTTAGGACAGCCAGGGACAGAGTGAGGGACCAGTTCTGATACCTGTAGATCAGTGTGGTCCTTATGTCACAGCGGATTTGCAAGGCTCGACTAAGGTATTTTTGGTGGACACAGGTGCTACAGAGTCTTGTTTCTTGACAGACGGTCCGCGGGCGGCTCTGATTGGCCACAATAATGTTTCGGTAGGTTTTTCAGGTGTACCGGTTGTAAGCCCCATTTCACGACCCCTTGCATTGGTTGTTGGTCCTTTCACTGTGGAATCTCCATTCTTGTTGACATCTAACTGTCGTGAAAATCTGATGGGCTTGGATTTGTTGAAGAAATTGCATACTATTTATTGTTCCTCTGCAGGTGTTTATATTACTATGGGTCCAGATGTGAGTACTAGGCAGTGTTTGTCTCAGGATGCGCCCCTTCCAGCTGAATTTGCTTAGGTACCACCCACATTATGGGTCACAGGTGATATGGATATGGGTCTGTTGCATATACCACCGGTTTCTATACAAGTTAAAGATAATGCTGTTCTACCCCGCATTCCTCAGTATAAGATACCACAGGCAGGAGAACGGGCCCTTTTTCAGATTATATAGGACTTGATACGAAACGGGGTAGTTGAGGAAATGTCTGCCAACATTTGCAACAGTCCTATTCTTCCGGTTCTCTAGAGGACACCTTCGGGTTCCTCTGATGCTATTGATGTCTATTGCTTTGTGATTGATCTGCGAGAGATTAATAAAATTGTAGTCCTGCAGTTTCTCTGAAGGTATACCATCTTCATCAATGTGGGATAGATTAAAGAGCTTAGGACCGAGCAAGCTCCACCGCCAGTGCTCAAGAGTGCCAACTTATTGGTGGATAATAGGAACCTGTACCAGTGAGGCTCTGACGGACACTGGGAACTTGTACATTTTCTTTGCATTTTTGCCTCTTTCATAATTCAATATGCATCCTTTCGGTAGAAAGGTTGCTGGCAAAGAGCAGCCGATGGTTCTTGTTGCACAGCATAATGTAATGTGGACACGAAAAAACAAAATGATATGTGTTATTCTTTTGGTCTTGTGATAATAATATTGTCTGGGGTATCATGGGTTTTGGAAAATGGTCAAAATTTACCTTTTCGCAGTAACGGTAAGGTTATCTCCCCAAAGAGATATAAGAGAACAGCCCCAAGAAATGTATTCTTGGAGACACATAAGAGGTTTTTGGAGAAGGGACAGCTTGTTATCCCACCCAATCTGTCACTAGTTTGTGGACTGCATATCCATTGTCACTTGTGAATTATACTTATACTCGGCCACCTCAGTTTACAGAAGTGAAAGGGGTATTTGGTTTTGGTTATCCGGGACCATGTCTATACCATAGAAAGCCACTGGGGATAGGTTATCCAGTTCGTGATAACAATACTTATTGCGACAATTTCTATGGTGCAGAGACAGAATATTGAGTAAAAATATCTAATTGCACAAATATCGTGTCAAAAATATCGTGGGTCAGGAATACGCTGCCCGACCCTCAGAAAAATCCCACAGCTTATTATAAGGAATTAACGGAAGCTGCTTCTTCTACTGTAATGACTTTTGCTGATATTGAAATGTTTTTTGGTCTTCTTGTTCCAGTCGATATTTGGAGACAGGTGCATACTCAGGATCATGTTGCAGAATTGGGCGGTACATAGGATGTGATTAGAGGATGGGATCAGGAAAGGAAGCCAGGTGATAAACCCCGCGCTGAGATACTTGCTTTGCTTGGTTGTATCATTACGTATATGCACACTCTTATTCCACCTAAGAAGGTAAGTTGGGACAGGTTGAAGGCTTATCGACAGAAGAAGGATGAGAGTGTGTCTGATTTCTTTACTCGGTTTGAGGACACATTTCTGGATTATAGTGGGCAGGATATGTCCACTGAGGGAGGAGTTTGATTGTTTGTTGATAGGTTTTGTTACTAATCTCCTTCCTGAAATAATGACCCGTTTGCAGGCGTCCAAGAGTATTTGGTCTACATCTTCTCCTTCTATTATTTTGAATATGGCCCAGTATTATGAACATCACGATCAGGAGGAAAAAGATAAGGATTTAAAGATGAAGGTGTTGTTGCAACAAGCTTTTCGGGGAAATAGTACGGGACGAGGTGGTCCTTCTAGACAACTTCCGCGTACTAGGCAGCCCTCGGTGATCCCTTTGGGCCCGAATCAGTGTGCGCATTGTAAGGAGGAACCCAAGGCGGACCCGAGAGACCTCAAGAATTTCCGGCCCATCTCACTGCTTCCGTTCCCAGCCAAGGTCATCGAGAAGATCGTCAACAGACAGCTAACCCGTTACCTCGAAGAAAACAGCATCCTGGACCCATCCCAGTCAGGGTTCCGCAGCAACAACAGCACCGAGACTGCCCTCATCGCCGCCACCGACGACATCAGGACCCTGTTGGACAACGGTGAGACCGCAGCCCTCATCCTGCTGGACCTCTCCGCCGCCTTCGACACTGTCTGTCACCGCACTCTACGCGCACGCCTCCACGACGCAGGGATCCGAGACAAGGCCCTGGAATGGACCACCTCCTTCCTCTCCGGCAGAACCCAGAGAGTCCGCCTCCCCCCATTCCGATCCAAAGCCGCCGAGATCACCTGCGGCGTACCCCAGGGATCATCCCTCAGCCCGACACTGTTCAACATCTACATGGCCCCGCTCGCACGCATCGCCAGACAGCACGACCTCAACATAATCTCCTATGCCGACGACACTCAACTGATCCTCTCCCTCACCAAGGACCCCCCCCGCCGCCAAATCCAACCTCCACGAAGGAATGAAGGCCGTCGCCGATTGGATGAAGAGCAGCCGACTAAAGCTGAACACGGACAAGACGGAGGTCCTCATCCTCGGCTCCAACCCTTCAGCCTGGGACGACTCCTGGTGGCCAACGTCACTGGGGGCAGCCCCTACACCCACCGACCACGTACGCAACCTGGGAGTCATCCTCGACTCAACGCTCTCCATGGCCAAGCAAGCCAACTCAGTCTCCTCCTCCTGCTTCAACACCCTCCGCATGCTCTGCAAGATCTACAGGTGGATCCCGACAGATACAAGAAGAACAGTCACCCAGGCCCTCGTCAGTAGCAGACTCGACTATGGAAACGCCCTCTACACGGGAGCCCCGGCCAAGCTCATCAAGCAACTGCAACGCATTCAAAACGCCTCTGCACGCCTGATCCTCGACGTACCACGCCACAGCCACATCACCCCCACCTGAGAAACCTGCACTGGCTCCCCGTCGACAGGAGAATCTCCTTCAAACTCCTCATCCATGCACACAAGGCACTCCACAAGACCGGCCCAGCCTACCTCAACAGACGACTCTTCTTCTACGTCCCCAACCGCCAGCTCCGCTCCGCCGACCTCTCCCTCGCCACCGTCCCTCGCATTCGAAGAACAACCACCGGCGGCAGATCCTTCTCCCACCTCGCCGCCAAGACCTGGAACACCCTTCCACTCAGCCTACGACAGACCCAAGACCTGCTGTCCTTCAGGAGGCTACTCAAGACCTGGCTGTTCGACCAGTAGCGGCACCCCCCTCTTTCTTTTTCCCCAGCGCCTTGAGACCCTCGCGGGTAAGTAGTGCGCTCTACAAATTCTGTGATTGATTGATTGATTGAAGGACATTGGCGCATTCAGTGTCCAGTGCTTTTACAGAAGGTCGCGTCCCCCAGAGGACGAGGTTCTGGTGGTAGGGGCCGTGGGACCGACAGAAATAAGAATGCGGCGGCTCCTGTGGGCCGTTCTGACAGTAATTATTTTGATGACCCGAGAGATGGACAGTATTATCATGACGATTATGACATGGATGATGTGACAGGTATGTCTTTCAGTTAGGACAGCCAGGGACAGAGTGAGGGACCAGTTCTGATACCTGTAGATCAGTGTGGTCCTTATGTCACAGCGGATTTGCAAGGCTCGACTAAGGTATTTTTGGTGGACACAGGTGCTACAGAGTCTTGTTTCTTGACAGACGGTCCGCGGGCGGCTCTGGTTGGCCACAATAATGTGTCGGTAGGTTTTTCAGGTGTACCGGTTGTAAGCCCCATTTCACGACCCCTTGCATTGGTTGTTGGTCCTTTCACTGTGGAATCTCCATTCTTGTTGACATCTAACTGTGGTGAAAATCTGATGGGCTTGGATTTGTTGAAGAAATTGCATACTATTTATTGTTCCCCTGCAGGTGTTTATATTACTATGGGTCCAGATGTGAGTTCTAGGCACTGTTTGTCTCAGGATGCGCCCCTTCCAGCTGAATTTGCTTAGGTACCACCCACATTATGGGCCACAGGTGATATGGATATGGGTCTGTTGCATATACCACCGGTTTCTATACAAGTTAAAGATAATGCTGTTCTACCCCGCATTCCTCAGTATAAG
This sequence comes from Calotriton arnoldi, assembly GCA_963921515.1. Taxonomy (NCBI): domain Eukaryota; kingdom Metazoa; phylum Chordata; class Amphibia; order Caudata; family Salamandridae; genus Calotriton; species Calotriton arnoldi. The sequence continues at coordinate 271,640 of CAWUFW010002481.1, forward strand.
ATACCACAGGCAGGAGAACGGGCCCTTTTTCAGATTATATAGGACTTGATACGAAACGGGGTAGTTGAGGAAATGTCTGCCAACATTTGCAACAGTCCTATTCTTCCGGTTCTCTAGAGGACACCTTCGGGTTCCTCTGATGCTATTGATGTCTATTGCTTTGTGATTGATCTGCGAGAGATTAATAAAATTGTAGTCCCGCAGTTTCTCTGAAGGTATACCATCTTCATCAATGTGGGATAGATTAAAGAGCTTAGGACAGAGCAAGCTCCACCGCCAGTGCTCAAGAGCGCCAACTTATTGGTGGTTAATAGGAACCTGTACCAGTGAGGCTCTGACGGACACTGGGAACTTGTACATTTTCTTTGCATTTTTGCCTCTTTCATAATTCAATATGCATCCTTTCGGTAGAAAGGTTGCTGGCAAAGAGCAGCCGATGGTTCTTTTTGCACAGCATAATGTAATGTGGACACGAAAAAACAAAATGATATGTGTTATTCTTTTGGTCTTGTGATAATAATATTGTGTGGGGTATCATGGGTTTTGGAAAATGGTCAAAATGTACCTTTACGCAGTAACGGTAAGGTTATCTCCCCAAAGAGATATAAGAGAACAGCCCCAAGAAATGTATTCTTGGAGACACATAAGAGGTTTTTTGGAGAAGGGACAGCTTGTTATCCCACCCAATCTGTCACTAGTTTGTGGACTGCATATCCATTGTCACTTGTGAATTATACTTATACTCGGCCACCTCAGTTTACAGAAGTGAAAGGGGTATTTGGTTTTGGTTATCCGGGACCATGTCTATACCATAGAAAGCCACTGGGGATAGGTTATCCAGTTCGTGATAACAATACTTATTGCGACAATTTCTATGGTGCAGAGACAGAATATTGAGTAAAAATATCTAATTGCACAAATATCGTGTCAAAAATATCGTGGGTCAGGAATACGCTGCCCGACCCTCAGAAAAATCCCACAGCTTATTATAAGGAATTAACGGAAGCTGCTTCTTCTACTGTAATGACTTTTGCTGATATTGAAATGTTTTTTGGTCTTCTTGTTCCAGTCGATATTTGGAGACAGGTGCATACTCAGGATCATGTTGCAGAATTGGGCGGTACATGGGATGTGATTAGAGGATGGGATCAGGAAAGGAAGCCGGGTGATAAACCCCGCGCTGAGATACTTGCTTTGCTTGGTTGTATCATTACGTATATGCACACTCTTATTCCACCTAAGAAGGTAAGTTGGGACAGGTTGAAGGCTTATCGACAGAAGAAGGATGAGAGTGTGTCTGATTTCTTTACTCGGTTGGAGGACACATTTCTGGATTATAGTGGGCAGGATATGTCCACTGAGGGAGGAGTTTGATTGTTTGTTGATAGGTTTGTTACTAATCTCCTTCCTGAAATAATGACCCGTTTGCAGGCGTCCAAGAGTATTTGGTCTACATCTTCTCCTTCTATTATTTTGAATATGGCCCAGTATTATGAACATCACGATCAGGAGGAAAAAGATAAGGATTTAAAGATGAAGGTGTTGTTGCAACAAGCTTTTCGGGGAAATAGTACGGGACGAGGTGGTCCTTCTAGACAACTTCCGCGTACTAGGCAGCCCTCGGTGATCCCTTTGGGCCCGAATCAGTGTGCGCATTGTAAGGAGGAACCCAAGGCGGACCCGAGAGACCTCAAGAATTTCCGGCCCATCTCACTGCTTCCGTTCCCAGCCAAGGTCATCGAGAAGATCGTCAACAGACAGCTAACCCGTTACCTCGAAGAAAACAGCATCCTGGACCCATCCCAGTCAGGGTTCCGCAGCAACAACAGCACCGAGACTGCCCTCATCGCCGCCACCGACGACATCAGGACCCTGCTGGACAACGGTGAGACCGCAGCCCTCATCCTGCTGGACCTCTCCGCCGCCTTCGACATTGTCTGTCACCGCACTCTACGCGCACGCCTCCACGACGCAGGGATCCGAGACAAGGCCCTGGAATGGACCACCTCCTTCCTCTCCGGCAGAACCCAGAGAGTCCGCCTCCCCCCATTCCGATCCGAAGCCGCCGAGATCACCTGCGGCGTACCCCAGGGATCATCCCTCAGCCCGACACTGTTCAACATCTACATGGCCCCGCTCGCTCGCACGCATCGCCAGACAGCACGACCTCAACATAATCTCCTATGCCGACGACACTCAACTGATCCTCTCCCTCACCAAGGACCCCCCCGCCGCCAAATCCAACCTCCACGAAGGAATGAAGGCCGTCGCCGATTGGATGAAGAGCAGCCGACTAAAGCTGAACACGGACAAGACGGAGGTCCTCATCCTCGGCTCCAACCCTTCAGCCTGGGACGACTCCTGGTGGCCAACGTCACTGGGGGCAGCCCCTACACCCACCGACCACGTACGCAACCTGGGAGTCATCCTCGACTCAACGCTCTCCATGGCCAAGCAAGTCAACTCAGTCTCCTCCTCCTGCTTCAACACCCTCCGCATGCTCCGCAAGATCTACAGGTGGATCCCGACAGATACAAGAAGAACAGTCACCCAGGCCCTCGTCAGTAGCAGACTCGACTATGGAAACGCCCTCTACACGGGAGCCCCGGCCAAGCTCATCAAGCAACTGCAACGCATTCAAAACGCCTCTGCACGCCTGATCCTCGACGTACCACGCCACAGCCACATCACCCCCACCTGAGAAACCTGCACTGGCTCCCCGTCGACAGGAGAATCTCCTTCAAACTCCTCATCCATGCACACAAGGCACTCCACAAGACCGGCCCAGCCTACCTCAACAGACGACTCTTCTTCTACGTCCCCATCCGCCAGCTCCGCTCCGCCGACCTCTCCCTCGCCACCGTCCCTCGCATTCGAAGAACAACCACCGGCGGCAGATCCTTCTCCCACCTCGCCGCCAAGACCTGGAACACCCTTCCACTCAGCCTACGACAGACCCAAGACCTGCTGTCCTTCAGGAGGCTACTCAAGACCTGGCTGTTCGACCAGTAGCGGCACCCCCCCTCTTTCTTTTTCCCCAGCGCCTTGAGACCCTCGCGGGTAAGTAGTGCGCTCTACAAATTCTGTGATTGATTGATTGAAGGACATTGGCGCAGTCAGTGTCCGGTGCTTTTACAGAAGGTCGCGTCCCCCAGAGGACGAGGTTCTGGTGGTAGGGGCCGTGGGACCGACAGAAATAAGAATGCGGCGGCTCCTGTGGGCCGTTCTGACAGTAATTATTTTGATGACCCGAGAGATGGACAGTATTATCATGACGATTATGACATGGATGATGTGACAGGTATGTCTTTCAGTTAGGACAGCCAGGGACAGAGTGAGGGACCAGTTCTGATACCTGTAGATCAGTGTGGTCCTTATGTCACAGCGGATTTGCAAGGCTCGACTAAGGTATTTTTGGTGGACACATGTGCTACAGAGTCTTGTTTCTTGACAGACGGTCCGCGGGCGGCTCTGATTGGCCACAATAATGTGTCGGTAGGTTTTTCAGGTGTACCGATTGTAAGCCCCATTTCACGACCCCTTGCATTGGTTGTTGGTCCTTTCACTGTGGAATCTCCATTCTTGTTGACATCTAACTGTGGTGAAAATCTGATGGGCTTGGATTTGTTGAAGAAATTGTATACTATTTATTGTTCCCCTGCAGGTGTTTATATTACTATGGGTCCAGATGTGAGTACTAGGCAGTGTTTGTCTCAGGATGCGCCCCTTCCAGCTGAATTTGCTTAGGTACCACCCACATTATGGGCCACAGGTGATATGGATATGGGTCTGTTGCATATACCACCGGTTTCTATACAAGTTAAAGATAATGCTGTTCTACCCCGCATTCCTCAGTATAAGATACCACAGGCAGGAGAACGGGCCCTTTTTCAGATTATATAGGACTTGATACGAAACGGGGTAGTTGAGGAAATGTCTGCCAACATTTGCAACAGTCCTATTCTTCCGGTTCTCTAGAGGACACCTTCGGGTTCCTCTGATGCTATTGATGTCTATTGCTTTGTGATTGATCTGCGAGAGATTAATAAAATTGTAGTCCCGCAGTTTCTCTGAAGGTATACCATCTTCATCAATGTGGGATAGATTAAAGAGCTTAGGACAGAGCAAGCTCCACCGCCAGTGCTCAAGAGCGCCAACTTATTGGTGGATAATAGGAACCTGTACCAGTGAGGCTCTGACGGACACTGGGAACTTGTACATTTTCTTTGCATTTTTGCCTCTTTCATAATTCAATATGCATCCTTTCGGTAGAAAGGTTGCTGGCAAAGAGCAGCCGATGGTTCTTGTTGCACAGCATAATGTAATGTGGACACGAAAAAACAAAATGATATGTGTTATTCTTTTGGTCTTGTGATAATAATATTGTCTGGGGTATCATGGGTTTTGGAAAATGGTCAAAATGTACCTTTACGCAGTAACGGTAAGGTTATCTCCCCAAAGAGATATAAGAGAACAGCCCCAAGAAATGTATTCTTGGAGACACATAAGAGGTTTTTTGGAGAAGGGACAGCTTGTTATCCCACCCAATCTGTCACTAGTTTGTGGACTGCATATCCATTGTCACTTGTGAATTATACTTATACTCGGCCACCTCAGTTTACAGAAGTGAAAGGGGTATTTGGTTTTGGTTATCCGGGACCATGTCTATACCATAGAAAGCCACTGGGGATAGGTTATCCAGTTCGTGATAACAATACTTATTGCGACAATTTCTATGGTGCAGAGACAGAATATTGAGTAAAAAATATCTATTTGCACAAATATCGTGTCAAAAATATCGTGGGTCAGGAATATCGACAGACAAATTCTGTTGGTCAAGAATATCTATTTTAGGTAAGTAATATTGATTTAAAAAATATCCAAGTGTTTAATATCGTTTGCAAAAATATAGTTGTTAAAAATATCGATTTTTTATTAATGTTATATATTTTAGTATATATTTTATATGTTTGTGATGTTTGGTTTTTTTGTATAAGAATTGTTTGTATTTTTATTATATGTGTTAACATTTTAGTACTTATTTTTTTTATTTTACGTTTTTAGTTCCGCAGCGGGTTGTGGGCTTATAGTGAATAGGGTGGAAAGTAATTTAATTATATAAAATGTATTGATTATTTTTAGTAGTTATTATTTATTTTTTTATTTGAAATTTGCGATTTTAGTTCCGGAGTGGGTTGGCAGTTTATAGGGGAATAGGGTGGGAAGTAATTTAGCTATATAAAATGTATTGATTATTTTTTGTAGTTATTATTTTTTTTTATTTGAAATTTGTGTTTTTAGTTCCGTAGCGGGTTGTCGGTTTATAGGGGAATAGGGTGGAAAGTAACTTAATTATATTACATTTATTGAATAATTTTTATTTATTGATATTTGTTTAGTTGAGATGTTATAGTGTTAAATGTGTAAATTAATTTATTATCAATTATTTAATAATTAGTTGTTAATTCATTTTATTAATGAATTAGTAATTAATGATGGTAATTGTGTAATTAATTTTAGGTGTGTGTTGTGGTGTTTATAGCTGTAAATGGTGGGAAGGGTGGGAAGTAATTTATTTGTTATTGATAAATTATTAATTAGTTGTTAATTTATTTAAATTAATTAATTTGTAATTAATTATGGTAATTGTGTAATTAATTTTAGGTGTGTGTTGTGGATATTATAGTGTTAAAGAATGTGTACTCAATGAATGTTTATTATTAATAATATTTTTTTAATTCATTATTAATTATGTTAATTATGGAAATAAATTTAAATAAAAATGTTGAAGTCTTTTTTTATTGGTGTCATGTTATAGGGTAGGAAATAAAATAAATACATTTATGTTTTAAATAATTTGTTTGTCTGTTAGTATTTGCTCCTTTTAAATAAATATTGTTTATAAATGTATTTATTAATTTTTTGATATAATATTTGTACCTTTTTGTTATATGTAATTAATATTATAATATGTGTTATTTTTATGTTTAATATATTTAATTGTATATTTTTAAAATATTGTTTATTTGTTTTTAAGATTATTTAATTTTTTCAATTGTTTAAATGTTATTAGTAATTTTTGTTTCTCTGCTATCCAACACTTTCCCTGCTGTTGCACTCACTGGGTTGGGAATAGCAATTTTTACCCCTCCGCTATCCAGCACTTTTGCTATTGTTGCACTCATTGGAGTGGGAATAGTAATTTTTACCCCTCTGCTATCCAGCACTCTCCCTACTGTTGCACTCGTTAGAGTGGGAATAATAATTTTTACCTCTCCGCTATCCAGAACTTTCCCTACTGTTGCACTCACTGGAGGGGGAATAGTAATTTTCACCCCTCCGCTATCCAGCACTTTCCCTACTGTTGCACTCACTGGAGTGGGAATAGTAATTTTACACCTCCGCTATCCAGCACTTTCCCTACTGTTGCACTCACTGGAGTTGGAATAGTAAATTTAATTCTTCCGCTATCCAACATTTACCCTACTTTTGCACTCACTGGAGTGGGAAAAGTAAATTTTACCCCTCCGCTATCCAACACTTTCCCTACTGTTGCACTCTTTGGAGTGGGAATAGTAATTTTTACCCCTCCGCTATCCAACACTTTCCCTACTGTTGCACTCACTGGAGTTGGAATAGTAAATTTAATTATTTTGCTAACCAACATTTTCCCTACTGTTGTATTTATTGTATTGCGAAATATACGTTTTAATTTTGTTTAATAGTTTAATGTTTGAATTAATTATAGAATGTTTTTTTTAATTATTAATAAATGTATATATTTTATTTTTATATAATTTAAAAGTTTAAAAATTAAATAAAGATAATAATTAATAAATTATTTTAAAGTAAGTATATGTATATGTATAAATTAAGTTTGTGTGTTTATATTTTTTTAAATTACGTTTATTTTTTATATTTTGTTAAAATGTATATTAAATTTAATTTATTTTGTTAAAGATAATATTAATATTTATATATTTAATATATATTATTTTATTTTATTTATATTTTTAAATCAATATTTTTTACATCTATATTTTTAACTTCGATATTTTTGATTCAATATTTTTATACTTACCTGTTTAAGTCTAGGGAGTCAATATTTTTGCATTCTATATATTTTTTTCGATATTTTTTACATCAATGTTTTTAGCATCGATATTCTATCTGTGAACCAATTTCTATATGGAGAAACAGAATGTCACATTGGTGGGTTGGCATTAAAAAGAATTGATAGTAACACGGGAGGCTGGTTATTATCCTGCTTGCTGCCCTATTGTGAATAGCACTGACACTTCACTGTACATAAACTGTTCAGGAATAGTGCTGTACAAAAATACGATTCCTTTGGTGAATGACAAAGATCCGAGTACTTTTGGAATGAACTCCAGGTATGCAGCAGTGGATTATGAAGAACCGATTTATGCACACCCAGGATTTTATTTTTTGTCCAATGGCACATATTCCAATGTCCACAATGGTACAGATGATGTAGCTCTTGTCATGGTGTTGCTCTTAGGTGTACCCTGTAAATATGCTAAGCCTGCCATACGATGGGTTAAAAGGACTCTAACAAAAGAATTCTGCGAAGGAGTGACCGATATAGAGGTCAATAATTATAGTAATGGGATTACTTTTGGATACATCCTTTCTTCTATTTTTACTTTGGGTGGTACTTCCATGGCCAGGGGTGAGAAAGCTAGAGAATATTTCGGATGCAAGCTGCAAATTTGATCTAATACGACAGTAGCGGCTTTGCGCGAGATCACCACTCAATTAGAGAGCATGCGAATATATTCAGAACAGACCAGATATGCAGTTGATTTTATTTTGGCTAAGAGTGGTGGTGTATGTGCAATAGTGGGCGATCAGTGTGTGGTCGGGATCAAGAATATGGAAAAGAATATTACCAAACACATTTTAGATATTCTCGAAAATGTCAAAGGAATTCAAAGTGGGAATTGGAGTTGGTCTCCTTTTGGCAGCTGGGGCTGGATTCTTGAAAAAGTGATTTCTCTGATTTGGATATTAGTGCTCTGCTGTGCCCTTATTCAGTGTCTTCCCTTTTGCTGTTCCTATTGTACCACTATTCTCACACCCAAATAGAAAATATCAATTCATGACACAAATGCTGCAATCATGATCCAAAAGGATATTGAGGATCTTATGAACATCGATGAGGGAGTATTTGAAAATTCCTCCCTCCTCGCTGTTTCACTTTCTGATGTTGATGAAATGGAGTGCTCATAACATTTGAATAATGTAATTTGTTTTTCCTGTTCATAGTTTTGTTCCCACTCATTGCCGTTAGAAAATGTTTTAGCTCATGCTAAAAGGAGGGTCTGTTAGAATAGAAACTGTTTATGCTTACTCTATGTCCTATGTAAGTTAGCATTCGCTGCACCATTTTCTTTATCGGCGCCATTTTAGATTGTTCGAAACTGATCTCATCCAATTCCGAGAAATGTTCTCCTCTGAGTTTCATTTCTCCGTTTAAGTTTTGTTTCAATAATGAGTGCACTGCTCAAATTAGCGCATACCTTTCTCACAAGATAGAGGCCCTCTCCCCCTTGTCTGGTGGCGGGCTCCAGATGGAATGGCCTTGGTCTTGGATTGTGTTACCATGTGTAAGATATGAATGCTGAAACTGGTTTTTTTTCCTTCTGTATTTCACTGTTTAGCTGCACCTGCCTGGAAAATTCCATTGTGGGCGTGTTTTAGCCCGGTTACGAAACATACATATTGTATCTTTATGCTTGTCGATTTCAGTTCCCTCTGCAGCACTCCTAGTGACTGGGCAGATGGGGCTCCGCTCTGAGTGTATATGAATAAACAGTTATTGGTTTGTATTCTCTACTGTCTGACCGACTCTTCATTTGGTACGGAAGGCTGAGAGGTGGTCATTAGTGACCCGGGTGGCCCTAAACGGGTTACTTCCTTAACGCTTAGCCACCCCAGTTGCCATCTTTAATCACTTTTTGTGGTACTTAGGCCAATTTTCCTCCTCTAGTATCGCCAGTAGCAGCCACTTCGTATCAAGGGGCGCCCTTCCGAAGAGTACTCCGTCACCGTGCACCAACTCCCATGAATCAGTGGGCAGTTCCAAAGAATGTGGAAGACAGTGCCCTCTTGACTACATCCCCTAAGACACAACGGGGTCTCAGTCCTACCTATTTTATGTAGCAGAGTACTTGGGTAATATACTCTGTGCGGGATCTTAAATTGGACCAGTCTGAAACTGGCTCTGATAGCTATTTCCTGTGGGCTAAGGAGGGCCTCCGACCAGTCCTCATTATCCATGTCTCCCTGATCTTCAGTCCAGTCCCTCCTAAGGGGGCCTAATAGGTCAGGGGAATTATTAATCTTTCCTATAAATTGTGGCTATCCCTTGGTCAAGTATTGGATCTGTGAGCGAATGATCTTCCAGAGGGGAGGCCTCTGGTAGCTGCTCTCCCTCAATGATATGTTGCATCAACGCATGTCCCAGTCGGGGATAGCAGTAGCCATCTCAAATTCCTGTTGGAGTACCTCAAATTCTATGAAGGAGGGATCTCTCCACACATCTCCCAGATGTTCTATACCGATTGTCGCCTACTTATAGAAGACCTGCAGGGTTCCAACTCACAGAGTAAGTCACTGTGCCACAATAGAATTAAGGCAGTGAGTTTGTCGTGCCAACCCAGTTATCTTCTAGCTTCCCTCCATACCCGCACTATCATCCCAGTGTGGAATGGCAGCATTTTTTCCCTCTTGCGACAGTAGAGGATCGCCTCATGATCCCCACGACCCATCGCATCCCTGTCAATGTGGTAGGCCGGCTCCTGTCTATTCGAGAAGTCCTAGTCATTAATCACCAAGAGTAGTGATGCCCAATAATATTTCCTTATATCTGGGATTGCTAGACCTCCATCAAACACACCCCTGTGCAATTTGCCTAGAGCTATGCGCGGAGTCCCTCCGTTCCAGAGGAGCAAACGTAGTTCCTGATCGATGTTACCGAAGTATCCCGGAGGGATGTGAAATGGTATGTTTTGGAGCATGAACAGTAGGCGTGGGAGGGACATCATTTTATAGAGAGCAACTCTGCCCATTAAAGACAACGGTAGGGTCACCAATGTGTTACATCATCTAAGAGTCTGTCTAGTTGGTGTAGAATATTTCTGCTCAGAAACTTATGTGGGTCAAGCAGTCTGTAGGGAGTTGCGGTGTGGGTCCAGAGAGGGAGGGAAGATCGTGGACTTGGCCCAATTTATTCTATAGCCAGAGTACCTACCGAAAACGTCAAAGATTGTCAGAATCCTGGCTATCGAGAAATTGGGTTTGGTGATGTATAATAGGATATCATCAGCATAAAGGAAGACATGCTGCTCCCAGCCTCCATCCATCCTAATTCCCCAAATGAGTGAATCTTGGTGGATCCAGGCCGCAAGCGGCTCAAGTACCAAGGCAAAAATTATGGGCAAAAGAGGACACCTCTGTCTGGTTCCCTTCTGCAGAGCGAAGGCTCGGGACATAGTCCTGTTGACCCCTACTCTAGCCATCTCGGCCCAAATCCCAGTTTGATCAGGGTGGCAAAGAGATAAGGCCAATCAATGCTGTCTAATGCCATTTTCACATCTAGAGCCATTAGTACCGCTGGGTCTGCCCGAGATCTACTGGTCGTGTGAAGTACCCCATAGAGACGCCTTAGATTGAGATGAGTGCTCCTGTGTGGCATAAAGCCAGACTGGTCTGGATGCACAATAGTAGTGATGAATTTACTTAGCCATACTGTAAGGGTTTTGGCCAACACCTTTGCTTCCATGTTGAGTAAGCATATGGGTCGGAAGGGGCGCAATCCATCAGCGGCTTCCATTTTTTGTCAGTAACTATGATCATAGCCATTCGTTAGTCTGCTGGTAGGCAGTCAAGTTTGTGTGCCTCCTCAAACATTCCGAGCATGGGTTCAACTACCTTATCTGCCAAGCCTTTAAATAACTCTATGGGTAGGCCATTAGGCCCCACTGCCTCCTCAGATAGGATGCCCTGGATAGCCGCCGCAAGTTCTTCCACCATCAGTTCAGCCTCTAGGGTCTCCATTGTGTCACCCAAAAGGGCCAGCAGTGCAAGGTCTTTTAAGAGTTCCTCGCTGTCTGCCCCTGTTCAAATTTCCATGGCAGTGTACAGTCTTTCATAGTAAGCTGCAAAGGTGTCTGCAATGGCCAAATTTGTGGTTTGTAAGGTGCTCCCCTCATCAAGAACTCCCAATACCCAGGATTGGTCTTTGTTCCTCTTATAAGAGTATGACCATCTTGAGCAGAGCCACTCTGCCCATGACCGATAGAGGCAACAGCGCGCATCAGGTTACCATCAAGGAGATCGACAGGTGAACGATAAATTTGGATACTCGAATATCGAAATGTGTTGGGTTGCCAAGCGAGGGAAGTAGCAAACAGGTCAATGTTCGGACAAAGGGTGGTTCGAGCAAGTGGGAAAAGGCAGGATTTAGCCCAGTTGACTTTTATGCCTGAAAGTGCGGCGAAATGGCAGAGAGTGCGAGTGATCCTGTCAGGGATAGAAGAAATGTCCCTTAAGTAAATGAGAAGATCATCCGCATAGAGGGAGATCGAATGAATGCTATCTCCTAGGGGTATATCCTACTCCACACCCTGCACACGCAGGTGTGCCACCAGCGGCTCCACCGCTAGGGAGAAGAGCAGTGGGAAGAGTGGGCACCCCTGGCGTGGGCCCCTGCCTATAAGGATGGGATCGGAAATACAGGAATCAGTCTTCACCCGGGTCAATGGTAGTATATACATAGGCTATCTGGTTTTAGGTTTAAACCTATAATAACTGATAAAACCCCACCGAAAGGAAAATAGCCATCACCAGTATAAACATATAAACACTGAAAAACACCTTCACAACCACAAACTAAGTTCCATTCAAAGAAAGGAAAAGATAAGTGAAAGAGTCATTTTTATTTCTTCCTGAAGGGGGCTAATACAATGTATCTTTGTTATACAAGGCAGCAGCAAGAAATACTGGGCTAACATAATTCTGCTTGAGTTTTGTTGTTTAGGGATGTCACTAAAATATAGTTTATTTCTTCCTTTTGCTTTTTTCAGTTTTGTGGTCTTTGGTCTAAAGATGCAGTGTTTAGAACCACGTGTTAGGTCTTATTTAGTTATTTTATAAACTGTAGAGGATCAGGAAATATGAAAATCATATTTAATATTCTGGCTACATTTGATTTCATTGATGGGTAAAATGGCTGGTTTCCTAAGAATCTTTCCCAATATGTACCATCACATTTACCCACAGACAGAGAATGGGTGAAATCCTTTGATACATCAGCCCCCTTTTCTAGCGAGTCAGTATTGATTGTAGGTAAATTGCCAAGCACCCAAGGCTTTAAACATTCAATGCAAGGTGTAGTGACAGGTATATGTGAAAAGAGTGTTGTCACCAAGCATTGAGATAGTGGTGAAAACATGACATCAGACGTTTGGTAAACATGGAATGCAGTGTCACTTGGAATGCTGCTGCAAAAGTTCCTACCAAGTTCAATAAAGATTGGAGTGATATTGTTTGTATTTGCAGTAATTCAGCTACGTATATGAAAAAGTTGTATGATGACTACCAAAAAAGATACCGGAGCTGAAGTACTCCCCTGTAAGAGATCCTTGTCACTTGCTAGATGGTATGCTGAGAGCATCTTTACAATCTTCAGAGTTAATGAAGAATGCTATTGACTTTGTAGTCCATTCTCGTGCACTGTTTTGTTATGCCCAGGAACTAAAAAGCAAATATTTGTCATTTTGTGCTTTGTATGGCATCAAAGAAAGAGTCATCCTAACTGTGTCATTTAGCCAGTGGTTCTCAGTCCTAAAGACTGTGAATGCTATATTATCCATGTGGCAACTGTTTACAGAATCTTTGCTTAGTGATGATACCAAAGGCAAGAAATGTGATGATCTTTGGTCACATATTGATAGTGATGTGAAAAAGTACAGTCTACTGCATGCTTAGGTTTTTACAGGAAAAACATGACTGCTGTAGTGGACATAATCAAAATACTAGAGTCTGAAAATGCCCTTGTCTACCAAGTGTTCAGCGTAATTGGTGTAGATGTGAAACATCTCCTTGAGAGTAGGCTGGGTGACACTTTTAGTGTCTTTGGCACTGCAACATGCTCCATCTTGAAATTTTGCCACTTGGTAAGCAAAGAAATGTTGAGGAGCAATTCAGGAAATTTTATTTTACAGTCTATGGAAAATGGCTTGCACTGATGCATAGAAATGTCCCTTCACCAACCATGGCATTTGAAGTTAATGAAGCCTCACTGAGGTACTCTGCACAAGTTCAAGATCCCTTCTGAATTTTCTCCAGACTTTGAAAAGTACTGCTTCATTTTTGACCGCTTCAATAATTGAGGGCATATGCGCCCAATTCAACGCATTTGTTCCAGAACATGTCCTAGAGAATCACAATCTTCAGGTGCTCCTGTATTTGCATGGAAAGCTATGTCATTGGCCAGAGTTAGCATATGGTGTACTGGCTGTTTTGGTGTTGCCCATCTCAAGTGCCAATGTTGAGAGGGCCTTTTCACAGATAAACGTTTAGAAAGGAAGGAAAGAGCGAGTGTGCATGACCAAAGACTCACTAATGAAGTATTGTATGGTGTGCTACAATAAGTTTGATTTGTAAAAATGTATTTGTACCTCATATACCCTGTACACACGCTGTCTATACACATGCACTAACATTCCATAAACACTGGAAAAACACTGTTTCTGTTGTTTTTAATGGTGCGAAAATGTGTAACCACTGATAACCACTGTTTTTTTAAGGTATTGAAAACACTGAAAAAACCGCACCAGAATTTACCAAAAATAGAAACTGAAAACAGGAAAGCCTATATATACAGTAAGCGGATGAGTCTCAAAAAACTGTCTCCAAAGCCATATAGGGGCAGCACCGCATAAAGAAAGGGCCACTCCAGAGAATCAAAGGCCCTTTCAAGGTCAAGGACCAGGCAGTCTGCATGAGGCCATTTGATAGGGGCATATTCCATAAAGTGGAAGCCCCACTCCAGGTTAAGTGAGGTTGTAAGGGCCAGAACAAACCTTTTCTGGTCTGGGTGTACCAGCTTCGGAACCAGTGGAGCCGCCAAGATCTTGTAGTCCGTATTCAGCAGCGCTAGTGGGCGGTATGAACCCAAGGCTTCAGGGTCCTTGCCCGGTTTAGGCAGTGAAATAAGGAGAGAGGCTGAAAGAGAAGAGGCCTCTAATGCTTCGGCATATAGTGTCTGTAGGTGGGGGGGGGGTCAGCTGCGACTTCCATTGTAGACCTTATGAAATTCTGCTGGCAAGCCGCCAGGGGTCTTGCCAGTCGCCAATGCTCGTATAGCTTCCCGTATCTCAAAATGTGTGATGGGGTCATCTAATTCTGCCCTCTGTTCAGATGTGATATTAAGGAGGGACACGGAATTCAGGAATGAGGTAAATGTCCTCCTGGGGAGTTGCTGCAACTGATTGATAAAGGGAGGTGGAATGACGCACTAGCTCACCATGAATATCTCACTGAGTGTAGAGCATTTGGCCAATGGCAGAGCGCAGCGCCGCGATAGGGACGCTGGGCCGATTCCGATGGATCAGCCATGCAAGGAGCAATCTGGTCTTGTCTGTCGCCGCATGGGTCCTGGCCAAATGAGCAGCATAATTGTGGCACAGTAAATGTTCTAATAGAGCTGTGCGCTCTCGTTGTGTGTCCGCCAGTCTATGGCCGTCGGTCGGGTCTGTCACTGCTATACCCTCCAGGTGGAGGAGCTGGCGCTCTATGCGCAAGATGTCAGTGTCCAGTTGCTGACAAATGTTCCAGCGGAACCCTATACAGTGTCCCCTCAGAGTCACTTTAAAGGCATCCCACCCAGTGGATCTTGCAATAACAGAGTCTGCGTTTAGATCAAAGTAGTCTTCAATGGCCATGGGGACAGAGGAACAGAAGGGAGGGTCCTCCAGCTCCGCCGGTTGTAATCGCCATGTGGGGTTTGGGGGGGCTCCAGTTTCCCACTCAAACTGTAAATATTGGGTTTGTGATCAGAGTGGGTGCCAACCAGATAGTCAATGCATGTGACCCAAGGGGCTAGGTCTAGTGTATCAATCAGCCTGTCAATCCTCACGTGCAGAGAATGAGGCGCAGAATAAAAGTAGTACACCCTAGCATACTCGTTGTGACTATGCCAGAGGTCCACCAATCCCCAATTCTTCAGCCAGTTCTTGAGCACTTGGGCATTTGAGGAGGCAGTCATATGAGGCAGCGGAGGGAAGGAACGATTTGGGGTGGTGTCCAACACACTGTTAAAATCACCTCCCAACAGCCACGGTACTACGCTTCAACACGACAAAACTCTGGAGAGTGCGGGTAATAATTTTCGCTGGCTAGTGTTGGGGGAGTATATGCTGCCCAGCAAGACGTGGGGACCATTCAGTCTGCCTCTCACAAGGACATATCTGCCCTCTGGGTCTGTGACCATCTTGTTTGGCTTAAATGACGTGCCTGGTCGCACCGAGATCAAAACCCCGCGAGCATAGGAGGAGAAATCGGTGGCGAATATTTGTCCATGCCAGCAATGCTGCAGTTTAATTGCTTCAGGGTGCGTCAAATGGGACTCCTGCAGCAGAGCAACAAGGACCGAGTGGCGTCTAAGGTATGAGTAAATGGCATATCTGCATGTGGGGGTATGTATTCCGTGGACATTCCAGGTTAGCACTTTAAAGGATGTCATGTGTGCTAGTGTAGGCGAGAGAGAAAGCACAAGCAATGGGATCAAACCTTCGTGTACGGGCAATGGTGTTGTCCTGTTGGCGGCAAGGGTGAAAGCAGGGAGGCCATGTAGCATATGTAAAACAGAAATGGGAAAGCATAACAATGAAAAAAGGAACAATGATTACCATACATGTAGTAAGCAAACTCAGCGCATGCCCAAACCAATCTGAAGCTAACCTTTAGGTAATGATCAAAAACTCTGTGCGAGGGGTCAGCTCAGATACAAGAGGTGGTTAATCCCCATAATGCAATCAATAGCAAATGCCTATACAAAATAATGGGCAAATATAAAGTAGTGTACATCATAGGGATAGGGGATGCACACCTCTTGAAAAACAATTTCTCCTTGTTCGTAAATAATTGTTCAAAGTTGCGTGCTCACTGGTAAAGTGCCTTGCCCTGTTGGCACTGTGGTACTACATATCTTAATTTTTGGGGCAACTTCCTGCCCCAATTCCAATGGCACAGCCCAATATAATTTCTTCAATTTCAATCCATCTTTTTATTCCATTTTACTCCTGTTACTCCTTGATTTTATCAACTCTTTCACTTTAGATCCGATGTACTCCACACACAGGGTAATGCAATTTTCAACAGTTTCTCATATTCTAGATGTGCCCATCCGGACCTCACTTCAAGAATACGTACAGACGCGTTGTTCATCCGAAGCAGTTTTTATTAAAAACCCAATGCATTTCGGGCTACTGGGGCCCTTCGTCAGGGGTAACTACAAATAACAGTAAAATATGCATTATAATTCCATAGAAAACGGCGTTCAAACATTCAAAGCATTCATGTAAAATTGGCTACCTTTCAGTCCCCTGTGACTATCACATAACATCATGCCATCAGTGGAGAAGTGTGGCTCAATGGTTAGAGCGGCAGACCCTGATGCAGAGATCTGGCCCGGGACCACGGTTCAATTCCCACCTCGGCGGGTCTTGGGCTCAATTTCCTCAGACCTGATAATTCTCGCCTCGGTGCCTATTCTAATCATGGGTCCCACTCTGCAACTCTGGGCAATAGCTTGCTTAATCTCCACAACGGCCCCACCAGCGCTGGGATGCCTGGCTTCACCTTGGGGGTGCCCAGGAGTGGACATTTCACAGGGAAAAGCCAGGAAGGGTTCCAGCTGGGGTAGCAGTGTGCTTTACAAGTACAAATTTCATGGTATAATAACCCATTTAACAATCCCAAGAACCTCAAACAGAGTTTAATCTCCTTTCTTTACATCCATTATGCCTTCACGTTATTCACCCGGTAACTCCCACTTAATTACCACATCGCCCTGAACACACACCCACTGCTCCTCCCAAACTGCAACTTCCTACTTGCATATTGCGTATCAATCAATCATGTCACTTATAAAGCGCACTACATACCCGCGAGGGTCTCAAGGCGCTGGGGGAAGAGGGGGGGTGGTGCTGCTACTGATCGAAGAGCCAGGTCTTGAGGAGTCTTCTGAAGGCCAGTAGGTCTTGGGTCTGTCGGAGGTTGGTGGGGAGGGTGTTCCAGGTCTTGGCGGCGAGGTGGGAGAAGGATCTGCCGCCGGCGGTCGTTTTCCGGATGCGGGGGACTGTGGCGAGGGCGAGGCTGGTCGAGCGGAGCTGGCGGGTGGGGGTGTAGAAGCTGAGTCGTCTGTTGAGGTAGGCTGGTCCGGAGTTGTGGAGTGCTTTGTGTGCGTGGGTGAGGAGCTTGAAGGTTATCCTCTTGTTGACAGGGAGCCAGTGCAGGTCTCTCAGGTGGGGTGTGATGTGGCTGCGTCGGGGGATGTCGAGGATAAGACGTGCAGAGGCGTTCTGGATGCGTTGCAGCCGTCTCAGGAGCTTAGCCGTCGTTCCTGCGTAGAGGGCGTTTCCGTAGTCCAGCCTGCTGGTGACGAGGGCCTGGGTGACTGTTTTTCTTGTTTCGGTGGGGATCCACTTGAAGATCCTGCGGAGCATTCGGAGGATGTTGAAGCAGGATGAGGAAACGGCGTTGACCTGCTTAGTCATGGAGAGGGTGGGGTCGAGGATGACCCCTAGGTTGCGTACGTGGTCGGTGGTGGCGGGGCTGTTCCCAGTGATGTTGGCCACCAGGAGTCGTCCCAGGCTGAAGGGTTGGAATCAAGGATGAGGACCTCCGTCTTGTCCGAGTTCAGCTTCAGGCGGCTGGTCCTCATCCATTCGGCGACGGCCTTCATTCCTTCGTGGAGGTGGGCTTTGGCGGTGTGAGGGTCTTTGGTGAGGGAGAGGATCAGCTGGGTGTCGTCGGCGTAGGAGATGATGTTGAGGTTGTGCTGTCGGGCGACGTGGGCGAGGGGTGCCATGTAGATGTTGAACAGCGTTGGGCTGAGGGAGGAGCCTTGGGGTACGCCACAGATGATCTTGGTGGCCTTGGATCGGAAGGGGGCGAGGCGGACGCTTTGTGTTCTGCCGGAAAGGAAGGATGTGGTCTAGTCCAGGGCCTTCTCTTGGATCCCGGCGTCGTGAAGGCGTGTTCGTAGTGTGTGGTGGCAGACCGTGTCGAAGGCGGCTGATAGGTCCAGGAGGATGAGGGCTGCTGTTTCTCCGTTGTCTAGCAGGGTCCTGATGTCATCGGTGGCGGCGATGAGGGCGGTTTCGGTGCTGTGGTTGCTGCGGAAGCCGGACTGGGAAGGGTCCAGGATGTTGTTCTCCTCGAGGTAGCGGGTCAGTTGTTTGTTGACGATTTTCTCGGTGACCTTCGCGGGGAACGGGAGCAGAGAGATGGGTCGGAAGTTCTTGAGGTCCTTGGGGTCTGCCTTGGGTTTCTTGAGTAAGGCGGTGATCTCGGCGTGCTTCCAGCTTTCCGGGAAGGTTGCTGTCTCGAAGGAGATGTTGATTATTTTCCGGAGATGGGGCGCGATGGCTGTACTAGCTTTGTTGAAGATGTGGTGAGGGCACGGGTCTAGCGGTGAACCGGAGTGGATGGTGTTCATGATCTCGCTGGTGTCCTCGTCGTTGATGTTGGTCCAGGAGAGCAGGCGGTTGGTGGTTGTGGGGGCAGTGGTCTCGGTGGTTGCCGGGGCGGTCGTGGTGTTGAAGCTGTCGTGTATGTTGGCGATTTTGCGGTGGAAGAAGGTGGCCAGTGAGTCGCACAGGTCTCGCGACGGCTGGATGTCGTTGGTGTTGGAGCTGGGGTTGGAGAGTTCCTTCACGATGTTGAAGAGCTCTTTGCTGTTGTGTGCGTTGTTGTCTAGGCGGTCTTTGAGTGAGGCCCTTTTGGCGGATCTGATGAGGTGATGGTGACTGCGGGTGGCGCTCTTGTGGGCGGCGTAGCTGTCCGCTGTCCGTTCGTGGAGCCAGATCTTCTCCAGTTTTCGGCATGTTCGTTTGGAGGCCTGGAGGTCTTCGGTGAACCAGGTGGCTTTCTTGCTGGTGTGGCTGTTGGGCGGATTCTTGAGCGGGGCGAGGGTGTTGGCGCAGTCGTCGATCCACTGTCTGAGGTTGCGGGCGGCGGTGTCGGGGTCGGAGGGTTCGGCGGGTGGGCTCAGGGCGAGGGTTGTGGTTAGCTGGTCTTCCGTGACTCTGCTCCAGCAGCGGCGAGGCATTTGTTCGGTGCGGTGGTGCGTGGTGGGCTTCCTGTAGGTGAAGTGGATGCAGTGGTGGTCAGTCCAGTGGGGTTCGGAGGTGTGGTTGAAGGAGACGTGTGGGCTTGCGGAAAAGATGGAGTCGAGCGTGTGGCCGGCGGCGTGGGTGGGTGTAGTTACGAGCTGTCTGAGTCCGAGGGTGGCGAGGTTGTCGATCAGGGTGGTGGAGTTGGTGTCCTTGTTGTTCTCGAGGTGGAAGTTCAGGTCCCCGAGGAGGATGTAGTCCGTGGAGGCGATGGCGTGTGTGCTGACGAAGTCAGCGATGGAATCGCTGAACTGTGGTCGGGGTCCGGGGGTCTGTAGATGAGGGTTCCTCTGAGGGTGGTGTTGGGATCGGTGTGGATCTGGAAGTGCATGTGTTCGGCGGTGCTGAGGGTGTCGTCGGTGTTGGTTGAGACTCTGAGGGTGTTCCTGTGGACGATGGCGATGCCTCCTCCGACTCCGTTGGTGCGGTCCCTGCGGGTGATCTTGTATCCGTCCGGGATGGCAATGGCGATGTCGGGGGCTGAAGCGGGATTCAGCCAGGTCTCCGTCAGGAATGCGACGTCTGGGGAGGTTGAGTCGAGAAGGTCCCAGAGTTCGATGGCGTGTTTGCGGGCGGAGCGGGTGTTGAGGAGGATGCATCTGAGGTAGTTGGGTTCTTTCCTGGGCGGGGGTTTGGCGGGGCGGGTGCTGGCGAAGCTGCAGTTCCCGCAGGTGAAGGGCCCTTGGGTGCGCTTCGGGGTGGCCTGGTAGCAGGCGTGATCTTTTCCGGGGTTGAGTGCGTGGAGGGTGCTGGCGTCGTATCGGCGTCTGTTGATGTGGCGGGCGCGGGGGATGCCCGGACCAGGGGGTCTGGCGCTGGGCGCGGTCACGGCGCGGACGGGCGCCATAAATGGGGAGGTGGGAGGGAGGAGCAGGGAATGGGGCAGCGAATGGGCAGTGAGGGGGCAGGGCCGCAGGGGCGCAGCGGCGGGAAACAGGCACAGAAGGGAAAACTAGCACAATCAGGGCATCAAGGGGGCACAGAAAGGAAAAAACTAGCACAATGAGGGGCAGCAAGGGGGCACAGAAAGGAAAAACGAGCACAATCAGGGGCAGCAAGGGGGCACAGAAAGGAAAAACGAGCACAATCAGGGGCAGCAAGGGGGCACAGAAAGGAAAAGCGAGCACAATCAGGGGCAGCAAGGGGGCACAGAAAGGAAAAAACGAGCACAATCAGGGGCAGCAAGGGGGCACAGAAAGGAAAAAAAAAAACGAGCACAATCAGGGGCAGCAAGGGGGCACAGAAAGGAAAAAAAAAAAAACGAGCACAATCAGGGGCAGCAAGGGGGCACAGAAAGGAAAAAACTAGCACAATGAGGGGCAGCAAGGGGGCACAGAAAGGAAAAACGAGCACAATCAGGGGCAGCAAGGGGGCACAGAAAGGAAAAAACGAGCACAATCAGGGGCAGCAAGGGGGCACAGAAAGGAAAAAACGAGCACAATCAGGGGCAGCAAGGGGGCACAGAAAGGAAAAACGAGCACAATCAGGGGCAGCAAGGGGGCACAGAAAGGAAAAACGAGCACAATCAGGGGCAGCAAGGGGGCACAGAAAGGAAAAAAACGAGCACAATGAGGGGCAGCAAGGGGGCACAGAAAGGAAAAAAACTAGCACAATCAGGGGCAGCAAGGGGGCACAGAAAGGAAAAAACTAGCACAATGAGGGGCAGCAAGGGGGCACAGAAAGGAAAAACGAGCACAATCAGGGGCAGCAAGGGGGGCACAGAAAGGAAAAAACGAGCACAATCAGGGGCAGCAAGGGGGGAACAGAAAGGAAAAACGAGCACAATCAGGGGCAGCAAGGGGGGCACAGAAAGGAAAAAACGAGCACAATCAGGGGCAGCTAGGGGGGCACAGAAAGGAAAAATGAGCACAATCAGGGGCAGCAGCAGGGCACACAGACGGAGCTGTGTGGTGGGGGAGCGACCTACCAGTCAAGGTCAGGGGTCGTATCATGAAACCTTCCTATTGAACACGGATATACTCTCAGATGTTTTTCTAATTTATACCCACGTACCAGCACTATTCCCAAATCATCTTCTTATTATATCCCTCCTTTCATTTTCATTCAATGCACACCCTCGTTCTTATCATCTAAACTAAGTGCACCACACTGCACTCTCTCCGTCCTTAAACTAACAACTGCTTTTACTTTCAACCGCTATCTACCGCCCGCTGTTAACCTCCACTTTACTCATGTCCTATGCTCACCCTCCTTTACCTACACCCAGTCTCATCTAAAATTGTCTACGCTGCTCAATCCTTGCTTCACGTACCTGCTAAGAATCATTCATCCTCGCCTTTCTTTCACGAACGAATTTCCCGATGTTTTCAGTCGCCCACATTTAAATCTAACCCACGTGTTCAGGACCCTCCCACAATTACCAGTCTCTAATTAACCACCATACAGCCCTCTCTCACTCAAACCCTGCCCCCGGCTCTTGAATACTACAATACCCATGATGCAATACTTTAGCTCAACCTAACGTCACAGTGTCCATTGCCAAAATGCCATGTTAATACACTTTCAATGCAGCTTCAAACTTGTATTACCACTGTAAATATCACGCTAATAATGCCCATGTTTTAATGTTCGTTTCGGTGCTACTCAATTAAAAAATGCTGGGTGAACTGGATGTTCCGCCGTGTGTGTGGAAATGGTCATAGTTCTCAAAGTTCCAAATTTGGTCCAATTCTTTAGTGTGGGTGCAAACCCAAGGTAGGGCAACGTAATAATATACATCATAGGGATAGGGGATGCACACTTCTTGAAAAACTCATAATGGATGTAAAGAAAGGAGATTAAACTCTGTTTGAGGTTCTTGGGATTGTTAAATGGGTTATTATACCATAAACTATGTGAATCATTAGGCATGATGTTATGTGATAGTCACAGGGGACTGAAAGGTAGCCAATTTTACATGAATGCTTTGAATGTTTGAACGCCGTTTTCTATGGAATTATAATGCATATTTTACTGTTATTTGTAGTTACCCCTGACGAAGGGCCCCAGTAGCCCGAAATGCATTGGGTTTTTAATAAAAACTGCTTCGGATGAACAACGCGTCTGTACGTATTCTTGAAGTGAGGTCCGGATGGGCACATCTAGAATATGAGAAACTGTTGAAAATTGCATTACCCTGTGTGTGGAGTACATCGGATCTAAAGTGAAAGAGTTGATAAAATCAAGGAGTAACAGGAGTAAAATGGAATAAAAAGATGGATTGAAATTGAAGAAATTATATTGGGCTGTGCCATTGGAATTGGGGCAGGAAGTTGCCCCAAAAAACAAATATAAAGTAGGCCATCTGAGCCAATTCCTCCTGTGGGATAAAAGGATTAAAACACGCTGTTAAGAGAAGGGGCATAGCGATCTATTTCGCCAGGTACCTTTAGGCTACAAGAAACTGAGGTGAAACATGGGTAATCATATATTGTGCTGCATGTAACCATTGAAGAGTAGACAAAGAAGATAACAGGTCAAATAATGTCATCAGCTGTTTGCAGAGTCACACCTGGAGGGGGTCCAGAGTCCGCCCGGGAGGGACAGGTAACAATAGAACTCTTATTCCTGGAGGATCGAAGCAAGTCATCTGCGGGGCTCAAATGTTGTGTTTCGTCTGTGAGAGCGGCAGCATGTTGCAGTGCACTGTGTCGCTTCGTAATGATCTGCTCTAAATCAGGTACGGATTTAGGGGCCAGAGACCAGCATGATCTAAAGCGGCGGTGGCGGTGACTGCCCCCGGCATGCGCCCAATCCATCACAACGGCAGCCCGCAATGCACCATCAGTGTGAGGGCCATAGGTTTCCAGACAGTGTCAGATGAGTCAAAGAAGTGCGTGGTACCATTTGCAACCACACAGAGGTGAGCCGGAAACAACAGCGAGTATTTCAGCTCCAATTCCGGGAGGTGCTGCTTCACTGCCAGAAAGGTACTTCATTGTAATTGGACTGCGATAGTATAATCTGGAAAGAACATAACCTGCACATTGTTCACCTTGATCCCGGGGAGTTTTCTGGCCTCACTCAGGATCGAGTCGCGGTCATGGAAATGCAGTAACTGGAGTACCACCAGGCGAGTATTGGATCCAGGCGGGGTCTTTCTCGCCAGGACACATTGCGCCTGTTCAATAGTGAAGTATTGTGAGAAGCTGTGTGGGTGAAGCAATTCCTGTAACCACTGCGCCACATATTGCACAGACCCACAACACGAATATTATTTCTCCTCGATCCTCCCTCAGCATCTTCAGCTCTCCGTTCCAGGGCGCTGACTTTTTCCAGCTGCGTCTGCACGAGGGGGGGTTTCTGACAATGGGCGGAGGCGCCACACCCTTCTAATTTTGTAATGCCATGTGGATGCCAATTGCAAAAAGCAATTACCATCCACATTTCTTTAATAAAAGAGTGCCTTTGCTTGCCTGAGGTGAAACTTGCTATCACAGATATCGTCACATGAGGCAGTTAGTCATTCAGTTTTCAGAAGACACATGCCTAATTGCGCATGTGCCAATCATGATGACTTGTAAGCAAGCTATGCGGGCTGACATTGTTCCAGCCCTGGCTTGCACTACTTGGGGGTCCTCATGGGCCACCCACTGATGACGCGAAGGGGTGCCAGATTTTGAAAAAGCCCCGGGCATGTATAGTTTCAGCCCTGTACTCCCGGGGCTGCATGTCCATCACTGCTAAAGCTACCTCTACCCCACCCTTTCCCAAGTCGTCACAGTGGGGGTGTGATCAACGAGCATAACTGGCACCACCCAGCCCTGGGAGGAGTTTGGAAAGGGAAGGGGTTACAGGGGGCTGCCTTTGTAATAGTGCATGCCATTCCAGCTGTAAACAGCTACACGGATCATTGTACCGCCCTGCCTCGTGTATCTGTTTAGACTACAGCATTTCAGCTAAAGAGTGCTTTTGGCTCTTAAACTGCCTGGACTGGAGGGTGCTTCAGTACCTCCATCTGGCTTTGCCACTGACTGATGCTGGGAGTTGGGACTGGACTGCCCAAGATTGCACAGGACTGAACAGAAGACCAGACTTCCCTGGCCTCAGCTTCGCCCAGGTAAGTGTGTTTTAATGTATAATTCAAAACGGGATATGTAATGGGTCCTTTTCAGGCTCTATATTCATGTCCTTCACCATAACGTTTAAACATTCAGTGTTCAGAAATCATGCATTGTTTTTGCCAGTGAAGGCTTAACTGGCAACAACACTGCATAGTTTCTGAACAATGAATGCTAAAACCGTTAAGTCAATCCTTGGAGTTTTGGTGCTCATAATGAGGCCGATTCACAGAACTAATCTGAGATAAAATCCTAAACTTACTACTTTTGGTATTCACAGAAGGCATTTAGTAGTAGTAAAGTCAGGACTCCTAACTTTACTACTACTAAACTGAAATAAAATCCTAAACTTACTACTTTTGGTATTCACAGAAGGCATTTAGTAGTAGTAAAGTTAGGACTCCTAACTTTACTACTACTGAACTGAGATAAAATCCTAAACTTACTACTTTTGGTATTCACAGAAGGCATTTAGTAGTAGTAAAGTTAGGACTCCTAACTTTACTACTACTAAACTGAGACAAAATCCTAACTTTACGACTTTCGGTATTCAAAAAGGCATTTAGTAGTAGTAAAGTTAGGAGTCCTAACTTTACTACTACTAAATGCCTTCTGTGAATACCAAAAGTAGTAAGTTTAGGATTTTATCTCAGTTTAGTAGTAGTAAAGTTAGGAGTCCTAACTTTACTACTACTAAATGCCTTCTGTGAATACCAAAAGTAGTAAGTTTAGGATTTTATCTCAGATTAGTTCTGTGAATCGGCCCCAATGTATTTAAGAGTTTTCTTAATCTTGAATTCCCTACAAGTCTTATAGTTAACAGATCTTGTGTTTCTGTATTTTTTTGTGTTCAATATATATTTTACTCTTGCATAATGCACACTTTCAACTGAGTCGCCTCCATTGTTTATGAGGGTGCCACCCACAATTGAGAATTGTATGTTTTGTGCGTTGCAGTATCCCTCTTTTATAGTGCATACTTCCAACTGACTAGCCTCCAGGTGTTCATAACGAGTCAGGAATCAGCTCTGGAGCTGAAGCTGAAGGCCTCACAGTGCCTACCTGTGGGTCAAAAAGGTGTCAGAATACACGGCATCCAAACCTTGCCCTCTCTGCAGAGCATGCAAAGCAATTGTCTTGTGTTCAAGTTGCAACTGTGATTCAGGGCAAATGTCTGTGGAAGAAGTTATCAAAATATTGGGCTAAAGTAAAAGAAACTGGAGTGTTTACAGGTGAGTGGATGCGTTGGGTGTTTGGGATGAAGTGAAGGAAATGTGAGAAACTGCATTAAGGAAAGTGTGAATAGGGGGTGCTAAAGTGGAAAGAGGTAGGGTGTAAGATCTGCAGAAGGACGACATGAAAAGGGACTACATGTCTAACATAGAGTGGACATAACAGATGTGACTAAGACACTGAAGACAAGTACTGCTTCCACAGGCCTCAGCACTATTTAAGTCACAGTCTCATAATTTCAGAATTGTAACATTTTTGATATTCATTATTATCAATAAAATCATTATTGTTATTCATTTATATTTAAGTCGCAGTCTCATAATTTCAGAATTGTAACATTTTTGATATTCATTATTATCAATAAAATCATTATTGTTATTCATTTACCGTCAACAACTAACAACCGCTGACAAAGCCAATCGTCCAGGCTGGTTTTAGGTGTGTGTCGGTTGTTTCGTTATATATCTTGATGCAATAACACAAAGAGCAGCGAGAAAGCAACTATGCACATTATGGGAATCTTTAGTTTACATGTTTAAGCCACACCACTTTTTTGAGCCCACACTCCCCACATTTTTCATCCCACCTAAAGCCCTGCCTGCACATATTTCAATATGACTGCTTTCAGCCCGAAGCTGTGGGTGCTTCTCCAAGCCTGATTATAGCATTTTCTTCCGAAGTCGATTCGCAAGCAGTGCAAGGCACTTTAAAGGACCTGAAGTTGTCACGCTGTACAATCTGCACACTATAGTAGCTGTTGAACATATTTAATGCAATAAGATATGAGGCAGCATTCAATTTGTTTAAATATTTAAAGACTACATGTCCACAATTGCTTTATAAACCAACTTGCTTTGTCACTAAATTCTATATTAAAAATTGCTTTAAAATGCACTATTTGGTACTCTTTTTTCAAACTTTTCTCAGGGGGAAAGCCCCCAAACCCAACTTTTTTCACTCGGACTCACTCTCTACACTCACTGGCTACTTTAAACTGCTGCACAACTTTTACGCCTCACCATTTTCAAATGTTACCAGCCGCCACTGCTCTGCACAGAGGAGTGCACTTGTTGTGTTTTCGGTTGTAGGTCAGCAAGGGTGTGCGCATCACCAAGTCCACTCTGTCCACAAGTTTGCGATGGTTGGCACGCAGTAGTGTGAAGTTTGCAGCTACAGTGTCTATTTTAGCCTCCAATGATGTGCGAGCGCATTCAATGGTCACCTCAATGGCTGCTCAAACAGTATACAGTTTGTCTTCCAGCGACGCAGAAGGGTCAGAGGGCTCAGATATTGAGGCATCTTTGACAGGCATGGAGGGGGTTGTGGCCAGCCACGACGGGGTGTCCTGGAAAGTTGAGCGGAGGCGTCCATTGCTGGCACGTATATCTGGGAATCCAGTAGCTCGGTAGAACAGTGTCAAAAGCAATCGCTCATGATCTAGGTTTTATAGCAGTCAGGATGGCCCAGAGATGCAATAATGGTGGCGGAAGTGGAGGCAGCCCAGGAATCTGCACCAATAGAGGGATGTATGCATGTGGCCCTTAACACTATTGTCGTGTAAATACAGGGGAGTCAAGAGATATGTTGGCATTAAGCAGCAGCGACAGTCAGCGCTCCCAGGGTCAGAGGGGCACTACAAGATAACAGGGGTGCAGCAGGGCTCAACAAAGCCTCATCCCGCTGCTGAGCCAAATTCGCTACTCAGGCAGCCAGGACACCCCATTGAATATTGATTGCAGCAGCCGGGGGCCAGCCAGCTAGGTAGTCACAAGAATCAAAAGTGCCACCCAGGCTCGGGGTTGCAACAAGTGGCCCCACTGAGGTCAAGAGGTGCCAGCAGGAGCCAGGCCCCAGTCACTCCTTGGTGTCACCCCTCCAAGTGCTAACACCAAGGAGATACACCAAAGAGACCCAGAAGTGAAGAGTCCAATGGCAATGGCACAAGTGGGGCCTTCGAACCACCTGCTGCAAGACCCCGGGCCCGAACCGACCCCTGTACCTCCGTCACCAGGCACGACAACAGCGGCCGCCCCGCTGATGTTCTGAGGGAGCACCTGCGATCTGCAGACTTCGGGGCTTCCACCGGGAGAACAGGGGGACAGGGGCAGCTCCTCTGCTATGGCGGAGGAGCGTCGCCCCACTGCTTTCAAGCAGTGCAGAAGCAAAAACATAAAATGATAATAACTTTCAGTTATTATCATTTTATGTTTGGCTGCTTTGCGGGTGGGGCTGCTCTGCGAGCAGGGCAGTGGAGGAGTGGTTTGCCCACTCCTATAAGTGCGCAGCGACTGTTTGGTTGGCCCTCTCGGGCCGCCAAAACCATTCATGCGCACTTTCCCACTTCTCCATGCAGGCTGCATTACAGCCTGCATGGAGAACATGCCCACCCCTATAGCCCCTGGCTGAGCGCTGTGTCACGGTGCTCAGACCAATCACAACGCTGCAATTGCAGCGTTGTGATTGGCTTTGGGGAGGGAACCTGGCTTCCTGTTCCTGAAATCTGAAGCAGGAGAGCAGGAGCAGCGACGCAAGACCGGGCGGCGGCAAGGCAAGTGATTTTTAATTTTTTTTATTTTTTTCCTCCTTCCCGCAATTGCGACCCCTCGCACGACTGCCCTCCCCCCGCGACTCCCCCGCTCGACCCCCTACCCGCGAGTCATGCCTGCTGCTGCTGCATGGGGAGCTGTTACGTGAGGGGGCCCGGCCAAGGGATCAAGCACCACACACCGCTGCCCACTATGCCCCACAGCCACCGAGCCCAAGAAAGACACGGCCCCCGGCAGCAGCGGCGGCAGGGAGGAGGGAGAGAATAGAGGGCAAACAAGAGCCCCCGCAACGGCTGAGGCCTGGGTCCGAACTGACCTTCCTGCCCCGGATTCCAGGGGCAACAGCAGGAGCCCCAACAGTTCAGGGGTGGTAGGTCAGACCCAGCGGGCACCGGACCTCAGCCAGCAGCACTGGGGAGGCAGCAGGCAAGAAAGTCAGGGCCAGAGCAGAGTTGCTGCGTGAAGACATCCTCTCCACCCCACCGTGGCTGGGCCTACACCCAACACGACCTCCGGGCACTTCACAGCCACCGCAGTCAACAGGGGGGGAAGGAAGGAGAGAGAGGGCAGGCAGGAGGATGACGACCCTGCAGCTCTCTGGCTCACACTCTCCACAGGGGTCCCTCAGGCGGCAGTGCTCTCCCTCGCACTCGCCTCAGCCGCAGCCTCCTTACCCTCCTGATGAGGTCTCCTCTGTTCTGGGGCCAAGTAGATCGGCATGCCACATGCGCTCAGCCAGTCTCAGTGGCCAGCTGCTTGGTCACTAGGTCGCCACCGCGGTCTCACCATCAGAACGGCAGGATGTGGCCTGGAATACTGGTCAGCACACCGCAGCGGCACCGGGAGCACCCATCCTCATGGCTCCCATCATCCCGCCTCCATACAGGTGTAGGCCACAATCAGGCTCCTCAGCAAAGAGGCAGCTCCCAGAGGGCGATCAGCACAATAGCAGGATATGCCAGTATTGGACTGATTTGGGAAGCAGATTAATCGGATCAGGGCATCAGATGGCAACTTTAGGCCAGGATAATGACCGGGTAATGGGGAAGGTGTGCGGAGCCTCTTCAAAATGCGTCCGCCATCTTGGCTCTGCTAGCCACACCCCTCCAACACTGCAGCCTTCACATTGGTAAAATAAACCCCCCTCTCCATCTACTAATATGGTTTATAAATGTGTACTCACCAAAACCTGCATATTTAGCAAATATTTGTGGCCTTTTGTGCTGTAAACAACCGGCGCTTCTGTCACCCAGCTAAATGGTTCTCATTTTAGTGACTCCAAGAACATGATAAAGATAAAATGACTGGAACCATCTGCTTCCTATGACCTGGAGAGTGCACACAAATCTCTGTAGGGAGTACTTGGCATGCTGAGTTACCTCAGAGACTGGTACAGGAAATACAAATATTATTAATGTGTACATGGAATGTCTCTGTACCACAAATGGTTTAGTAATAGCCGAATATTCTGCCTCTGTGCACATTTAGACTGAATAAAAAAGCACATTTAAAAAATTTCATAAAACCTTTTACATAGGTGATTATTGCGTTCACTGATCGGGAGGTGGGATGCAAAGGTATTTTTTTCACTTTTCGAAGAGCTCTAGTATTGACTTTGAGACCAAGTCTACATGACCATTATCACAAGGAAACTAACATTTCACCAGGACAAGTTTCTTCCAGATATAGAACAGTGTTAAAAAGCAGGTAATACACCAGTACTAAATACAAAACAAGTACTTGAAATGCAACTTCGCATGATTCATGTGACGCGCAAGAGGAGGGCTAATTTTGGTAACTGAGGGGTATATGTAGTAGGAAATGGCGCCGAGCAGTGGTGCGAAAAATTTAGCAGTGCTGCGTCATTTAAAAAACGCAGGAATGCGCCGTATTTACAAGAATATGGCTCACCCCTGTGTTTTCCCCTCGCACTGGCACCTAAAAAAAAGCAGCCTAGTGCCAACACAGAGACCCTTGTGCCATAGTACAAGGGTGCCTGTGTTGCAGGGATGATTGTTTATGTGCAGGAAGGGACACCTTCCTGCACATAAACAATCTTTAAAGGTGATTTACTCTTTCTACGTGTGCTGCAGGATGCAGCACACGTAGAAAGAGCAAAAATGAGTAGAAATAAAAGTATTTCTCCTTGTTGCGTCAATCTAACACCTGCTATTCAGTGGCGTTAGTTTTTGGTGCTGCCTCAGATTTACAGATCCTTGTAAATCCGGGGCAGTGTAAAAAAGCAATGGGTGTTGTGGTGGAACGCCCATGGCAACACCCATTGCACAAACCTTTCATGCAGATACCTGCATGAAAAGGGATGATATTTACAAAATGGCGTTAAGCCATTCAAAGTCGCTTAACACCGCTTTGTAAATATGGAGCAGGGCATTGCGCAATAGGAACATCAGAAAAAGTGACATTCCTGTCGCGCAATGCCCTTGTGTGAGATATCTATTGGACTCTGGCCATGAGGTGCTTACTGGATACTCTGGATCAGATGCTTACCTGAAACTGGAGATGAGGTGTTTGCTTGAAACTAGGAGAACACGCATTCTGGGATTGATTTGTTTTGTGGAAACAGTTTAATGCTCTACAGGAAATTGAGTGTCATATGCCCACTTGAGACTGGGTTCGGTGTGGTTACTGGAAACTAGAGTGATGTGCCTAGTGGAAAATGAGGTCCTCTGTTTATTGGAAAATGAGGACGGTGGTATACTGGAAATTAGGGTAAAGAAGAGCTTACTGGACCAACATGCTCAAGTGGTACTGGGTCAATTAAATACTTATCATGTTTTAAGAACTCTTACTGGCAAGATATGCCTCATTTGTCATCAATATGGATATCATTAAGTATTTGCAGTATAGTTTCTTATTATAGGACTATGACTGTCGTGGGTAGTGTGGCCTGTAATTCCCCTCCACCCTCGGAGTTTTCAATACCCGGGGTACCAATATCTTGGAGTGGGTGTGGAAGAGTTGAATTACTGACCACTGCTAGTGGGACCCTGAAGGTCCCTGAGAAATGAGGAATTATGAAGAATTATATATCATCCGAAGACTCTGATTGAAATGCTCTTTATCTGCAGTGTTCCCGCAGGACTCGCAATGCCAGTGGGGACAGTAACTCTTGTTACGCACCCCACTGGAATAAAGTCGTACGCATAATGAATATCATACACACAAAATGTGATGGGATGAGTGCTTGCATATAGTCTAACCACTGGCAATCCCTCGGGGTGGCATTGCAATGCATCGTTATTTGCCTACTGTGCCACACTGGAGAGAGGAGTGCCTTATTGAAATTAGTACTGGCCCTACTCCTGTTGGCATTAGTCCATCTCAAACTGCCAAGCGAGGCCCCCTCCAGAAGGGAACCCAAACAATCCCAGATTGGTTTCAGCCTTATGGGCCCCCTCAGTAGGGTATAGCTTGGGTCAAATGACCCAGCGTGGCAGGGAACTACGTCTGAGAAACCGCTGGCCACTTAGAGCATAACATCAAACACACAAAAGGCGACGAGAAGACCATTTGCCATAGTCTAACACCTGGCAATCGCTTGGGGTAGCAATCCAACCCATAATTTTTTACCCACTGTGTCACTCTAGACAGAGGCTGAAACTAATCAGAGGTTGATTGGGTTCCCCTCTGCCTCGCATGGTGGTTCCGGAGGAAGGGACGGAAGTAAAATGTGTTAAGATGAATGTCGTGTCCCCGATGTCCCTTGCACCCCAGGAACACGCAGAGACTGGTAGGTGGTTATTGTTCTTTATTGCATGCGATTTGTCCGTGCTCACAGGCATGTCCTCTTGCTTCCCCTCGTGTCCCACCATGCCCCGTCCCCACTCCCTGACCGGAAGTGGTGTCCGGTGGCTGACCCCTCCCATGGCTGGTGTGAAGGGTCCTAGTGCCCTCTGCACCAGGTCACAATATCTCCCCCTTTGTGGAAAGAAAAGAAAGAGAGAGAGAGAGAGAGAGAGAACACACAGACTTTGTCCTTATTTGCTTTGCTGTTGGTGGTGTTTGCTGACCCCACCACTATATTTCCTCAATAAGTCTCTTTGGCCTTCTGCTCACTCTCTTTGGGCACGACCCTTCTGTTCCATCGTTTGGTACCTCATCCACTAGGTCTTGTCTCTTGCTGTTATGTGACATCCTTTCCATGCTGCCCGTGACGTCCTCTTTGCAATGTGTTGCGTTGCTCTTGGATGCTGTATCTCCTCCGTCCTCATCTGATGTCTTTAGTCCCTTGAAATGTGAGCATTTTCTGATGATCCGGTAGGAGCCCGATGCAGCTGTTATCATTGGCCCTTTGACATTTATTATTGTCAGCGGTTCACCTGAGAAAAGGCTTCTTGCTTGTCGTTGACGCACCAGAACTGAGTCCCCTTGCTTCAGCTTTGATGGTGTGGCATGTCTCCGGGCATCCGCATATAGTTTCATTTTGTTTTTTGCTTCTTGATCTCTTGCTGCAATGCTGTTGTGTTCTGGCGGCGCTTTTGCCTCCAGCTGGGGCAATCTTGTCCTGCTTGTTCTTTCCAGCACCAGCTCTGCTGGGCATCGTCCCGTGGAGCTGTGAGGGGTGTTTCGGTAGTCTCTTAAGATTTGACAGAGTGCCTGGCCCACAGAGATCTGTGCCAGTTTGGCACATTGGACTGCTTTCTTGATGTTTCCCATTGTAGTGTAGTTCCTATAGTACCCCTGCAGGACCTGCGCTTTGGGCCTGGTGGTAGACTGATTCTGTGCACCCCCACCGCGTATGTTAGCCTGTTTGCATTAGCTAGCTCACAGTGCCACTAGAATCTCCTTTTTAACAGAGAGATTAGTTTTTGGCAACCTCAGAACACGACAACCCTGATTCCTCAGACTCGTGGAAACAATGTACTACTTTTCGCTCAGTCACTCGTGCTTGCTCATTTGGTCTCAGAGAGTTACACAGAAGAAACAGTTGAGCGTGTTTACAATAAGAATTTATTGCACAGTTGTTCTTCTAGTATAAAATATATGTGCTGCGACAACTGTTAAACAGTAGCAGAGATATATGATCAGCAGTACAGTGAATAAAAAAGGATAGTACAATTCTACCATTTTACAATAGTCATGAACATATGCATGAATATAAAATGCAGTTATAAAATAAAGCGTATACTCCTACGATGCCTGTCTAGATGTACCTAAGTGTACCTAGCATGTGAGTAGGTGCGAAAGAAGCCAAGAATCCCGCTAGGATTTAGTCAAACCCCATTACCTGAATAATGAGAGTGTGGGACCTCGTCCTGGTCTCAAGTTGGACACCCCGCAAGGGATGATTGGACCACTGTCAGCTGGAGCGACTGCATGCAGGAGCCTCAGCGTCTCTGGTCAGTGTGTCGGCCTGGAAGTCTCGGTTCCCTCTAACTACTGATAGCAGGAGGTGCTGTATTTATAAAGAAAAGTATAGAGTCCCTTTGTCCCTTGTGTCTTGTGTTAGCCATTGTTGGGTATGAAGATGACGTATGGGGTGAACCGGTTATGTAGATGTTTAGGCAGGTGGATCCTAGCCCCTGCCTGGTTTCCTAGAACTCTTATGAATAATTAATCATACTGGATGAGCACATCGAAGATGGTATAGGAGGCCATTGTTCGGGAAAAACCCTCCTTCTGTACCCAGACCACAGTCTAGATAAGGTTCAGCCCTCAACGCCCGTTATTGTGGAGAATAGGGAACTAATGTAGGTGAAAGATTATGCCAATATTAGGACATCTCAAACTATGCCTATATTAGGGCATCTATATGAAACATAACACCATGAATCTTTCCACCATGCCGTTTGCTTGTGGCCACAGAGGCGTTACCTTCCGGTGGTCTGTCTTCATCGTTTGTGGGGAGCCCCAAGCTGCAAATATGTCATCTAGTATTGGCAATGTTGCAGTGGCTGATGTTGACGAGACGTGTCGTACTATGGGAAACCTGGAGTACTCATCAATGACCACTAGCAGGTAGTTGCCAGTGTCCAGTGGCCCATAGAAATCAGCTGCCAATGTCGTCCACACTGCCCCGGGAAGCTCCGACATCTGTAGCTGTTCTGGCTTTGCGGGCCTTCCCGTTATTTGGCATAGGTGACAGTTTACTATGGTGTCTTCCACCAGTCCATCCAACCCTGGGAACCATACTCTTTCCCGTAGCATCTTTTTTGTGGCTACTATGCCTCTGTGGGACTCATGTGCTAAGTTCACAGTCTACCGCTGTAGTGCTTTTGGTATTACTATCCTCGTTCCTCTTAGTATAATTCCTCTTTCTGTTTCCGATAGTTCTTCTTGTATGTTTTTGAACGCCAGCATTTCTTCCCTTCTTACTCCTTCTCCCATGGGGCTGTTACGTTTACGTGTCTCCATCTTTGCTGTCGTGTTATTAATTTGACTGCTTGCATTGTGGCATCCCTAGTTGTCTCTCGCTCCAGCTCTTCAATTGTTATTGCCGCAGGAGTGTTCTGCCTTAACACAAAATTTAGGTACTCTTCTGCCATGGATGTGTTTTCTGGTGCCTGCGGTAGAGGATGCCGTGACATGTAGTCAGCTGGGTTGTGTTCCTTTCGCGGTTTGTGCACTATCTTGAAGTCATAGTCCATCAGTCTTATTCCCCACCTTTCAAAGCGTGGTGGTATCTTTGCGTTTGGGTTTCCATATATTGTCACTAGGGCTTGGTGGTCAGTTACAATGGTGAAAGGTTTTCCGTAGATGAACATGTGGTAGTGTTCACACGCCCATACTCTTACTAGACTTTCTTTCTCTGGTTGCGAGTATGCCCTTTCAATATCCGATAGGCTCTTGCTCGGTTATGTGACAATTTGCCTGGGTGAGTCGCTTCCAGGCGTGTGTTGCGCTAGAATTGCTCCTAACCCCTCTGGGCTGGCACCAACAGTGAGTTCAGTGCATAGCGATGGGTTGTAGTATGCAAGATGATCTATTGCCGTTACTGCGTGTCTGATGACCTCAAACGCCCTGTCGCATTCATGTGTCCAGAGAAATTTCTGGCCTTGCTTTGTTAGGTCCCAAAGGGGTGTGCTTCAGTGCTTAATTTGTAAAATATTAAGTGCCAGGGCTCTGACCAGGAGGCCACTGCAGCTTGCACCGCCCATCGCCCTGGTCATTGCTGCCAAAACAACTACTAACCATCTCTCTCGCATGTAAATGCGACAGTTCAGATTATTCCAGGTCCCCAAAGCTAAAGGAATGGCTGGGGAGGCAGGTATTAGCAATTTATTTAATGTATATTGTTTTCCTAAACAACTGTTATACTGCTCATCTCTAAATTACATGAGCAGCGCCACCTTGTGGCAGACTGCCCTAAGTGTGGTGTTGACAATTAGGTGCCGGTGCCGAGCACCGGAAACCAATTAAGTGCCGGTGCTCAGCACCGGAAAGCACCGGCTCAAATTAAGCACTGGTGTGCTCACTTTGGCGAAGTCCTTTATGTATCGAGCACAGTAGCTTGCTAACCCGAGAAATGACCTCACTTCTGCTACTTCTGTTGGAGGCCCTGCTTTTTCCAGTGTTTCCACTTTGCTGGGATCTAGCCTCATTCCTTTTTTTGAAAATATGTGTCCAAAGAATACTAGTTCTCCCTTCCCCAGCTCACACTTGTCTTCATTTAAGGTCAGACCTGCTTGTTCCAATTGGCTGCAGACCTCACGTAGGGCCTTGTCGTGCTCCTCATCTGAGCGTCCGAATACCAATATGTCATCGCTGTAATTCAAACTGTTCTTTACAGGCCTGATCACTTGTCTTACGATCTCTTGAAATATTTCTGCTGCTGATGATATTCCAAAGCTTAGTCGCTTGTAGCGAAAAAGACCCATGTGAGTGGAGAATGTTGTGATGTATTGCGATTGGGGATCAAGCTCCAGTTGATTGTATCATTTGCACAGGTCTAACTTTGAAAATCTGCATGCGCCAGTAAGACAGCTGATCATGTCATTTAAGTGAGGCCCTGGGTGTCTTTCCCTCTCAATTGCCGTGTTTGGTATTCTCATGTCAAAGCAGATGCAAATCTTTGATGTGTTCTTCTTTGGTACTGCGACTATCGGAGATACCCATGGGGTCGGTCCATCAGCTGGCTCTATGATGTCTTGCGCTAGTAAGCTTTGTATTTCTTCTTCCACCTGTGGTTGCAGATGTATGGGCCCTCTTCGGTGATGCTGAGCCACAGGCTTGACTGCTTCGTTGATGTGCAGTGTTATTTGGTTGTCTCTTAGTTTGCCCAGTCCTTGTAGTATGGCCGGGTGTTCCCTCAGAATGTTCTGTCGTTCTGACATGTGATACGTCATTGCTAAGAGACCCATCACCTGCGCGGTGACATTGCTTAGTAGACACGGTGCTGGAATGTCTCCTCATAGCACATGTACTTCCTCCTTTACTGACCTTTCTTTGTATGTCAGTGTCTCTATGAACTTCCCCATGTCCACCACTGGTTTTCTTGAGCCCCAGGTGAACACATCAACAGTGGACGGTGATAGCGGCGGTTTCTGTCTCATCTTTTCATATTCTGACATGCACATGATGTTGCATGTAGCTTCACTGTGAAGTACAAAGCTTGTGCTGTGATTCCCTACCTCAATGTTCACCTTCGCTGTTTTCTTTATCTGTTGTTTGTCTGCTAGATGGATGTGTTCTGGTGTGCGACCTTCCGTTGGTACATCTGGCATCAGATACAGCCGTTCTGCTGCCTCTGGCGTGTTCGCTCCATCCGATTCAGCTGAGGGACTGTGGTCCTGTGTGTCCATGTGCCGTGCGTATCTGTTTGTCGCTGTCTGTGGTCTTGCTGGTCTCCCTCGCTAATTTTTTAATTGTCCACTCATGCAAGCACTCGTGAAGTGGTTTTCCCTGTTGCATTTCCGGAATTTGTGACCCATTGCTGGGCAGGTGCCAGCATGTGGGAATTCAAGTCCACAGCGATAGCACGTTCTTTCTTGTTTCTGCTTCCGGGGCGGCGGTGTTTTGTCTCGTTTTCTGACGTTCCCAGCTACGCGGGTGGCTTGTTCCACTGTTCTTGCCTTCCCATTTTCCATTTGCCTGGCATGTGCTGTTGCTCTGGCCTCCGCCCGGGCCATTGTTAGTATTTTTTCTAATGTGTACAGTTCTTTTAGTATTCGGGCGCGGGACTCCACTGACTGACAGCCTTCGATGATGCGTAGTCGTATGGCCTGCTCATTGTCAAATTTGTCGAATTCGCAATATTTAACCAGTTTGCGTAGTCTGGTTGCGAAGTCGTCTAGGGACTCCTCTGCCAGTTGGCATGTGGTGTTGAATGTGTATCTCTCAAAATCCACATTTCTTTGAGGATCGAATTTGTCCGTGAGGAACTTCATCAGTCCCTTGTATGTTGAGGTCTGTTCTGGGGGAAATGTTATCAACAGGTCCTCAACCTCATCACCTACGAAGTTTAGGAACAAGTCTATGCTTTGCTGGTCTGTGTAGTCCTTGCAGGTGGCACGCATGTAGCGTTCGAATTGCCTTATCCATCTCTCCCAGCGAATGCCTTTCGTCTGTGGGTCTGACAGACTAAAAGGTAGTGGTCTGCGGAAGATTGCATTTGCGCTGTTGTTGTCATTGCCTTCCTCTGTCATTGTTGTTGTGGTGCAGGCCTGCTTCTCCTGACTCTGTATGCCTTTCCCATATTTTGTTGTGCAGTTTCCTCTTTGTATGTACTTTATTTCCTTTTATTACCACTTTCTTCATTTTTATTTCCCTTTATTTCTATTTTTTTTCACTTTTCCTAGTCTTTTCTATGGGCTTGCCTGAGTTCAAGATGGCCGCCGGGCCATCTTCAATGCTTATTGGCTCCCTCGCCTGACTTAAAGACGGCCGCCGAGATCTCTTCAGGGCGAGATTTCCTATTCTTTATACTGCCTAACTTCAAATGCCCGCCAGGCCTTCTTCAGCCCTTGATTGGCTCCCCTCGCCTGACTTAAAGATGGCCGCCGAGTTCTCACGAGATTTCGACTTGAAATCCACGCGGGAGGTTCGGGGCTATCTCCTCATTCAGCGGGCGGCTGCAGTCACGGTCGGGTGCACCGCTCGTTGCTGGACAGTCACAGGCACTTTCCTCCTCACCTTTTTGCGATCGATGCAGCCGGGGTGGGCTCCCGATGTCGCTGCAATCTTCGGTATGTGGACCAGGGTGGGCTCCTGGCTCCAGTCTTTCTTGTGATCGGGGTGGGCTCCCGATGTCGTGGTTCCTCTTCTTGTGGCTGGCGGACCAGGGTGGGCTCCTGGCTCCGCTGACGCGCGTCTGGCAGCGATTGTACATCCCACCTTGTAGTCGCCAGTTGTCGTGTCCTCGATGTCCCTTGCACCCCAGGAACACGAAGAGACCGGGAGGTGGTTATTGTTCTTTATTGCATGCGATTCGTCTGTGCTCACAGGCACGTCCTCTTGCTTCCCCTCGTGTCCCACCATGCCCCGTCCCCACTCCCTGACCGGAAGTGGTGTCCGGTGGCTGACCCCTCCCATGGCTGGTGTGCAGGGTCCTAGTGCCCTCTGCACCAGGTCACGATATTGAATACATTAGGAAAATTGAAAACAGGGAAACACGATATCAGAAAGCATCATTAAAATAAAGATAAAATGCAGTTTAAATAAACCTAGTGCTAGGAAGCCAACAATCATTATGTTTTAAAAAGGCTCATAAAACATCACATATACGCTTCCTTGTTAGATATTTTGTAGGTTTTTTGAGGTTCAGGCATTGTTTGCTCCCCACGGAGAATAACTGTTTTCTACATGTATGATGGCGCAGCAAAAGCAAATATATAACCCTGTAGTAAAGGTCAGGTTATGTCCCCTGTTAAACGAAAGGAATGTGCAGTATCTGAAAAACACAGATGAAGAAAAAGTTCACATGTTCCTTACACATACTGGTAACTGGTGGGAATGAGCTTTGATTTTTTGCTACAAACAGCAAACTGCAGCATGTTATTGTTGTATTTAAACTGGAGCACTCGGCATCACAGATGGAGAATAAAGTAAACAACAAATTTTGAATGCTCAATTGCCATCGGGAATCTTTAAAAATATCACCCAGTCACTTTGATCTTATTTCCTATGCCGTTTCTTGGTCATCTGACTGGTCGCTCTTGTTAATGTTTGCTTTCATGGTTGATTACCTGTTGCCATGCCGATGTTGTTGATTTCCTCTTCCACTCTGACATATTTTAGCTTGAAGACAATCCTAGATTACTGTGACATAATATGACGAGACAATTTAGTTGCATATTACCGGTAGTCTGTGGCTTAATTGTGTGCTTGTCTAATGCACCAGACGTTACGCTGCTTATACTGGTGTGGAACTGGTCATTGTGAAAATAAGCATTCGCAAAGCCAATAGGCTTTGCCTTTATAATGCGACTACAGAACTGTTGGCTTTGCCAAAGTTTTCCTATAAAGTATTGCTTACAGAAGAAAAACCCATTTCAAAATACTGGAGGAAAAGCAAACACATATCTTACAAATCCTAAAAGTATATGCTCAATTCAATGTTTTCTATCTTTATGAACGGCATGGATTGTTTTTCAAATTCTTTTTGGCTCTGCAAACTCTGAATGGAATTTCTAAAAAAATAAGGAAGTGTCAGAATGAAAAGGGAAATGCTTGCCAAGGCCTAATGTACTTTTCACAGGATTCAGTGATTTGGTTTTCTTTGGGAGCCCAGGGTGCAGATTTATGGACCCCCAGGAAAAGTATCATGCTAAGGACAGCTTCTGCCTCAGAATCCAGCTAAGAGAATGTGAGAGATGGCCCTTTCCCCAGTGCCATAAAAGTATTTGTGTACCAAAGCTTGAGCTTTCTTGCGATATGTGGAAAGCAGAATATAAAACAAAAACAACCCTTAATGTCTGCTCTTCAGTATTATCCCATCAAAAATATCTCTGTTGCTGTGTTTTTACATCTCTGTTTCTAATATCTCTGGCAGTAACCTAAAATAAAGCACAGGTACTGGTATCCTCTGGAAGGGATTTTTTATCTGTTTGAGCCCATCTTTCACTTCATCATTTGCTGTGGAGCATTTACCACCAACAAGTGCTTCCTGTCACAATAGGCAGCCCGTGTGCTACCCTAAAAAACTGTTGTGTGAGCTTGACAACCTGACGATGAAGCATGCCACCTAGGTTGATGAGTGTGAGTTTGACAAAATGTTTTATAAGACTCCAGCCAAACTCACATGTTTTGATTTCAGCAATTTGACACCAGGTATTTCTACTTGGATCACAGCCAACTACCCTTGTAGCTTTTTGTACTGAGATATAATGTATGCCCCATCCAATCATGAGGGGCCTTCTCTAAAATAGAGTACATGAATGCTAATGCCTGTACAATCTAAAAGGTGTGTGCATGACGAAGTGAAGGAATCCTCTGTATGACTGTGCATGCTCTATTTATGGAACCATGTGGAATAGCAAAGAGGCCTCTTATAACGGTGCTTCCCAGGTTCGCAAATATGCTAAAATAAATATAGTGTGTG
Organism: Calotriton arnoldi; assembly: GCA_963921515.1. Classification (NCBI taxonomy): domain Eukaryota; kingdom Metazoa; phylum Chordata; class Amphibia; order Caudata; family Salamandridae; genus Calotriton; species Calotriton arnoldi. Next base: position 312,405 of record CAWUFW010002481.1, read on the forward strand.
CTGGAAACTTACCCTACCTGCAGGTTCACCCTGCTTTTTTGCTGAACCTTAATTTTGCTGGCTATAGAACTATGTGCACTTTACCCCTGCTAACTAGTGGTAAATTGCTTGTGCTTACCTATAAGTCCCTAATATATGGTACCCATAGTGTACACTGGGCCTGTATGTTAAATGCCACAAGTGGGCTGTAGCACTCATTGTGCCATCCACTATATAGTGTCAATGTAAATGTTACTGCAGGCCTGCCACACATAGACTCACTATGCAGGTTTTAACTGCAAATTTGACCTGTCAAAATAGCCAGTTAGCAGCCCTCACTCTCCCTTCAAATATTAATAAGCTCCCCTAAGTTGGCTTTACATGCCCATAAGACAGGGTGTATGACATTTAAAAGTAGGGCATGTAAAGCTTTAATGTTAACCATGTCCCTACATTGAAATGTCCCAAAAGGCAATTTTCACTGTAGCAGGGTTAGCTGTTCCATAGGAAAGCATTGGGATACAATATTAAATGTAATATTTGATATCTCTGCTTAGGAGACAGCTACAGAGTTCATATTTGGATTTTTCTTAAATTGTATTACAAGCCCAATACATTTGTAAAGTTGGATTTGTAATAAATATTTTAGAGTTGGTACTTTGAGAAAAAATACCTTTTGCTTGTGTAAAGCTTTTAAGATCTTCCAACTGCTGCTTGGCAGCTGATGGCTCTTCTGTGGTGAGGTGTGAACTGCTCCTAGGAACAAACTGTAGGCTGACCTGAATGGGCAGAGATCTAAAATTAATGCGATATGCAGGGGAGGCTAGGAGGATCCTCTTTAACATTAAACCGCCAAGTCCTGCTTGAATGTCACATCCAGCTTGACAGTTCTGCTAAGGTTTTTCATATGACACTTGGGCCACACTTAAAATAGGCCTCGCCTGTCACAGGCAAATGTTTGCCAGCACTTGGGCAGGGCCCTTCTATTGTCCTGCCAGTCAGCCAGTTCCCATTCACAATGGGACTCTCTTTGACATTACAGTGTCACAGCCTGTTTGACAGGTCTGCTAATTTATATCTAACATCTGGGGTGCCCTTCAAAAAAGGAGGAGAACAGAATGGCAAAATAATTTGTGTGTAGCCACTGTCTAGTTTATGGAAGCTTAGCTCTGATTTTAGCAGATTTCTGCCTCTGACTTTTTTGGGGGTACAGGGACTGCCTAAAACTAGAAGTTAGTGTTAGATTTGGGAGGACACCAGGATTACCATAGTACTTCCCCACACATACACCAGCCCTGAGAGTCCACGTTTAATGTAGCCAAAGACTTTGACGAGCTTGAAAATTCTCAAAGTGGGGAGGGTTCGCCCTGGGAACCTTTCCCCACTTATAAGGTGGCCCCAGGGGTCATTCCCATCCACTAACTAGTGCAGCCATAAATGTGGCACCTCCTGGCACCCACTTCTGACCACTTCTGGACCTGTGGCAGAACCGAAGACTGAACCTGCTGTTCTGTGACCTGAAAAGAGCCATGAAGTCTGGACTTGCTCTCCCTCTTGTACCCAGGACCAGGAAGTGAACTCCAAGGGTCATACGGCTGAACTCCTGTTAAAGTTACAAGAATACAACAAGCTACAAGAGGCCTTTTCCTGCAACTGCCCAGCGGACCAGTGGCACCTGGACCTGGACTGGACCCTGCTGTGGCCTCTGCCTGACACCGAGTGAGTCTCTAAGTACCTCCCCTAGGACCTCAGGCCCTAGGGGGCTTTAGTAGTGTACTCCTGTGGTGGATTAGGACTAAAGGACTAAAGTCAGAAGGTAAAACCTTTGACCAGGGCAAGCCTGGTTAGTGTATCTGACCTGCACTCTGAGGCAGTTAGATCAGATTGAGCCTAGGTCCTGTTCTACCACAGCCTTTGACTTTCATTGCACTTTTTGCTTTTTGTCATTTTGGTGTCATATTGTTTATAACTTGTACTCTATTTTTCTAAATTGGTTTTCAGATTCTTATTGTTTTGCATTTAAACTTTATTACTGTTTTGGTACTACATAAATACTTTACACATTGTCTCTAAGTTAAGCTTGCCTGCTTTGTGCCCAAGCCACCAGGGAGTTGAGCCCACGCTAATTTAGTGACTTTGAGAATCCACCCTGACAAGGATAGTAATTAGTATTTGAGGTGGGTACTTACTCCCTTAACTAATAACACAGCTTCTCATTTTATTCCAGTGTGGGGCCTTGCTAAGTGGCAAGGTGAGTCCTAGGGTCACAGGGGGAGACACACCCTCTTTCAAAGTAAGGCCCAGGATGCACCTGTACAAACCATATCAGTGCAGCCAGTGCTTCCAGAAGATATATGCAGATGAATATTGCCCACCCTGTGTTTGAGAGAACGCTTGAGGTCCCCTGCAGAGTGGGGGCAGAGTGGGATGGCTGCCACTGCTGTGTGGCCCTTCATGTACCTTCAGTTCCCAGAGAGGCCTGAAACACACCCTTACAGTACTGCAGGTAGCCCTGTGATCTGCTCTGCTCAATTGTTTCGCCAGCACAGATATTTCACTGTAACATTGCTATCATTTTTGATGCAATACCATTAAGCCATAGGGGACTCCGTGCAGTCATTCCACCTATCATTCTAGCATTAATACGGGCATCTAGAATTAGAAACTGCCTCTCAAACCCAGGCCCAATCCGCACATCTGTGTATATATTATTATAATTCGTGCTTTGAAGCTTGATGTTGCATCACTGCTAAAATGATACAACACTGGCATTCTACAATTTGGATGTGGTGCATTGTTTCCTCACCAAGAAACATGTATTGTAAAATGCTGTATTGTATCATTGTAACAAGAATTTACAACACTATTATTGTGTAATGTCTGCATATTTTGTGTGAATTTGTTTCAGAGGCTTTAATGTGTGTTGTAAGGATGAAAGTCCCCAAACACTGATGCAGCTATTCCATCACTGAATCTTTTCCCTTGTTCCAACTTTCCCCTAGATTTTTCCTTTTCTTTACACAGTTTTTTGGCGCCGTTATCGTGTAGGACCCTTTGCATGGCACATCTTGTGGTATCATAGAAAGTGCATAGTATACCCTGAGATTCAGAAAATCATTCCTTGGTCTCCCATGCCACTGTTTTTGAGGGGGTAGTTCCTCTTACGCATGTTTGATAGGTCCAGGTGGGTGGCTGTATTTTAGTATTGTGCAGTACATTCACCCTGGGGTGGTGTGTTCTGGCCTCTCCTTCTAAATTTAGTCCAGGGGTATGGCCTATTGGGACTCTTTATTGTTTCTTTAATGAATATGAATGTTGCAACAGAATCTGTAACATGAAGCATAGCTCGCAATCGACTTCGGTACACCTCTTGTTAGGGTCACCTCGGCTGATCACAAACATCAGTTTCTATGGAACAGTGCATGCAAGATGTAAGACGGCTGCTGCCCACAGAGAGACAGCAAGGACAGTCTTATCTCCCACTTCCTCTTCTTCCCTAACTTTCGTTGTCTCTATAACCTATCTGGGGTGAATACACATATCCATAGAGACTGTACAAGGCCAGCGTCATGGAGGCTTGCCCACCACTTTGCAACTTGATACAAGGGAAAGGGGTACCCTCACCAAAAAGCAACCTCAGGAGGGAAACTCTGCCACAACATGATTCACTGGGTCTTTCAAAATAAAGAGAGGTACTAAAACTGGCAAGGAATGGCTGCACAGGTGCCCTGGAGTGATCTTATTAAATGGAGTCCCACTCCAGCTTAGGAAGGTCCACATCAGCATTGAACAGACCAGCTTGGCTGTGCAGTGGAGCTCCAAAAAAGTAGAACTGAGGTCTGCTTGTTTCCAAGCTGCCAGGTACAAGACTGAAGGTCCTGCCAAAGACCTGATTAAGCCCTGCTGGCCCTCCTGCTAACTTGTCTGTGCAAGTGCAGACACCTCATTAAAATTTCATAAATAGCTCCAGCTTAAAACTTACTAAATCAAATTCCAATTTCCTTGCTAGTTTCTTTTCAGGTCGACGAATCTTTGCCACTGTGTTAGAATGGAGCGATACCAAAGGGGATGATGGACGGAGCGCTTGAGCAAATCAAACACTCACCCCCAGTCAACTGATCTGGGTTTAATCCATCATCATTCTTTAGCTCACTCCACCACCCCAGTTCAGACATGGCCATATGCAAATCAGTCTGACCCTGTGCCTCATGGGAACAGTCCAGCCCGAACTGCCAAGCCATGTCTTCCCTGGACCGGAAACAAGCATCCTGGGACCGGTTTCTGGCTAATCAGTCGTCATCAGCCAGGCTAGCTTGAATCCAGTGGCAAAGTGAGCAAGGGACCCACGTCTGGGCATACCCTGCCAACTTAGGGCGAACAAAGCGATACCAAACTGTGTTAGAATGGAGCACAACCCAAATACATTTCTAAAATAATCATCAACTTACAGCATTTAATATTCAGTCAATGATGAGAGGTTTGATGAAGATTTAAAAGCTTATTTTCTCATTAAGACATTAGTCTGAATCTTTGTCTTTTAATCAAGTTAGTCAGATAAGTCTGTTTACAGAAATATCGAGAAAAATTAGGTTAGAGACAGCATACAAAAAATCAGCGTGTTCCATAAGAAATGTATCCCTATCTTAATCTAAAGGACCTAACATATCCTAACAAGAACCCATAAAGAGTTCCTTTGGAAAAGAGCAAGTGTTCGGAGCATCAAGCTAATGGTTGTAAGAAAGCCAACTCCTCATTAAGAGCAGATCTGGAAACTCAGTGAAGTTCCCTAGCAGTTGCAGTAGCAACCGTTAAAACAGGTAGAAAGAAATAATCACAGCAGTAGCTTTGATCAGCATGGAGTAAGTCTCCTTAAAAGTATCAGGAAAAGCAGAAATCACTGCTCGCAGTAGCTAACATCAATCTCGGGCAAGAATAGCACAATCAAGTTCTAAGGGGCATAGCAGGGTAGGTGTGCATAGAATGCCTGAACTCTCTAGCTAGGAACACATACTTTATAGAAAGCGCAAAACAATTTGTTACAAAAACAGATGCTTATGTCATTTTGACCAATGAGAAAGGATCTTCCGATTGTCCGTCATCTTCTCACTCGATTCCCGCGGTAAACGTCCATGTCGACATATTGTAATTTGAATGCGGCTAAAACGTATTACAAAAAGATATATCTAGGAAGGTACTCATGAGAACCTTTGCGAACCTACTCTGTTAGCTGTTCAGCGTCCCATTGTGTAACAATGTTATGTTATGTTATGTTATGTTAATACAGCTTACTATAGCGCATGAATCACCTCTGAAGAGGTATCACGGCGCTAGCGATAAACAGGCAAAACCTAACACAGAATATTTAAAATAGAATTGTTTGAAGCAATGTTTTGAATTTGATGTAATCAGGGCAGCTGCTAACAGAATAAGGCAAAGCATTCCAATAGTACAGGGTAGGTAAGAGACAGACCTGCCCCCACATCTAGTCAATCTGACACAAGGGAGGAAAAGCAGAGCTTTGTCCTTGGAGTGCAGATCCCTAACTCGACATAGGTAACTAGGTCCGTTTCTTGTTAATGAGTTATATGTAAGGCAACAGAATTTAAAGATTGACCTTTTTTAAAGGGTAGCCAATGCAAGGCTTTCAATAATGGTTCCCTCCAAAGAGCGGGAAGGAAAATGCAGATACAAGTCGTGCGGCTGTATTTTGGGCCACTTGCAGTTTGGACATTAAGGACTCATTGTCTGATGCAAGTAAGGCATTGCCATAGTCCAATGTGCTAATAATCAAGGCCTGAACTATGGTTTCCTAACAGAAAGAGGGAGATAGGAGAAAGCTTTCTTCAGCAGACGCATCATAATAAAACACCTGCCGCTGGTGGCAATGACCTGATCTTTCATGGACAGACATTGATCTATTTTAAGGCCAAGATCCTTCACTACTTGTTTGGGTATAGGAGCGAGGCCTAATTCTATTGGCCACCATTCTGGAGTCCAAATATTCTCTGCTTTCCCAAATAACATAATCTCCATTTTCTCTGCATTTAATTGTAGACAGTTGATTGCCATCCAGTCTGCAATAGTTTTCATGCCGTTTGAAAACTGATCTTTGATCCTCTCCAGGTCATCCCCAAAGGAGAAGACAAGCTGGGTATCATCCGCATATGATACAATTTCATATTCAAACGATCTAGCTATGTTAGCTAGAGGGGCAAGGTAGATGTAAAATAATGTGGGGCTCTGAGGTACTCGCTTGTCAATCGACATAGTGCGGGACCTGTTGGTACTCAGCGAGATCGGCTGAGATCTATTTCTTAGGAAGTCCTGAAGCCACTGGAGAGCTGTCCCAAAAATGCCAATTTCATGCAGCCTTTGAATCAACGTTGTGTGAGACACAGTGTCAAAGGCTGCAGAAAGATCTAGTAATACCAGCATAGATGGAATGCCTTTGTCCATGGAAAGCCTGATGGAATCAGTCACTGCAACTAAGGCAGTTTCCCTGCTAAAAGAGGGTCTGACTACAGATTGAGATGGGTCCAGTATCTGGCTATACTCAAGGTAATTTGAAAGTTGGATATTTATTAAACCTTCCAGTGACTTGCCCAGGAGAGGGAGCAATGAAATGGGGCAGTAGTTTGCTAGATAGCTAGAATCAACGTTGGACTTATTTTGTATAGGTGTAACTTGAGCTCATTTCCATGCAAGAGGGATCATCCTTGAGTCAAATGATAAGTTAAACAATACCCGGACTGCAGGTGCAATCTGATGGGAAAGAGAAGCAGAGATCCACAAACGACATGGAACTTGGGAAGAGCCAGAGTTGGTCTTTTCCAAAGTTTTTTGGATCTGTTCTATGGAAAAAGGGGCAAACTTTTCCAGGCTGCTGTCAAAGCTGGTACCAATAATGCACGGAAACAGAACAACGTAAAATTCCCAATGCCCCTCTCCGACTTCCCAGTCATACAATTGTGTATCGCGTGACTGAAGAACTCAAAGGGAGGAAAGGGGTAGGGGACAGAGAAGAGACAGCCACACCTTTTCGTCTGGTTCCTCTCTTGTCTTTCTTCAGTTCTTCACTCGCTCTGTATCCTTGTCTTCTCTCTTTTCCTTTTCTAGATTATGCAGTAGGAACTATGAGATAATGACATTCTATAATCTTACTTACTCTATAAGCTTTTATTTTTATTATGCAAGATACTGTATTAATGCAATTCAATGTACCTACCCGACTTGGGTGTGACCAATGCCTCTCTTCTTCAATTATCGTTTTGGGGGTAATGTATGTTGACTCGTAATGGTGCTCCTTCTATTCTTAGGGCTTCGAGTGATTATCGTCTTTCTCTCTGATTATATAGTGTTAACCTTGCTGTATATTCTTATTCATTTGCTTTTATTTATTTTTAGTTTAACTAACACCTTCAGATTAAAGAAATGAGGAGATCGCTGCCCTGGATTCTTTTGGGAGGGGTATGTATTTACAAGTATATACAAACGGCTCCAGAATAACTCACACCGTAACTCCGGTCACAAGAATATCCTAACTAAAACTGCAAAGTGGCTCTTCCTATTTCACATTTACTTCCGGCTACTCCCCGCTAGTCTAAGAACTTCAAATAAACAAGCGCAGGCAGTACATCATAACTGAACTTACGGAGCTTGTGCTGACTCTTCTTTTTCTCTCAAGAATTCATGCGCAAGCTCCGGGTCACTACTCTCCTAGTATCGGAATGCTCCCTCTGTCAGCCGAACCAAGGAACAACAACAAATAAACGCCTACTGTGTTAGTTCGGAGCAGAGACGCTAATTTCCCTGACACGGACCTCCGGAGACGCGGCGAGACACTAGACGTCAAACACAACGACGACAGCTACCCTGACTAACTTCTTCAAGTCGAATTTCCTAGACACATCCTATTCCTCCAAATCTTCAGGTGAAGTGCGCGGATCCGTGTGTGAGCTACCCTAACATTCTAAACTGCCTTCATAGGTTTTGCATGACTAGAATATTGCTCGGGAGGTGGCTCTCTTGGCAGCCATCTTGGAAATTCTCCCAAACTTATTCCAGCTCCTTGCAATACCATTCCTTACTTTTCTATATGGCCATAGGGAAATTACGTTCACTGACCTCCTGTTTCTTGTAGATGGGTGCGAGGTTCTGATAGTACCCCACCGCAAGGGAGGTTCTTCCGGTTTTTGTTTGTAAGGAAATGTTCTATGAAAGGCTCTAACTAAACGAGGAGCATGTACATCAGAAGCCAACTCCCAGGACCTCTCCTCAGGGCCATAACCTTTCCAGTCTATCAAATAGTAAATTTGACCTTTGCTCTCCTTCGAATCTAAAATTTGCTTAACCTCAAACTCAGTTCCTGTTTCAGTTTGTATTGGTTTTGGAGGCAAGGTCATTCTCAATCCCTTAAACACCTTTTTAAGCAGTGAAACATAAAAAAGTGGGTGTATTCTTAGTGTCTCAGGTAATGCCAATTTATAGGTTAATGTACTCAACTTTTCCTCAATTTCAACGGGACCTATAAATCTGGGTTGTAATTTTCTATTGCCTTTGAGTCTCAGGTTTTTAGAATTCAACCAAACCTTGTCCCCAACTTTAAAATCTGGTTCCTTCCTTCTTTTTCTATCAGCGTAGAGTTTGTAACTCTCCTTAGCCTTCGCTAAACTCTCAATTGCTTATTTGTGTATGCAAGTCATATGTTGTACTAAATCTTTCACTGCCAGAACATCTATCGCTAGAAAATTTACTGAAAGACTGGGATGTCTGCCAGTATTCAAGTAGAAAGGTGAATAACCCGTGGAAGTGTTCCTAGCATTATTATGTGCAAACTCAGCTGCCCAAAGGTATTCAGGCCAATCTTCCTCTTGGTCTATGTAGGAGAGTAGGATCTGCCTCTTATGTTGCCCCCACATTTTTTCTGATGTTTACACTGGTTTCTGGCTATAGTCAGGCTGGGACCCTGCCAATAAGGGCCCCAGCCTCTCTGTTCTCTCTAAACGACTTGGAGTGCACTCTAGGTGCACTAGTGATTGGATACTGTGGTACCTTATGAGTCCCTAGTATATGGTACCTTAGGTGCCAAGGGCATAGGTACTTCACAGGCCTACCAGGGGTTGAAGCATGTATTATGCCACCCCTGGGAAGCAGACTAAATCTGACACCACAGGTCTGCTACTGCAGCCTGGGTAAGGTGGTGCATGCACCCCTTACTGTGATATAGGTTACCTATATCACTACATAGATACACACATATAAACCTATAAGTCACTCCTATGGCAGGCCTTATCAATCCTGAAGGCAGAGTGCTTGGTTCCTATGTGAGAGGGTGCCCCTGCATGACTAGAGCCCCTCTGCAGCATTCAGAGACCCTTCTCTGATGCTGTTTGTAGTGCAGCCTGACCATATACTCTTAAGCGCATTATAACCCCGCGTTAAATGCTAACTTTGGGATGGCTGCACGGAAACATGTCGTGTTTGGTGTCAAACATCTTGGAATACTACCCCCCGCCAGTTCTGGCGGCGGGGGTAGCATTCCACCCTTCTAGAGGGATAAACATGTACCTACTGTGGAAACGCCGTAGAATCCTGAAGAGCCCTGGCATCACAAAATGGATGCCACCAGTCACAGACACTGGGCTGCCCTCCTGCTGATGACCGAAACTCGCAGTGGAGGAAGCCCAACAATAGGTATCCTGTCCCAGGGAGGTGTGACCACCTCCCAGACAGGGTTTAGTGTATTGGGGCTGGGTGGGTGCACCCCTAGAGTGCTTTGAAGTCCTGCACTGGGGGAGCAGAAGGCTCCTCTGTGCATACACCAGTTCAAACCGGCTCAGGGACTACCTGCCCCTGCTCTGGCACGAAACTGGACAAAGGGAAGTGGGTGTAGCCACCCACCCCCTGACCCTCCCATAGGTGGGGTCTTAGAGCTAGTCCCTCCCTTCCTTTTTAGTATAAGGTAGGGAACCCTTGAACTTGCAAACTAGATATCCCTGGATGACGCTCTGAAGAAGAATCCTGGACCTTTGACGTTCCACTACCTCTGGAAGACTGAAGAATCTCCCTTGGAGTCAAGGAGTGACTCCCCTGCTTGGCAGGCACCAAAAACTGAAACGATGGTCACAAACTACGCCGCTCCCGCCGGAGCCCGAGGTCCCTGCAGCCCAAGACAAGGATTTCCTGACTTTTCCAAGGCCATCGTGAGTCCCCAGTGAAGCTGAGGCAAGTGGACCCCACGAGTGATGAGGAACTGCAGGCCCTGGGTACTGTGCACTATTGTCAAGTTCAACCCCTTCACGACATTCTACGAACCTGTGCTTTGGATCACGTGTGGTCCCAGCCTCTAGCAGCAATCCCTCCGAAGATCAGAGGCCTACCCTGTCCCGAGTGACCGTGGGCCCCTGTTGAAAGAATCCTCCCACGGCGTCTTTGCAATCCCTTGCCAGCCGGCTTGTGGGTCCCCTGAAGACTTTTCTACAGAACCAAAGGGCTCCCCTAGTTGCTCCAGGCCTGCCCTGACTTACCCTTACTGGGTGAGTTCCCCAGACCTTGCTGGTCTGCACCATTGACTTTTTGCTTTTTCCACAAGACTTGCTGCTACCAAGGCTTGTTGGCTCCAATCGGGTCGCCAACACCGCAGTCAGCTGCAGACTTTGTGGGACACACTGAATCCAGCTCCTGGTTGTCCTCGATGCCTCCTGGATCTCGTGGCCAAAGAGTCAAGACACCCGTGAATGACCTGAATCTGTCGACGACGGTGGGCATTCATCTTCCTTGCCCCGGGTCACTGCCCAGTGACTTTGAACACTGTCCCCTCTGCTTTCAGGTCTCCCTTCTTCCAAATCCAGGCTTGGATTCCACCGGACACTTCTTCTGGCTTCACAAGCAGCAAGTCTTCATTGGCTCCCATTGAAAACGCCACCGCGACCCGACACCAAAGGACACCTATGCACCCGGCTTCCCTGGGTGAGGTAACTCCAGCACTACGGTGCTCCTGTGGGTGTTGGCCCTAGAACTACTTACCCTGTAAGTGACTTGCTTGTAGCTACTCCCGAAGTGCCCTTAAACTCTTAGGGCCATATGTATCAAAGTTTGTGTTTGCGATTCTCAAATAGCGAATTTTTGAGAATCGCTATTTGAGAATCGCAAACGAGATGTATGTAGGAATCGCAAGAAAATTTGCGAATCCTACATATTCCTTAATTGCGATTCGCAAATTGCGAATTGCAGTTAAGGAAACCCTCTCCATTCATTCCTATGGGCCTAGAGGCCCATAGGAATGAGTTGGAGGACATTCTCAATTTGCGATTAGCAATTAGAGAATCGCAAATTGAGAATGCAATTTCAAGGTTGCAAGGGTGTCCAAAGGGCACCCTGTTGCACCCTGAAATGAGCATGGGTGCACATGTGGCGCACATACATGCCCTAAGGGCATGTATGTGCGCCACATGCCACTTTGAAAAATGCAAAAATGCATTTCTCAAAGAAATCGCAAGTTACCACCAACCTGTAGTTGGTGGTAATTTGCGATTCCTTAAGCCATAATCGCACAACTTAGGTGCTTCATACATTTCATTTAAGGAATCGCAATTTGCTATTCCTTAAATGCATTCGCAAAATAGAGAATCGCAATTTTTGCGATTCTCTATTTGCGAATGCCTTTTGGGATGATACATCCCAAAGGCTAGTATTCGATCGCAAACGGGCCGATTCTGAGAATCGGCCCGTTTGCGAACGAGAAATAGGCTTGATACATATGGCCCTTATTAATTTCCAACCGCGACTTGCCCCATTGAAGTCTACGGCGATCCGCGCCTGTGTTCACGCACTGCACGCGTCCCCCGTGGGTCCTTTACTTACCTGCCTTGGGTGGTTTCGTGAGGCCCCAACACTTCTGAAGGCCCTAGGCCTTGTCCCTTTGCAAGTCGTTGTTCTTAAGTCTCTTTTTTAGTATATGGCCTGGTACGCCCCTAGGGCCCCAGCCATATTTGTGCTTAATTTACGTTGATTTGTGCATATGTTCCTGACTTCTAATCTCATAAAGAGATTAGTAGAGAGTTGTTTAGTAATAAATACATATATATTTGATATATATACCTGTGTGGTGTCTTTTCATTTGGTGATTCAAGAGATTGTGTGGTAAAACAAGCTGCTTTACATTCCTCCAAGACTTAGCCTGAAGGCTGCTCTCCACAGCTACCACTAGGATAGCTTTCTATAAAGGTTGTCTTAAACCTACCTACCATAAGAGTCGAATTGTACTGGTGCAAGGTGTCCACTTTAACTAGTGAACAGCATATACCAGGCCAACTTCTCACATTGGTGGCAGCGGGTGGGATTCCAGCTTGCTATTGTTTTACCAGAAAATCTCTATTTGAATTACTAACTGAAAACCACTATAGGTACTCAAGGTACATATAAAGTCAAGCTTGGTATCAATAAGTTCTACTGAACTTAGAGCTGTGTGCCAAGGGAAAGCACACCCTTTCTACAGCTCAAGCTAGTATCAGTAGGCCACAAACTAGTGTAGGTAGTACAACACTGCACAACACTAGAATGTCCTTAAAGGGTGGACCCAGTGGACCCACTCAGCCTCAGTATAAGGAATGGCTTTCTCTGACTTGAGAGCCATGTGTGCTGCAAGGCACCTGAAGCTAGGACAGAGTCCCTCCACACTACACCTGATAGATCTGCTGACAGCAGATGATCTTAGATTAGCTCTAGGAGCTAATGGGTCTGAATCAGTGAGTGGGTCAATTACAGTGTCTGGGTCAGATGATGAACGTCAGGATGACCAAGACTCTGTGATTGTAGGGCCAGGTCCCAAGGGGTCTGAACAGGACAGAGGAATTCTCCCTAAGAGAACTGACATAGTGGAGGAGAGGCCTAGGTCCCTTTCTAGGGAATCTGAACACTCCTATCACTCTGGCAGAGAATCTGTCTACCAGAGGAACTCCTACTACCCAAGAAGAGAGACCTCCTCTGACAGAATGTACAAACTGCTGCAGTATGAGGAAGCAAGATTTGCCCTCAAAACCAAGCAGTTGGCATTGATAAGGAAGCCCTGGAGCTCCAGAGAGCTTCTAGAAAAGAGGGGTTAGAACCCCCTGGTGGCAGCAACAGTGTCTCTAGAGGCAGAGAATATATTCCAGACCATAGGAACCTGAGCAAGGTTGTTCCTCCCTACCAGAGTGGGGATGATATCCATAAGTGGGTAACTGCTATGGAAAGGGCCTGTAGAGTACAACAGGTCCCCCAAAAGCAGTGGGCAGCAATCTTGTGGCTCTCCTTTTCAGATAAAGGTAGAGACAAGCTCCTCACTGTTAGAGAAGAGGATGCTGATGACTATGAAGTCCTGAAGAGTGCACTGATAGATGGGTTTGGCTTAACCACTGAGCAGTACAGGTTGAAGTTCAGAGACACCCAGAAGGCACAGACTCAGGACTGGACTGACTTTGTAGATTGTGCAACCAAGGCTCTGGAGGGTTGGCTGGTTGGCAGTAGGGTTACTGATTTCAAGGGATTGTATAATCTAATGATGAGAGAACAGATCCTTAATAATTGCCAGAACCAGTTGTTGCATCAATACCTGGTGGACTCAGATCTGACCTCTCCCCAAGAATTGGGAAAGAAGGCAGACAAGTGGGTCAGAACCAGGGTGAGGCAGAAAACCCAGAACCAAGGGGGTGACACAAAGAAGCAGGATTCTAAGGGCTCTGAGAAAAGTGGGGATAAGTCAAAAGACCAGAAGTCTTCACAAGGGCCCCAACAATCTGCATCTGGTGGGGAGTCACAATCCAACAAGGGAAAAGGCCAAAAGAAGCCCTGGTGCAAATTCTGTAAACAGAAAGGGCACTGGACTTCTGATTGTAACAAGTCCAAAGACCAAACCACCACCACTCCTGCCCCTAAGGCAACTGTTCCCCCTAGTTCAGCTACTGATGGAGGTGGTACTCAGAATAAGGGTGTAGTAGGGTTGACCCTGGGTTCTGAAGTGGACTCTGGCCTAGTCACAGTACCCACTCAGGCAATGCTGATTTGTGATGGAGACATTGACATGTCCTTCCTGGTGAGCCCCAGTAATCTGGGCAAATACAAACAGCAGCCTGTAATAAATGGCAAACAGGCTTTGGCATTTAGAGACACAGGTGCTAGTGTCACCATGGTGGCAGAGGATCTTGTGGACCCTGGACAGATCATCCTGGGCGAAATGTACCAGGTGACCAATGCAAGCAATGTCAGGACCAACCATAGTCTGGCAGTTGTGAATTTCTCCTGGGGAGGGGTAACTGGCCTCAAGAAGGTTGTAGTCAGTGCAGACCTCCCTGTAGAATGTCTATTGGGCAATGATCTAGAAACTTCAGCCTGGTCTGAAGTAAAGTTATGGACTCATGCTGAGATGTTGGGCATCCCTGCAAAGGTATTTGCTGTGACCAGGTCACAGGCCAAAATGCATGATACTGAACCAGCTCTGGATCCTGAAACCATGGACCAGATGCTTCCCAAGAAGAGGAGCAGTAGGGGTAAGGCAGTGCCTTCCCCTCTGTCTCAGATCACTGATTCCCCTCTTGAGGGAGGAGGAGCAGATCCTGAAGAAGGAACTGCCCCAGAGGAACTTGAGCCTGATCAGGTTGAGTTCTTGGGGGCAGGGGGCCCTTCTAGGGAAGATCTGAGTAAGGAGCAACAGTGCTGCCCCTCTCTTGAACCCCTCAGACAGCAGGCTGCTGCTGAGGCTGCTGGGAGTGCTAGTGGGTCCCATAAAGTTTATTGGGATGAGGGACTCCTATATTCTGAGGGTAGAGATCCAGCCCCTGGAGCCACCAGGAGGTTGGTAATACCTCAGAAGTTTAGGGGGTTCCTCTTGACCCTAGCACATGATATCCCTTTAGCAGGTCACTTGGGCCAAAACAAGACCTGGGACAGGCTTGTTCCACATTTTCATTGGCCACATATGTCAGAGGACACAAAGGAGTTTTGTCGCTCCTGTGTCACATGCCAAGCCAGTGGCAAGGCAGGTGGCACCACAAAGGCCCCCTGATACCACTACCTGTGGTGGGGGTACCCTTTGAAAGGGTAGGGATTGACATTGTTGGTCCCCTTGACCCTCAAACTGCATCTGGGCACAGATTTATCCTGGTGGTAGTGGATCATGCCACCAGGTACCCAGAGGCAATTCCCTGAGGACCACCACAGCCCCTGTGGTGGCAAGAGCCCTCATTGGAGTTTTCTCCAGAGTGGGTTTCCCAAAGGAAGTCATCTCTGACAGAGGTACAAACTTCATGTCAGGATATTTGAAAGCAATGTGGAAGGAGTGTGGTGTAACTTATAAGTTCACCACCCCTATCACCCACAATGCAATGGGTTGGTTGAACGTTTCAACAAAACCCTGAAGGGAATGATTAAAGGACTCCCAGAGAAGCTTAGGCGGAAATGGGACCTTCTTCTTCCCTGCCTGTTGTTTGCATACAGAGAGGTTCCACAGAAGGGGGTTGGTTACAGCCCATTTGAGCTTCTGTTTGGGCATCCTGTAAGAGGTCCATTATGTTTGGTAAAAGAGGGCTGGGAGTTACCTCTCAAACCCCCCCAAACAAGATGTGATGGACTATGTACTTGGTCTCCGCTCCAGGATGGCCGAATACATGAAAAAGGCAACCAAAAACCTGGAGGCCAGCCAAGAATTTCAAAAAGCTTGGCATGACCAAAAGGCTGTGCTGACTGTGTACCAGCCAGGACAGAAAGTGTGGGTGTTGGAGCCTGTGGCCCCAGCAGCCCTCCAAGACAAATGGAGTGGCCCCCAAACAATAGTTGAGCAAAAGGGAGAAGTCACCTATCTGGTGAATCTTGGAACTCCCAGGAGCCCCCTGAGGGTGCTCCATGTCAACAGATTAAAGCCATATGTTGACAGGGCTGACATGGGCTTGCTCATGGCAACTGATGAGGAACAGGAGGAGGAGAGTGACCCTCTCCCTGACCTGCTCTCACAGAACCCTGATGATGGGTCAGTAGATGGTGTTGCTTTGGCAAGCAGCCTCACTGACCATCAGCAAACTGAGTGCAGACACGTTCTGCAGCAGTACAGACATATGTTTAGCCTGACCCCTAGTCAGACTACCTGGTGCACCCATGAGGTGGACACTGGGGACAGTCTGCCTGTCAAGAGTAAAATCTACAGGCAACCTGACCATGTCAGGGACTGTATCAGGACTGAAGTCCAGAAGATGTTGGAGTTAGGTGTGATTGAGCCTTCAGATAGCCCTTGGGCTAGCCCAGTAGTCCTAGTACCCAAGCCTCATACCCAGGGTGGTAAGAAAGAAATGAGGTTTTGTGTAGACTACAGAGGCCTCAATGCAGTCACCAGGACTGATGCCTATCCCATACCAAGGGCAGATGAGCTGATTGATACTTTGGCCTCAGCCAAGTATCTGAGTACATTTGACCTAACAGCTGGATACTGGCAGATCAGGTTAGCTGATGATGCAAGAGCCAAAACAGCATTTTCGACCCCTGGTGGGCACTACCACTTTGTGGTGATGCCCTTTGGATTGAAAAATGCACCTGCCACTTTTCAGAGGTTGGTGAACAAAGTTCTGGCAGGGATGGAAACTTATTGCTCAGCTTATCTAGATGATATTGCTGTCTTTAGTTCCTCCTGGCAGGATCACCTGGTCCACCTCAGAAATGTTTTGGAGGCTCTGCAGAAAGCAGGCCTCACTATCAAGGCCACTAAGTGCCAGATAGGGCAGAGTCAGGTTGTATACCTGGGCCACCTTGTGGGTGGAGGCCAGGTTCAGCCTTTACAGAGTAAAATCCAAACCATAATGGAATGGGTTGCTCCAACCACCCAGACACAGGTGAGAGCCTTCTTAGGCCTGACTGGGTACTATAGGAGGTTTGTGAAGGGATATGGATCTATAGTGACCCCCTTGAATGATCTGACCTCAAAGAAAATGCCGAAAAAGGTTCAGTGGACAGCTAGCTGTCAGAAGGCATTTGAAGACCTAAAGCAGGCCATGTGCACTGCCCCCATCTTACAGAGTCCAGACTACACCAAAAAGTTCATTGTCCAAACAGATGCTTCTGAGCTGGGTGTGGGAGCTGTACTGTCTCAACTGAATGATGAAGGTCAAGACCAGCCAGTAGCTTTTATTAGCAGGAGGCTGACCCCTAGAGAGAAACGTTGGTCAGCTATAGAGAGGGAGGCCTTTGCTGTGGTGTGGGCCCTGAAGAAGCTGAGGCCATACTTGTTTGGCACTCACTTCATAGTTCAGACTGACCACAAGCCCCTCCTATGGCTTAAACAGATGAAAGGTGAAAACCCAAAACTTTTGAGGTGGTCCATTTCCCTACAGGGGATGGACTATACAGTGGAACATAGGCCTGGGACCCAACATGCCAATGCAGATGGACTCTCAAGGTATTTCCACTTAGAGCACGAAGACTCAACTGGTCAAGGTTAGTTTAGTGTCCCTGCGTTTGGGGGGGGTTGTGTAGGAGAGTAGGATCTGCCTCTTATGTTGCCCCCACTTTTTTCTGATGTTTACACTGGTTTCTGGCTATAGTCAGGCTGGGACCCTGCCAATCAGGGCCCCAGCCTCTCTGTTCTCTCTAAACGACTTGGAGTGCACTCTAGGTGCACTAGTGATTGGATACTGTGGTACCTTATGAGTCCCTAGTATATGGTACCTTAGGTGCCAAGGGCATAGGTACTTCACAGGCCTACCAGGGGCTGAAGCATGTATTATGCCACCCCTGGGAAGCAGACTAAATCTGACACCACAGGTCTGCTACTGCAGCCTGGGTAAGGTGGTGCATGCACCCCTTACTGTGATATAGGCTACCTATATCACTACATAGATACACACATATAAACCTATAAGTCACTCCTATGGCAGGCCTTATCAATCCTGAAGGCAGAGTGCTTGGTTCCTATGTGAGAGGGTGCCCCTGCATGAGCAGAGCCCCTCTGCAGCATTCGGAGACCCTTCTCTGATGCTGTTTGTAGTGCAGCCTGACCATATACTCTTAAGCGCATTATAACCCCGCGTTAAATGCTAACTTTGGGATGGCTGCACGGAAACATGTCGTGTTTGGTGTCAAACATCTTGGAATACTACCCCCCGCCAGTTCTGGCGGCGGGGGTAGCATTCCACCCTTCTAGAGGGATAGACATGTACCTACTGTGGAAACGCGGTAGAATCCTGAAGAGCCCTGGCATCACAAAATGGATGCCACCAGTCACAGACACTGGGCTGCCCTCCTGCTGATGACCGAAACTCGCAGTGGAGGAAGCCCAACAATAGGTATCCTGTCCCAGGGAGGTGTGACCACCTCCCAGACAGGGTTTAGTGTATTGGGGCTGGGTGGGTGCACTCCTAGAGTGCTTTGAAGTCCTGCACTGGGGGAGCAGAAGGCTCCTCTGTGCATACACCAGTTCAAACCGGCTCAGGGGCTACCTGCCCCTGCTCTGGCGCGAAACTGGACAAAGGGAAGTGGGTGTAGCCACCCACTCCCCTGACCCTCCCATAGGTGGGGTCTTAGAGCTAGTCCCTCCCTTCCTTTTTAGTATAAGGTAGGGAACCCTTGAACATGCAAACTAGATATCCCTGGACGACGCTCTGAAGAAGAATCCTGGACCTTCGACGTTCCACTACCTCTGGAAGACTCAAGAATCTCCCTTGGAGTCAAGGAGTGACTCCCCTGCTTGGCAGGCACCAAAAACTGAAACGACGGTCGCAAACTACGCCGCTCCTGCCAGAGCCCGAGGTCCCTGCAGCCCAAGACAAGGATTTCCTGACTTCTCCAAGGCCTTCTTGAGTCCCCAGCGAAGCTGAGGCAAGTGGACCCCACGAGTGACGAGGAACTGCAGTCCCTGGGTACTGTGCACTATTGTCAAGTGCAATCCCTTTACGACGTTCTACGAACCTGTGCTTTGGACCACGTGTGGTCCCAGCCTCTAGCAGGAATCCCTCCGAAGATCAGAGGCCTACCCCATCCCGAGTGACCGTGGGCCCCTGTTGAAGGAATCCTCCCAAGGCGTCTTTGCGATCCCTTGCCAGCCGGCTTGTGGGTCCCCTGAAGACTTTTCTACAGAACCAAAGGGCTCCCCTGGTTGCTCCAGGCCTGCCCTGACTTACCCTTGCTGGGTGAGTTCCCCAGACCTTGCTGGTCTGCACCATTGACTTTTTGTTCTTTCCACAAGACTTGCTGCTACCAAGGCTTGTTGGCTCCAATCGGGTTGCCGACACCGCAGTCAGCTGCAGACTTTGTGGGACACGCTGAATCCAGCTCCTGGTTGTCCTCGACACCTCCTGGACCTCGTGGCCGAAGAGTCAAGACACCCGTGAACGACCTGAATCTGTTGACGACGGTGGGCATTCATCTTCCTTGCC
Organism: Calotriton arnoldi; assembly: GCA_963921515.1. Taxonomy (NCBI): domain Eukaryota; kingdom Metazoa; phylum Chordata; class Amphibia; order Caudata; family Salamandridae; genus Calotriton; species Calotriton arnoldi. The sequence continues at coordinate 331,775 of CAWUFW010002481.1, forward strand.
CCGGGTCACTGCCCAGTGACTTTGAACACTGTCCCCTCTGCTTTCAGGTCTTCCTTCTTCCGAATCCAGGCTTGGATTCCACCGGACACTTCTTCTGGCTTCACAAGCAGCAAGTCTTCATTGGCTCCCATTGAAAACGACGCAGGCGACCCGACACCAAAGGACACCTATGCACCCGGCTTCCCTGGGTGAGGTAACTCCAGCACTACGGTGCTCCTGTGGGTGTTGGCCCTAGAACTACTTACCCTGTAAGTGACTTGCTTGTAGCTACTCCCGAAGTGCCCTTAAACTCTTAATTTCCAACCGCGACTTGCCCCATTGAAGTCTACGGCGATCCGCGCCTGTGTTCACGCACTGCACGCGTCCCCCGTGGGTCCTTTACTTACCTGCCTTGGGTGGTTTCGTGAGGCCCCAACACTTCTGAAGGCCCTAGGCCTTGTCCCTTTGCAAGTCGTTGTTCTTAAGTCTCTTTTTTAGTATATGGTCTGGTACGCCCCTAGGGCCCCAGCCATATTTGTGCTTAATTTATTGTGAAACGTTGATTTGTGCATATGTTCCTGACTTCTAATCTCATAAAGAGATTAGTAGAGAGTTGTTTAGTAATAAATACATATATATTTGATATATATACCTGTGTGGTGTCTTTTCATTTGGTGATTCAAGAGATTGTGTGGTAAAACAAGCTGCTTTACATTCCTCCAAGACTTAGCCTGAAGGCTGCTCTCCACAGCTACCACTAGGATAGCTTTCTATAAAGGTTGTCTTAAACCTACCTACCATAAGAGTCGAATTGTACTGGTGCAAGGTGTCCACTTTAACTAGTGAACAGCATATACCAGGCCAACTTCTCACATTGGTGGCAGCGTGTGGGATTCCAGCTTGCTATTGTTTTACCAGAAAATCTCTATTTGAATTACTAACTGAAAACCACTATAGGTACTCAAGGTACATATAAAGTCAAGCTTAGTATCAATAAGTTCTACTGAACTTAGAGCTGTGTGCCAAGGGATAGCACACCCTTTCTACAGCTCAAGCTAGTATCAGTAGGCCACAAACTAGTGTAGGTAGTACAACACTGCACAACACTAGAATGTCCTTAAAGGGTGGACCCAGTGGATCCACTCAGCCTCAGTATAAGGACATGGCTTTCTCTGACTTGAGAGCCATGTGTGCTGCAAGGCACCTGAAGCTAGGACAGAGTCCCTCCACACTACACCTGATAGATCTGCTGACAGCAGATGATCTTAGATTAGCTCTAGGAGCTAATGGGTCTGAATCAGTGAGTGGGTCAATTACAGTGTCTGGGTCAGATGATGAACGTCAGGATGACCAAGACTCTGTGATTGTAGGGCCAGGTCCCAAGGGGTCTGAACAGGACAGAGGAATTCTCCCTAAGAGAACTGACATAGTGGAGGAGAGGCCTAGGTCCCTTTCTAGGGAATCTGAACACTCCTATCACTCTGGCAGAGAATCTGTCTACCAGAGGAACTCCTACTACCCAAGAAGAGAGACCTCCTCTGACAGAATGTACAAACTGCTGCAGTATGAGGAAGCAAGATTTGCCCTCAAAACCAAGCAGTTGGCATTAGATAAGGAAGCCCTGGAGCTCCAGAGAGCTTCTAGAAAAGAGGGGTTAGAACCCCCTGGTGGCAGCAACAGTGTCCCTAGAGGCAGAGAATATATTCCAGACCATAGGAACCTGAGCAAGGTTGTTCCTCCCTACCAGAGTGGGGATGATATCCATAAGTGGGTAACTGCTATGGAAAGGGCCTGTAGAGTACAACAGGTCCCCCAAAAGCAGTGGGCAGCAATCTTGTGGCTCTCCTTTTCAGATAAAGGTAGAGACAAGCTCCTCACTGTTAGAGAAGAGGATGCTGATGACTATGAAGTCCTGAAGAGTGCACTGATAGATGGGTTTGGCTTAACCACTGAGCAGTACAGGTTGAAGTTCAGAGACACCCAGAAGGCACAGACTCAGGACTGGACTGACTTTGTAGATTGTGCAACCAAGGCTCTGGAGGGTTGGCTGGTTGGCAGTAGGGTTACTGATTTCAAGGGATTGTATAATCTAATGATGAGAGAACAGATCCTTAATAATTGCCAGAACCAGTTGTTGCATCAATACCTGGTGGACTCAGATCTGACCTCTCCCCAAGAATTGGGAAAGAAGGCAGACAAGTGGGTCAGAACCAGGGTGAGGCAGAAAACCCAGAACCAAGGGGGTGACACAAAGAAGCAGGATTCTAAGGGCTCTGAGAAAAGTGGGGATAAGTCAAAAGACCAGAAGTCTTCACAAGGGCCCCAAAAATCTGCATCTGGTGGGGAGTCACAATCCAACAAGGGAAAAGGCCAAAAGAAGCCCTGGTGCAAATTCTGTAAACAGAAAGGGCACTGGACTTCTGATTGTAACAAGTCCAAAGACCAAACCACCACCACTCCTGCCCCTAAGGCAACTGTTCCCCCTAGTTCAGCTACTGGTGGAGGTGGTACTCAGAATAAGGGTGTAGTAGGGTTGACCCTGGGTTCTGAAGTGGACTCTGGCCTAGTCAGAGTACCCACTCAGGCAATGCTGATTTGTGATGGAGACATTGACATGTCCTTCCTGGTGAGCCCCAGTAATCTGGGCAAATACAAACAGCAGCCTGTAATAAATGGCAAACAGGCTTTGGCATTTAGGGACACAGGTGCTAGTGTCACCATGGTGGCAGAGGATCTTGTGGACCCTGGACAGATCATCCTGGGCGAAATGTACCAGGTGACCAATGCAAGCAATGTCAGGACCAACCATAGTCTGGCAGTTGTGAATTTCTCCTGGGGAGGGGTAACTGGCCTCAAGAAGGTTGTAGTCAGTGCAGACCTCCCTGTAGAATGTCTATTGGGCAATGATCTAGAAACTTCAGCCTGGTCTGAAGTAGAGTTATGGACTCATGCTGAGATGTTGGGCATCCCTGCAAAGGTATTTGCTGTGACCAGGTCACAGGCCAAAATGCATGACACTGAACCAGCTCTGGATCCTGAAACCATGGACCAGATGCTTCCCAAGAAGAGGAGCAGTAGGGGTAAGGCAGTGCCTTCCCCTCTGTCTCAGATCACTGATTCCCCTCTTGAGGGAGGAGGAGCAGATCCTGAAGAAGGAACTGCCCCAGAGGAACTTGAGCCTGATCAGGTTGAGTTCTTGGGGGCAGGGGGCCCTTCTAGGGAAGATCTGAGTAAGGAGCAACAGTGCTGCCCCTCTCTTGAACCCCTCAGACAGCAGGCTGCTGCTGAGGCTGCTGGGAGTGCTAGTGGGTCCCATAAAGTTTATTGGGATGAGGGACTCCTATATTCTGAGGGTAGAGATCCAGCCCCTGGAGCCACCAGGAGGTTGGTAATACCTCAGAAGTTTAGGGGTTCCTCTTGACCCTAGCACATGATATCCCTTTAGCAGGTCACTTGGGCCAAAACAAGACCTGGGACAGGCTTGTTCCACATTTTCATTGGCCACATATGTCAGAGGACACAAAGGAGTTTTGTCGCTCCTGTGTCACATGCCAAGCCAGTGGCAAGGCAGGTGGCACCACAAAGGCCCCCCTGATACCACTACCTGTGGTGGGGGTACCCTTTGAAAGGGTAGGGATTGACATTGTTGGTCCCCTTGACCCTCAAACTGCATCTGGGCACAGATTTATCCTGGTGGTAGTGGATCATGCCACCAGGTACCCAGAGGCAATTCCCCTGAGGACCACCACAGCCCCTGTGGTGGCAAGAGCCCTCATTGGAGTTTTCTCCAGAGTGGGTTTCCCAAAGGAGGTCATCTCTGACAGAGGTACAAACTTCATGTCAGGATATTTGAAAGCAATGTGGAAGGAGTGTGGTGTAACTTATAAGTTCACCACCCCCTATCACCCACAATGCAATGGGTTGGTTGAACGTTTCAACAAAACCCTGAAGGGAATGATTAAAGGACTCCCAGAGAAGCTTAGGCGGAAATGGGACCTTCTTCTTCCCTGCCTGTTGTTTGCATACAGAGAGGTTCCACAGAAGGGGGTTGGTTACAGCCCATTTGAGCTTCTGTTTGGGCATCCTGTAAGAGGTCCATTATGTTTGGTAAAAGAGGGCTGGGAGTTACCTCTCAAACCCCCCAAACAAGATGTGATGGACTATGTACTTGGTCTCCGCTCCAGGATGGCCGAATACATGAAAAAGGCAACCAAAAACCTGGAGGCCAGCCAAGAATTACAAAAAGCTTGGCATGACCAAAAGGCTGTGCTGACTGTGTACCAGCCAGGACAGAAAGTGTGGGTGTTGGAGCCTGTGGCCCCAGCAGCCCTCCAAGACAAATGGAGTGGCCCCCATACAATAGTTGAGCAAAAGGGAGAAGTCACCTATCTGGTGAATCTTGGAACTCCCAGGAGCCCCCTGAGGGTGCTCCATGTCAACAGATTAAAGCCATATGTTGACAGGGCTGACATGGGCTTGCTCATGGCAACTGATGAGGAACAGGAGGAGGAGAGTGACCCTCTCCCTGACCTGCTCTCACAGAACCCTGATGATGGGTCAGTAGATGGTGTTGCTTTGGCAAGCAGCCTCACTGACCATCAGCAAACTGAGTGCAGACAAGTTCTGCAGCAGTACAGACATATGTTTAGCCTGACCCCTAGTCAGACTACCTGGTGCACCCATGAGGTGGACACTGGGGACAGTCTGCCTGTCAAGAGTAAAATCTACAGGCAACCTGACCATGTCAGGGACTGTATCAGGACTGAAGTCCAGAAAATGTTGGAGTTAGGTGTGATTGAGCCTTCAGATAGCCCTTGGGCTAGCCCAGTAGTCCTAGTACCCAAGCCTCATACCCAGGGTGGTAAGAAAGAAATGAGGTTTTGTGTAGACTACAGAGGCCTCAATGCAGTCACCAGGACTGATGCCTATCCCATACCAAGGGCAGATGAGCTGATTGATACTTTGGCCTCAGCCAAGTATCTGAGTACATTTGACCTAACAGCTGGCTACTGGCAGATCAGGTTAGCTGATGATGCAAAAGCCAAAACAGCATTTTCGACCCCTGGTGGGCACTACCACTTTGTGGTGATGCCCTTTGGATTGAAAAATGCACCTGCCACTTTTCAGAGGTTGGTGAACAAAGTTCTGGCAGGGATGGAAACTTATTGCTCAGCTTATCTAGATGATATTGCTGTCTTTAGTTCCTCCTGGCAGGATCACCTGGTCCACCTCAGAAATGTTTTGGAGGCTCTGCAGAAAGCAGGCCTCACTATCAAGGCCACTAAGTGCCAGATAGGGCAGAGTCAGGTTGTATACCTGGGCCACCTTGTGGGTGGAGGCCAGGTTCAGCCTTTACAGAGTAAAATCCAAACCATAATGGAATGGGTTGCTCCAACCACCCAGACACAGGTGAGAGCCTTCTTAGGCCTGACTGGGTACTATAGGAGGTTTGTGAAGGGATATGGATCTATAGTGACCCCCTTGAATGATCTGACCTCAAAGAAAATGCCAAAAAAGGTTCAGTGGACAGCTAGCTGTCAGAAGGCATTTGAAGACCTAAAGCAGGCCATGTGCACTGCCCCCATCTTACAGAGTCCAGACTACACCAAAAAGTTCATTGTCCAAACAGATGCTTCTGAGCTGGGTGTGGGAGCTGTACTGTCTCAACTGAATGATGAAGGTCAAGACCAGCCAGTAGCTTTTATTAGCAGGAGGCTGACCCCTAGAGAGAAACGTTGGTCAGCTATAGAGAGGGAGGCCTTTGCTGTGGTGTGGGCCCTGAAGAAGCTGAGGCCATACTTGTTTGGCACTCACTTCATAGTTCAGACTGACCACAAGCCCCTCCTATGGCTTAAACAGATGAAAGGTGAAAACCCAAAACTTTTGAGGTGGTCCATTTCCCTACAGGGGATGGACTATACAGTGGAACATAGGCCTGGGACCCAACATGCCAATGCAGATGGACTCTCAAGGTATTTCCACTTAGAGCACGAAGACTCAACTGGTCAAGGTTAGTTTAGTGTCCCTGTGTTTGGGGAGGGGTTGTGTAGGAGAGTAGGATCTGCCTCTTATGTTGCCCCCACTTTTTTTCTGATGTTTACACTGGTTTCTGGCTATAGTCAGGCTGGGACCCTGCCAATCAGGGCCCAAGCCTCTCTGTTCTCTCTAAACGACTTGGAGTGCACTCTAGGTACACTAGTGATTGGATACTGTGGTACCTTATGAGTCCCTAGTATATGGTACCTTAGGTGCCAAGGGCATAGGTACTTCACAGGCCTACCAGGGGCTGAAGCATGTATTATGCCACCCCTGGGAAGCAGACTAAATCTGACACCACAGGTCTGCTACTGCAGCCTGGGTAAGGTGGTGCATGAACCCCTTACTGTGATATAGGCTACCTATATCACTACATAGATACACACATATAAACCTATAAGTCACTCCTATGGCAGGCCTTATCAATCCTGAAGGCAGAGTGCTTGGTTCCTATGTGAGAGGGTGCCCCTGCATGACTAGAGCCCCTCTGCAGCATTCAGAGACCCTTCTCTGATGCTGTTTGTAGTGCAGCCTGACCATATACTCTTAAGCGCATTATAACCCCTCGTTAAATGCTAACTTTGGGATGGCTGCACGGAAACATGTCGTGTTTGGTGTCAAACATCTTGGAATACTACCCCCCGCCAGTTCTGGTGGCGGGGGTAGCATTCCACCCTTCTAGAGGGATAGACATGTACCTACTGTGGAAACGCAGTAGAATCCTGAAGAGCCCTGGCAAAATGGATGCCACCAGTCACAGACACAGGGCTGCCCTCCTGCTGATGACCGAAACTCGCAGTGGAGGAAGCCCAACAATAGGTATCCTGTCCCAGGGAGGTGTGACCACCTCCCAGACAGGGTTTAGTGTATTGGGGCTGGGTGGGTGCACTCCTAGAGTGCGTTGAAGTCCTGCACTGGGGGAGCAGAAGGCTCCTCTGTGCATACACCAGTTCAAACCAGCTCAGGGGCTACCTGCCCCTGCTCTGGTGTGAAACTGGACAAAGGGAGTGAGTGTAGCCACCCACCCCCCTGACCCTCCCATAGGTGGGGCCTTAGAGCTAGTCCCTCCCTTCCTTTTTAGTATAAGGTAGGGAACCCTTGAACTTGCAAACTAGATATCCCTGGATGATGCTCTGAAGAAGAATCCTGGACCTTCGACGTTCCACTACCTCTGGAAGACTGAAGAATCTCCCTTGGAGTCAAGGAGTGACTCCCCTGCTTGGCAGGCACCAAAAACTGAAACGACGGTCGCAAACTACGCCGCTCCTGCTAGAGCCCGAGGTTCCTGCAGCCCAAGACAAGGATTTCCTAACTTTTCCAAGGCCATCGTGAGTCCCCAGTGAAGCTGAGGCAAGTGGACCCCACGAGTGACGAGGAACCGCAGTCCCTGGGTACCATGCACTATTGTCAAGTGCAACCCCTTCACGACGTTCTACGAACCTGTGATTTGGACCACGTGTGGTCCCAGCCTCTAGCAGGAACCCTTCCGAAGATCAGAGGCCTACCCCATCCCGAGTGACCGTGGGCCCCTGTTGAAGGAATCCTCCCAAGGCTTCTTTGCAATCCCTTGCCAGCCGGCTTGTGGGTCCCCTGAAGACTTTTCTACAGAACCAAAGGGCTCCCCTGGTTGCTCCAGGCCTACCCTGACTTAGCTTTGCTGGGTGAGTTCCTCAGACCTTGCTGGTCTGCACCATTGACTTTTTGTTCTTTCCACAAGACTTGCTGCTACCAAGGCTTGTTGGCTCCAATTGGATTGCCGGTACTGCAGTCAGCTGCAGACTTTGTGGGATATGCTGAATCCAGCTCCTGGTTGTCCTCGACACCTCCTGGACCTCGTGGCCGAAGAGTCACGACACCCGTGAATGACCTGAATCTGTCGACGACGGTGGGCATTCATCTTCCTTGCCCCGGGTCACTGCCCAGTGACTTTGAACACTGTCCCCTCTGCTTTCAGGTCTCCCTTCTTCCGAATCCAGGCTTGGATTCCACCGGACACTTCTTCTGGCTTCACAAGCAGCAAGTCTTCATTGGCTCCCATTGAAAACGACGCCGCGACCCGACACCAAAGGACACCTATGCACCCGGCTTCCCTGGGTGAGGTAACTCCAGCACTACGGTGCTCCTGTGGGTGTTTGCCCTAGAACTACTTACCCTGTAAGTGACTTGCTTGTAGCTACTCCCGAAGTGCCCTTAAACTCTTAATTTCCAACCGCGACTTGCCCCATTGAAGTCTACGGCGATCTGCGCCTGTGTTCACGCACTGCACGTGTCCCCCGTGGGTCCTTTACTTACCTGCCTTGGGTGGTTTCGTGAGGCCCCAACACTTCTGAAGGCCCTAGGCCTTGTCCCTTTGCAAGTCGTTGTTCTTAAGTCTCTTTTTTAGTATATGGCCTGGTACGCCCCTAGGGCCCCAGCCATATTTGTGCTTAATTTATTGTGAAACGTTGATTTGTGCATATGTTCCTGACTTCTAATCTCATAAAGAGATTAGTAGAGAGTTGTTTAGTAATAAATACATATATATTTGATATATATACCTGTGTGGTGTCTTTTCATTTGGTAATTCAAGAGATTGTGTGGTAAAACAAGCTGCTTTACATTCCTCCAAGACTTAGCCTGAAGGCTGCTCTCCACAGCTACCACTAGGATAGCTTTCTATAAAGGTTGTCTTAAACCTACCTACCATAAGAGTCGAATTGTACTGGTGCAAGGTGTCCACTTTAACTAGTGAACAGCATATACCAGGCCAACTTCTCACAGTCTAGCAAATGCAATCTGAGATACTGTTCTAGTTCTTGATTTGCTCTTTCTGTCTGCCCATCTGATTCTGGATGGTAACTAGTGGTGTATCTTGTCTCTATATTCAATTTCTTAGTAAAAGCTCTCCAAAAATATGACAAAAATTGAGAGCCTCGATCTGAAACTAGCATCTTTGGAATTCCATGTGCTCGCACAATATTCTGACTAAAGATGTGTGCTAACCTCTTTGCTGTTGGTACTCCTTTTAATGGAATAAAATGGGTCATCTTCGTGAAAGCATCTACACAGACTAATATAGTATCAAACCCTTGACTGGAGGGTAGATCTGCAATTAAATCTAGGGTCACTGTATGCCAAGGATGGGGTGGCTTTGGCAATGGTTGCAACAACCCTTTTGGAGACTGCCTCTCTGGCTTTCCCTGAGCGCAAATTTCACAAGTAGCCACATACTGACGAATATCCTTAGTCATATTAGGCCACCAAAATCTTCGTTTCACCAAATCTTCTGCATTCCTTTATGTCCTGATAAAACATGGTCATTACACTCTTGCAATGCCTTCTCTTGCAACGCTGATGTGGGCAGATATAAGGCTCCGGTATGATATGGCAAATTCTCTCGAATCTCTCTTGTGGTCTCTTGGTCTGCCCACTCCTTCATTTCATTCCAGCTCATCGATTTCTGCACTGAATCTTCCATGGATTCTTGAAGAACTGCTCCTATGACCCTTCCTTCCGCAATGATGTTTTGATCTTCAACCACTTCTTGCACATTCTCCGTATCCAACCTAGACAATGCATCAGCCTTTCCATTTTTTGACCCAGGTCGATAAGTGATGACAAAATCGTAGTCAGCAAAAGACAAGGACCAACGAAGTTGCCTTGGAGTTAACGTTCTTGCAGACTTTAAAAATGTTAAATTCTGATGATCCGTGTAAACTGTGACTGTATGTTTGGCTCCCGTAAGGTAATGCCTCAATTCCATGAAGGCATCCTTTATAGCCAGCAACTCCTTTTCGGTGATGGTATAATTCACCTCTGCTGGGGTCAATTTTCATGAACAAAATGCCACAGGATGCAATTGTCCTGTCTTCTTATGTCTTTGTGATAAGATTCCTCCTAAAGCCAGATTTGAAGCATCTGTCTCCACAAAGAAAGGCTCAGACGGGTCTGGGTGAAGCAAAATTGGAGCTGTGGTGAAGTCCTTCTTCAAAAGTGTAAATGCTTCTTCAGCTTCCTTCGTCCATTCAAAGGGAATTCCTTTTCTTAGAAGACATGTAAGAGGAATTAATTTTTGGGAAAATTCTTGAATAAACCTCCTATATAAATTTGCAAAGCCGATAAAGCTTTGTACCTCTTTAACATTTTGCGGGGACTTCCATTCCGTGGCTGCTTCTATCTTGTGTTCATCCATAGTTATTCCATCTGGTGACAGGACAAATTCAAGGAACTCCACTGATGTTACACTGAACGCACACTTTTCCACTTTCACAAATAGGCTGTTTTCCCTTAACTCCTGCAAAACCCCTCTCTATTCTTTTTTGTGATTTTCCTTTGAGTCTGAATATATCAAGATGTCGTCGATATATACTATGGCACACTGGTCGATGTATTCTTTCAAAACATCATAGATGAAATGTTGAAATGCTGCTGGAGCATTGCAGAGGCCATAGGGCATCACCTGGTATTCAAATAGTCCATATTTAGTTCTGAAGGCAGTTTTCAATTCAACAACTTCTCTGATGTGAACAAGGTGATATGCCCCCCTCAAATCCAATTTAGTATATATCCGTGAACCTTTCACTTGATCTAAAAGAACAGATATTAGAGGCAAAGGATATCAGTTTTTGACTGTTATTCGGTTTATCGCCCTATAGTCAATGCACGTCCTCAATTCACCTTCTTTCTTTGGGATGAAGAAAAGTGGTGAATATACTGGGGATTGGGAGGGTCGGATAAATCCATTGTCTAGATATTTCTTGATGTACTCTTTCAAATGCTGATTTTTCTTCTCGGTTAGGGCGTAAATTCGACTGCAGGGTAAATTGGCACCTGGTTCAAGCTCTAATTTACAATCGTATGCCCTGTGTGGAGGGAGTTTCTCAGCTTCTACTTCACTAAATACGTCCTGGTATTCAGCATACTCATTGGGTATTTCTGTAGTGTGTATCACACAAACCATTGCTCCTCCTTAGCATAAATGGGTCGCAGGGGTTGACCTTTGCTTAATTTCGGTGTTCTTGTAGCAATTTTCCTTACAGAATTCAGAATTCATTGTTATTGTTCGAGCACACCAATCTATTGTGGGATTGTGCTCGGTGAGCCAGGGAAAACCCAAAATTAGCTGGAATTGTGGGGCGTCTATGAGGTTAAATGCAGTGTTTTGCAATGACCTTCAATAGATTCTAACTCCACTGGCTCAGTGTGACTCACAATCAGTCCAGATGAAAGATTCGTTCCATCCACAGCTCTGACTGCCTCACTCTTCTCTTTCCGTATGGACTTCAATCCTATCTTCTCTGCAAACTTCAAATCACAAAAGTTGCCAGTGGCCCCAGAGTCCACCATCACTGTGATTCCTTTCAAAGGACTTTCTCCAAACTTAAGTGACATGAGCATAACTAGATGTGGAGAGGAGGATTGCAGCGTGTTAGCCAAAGAGTGATCCTTAGGAGTTGTAACCAATTCCGCACCCATCAGTCCAACTCCTCCTATTGATGGTGCTGCAAGTTTTCCTTCTGCAACTGCTTAGGTTTCTTTGGACAGTTACGAACAAAATGGCCACCAACTCCACAGTAAAGGCATTGTTTATTCAATCTCTGTTTCTCCTTCTCTTTCTTTGATAACGACCCTCGAATAGTCCCAATTTGCATAGGCTCAGTGCTATGCTGTCCATCTAACCCCTTAGCAACCTCCAATCTTGCTTGATCAAATCTTGGTATGCTGGAACAATAATCTCGTCTTTTCTCTCCTCTTCTCTCACTCTGACAAAAGTCTATTTCTAAAACCAGATCTATGAGAGCTGAAATTTCCGTTGGTCTGTTAGGTACTTGGGCAAAATCATCTTTAAGCTCATCCTTCAAACCTCGATAAAATACTGCTGCTCTTTTGTTCTCAGGCCATTCCGTTTCCACTACCAATTTGTTGAACTGGGCCAAATAAGCAATTCAGTCTCGATTGCCCTGTCTTATTTCCAGTAACTCGTTGTCTGTGGCTTGTGAAACTTTCCGTCGATCAAATATTCTGAGGAATTCCTTCTTGAACTCATCCAGATCATATAGCATCAGATAATTTCTGGAAACTAATGGCATTGACCATGAGGCAGCGTCTCCACTGAGAAAAGATAGTATAAAGGCTACTGGTGATCGCGCATTAGGGAAGACCGCTGGGCGGCACATAAAATGCAAAGTACATTGGGTCCAAAATATCTGTGCCTTTTATGGATCTCCATGAAATCGCTCAGGAGGCGCCAATGGAATTACTGGAGACAAGGAGTGAATGACTTGAGTGGTAACTTTATCCTGTGGATTAGGTGTGTCACTAGTAACTTCTAAAGGGGATGAAGGAATCTTAAAACTAGCTCCTGGCGCTAAACTACTCATCTTTATTGCTAATTCTGATGTCTCCGTTCTGGAAATCATTATGTCTTGTTTCAAATCTCTATTCTCTTCACTGACTGCTATTAATTCCTTTTGTATTCCTTCTAAAACTTCACCTAATTTCTTAAGGTCTAGACCTTCGGCCATTCTGCTCAGGTGCAAAAAACAATGTGGGCACTTCACTCTGTCAGAGCTGGTACCAATAATGCACGGAAGCAGAACGACGTAAAATTCCCAATGCCCGTCTCTGACTTCCCAGTCATACAATTGTGTATCGCGTGACTGAAGAACCCAAAGGGGGGAAAGGGGTAGGGGTCAGAGAAGAGACAGCCACACCTTTTCGTCTGGTTCCTCTCTTGTCTTTCTTCAGTTCTTCACTCGCTCTGTATCCTTGTCTTCTCTCTTTTCCTTTTCTAGATTATGCACTAGGAACTATGAGATAATGACATTCTATAATCTTCCTTTACTCTATAAGCTTTTATTTTTATTATGCAAGATACTTTATTAATGCAATCCAATGAACCTACACGACTTGGGTGTGACCAATGCCTCTCTTCTTTAATTATTGTTTTGGGGTTAATGTATGTTGACTCGTAATGCTGCTTCTTCTATTCTTAGGGCTTTGAGTGATTATCGTCTTTCTCTCTGATTAATATAGTGTTAACCTTGCTGTATATTCTTATTCATTTGCTTTTATTTATTTTTAGTTTAACTAACACCTTCAGATTAAAGAAATGAGGAGATCGCTGCCCTGGATTCTTTTGGGAGGGGTATGTATTTACAAGTATATACAAACGGCTCCAGAATAACTCATACCGTAACTCTGGTCACAAGAATATCCTAACTAAAACTCCAAAAGTGGCTCTTCCTATTTTACATTTACTTCTGGCTACTTCCTGCTATTCTAAGAACTTCAAATAAACAAGCGCAGGCAGTGCATCATAACTGAACTTACGGAGCTTGTGCTGACTCTTCTTTTTCTCTCAAGAATTCATGCGCAAGCTCCGGGTCACTACTCTCCTAGTATCGGAATGCTCCCTCTGTCAGCCGAACCAAGGAGCAACAACAAATAAATGCTTACTGTGTGAGTTCAGAGCGGAGACGCTAATCTCCCTGACACGGACCTCCGGAGACGCGGCGAGACACTAGACGTCGAACACAACGACGACAGCTACCCTGACTAACTTCTTCATGCCAAATTTCCCAGACACATCCTATTCCTCCAAATCTTCAGATGAAGTGCGAGGATCCGTGTGTGAGCTCTCCTAACATTTTAAACTGCCTTCATCAGTTTTGAAAGACTAGAATGTTGCTTGGGAGGTGGCTCTCTTGGCAGCCATCTTGGAAATTCTCCCAAACTCATTCCAGCTCCTTGCCATTCCATTCCTTTCTTTTCTATATGGCCATAGGGAAATTACGTTCACTGACCTCCTGTTTCTTGTAGATGGGTGCGAGGTTCTGACAGCTGCAACTACAGTTTGAGGAAGGAGCATCATTAGTGTGTGACTCTGAAGGCTGGTCCACCGGACTGACAAAATTTAAATATATCTGATTAATGTTGTCTTCAAAGAAATACGCTAAAGAGTTGCATACTTCTTGCGAACCTAGGGTAGCCAGGGAGCAGGCAGAGGGATTGACAAAGTCATTTAAAACTTTGAACAATTCTTTAGAGGAGTTGTCTGCTTTCTCAAGTGTCATGAGAAGTAAGATTTCCGAGCCAATTTTATACTTCTGTGATATTGTGCCCATTTGAATACGTCTTTGTCATTCTGAATTTTGGTCCTTTTCTGCCTTCTTTCCAATTTTGTACTGGAGAACCAAGGAGCCCAAGATGGAGGCAAGATTTGTGACCTAGTTTTCAAGAGTGCAATGTTGTCGAATGCCAAGTGTAAAGTTTTATTGAATTGAGCTAAAGCTGTGTCCATTTTAGCTCTTGGGAAGGTAAAGAAGGCTCAAATGATTTAGAAAAGGACTTAGGGGTCAGTAAAACACCATTGTCGGGAAACTGCTTGTCCACTAGATATATGTTTGACGGATCCACCAGTTTTTGGAATATGAAACTGGATCAGACAATGGTCCGTCCAAGTGAGAGGTGTGAGAAGTTGGCCTGGTATATGCTGTCCACTAATTATAGTGGGCACCTTGCACCAGTCCAAACAACCCCTTATTGGAGATAGGTTAAAGACAACCTTATTGAAAGCTATCCTAGTGGTAGCTATGGAGAGCAGCCTTCAGGCTAAGTCTTGAAGGAATGTAATGCAGCTTGTTTTACCAGTCTATAATCTCTTGAGTGATCAAATGAAAGAGCACCACACCAGGTATATATTCAAAATATATGTATTTATTGCTAAACACACCCCTCTAGTCTCTTTATGAGGCTAGAGTTCGAAATACATAAGTTAGAAGTTATTTAAACACAGTAATAGCACAAATACACGTTTGGGCCCTAGGGGCGTACCAAACCATATACCAATAAAGTGGTATAAGAACCACGACTGAACTAGACACTAGGCCTAGAGCCTCTAGAAGTGCTTGGACCACAAGGAACCACCCAAGGTAGTGACACAGGGGACCCACGGGAGAGCAGCGTGCAGTGTAAATACACAACCGCGATACGCCGTTGACTTCTATGGAGAAAGTCGTGATCGGGAAATTAGAGAAAAGGGACACTTAAAAGAGGACTTGGACCAAACCCTTTGAGATCTAGGACTTTGAAGAGTCTCTACCCACGGGAGCACCGGAGTACTCGTGTTACCTCACCCAGGGAAGCCGGGTGCATAGGTGCCTTTCGGGGTCGGGTTTCGTCGTCGATTTGAATGGCGATCTGCTGCAAAGTGCTGCTGGCGACCAAGAGAAAAGTGTCCGGGTGGATCCAAGAGTGGATCGGAGTTCTGAAGAACCTGAAAGCAGAGGGGACAGAGTCTGGGTCACTAGCCAGTGACCAGGAAGGCGATGGACAGATGCCCACCGATGTCGAGTGCTTCAGGTGCATTGACGGTCGTCTTGACTCTTCAGCCACGAGGTCCAGGAGGTGTTGTCGGCAACCAGGAGCAGGATTCGGGCTGGTACACGATGTCTGTCGAGTGCTGAGGTGTCGGCGACTGGTTTGGACCCAACAAGCCTTGGCAACGGCAAGTCTCAATGCAGAGGAAGATCGTCGATGGTGCAGACCAGCAAGGTCTGGGGAACTCACCCAGCGAGGGTAAGTGAGGGCAGGCCTGGAGCAATCAGGATGCCAAGTTAGAAAAGATTGGCCTTCGTTAAGGGCTACTAGCCAACGGGCTAGCGACCGCGAAGGAGCCTCGTGACGCCGCACGTGGATCTGGCTTACAGGACACTCGTGGAGTGGGGGCCAGTGATCTTCGGTGCAGGTGGTGCTGGAGGCTAGGGCTACTCGGAGCCCAAAGCACGACTTCTTGGGAGACCCAGAAGAGGATGCACTTGCAAATGTGCTCGGTGTCCAGGGGTCACGGTCTCAAGTCACCCACGATAGCCACAGGCCTCAGCTTTGCTGGGGACTCAGGGTAGCCTCGGGGAAGTCTGAGAATCTACCTCTGGTGATGCGATGACTTCGGCGTCCGACAGGAGCTTCAGAAATGCAAACCGGACAGATGCTTCTTTGGTGCCTGCCAAGCAGGGGAGTCACTCCTTGACCCCAAGGGAGATTCTTCTGTCCTCTAATCGTGAGTAGAGCGTCGAAGGTCCAGGATTCAGTTTCAGAGTTTCGTCCAGGGATAATCTAAAGTCCTAAGGACTGGGTTCCTATACTTATACTAAGGATAGGGGTTGGACTACTCTGTGGCCCCACCTATGGGTGGGTCAGGGCAGAGGGGTGGCTACACCCCTTTCCCTTTGTCCAGTTCGCGCCAAAGCAGGGGCTGCAAGCCCCTGATCCGGTTTGAACTGGGGAATGCACTAGGGACACCAAATGTGCCCCCAGTGCAGGACTTCAAAGCACCCGAAAGTGCTCCCGCCCAGCCCCAATACACATTATCCTGTCTGGGGAGGTGGTCACACCTCCCTGGGACAGGAAACCTATTGTCCAGGCCTCCCCTGCCGGAGTTTCATCCAGCAGCAGGAGGCCAGACTGTGTCTGTGGCAGCAGCATCCATTTTGTGATGCCAGGGCTCTGGAAAGAAGTTACCGGGCTAGCCAGAGTTAACATGTCTTTCCCTCTAGAAGGGTGGAATGCTACCCCCGCCACCAGGATTGGCGGGGGGTAGTATTCCAAGATGTTTGACACCAAACACGACATGTTTAGGTGCAGCCATTCCAAAGTTAGCATTTTACCGCGAGGTTATAATGCGCTTAAGAGTTTATGGTCAGGCTGCACTACAAACAGCATCAGAGATGGTCTCCGAATGCTGCAGAGGGGCCCTGCTCATGCAGGGGCACCCTCTCACATAGGAACCATGCACTCTGCCTTTAGGATTGATAAGGCCTGCCTTAGGAGTGACTTATAGGTTTATATGTGTGTATGTATTTAGTGATATAGGTAACCCATATCACAGTAAGGGGTGCATGCACCACCTTACCCAGGCTGCAGTAGCAGACCTGTGGTGTCAGTTTGGATGGCCTTCCAGGGGTGGCATAATACATGCTGCAGCTCCTGGCAGGCCTCTGAGGTACCTATGCCCTTGGTACATAGTATACCATATACTAGGGACTTATAAGGGCACTCCAGATCCCAATCAGTGATGTGCCTAAGGCACATGGAAACCATTTTAGAGAGGAAGCAGCTAGGCTGGGGTTCTGATTAGCAGGGCCCCAGCCAGACTAATGTCGAAAAACAGTGAAGCATCAGCAAAAAGTGGGGGTACCCATGTGAAGCAGATCCTACTCTCCTACACAACCCCCCAAACGTAGGGACATTAAACTAACCTTGCCCAGTTAAGTCTTCATGTTCTAAGTGGAAATACCTAGAGAGTCCATCTGCATTGGCATGGTTACTCACAGGTCTATGTTCCACTGTAAAGTCCATCCCCTGTAGGGAAATGGACCACCTAAGCAGTTTGGGGTTTTCACCCTTCATTTGTTTTAGCCATAAGAGGGGCTTATGGTCTGTCTGAACCAGGAAGTGTGTACCAAACAAGTATGGCCTCAACTTCTTCAGAGCCCAGACCACAGCAAAGGCCTCCCTCTCTATGGCTGACCAACGTTTCTCTCTAGGGGTCAGCCTTCTGCTAATGAAAGCTACTGGCTGATCCTGACCTTCTTCATTCAATTGTGACAGTACAGCCCCTACCCCCAATTCAGATGCATCAGTTTGAACAATGAACTTCTTGGAGTTATCAGGACTCTGTAGAATGGGAGCAGTGCACATGGCCTGCTTCAGGTCATCAAATGCCTTTTGACAGCTAACTGTCCACTGAACCTTTTTGGGCATTTTCTTAGAAGTTAAGTCATTCAGGGGTGTCACTATTGATCCATACCCCTTGACAAATCTCCTATAGTACCCAGTCAGGCCTAAGAAGGCTCTCACCTGAGTCTGGGTAGTGGGAGCAGTCCAGTCCATGATGGTCTGGATCTTGCTCTGCAAAGGTTGAACCTGGCCTCCACCCACAAGGTGGCCCAGGTACACAACCTGACTCTGCCCTATCTGGCACTTAGTGGCCTTGATAGTCAGGCCTGCCTTTTGCAGGGCCTGTAAAACATTCCTGAGGTGGACCAGGTGATCCTCCCAGGTGGAGCTAAAGACAGCAATATCATCTAGATATGCTGCACTATAGGCTTCCAGACCTGTGAGAACTGTATTCACCAGCCTCTGGAAAGTGGCAGGTGCATTCTTCAGACCAAAGGGCATCACCACAAATTGATAATGCCCACTAGGGGTTGAGAATGCTGTCTTTGGGCTTTGCAGCATCAGCTAGTCTGATCTGCCAGTAGCCAGCTGTCAGGTCAAATGTGCTGAGATATTTGGCGGAGGCCAAAGTATCTATGAGCTCATCTGCCCTGGGTATTGGATGGGCATCAGTCCTAGTGACTGCATTGAGACCCCTGTAGTCCACACAAAACCTCATCTCTCTTTTTCCACCACTGGTGTGAGGTTTTGGTACAAGGACCACTGGACTAGCCCAAGGGCTATCTGAGGGTTCAATAACTCCCAAATCCAACATTTTCTGGACTTCAGTCCTGATACAGTCCCTGACATGGTCAGGTTGCCTATAAATCTTGTTTTTAATAGGCAGACTGTCCCCAGTGTCCACTTCATGAGTGCACCAGGTGGTCTGACTGGGTGTCAGTGAAAACATATGTCTAAACTGATTGAGAACTTGCCTGCAATCAGTTTGTTGCTGGGTAGTGAGGCTGCCTGCCAAGGCTACACCATCAACTGACCCATCGTCAGGGTTCTGTGAGAGCAGGTCAGGGAGTGGGTCACTCTCTTCCTCCTGCCCTTCATCAGTAGCCATGAGCAAGCCCATGTCTGCCCTGTCCACATATGGTTTTAACCTGTTGACATGGAGAACCCTGTGGGGACTCCTGGGTGTTCCTAGGTCTACTAAGTAAGTGACCTCACCCTTCTGCTCAACAATAGTGTGGGGTCCACTCCATTTGTCTTGGAGAGCTGCTGGGGCCACTGGCTCCAACACCCACACCTTCTGTCCTGGCTGGTAAACAGTCAGAACAGCCTTTTGGTCATGCCAGGCCTTTTGAAGTTCCTGGCTAGCCTCAAGGTTTTTGGTTGCCTTTTTCATGTACTCAGCCATCCTGGAGCGGAGACCAAGTACATAGTCCACTATATCTTGCTTTGGGGGCTTGAGAGGTAACTCCCATCCTTCCTTCACCAAGCACAGTGGACCCCTCACAGGGTGGCCAAACAGAAGTTCAAAGGGCTGTAACCAACCCCTTCTGAGGCACCTCCCTATATGCGAATAAAAGGCAGGGCAAGAGTATGTCCCATCTACGCCTAAGCTTTTCTGGGAGCCCTTTAATCATGCCCTTCAAGGTTTTGTTGAATCTCTCAACTAAACCATTGCATTGTGGGTGATAGGGTGTGGTGAACTTATAAGTCACTCCACACTCCTTCCACATTGCTTTTAAGTACCCAGACATGAAGTTAGCACCCCTGTCTGAGACTACCTCCTTAGGAAAGCCCACTCTTGAGAAGATTCCCAGGAGGGCCCTTGCCACCACAGGTGCTGTAGTGGTCCTGAGGGGAATAGCTTCTGGGTACCTGGTGGCATGATCCACTACCACCAGGATAAACCTGTGCCCAGAGGCTGTTTGGGGATCCATGGGACCAACAATGTCAATCCCTACCCTTTCAAAGGGCACCCCCACCACAGGTAGTGGTATCAGGGGGCCTTTGTAGTGCCACCTGCTTTGCCACTGGCTTGGCAGGTTACACAGGAGCGACAAAACTCCTTGCTGTCTTCAGACATGTGGGGCCAGTGAAAGTGAGGGACAATTCTGTCCCAAGTCTTGTTCTGGCCCAGGTGACCTGCTAAGGGAATATCATGGGCTAGGGTCAATAGGAAGCCCCTGAACTTCAGAGGTATAACCAACCTCCTGGTAGCACCAGGCTTGGGGTCTCTACTCTCTGAGTACAGGAGTCCATCATCCCAATACACTGTATGGGGACCACTAGCTTTCCCAGCAGCCTCAGCAGCAGCTTGCTGTCTGAGGGGTTCAAGGGAGGGCAGCTCTGCTGCTCCTGGCTCAGATCTGCCCTAGAAGGTCCCCCTGTCCCCAAGAACTCAACCTGGTCAGGTTCAAGTTCCTCTGGGACAGTTCCTTCTTCAGGGCTGAGATCATCCCCCTCAAGGGACTGATCTTCCTCCTGAGCCAAGGGGAAGGCACTGCCTTAACCCTACTACTCCTCCTCTTGGAAGGCACTTGGTCCATTCTTCCAGAATCCAAGGCCTGTTCAGTGCTAGACATTTTGGCTTGTGACCTGGTCACAGCAAACACATCTGCAGGGATCCCCAGCATTTCTGCATGGGTCCTGAGCTCCACTTCTGCCCAAGCAGAAGTCTCTAGAGTCATTGCCAAGCAAGCATTCGACTGGTAGGTTTGCACTTACCACAACCTTCTTAAGGCCAGTTACCCCTCCCCAGGAGAAGTTAACAACTGCCAGAGTATGGTCTGTTCTGACATTGCTAGCATTGGTCACTTGGTACATCTCACCAAGTATAACTTGCCCAGGATTCACAAGGTCTTGTGTCACCATTGTGACACTTGCCCCTGTGTCCCTAAATGCCAAAGCCTCACGTCCATTGATTAAAGGCTGTTGTCTGTACTTGCCCAGATTACTGGGACTCACAGTGGAGGTCACATCCATGCCTCCATCACAGACTAACACAGCCTGAGTCAGTTCTCTGACTAGGTCAGAGCCCAACTCAGTACCCAGGGTGAACCCTACTAAACCCTTGGCTGGAGCACTCCCACCAACTGTACTAGGGGGAACAGGTGCCTTAGGGGCATTGGTGGGTGCTGGACTGGAGTCTTTGGACTTGGTGCAATCACTGGTCCAGTGGGTCTTTTGCTTACAGACCTTGCACCATGGTTTTCTTTGGCCTTTCCCTTTGGTAGACTGTGAATCCCCACCAGAAGAAGATGTTTGGGGGCCTGATGAAGACTTTTGATCTTTACCCTTCTCCCCACCCTTGTCAGAGTTCTTAGCATCTTGCTTCTTGGTTTCCCCACCTTGGTTCTGTACCTTCTGCTTCACCCTGGTTCTGACCCATTTGTCTGCCTTCTTTCCCAATTCTTGGGGAGAGGTCAGATCAGAGTCTACCAGGTATTGATGCAACAGCTGATTTTGACAGTTATTAAGAATCTGCTCCCTCATTATCAGATTGTACAATCCTGAGAAGTCACACACCTTACTGCCCATCAACCAGCCTTCCAGAGCCTTGGCAGAACAATCCACATAGTCTACCCAGTCTTGAGTCTGTGCTTTTGGGTATCTCTGAACTTCAACCTGTACTGTTCAGTGGTTAGGCCAAACCCATCAATAAGAGCACTCTTCAAGACCTTGTAATTATCAGCATCCTCCTCTCTAACAGTGAGGAGCTTATCTCTACCTTTGTCAGCAAAGGAGAGCCACAAGATTGCTGCCCACTGCTCCTGAGGGACCTTCTGTACCTTACAGGCCCTCTCTAGAGCAGTTATCCACTTGTGGATGTCATCCCCATTCTGATAGGGAGGGACAATCTTGCTCAGGTTCCTATGGTCATAGGACCTTTCCCTATCTCTAGGGATATGGCTGCCACCATGGGACTCTAGTCCCAACTTTCTTCTCTCTCTAAAGAGATCCAGGGACTCCCTGTCTATGGCTAGTTGCTTCTTTTTGAGTTCAAGCTGAGCTTCCTCATATAGTACCAGCCTCTTTCTTCTCTCATGAGAGGATTCCCTCCTATGAGATGAGACAGAGCTCCCTATTGAGGTGCCAGAGTGGTTAGACTCCTGAGAAGAAGATCTAGACCTTCTGGGCACACTCACAATCCTTCCTGGGGGGACAAAGGGGGCATCATTCTGATCCTCCTCTTCATCTTCCTCAGGAGGGGTTGGATTATCCAGGTCAGGGCCATTGTCGCCCTCCTGGCCAGTTTCAGAGGGGGGGCTGGGGGTACTGGTACCCCTGTTCCCATCCTCATCCTCTGCCCCACCCTCAGCTCCTACCCCTTCAGTCCCCAAGGGCTTACTAAGGTCATAAGCCACCAACAACTCCTTGAGGTGTTGGGTGGTGGGACTTTGGCCTGTCCTTATTTTTCTCAAGTTGCATAAAGCTCTCAATTCCAAGAATGGGAGTGTATCATACTTGGAGGGTGGAAGCTCAATGGCTTCCTGCAAGGATTCTTTGGATCCTGCCCTTAAAGACATTACTAGTGTGGTGTGGTGTATGCACTACCTACTCTAGTGTGGCCTACTAAACTCTCTTGAGTTGTAGAAAGGGTTGTGCTATCCCTTAACACACAACTCTAAGTTCAGTAGAACTTACTGTATTCTAAGCTTAAATTATATGTACCTTAGGTACCTTTTAGTGGTTTTCAGTTGATCAATTCAATTGAGATTATCTGGTAAAACAATAGCAAGCTGGAATCCCACACGCTGCACACCAATGTGAGAAGCTGGCCTGGTATATGCTGTCCACTAATTATAGTGGGCACCTTGCACCAGTCCAAACAACCCCTTATTGGAGATAGGTTAAAGACAACCTTATTGAAAGCTATCCTAGTGGTAGCTATGGAGAGCAGCCTTCAGGCTAAGTCTTGAAGGAATGTAAAGCAGCTTGTTTTACCAGTCTATAATCTCTTGAGTGATCAAATGAAAGAGCACCACACCAGGTATATATTCAAAATATATGTATTTATTGCTAAACACACCCCTCTAGTCTCTTTATGAGGCTAGAGTTCGAAATACATAAGTTAGAAGTTATTTAAACACAGTAATAGCACAAATACACGTTTGGGCCCTAGGGGCGTACCAAACCATATACCAATAAAGTGGTATAAGAACCACGACTGAACTAGACACTAGGCCTAGAGCCTCTAGAAGTGCTTGGACCACAAGGAACCACCCAAGGTAGTGACACAGGGGACCCACGGGAGACGCGTGCAGTGTAAATACACAACCGCGATACGCCGTTGACTTCTATGGAGAAAGTCGTGATCGGGAAATTAGAGAAAGGGACACTTAAAGAGGACTTGGACCAAACCCTTTGAGATCTAGGACTTTGAAGAGTCTCTACCCACGGGAGCACCGGAGTACTCGTGTTACCTCACCCAGGAAGCCGGGTGCATAGGTGCCTTTCGGGGTCGGGTTTCGTCGTCGATTTGAATGGCGATCTGCTGCAAAGTGCTGCTGGCGACCAAGAGAAAAGTGTCCGGGTGGATCCAAGAGTGGATCGGAGTTCTGAAGAACCTGAAAGCAGAGGGGACAGAGTCTGGGTCACTAGCCAGTGACCAGGAAGGCGATGGACAGATGCCCACCGATGTCGAGTGCTTCAGGTGCGTTGACAGTCGTCTTGACTCTTCAGCCACGAGGTCCAGGAGGCGTTGTCGGCGACCAGGAGCAGGATTCGGGCTGGTACACGATGTCTGTCGAGTGCTGAGGTGTCAGCGACCGGATTGGACCCAACAAGCCATGGCAACGGCAAGTCTCGATGCAGAGGAAGATCGTCGATGGTGCAGACCAGCAAGGTCTGGGGAACTCACCCAGCGAGGGTAAGTGAGGGCAGGCCTGGAGCAACCAGGATTCTAAGTTAGAAAAAGATTGGCCTTCGTTAAGGGCTACTAGCCAACGGGCTAGCGACCGCGAAGGAGCCTCGTGACGCCACACGTGGATCTGGCTTACAGGACACTCGTGGAGTGGGGGCCAGTGATCTTCGGTGCAGGTGGTGCTGGAGGCTAGGGCTACTCGGAGCCCAAAGCACGACTTCTTAGGAGACCCAGAAGAGGATGCACTTGCAAATGTGCTTTGTGTCCATGGGTCACGGTCTCAAGTCACCCACGATAGCCACGGGCCTCAGCTTTGTTGGGGACTCAGGGTAGCCTCGGGGAAGTCTGAGAATCTACCTCTGGTGATGCGATGACTTCGGCGTCCGACGGGAGCTTCAGAAATGTGAACTGGACAGATGCTTCTTTGGTGCCTGCCAAGCAGGGGAGTCACTCCTTGACCCCAAGGGAGATTCTTCTGTCCTCTAATCGTGAGTAGAGCGTCGAAGGTCCAGGATTCAGTTTCAGAGTTTCGTCCAGGGATAATCTAAAGTCCTAAGGACTGGGTTCCTATACTTATACTAAGGATAGGGGTTGGACTACTCTGTGGCCCCACCTATGGGTGGGTCAGGGCAGAGGGGTGGCTACACCCCTTTCCCTTTGTCCAGTTCGCGCCAAAGCAGGGGCTGCAAGCCCCTGATCCGGTTTGAACTGGGGTATGCACAGGGACACCAAATGTGCCCCCAGTGCAGGACTTCAAAGCACCCGAAAGTGTCTGTGTTTATTGTTTAACCTTCATTTTTACTCTTTTTACATGTACATGTTCTGAGGCATTAACAAAGTATTGTATCATTACAAAAACTTACAACTCTGGCTTGACATTCAGAATTTTTTTCCAACTGTCATGTTCTCTGTATCCTGACTCATCCGCAAACCACTTCCTTGGAGCTAAGACTAGATTGACGGCCCACAGCTTTGCGGAGAGGCAGAAAGCCTGGGAGCAGTGGCGGCTGGCATCAATGGGAAGGGGAGGCGGGCGCGAGCTCAAACTAAATTTTTAAAAATCAAAATAAACGGGTGCTCGCAAATACAAACTTAAAATATAAGAAAACACTTGCCTGACAACAGGACCTCCTGCTATGGACCTCGTTGCGCTGCAGCCCGGCCACCAGGAAACTCCCTTGACCAATCAGGGTGCTGCTCTCAACAGCTTGAGAGCAGCGCCCTTATTGGAGAGAGCAGCTTCACTCGGCGCTCCACAGCACTCTGGAGGCCTGCATTTACGCTAAACCAGCTGTCCTAAGACAGCTGGGTTAAAAGTTTCAAAGTGCGCATGTCTTGGTGGCCGTCTCAAGATGGACGGCCAAAATGACATACACACTTTGAAAAGTGCACATGCAACCCACCCTCCTCCCAGTCCCTGCTGCTGTCATTCAGCAGTGGCCTTGCCCCCATCCTGACGCTCATTCAGGACGGGAGGATGTCAGGATGAAAAAGAGCCGCTCCTTCCTGGCAGCCCAATTTTCTTTTACAGGCCCAGCACCCAGTGTCCTGGTTGTAGGGAAATGCCAGCAATCAAACTTTTGAGTTTGTCCCTGCAGCTGAAAGGATCTGAGGGAACGCTTGCCATGTTTAGTGAATAATAATGATCTTTTTTTTTTTATTTATCATAGGTTGGAGCCCTATTATTTAGCTTTCCTTTGAGTTTGTTGCTCTTCTTGTATTTCTCTTTCTTTGCCTTTGTCTACTTAATTTCTTCTTCTATTCTATATATTGTTCTATATCGTGGTGGTTTTGATTGGGCCTATGGTGGTGATATATTAGCTCAGTTTTACTTAAAACTATTAGCACAAAGAGTAAATTTTAGGCTTATAATAGATGGTATTCTGCAATCCCTGTATAAATACACATCTCTAATTTCTTCATAATCGGCGACTTGTGACGCACTCAGTCGCATATTATGAAGAAAAGACGTCAGAACTCGACTGTAATAAGTTATTGCAGTCGAGTTCTGACGTCACAATGACTGCTGCTGCCACAGCCTGCGGCGAGGTGAAAGGCAGGTCAGGTCATGAAGCAGCTATTTAAAGCAATGAAAATGAAACGCTTTTCTTTCTTCTGCTCTATTTTTCTAGCTTACAGTGACTAGCAGAGAGAACATGAGTTTTTTGCACTCATGAGATATTTGAAGAAAAGTTAAAATCTTTCTGTATGTTTCTACACATTCTGAGTTACTAGTTAAAAAGAAAAAAAATGTAACAAATTTGGATTGAGCTGTGTAATATCTTTTACCAACAAATATCTAACAGGTTTTTGATGTGTTTTATTTTGCACAAGAGGTTCAATTTTCATTCTTCATTTTTGCAAACATGCTTTATCTTTCTGAAAGACATACACACCAAGGTTTTAAGTGGTTTGTGGGAAAGTTGATGGTGTGACCATGTTTATTTGGGCTAAAGTGCACCCTGGTGTACATGATAAGGATATAGCAAGTTATCTTGGACTCCCATAACCTTATAAAGGAACTCGGCCTTTGATCTCATTCCTCTATATGGGTATGAATCTCCTTGGTTGCTTACAAGATCCTTATAATGTATGGCAGGGAGTACTTTATACCTTATATAATAGGAATGATCACCTAAAAAGACAATATTGCCCTGGGTTACTGAGCATACATTCTTGTTATTATATCCTTTGTGAAACACAGCACATGGTTCCGGTTTGTGAACGGTACTACCAGTGTGCATACCATTGCCTATTGCTGCAGAGCAGTCATGAATGTTGCTGTTTCAGTTAGTGGCCACATATCAAACAATATGAGCTATTTGACTCAGCTGTTATTTCTATCGAAAGGCAAAACAGCACCTGCGTAATATGCGGAATTGATGTTTCTGTCATCTATGGACAGATGAGAAACCAACAAGCATCTTTTAACTTTAATAACTTTTTGTTATATTACTTAGGGCAACATAGTGATTTTGAATGTGATTACACAACAGATCATGAATCCCGTGCTGCATTATTCATTATATGTGTAATGATATAGTTGTATAATACATGGGATTCTGTAATCCCTGTAAAAACACCAGTCTATAATTTCTATATCCAATCCAATCTTTCTTTATTTCAGTCAGTGGATCATAATAGAACATTCACAAACACATACAGTATGTAAAAAACAGATTAAAAAGATAAAACCCAGATAAAACAAGATAAGATTATTGCAGTAACAGTTAAACATCACTCAGTTTTAAATCCATTACTGGTTCCTAAAAAAACCTTTCACGCCCACCACATAGAACTTAAAAAATGGGATCCAGCATAAACAATTGGAATTTTAGTGTTGTATT
This sequence comes from Calotriton arnoldi, assembly GCA_963921515.1. Lineage (NCBI taxonomy): Eukaryota > Metazoa > Chordata > Amphibia > Caudata > Salamandridae > Calotriton > Calotriton arnoldi. The sequence goes on from CAWUFW010002481.1 coordinate 358,655, forward strand.
TTAGGAGCCAAAATGCTTCTTCACAGCGTCGTGTACCTAGGTTCCTGCACTGCTGTACCATTTCTTTATAATCGGCAACTTGTGACGCACCCAGTCGCCGATTATAAAGAAAAGACGTCAGAACTCGACTACTATAAGTTATTAAAATCAAGTTCTGACGTCGCAATGCCTGCTGCCACAGCCAGCAGCCAAGGTGAAAGGCAGGTCAGGTCACGGAGCATAACTGAAGCAGCCGTTTAAAGCACGGAGAACGGAAAGTTGCTTTTCTTTCTTCTGTTCTATTTTTTTACCTTACAATGACAAGCAGAAGCAACATGTTTCTTTTTTGCACTCCTTAAAAAGTTAGAGAAAAGCTAGAATCTTTCTGCACATTTCTACACATTCCAAGCTACTGCAGTTTTTTTTCTAGAAAACAGACTTGTTGTAACTGTTTCTATTATCTGTTTGCAACAACTATCTAACATGTTTTTGATGTGTTTCATTTTGCACTAGAGATTTTATTTGTATTTTTCTTGTATGCAAACATGCTTACTCTTTCTTATGAAAGAGCTGCACACCAAGGTTTTAAGTGGATTCTGTGAAAGGTGATTGTCTGTCCATGTATTATATGGGATAATGTACCCCCTGAGGTACATGATAAGGATGTTGCAACTCACCTCAGAGTTCCATAATCTTATAAAGGAACTCAGCATTTGACCTCATTCCTCTATACGGTTATGTAACTCCTCAATGACTTGCAATATCCTTATAATGTACAACTTGGCGTGCTTTATCCCTTATATATTAGTGAAGGTGTACCAGCTTGCCATCCTATGTGGGGTTCGGTAATTATATGCTTTTAGTCTGCCCGCCCCGCTTAGCTAACACCCTTTTTCATTAAAGTAACTTCATTGTTATGTGTCAGGCGAGCGGGAGGGGGGAACGTTTTGCTGGGCCCCTGGTTAGTCTTGATCTTTGAGAGCTCTGTACAGCCTTGGTCTCTAACCCATCCTCCATCGTTATGACCATGAAGGTCCTCAATGTTGCTGACCGAGGAGCTTGGAGACAGTGGCATCCTTTCTGAGGGAGGGTGGGTTCTCCGGGTCCTGGTCCTTTTTTATTTTATTAATTTATTATTATTTTATATATAGCACAAACTCGATCCAACAATATTGCAGTGCTTTACATGAGAGGATGGGCCATAACAATCAGAACTGCTGACTTAGGAACTGCGAAACCAGGTTCGAGTCTCAGCGTCGGCTCAACATCCGGTGATTCTGGGTAAATCACTTAATTTCCCCTTTCCTAAGCAACAAAACTGAAGGCGTTCTTGTGTAATCTAACTGGTACTCATGTATAGCGCTCCATTACGGCCCCTGACGCCGGTCAGCGCACCACACACGCTGCTGCTGTCCCGCCCACTTCCTGCCTTAAAAGGAACTGCGCTGAGCGGACGCGCGCAGCGGATCTCACAAAGCCTAAGAACTCAGCTAAGACAGGTCAGGCAAAACTGACTCTGCAGAAATTTTAAAGTTTTAATTGTTGCGCTGCTCACCTGTGCACTTTGTGCCCCCCTGGTCCGCCGCGGCTTGTGCCGTTTGCGCGGAGGGGACAAGCACCATCTTTGTTTTAACTCACTTCCCCCTGGCGCCAACTCACTTTCCCCTGACGCCGGTCAGCGCTCCACACACGCTGCTGCTGTCCCGCCCACTTCCTGCCTTAAAAGGAACTGTGCCAAGCGGACGCGCGCAGCGGCGCGCCAAAGGCAAGCCCGTCCGCGCCTGACCGCCGCCAGACGCCAGACAACTTGCCCATTTCACCTGCGAAGTCCTTCCCACTAGCCTGTGATGGCCATCCTTAAATACACCAGCCAGTAACTCCACTCCTTTAACAAAGTACCCCGCAGGGAGGCTGGCAGTGTCCCCACCCTACCGATGACGGGTCATACAACACATGAGTTCCCTCTACTCAGCAGGCAACCTGAAATAGCCTACTGCAGTACCATATGCCCCCAAACCAATTCCACAATATCGAAGCCCAAGCACCTGACCAGCTTATACTGCAATGCGCGCTCCCTCCCAAAACACGCATTAGAAATCTGGTCCCTATTGGACTCAGAAAAACCTGATCTATTCTTTATTACAGAAACTTGGCTCCAAGATTTGTCACTACCTGACCTCGCTGTAGCCCTTCCCCTTGACTATCAGCTGACATGACTAGACAGGAAAGACAAAAGAGGTGGCGGAGTAGCGATTGCCTTCAGGGAAAATATTAAAATGCATACTGTAGAATCCCACCTGGCAGAATGGGGCGAAATATGTATTTTCACAATAGAGCACTTCAGCAAGGAGTCCTGGAAAGGCGCCCTCCTCTACAGGCCACCCGGTAACAAAGCCCACTTCACTAACAATCTAACAGAGATGATCTTGCCACACGTCCTGGCTGTGGATAATTTCCTCCTACTAGGGGATTTTAACTACCACGCTGAACTCCCATCGGATCCCCACACAATAGATCTCATCACCAGTTTAAACACATTGGGCCTAAAGCAACTGGTGATAGGCCCCACCCATATCGCTGGTCACTCCTTAGATCTTTTATTCACAAACTCGCCTAACGTAGTGATCGACCAGCTACTCCCAGTTCTATGGTCTGATCACCATGTAATAAGGTTTCTAATCCACGGGAAACCGATTCAACCTCATCCCAGGAAAGAAACAAAGTTAAGTAGATCCTGGAACAAGATAAACTTAGAATCTTTTTCCACTAACTTTATTCCCCTCTCCCCCTCGGAGATAGCCCACCCAAACAAGGCAGCTAAAGATCTGGAACTTGCCATCAGCACGACCCTAGACACAATCGCCCCTAAAAAGACAACTAGGTGCCCGAATAAACTCTCCTCCTGGTTCACCCCAGACGTAAAAATTGATAAACTCACCGTCAGAAAAGCTGAACGCAAATAGCGACACACAAAAAACCCAATAGACAGACAGCACTACAAAACAATGCATCGGCTCTATATGGACCATATAGCCACGGCCAAAAAAGTTTACCTGGGAAATAGAATAAATCAGGCTTCCAATTCCCATAAAGAGCTGTACAAAATAGTAAAGGAATTCACCAATCCCTCTTCATGCCAGCAATCGCTTATTGCTTCCCAGGAGTGGGTTGATTCCCTTTCATCCTTTTTTGTAAACAAGATAAACGACATTTATAAACTGTTTCCCCACCAGCCGATACACCATCTAAACAGGCTGGCAATAAATCTCCTCCCTTGCACACAACCTCCCTCAGAGAATTTCACACTGTCACAGAGGAAGAAGTAGCCCTCACCCTAAATAAAATTAAATCCGGATCACCAGCCGACCCAGCCTCCTCCCAGATCCTATCCAAAATCGCACCGGCTCTTCTCCCCAATCTGACTAAAATTTTCAATCTCTCACTATCGCAATCCACCGTACCCTCACACTGGAAGGAGGCCATAATCAGACCAATCCTAAAAAAAACAACAGCCGACCCAAAACAGCTCGCTAACTACCGACCAATCTCCCTTCTGCCCCTATTTGGCAAAATCATGGAATCACTGGTCAACAGGCAACTATATAGACATCTGGAAAGCAACAATCTGCTGGACCCATCTCAATCAGGGTTCCGGGCCTTTCATAGCACCGAAACGGCCCTACTCGAGATGGTTGACAACATCAGGCTTTCTCTTGATGCAAGACAATCTGCTATCCTGATCTTACTTGATTTGTCGGCTGCTTTCGACACCATCTCACATGACATCCTCTTGGAGCGCCTATTGGAGTTTGGTGTCGAGGGCCCAGCATTAAACTGGATCAGGAGCTACCTGACAGATCGGTCCTCCAAGGTCCAAATAGGAGATATTTCATCCAAGAGCCAGGTAATTGACAAGGGAGTCCCCAAGGGATCCATATTAAGCCCCACACTCTTTAACTTATATGTGTCCCCATTGGCAAAAATAATCCGAGCACATGGGTTCGAAACAGTGTCATACGCTGATAACACGCAGCTACTAATCACCCTTGGACCAGATCGTACTGACACCAAACTTAGATTCAAACAGTGCATGATGGCCATAAACGACTGGATGTCAAGCAACCACTTATTACTCAACGCAAGCAAAACTGAAATCATGCTCTTCGGTGACGCACAGAAATTGTGGACAGATGACTGGTGGCCGCCTTCTCTGGGATCGTGCCCCCCACCCAAGTCAGCAGCCCGAAATCTGGGTATAATAATAGACAATAAACTCTCCATGGCAGACCACATTAACAATGTGGTACGTACCAGCTACGGTCTAATGTGTAATCTCAGGAAAATCTTCAAGTGGATTCCCCTATCGTCTCGCATGCCCCTAGTACAGCTACTAATCATTAGCCGTCTAGACTACGGAAACGCACTGCTGGCCTCCATTAATGAAGAGCAGCTGTCAAAACTTCAGGTCCTACAGAACACTGCGGCCAGACTAGTCCTAAACCTCCCTCCCCGCACCCCCTCTGCGCCCAGTCTGAAGATCCTCCACTGGCTCCCCATAAAAAAGAGGATCAACTTCAAACTATGTTGTCTGGTCCATAAAACCCTTAACGGCAAAGGGCCAATATATCTAGCTAAAAAATTGATAAAATACCAACCAACTAGAACCCTGCGCTCCACCAGTAAACAACTCCTAACAGTACCAAAAGTGCATACATTAAGGAACGGGGGCAGATCTTTCTCCAAAACTGCCCCTGAAACTTGGAACACCCTGCCTCTACTTCTCCGATTGGAACCCGATCATAAGAGGTTCCGCAAAACTCTTAAAACCTGGCTTTTTTAGCTCTGTCAAGACATCTCTCTTGGTATCTGCTGGCGCTGTGAGACCTACGGGTGATACACGCGCTTAACAAATGCCAAATACAAAAAAATACATACATACATTACCTTCGGGTCAAGGTCACGCTGCATAAAACTGCAAAGCAAATTATCACATGAAACTTGTGAGGGTGAACCATAAAATAGTCACTAAATGAACAAGTTAATAACCCTCTGATAGTTTGGTAGAAAATCAGTCAGGCCTAACATAGAGGCGATGTGTAAAGTATTTATGCAGCACTTCAAACAGTAATAAAGTGAAAACACAACACAAGAAAAATCCTCAACCAATTTAGAAAAATAGAATACATTATAATAAATAAAATGACACCAAATCAGAAATCCAATAAGTATAACCAAAGTTATGAATTTTAAAATTTTAAAGTTCAAAATAGTGCTAAAAAGCATCAAGCACCAACCGTGGTCCTCTGGTGGCGCTTGGGCTGGCAGTGCCAAGAGCCCAGCATGAATGTAGCATTTTCTTCGCATGCTGGCCCCCCTCCCATTCGTCCACTGAACATATTGGTGAGGATATTCATCAGGCCCTTCAGTGATCGAGCTGAAGCAGCCTGGCGAAATTAGTGGAGATGCAGCTGAGAAGTGCGGACTGCTTGTCTTTTGTGGCCCATCTCAGGGCTTATTGGTAGGCCTGTGGCATCCCCTGCTGTGTCCAGGAACTGTCTTGGAGCCACTGCAAGGGCAGAGAATGCCCAGGATTGACCACCTGCACGGTTCCAGGGGAGGGCGTTATGGGCAGCAATAGGAGGTGGAGGCAATCTCCGAGCCCAGTGGTGTGCCACAGTAGATTCTCCGCATTACGGCCCATGGCTGTTCCTGGACTGGGGTGTGGTGCACACTGTAGTACGATTGGCTGGACGACCTACCCTTCAAAGTGAGGGTGGGGTGAGGTGGTCTGCCGGGGCCTTGCCACGACGTGGTTGCCACTAGGAGCGGATTTCATTTCCACAGCCCTGGGTTGCCCAGGGGAGCCTCTGGGGGAACTTTTCTTGGCTTTCTGCCCCCCTGTTCCGGCCTGAAATGCTAGGATTGCAATACCAAGACTGCGCTATACAATAACAATTGATCCACAAATCAACCATTGCAAGAAATTTGCCTTGGTGCTACTATGTTGGTCCCCATTCACCTTTAAAGTTTACAACACAAGAGTTTAAGTTTCCAACACAAGATTTTGAGCCTACTTGTGTACACGAGTGGGGGACTTTGATTGTGAGAAATCGGAAAGTTTTCCCCTCCAAACACATACCCTATACTGGAGAAGGGAAACTCCACCAAGACCTCTCTCTGGGAGCATCATTCACCACTGGGGGAAAACGGTGGGCTATCTTTTTGAGTCTCAGCGCACAGTGTTTGACTTTCAGATTATTGGACTGTTCGTGCTGATCAGCCAGTCACTAGATGGGAGTAAGCGGATCCTGCTCTCCAGGATGGAACACAGACCTGTTTACTGTGAGTGCACCCGGCTATCTATTGAGCCAATCAGGTACATTTTATGCCAACTTGACTTTATCTCTGATTGAAATCAGTTGGGCCAGTACAGTATGTCAATAGACAGCAGTTAGTGGCCAGCACATCACTTTAGGTGTCCATAGAGTGACAAGAAGGTTTTTCAATCATAACCTGTATTAAATAGAGATTATTAAATGGGGTGGACAAGGTAAACAATGACTGATGCCCCACTACCACAGGACACGCCACACAGTGATAGGATGTTCCCTGACACTTCAGCCACTAACACATTTAATCAGATATTTCTTGACAAGGTTTCCTTAGAATCTAAAATCGATGCCATTAGCACTGCTGTCAATCTGCTGCAAGACAATAATCACATGTTGACGGACAGAGTCTCTCAGATGGAAAAAATAATACAAAACCTGCAACCTCTAGCTCAGGACTCACTCCAACTTCTGTAGGATCTTGCCGAACAGGTCCATTTCTTGGAGGACAGGGTGGAGGACGCAGAGGGGCACGCACGTAGCACCAACATCCGTGGGCGGCTGTTTATCTGGGCCAGTCGTGGTCAGCAGAAGTGCTGGATGTGAGGTGCCCACTGCCCCCCCTTTTCTCTTTAGCCATGGAGCCTTTCACAGTACCCATTCAACTGGAGGGGCCTGACTGGGCCTTCCCCTTTCGGGGTGGAGTCCACGTGATTCCTCTTCATGCAGGGGTCATTGTTCTTAATCTGAAGTACCCCTGCTCAGGTTTTGTAGTAATAGCTCAAATATTAGACAAATTTGGGCAGGCCTCTAGTGTACAGGTCAACAAAAGAAACCATGCTTGTTACCCTTAGGTTGAGAGGCTCCCCCTCTGGCTGCATCTCTAGGGGATGATTTGTTACAATGGGAGGGTACCCCTATCCGATACTTAGAAATAAACATATTTCACATTGAGGATGACCTTCATGAGGGGAATCTGGTGAGATGTGACTTCACTCAGGAGCCAGATAAACTTTTGGAGAAAACTACAGCTCTCTGTCTTGGGGCGCATCACTAATTCAAAGATAGTGATACTTTCGAGGCTCCTGTATTACTTCGCCAATCTCCCAATTTACCTGACTTAGATGCCCTCTTTTGAGATTTGATATGGGCAAGTGGTGGCCAGGGACTGGCACTGGCCATGTTGAAGCTCCCAGTTGATCAGGGAGGCCCCTATTTTGAGGTATATTATTTAGCAGCCTAGACACAGTGGTTGGTCAGGTGGCACTCTGGAGCGAATTTGGATGAGACTGATGCAGCTGACAGGCCATTACGAATGCCCAAACAATTAAATCTGGTTCTTCCTGGTTCCAGACACACCCGTGTTTTGACTCGATTGGTTCAGGTGGTGCTCTGCTGCCTGGCTCGACTCCCACTGTTCACGGAAAGACCATCCCCCTATCCTCCCAGCATTCCTCTTTTGGACCTCTCGGGACAACCCCTTCCTTGACCAGAGGAGACTTACACATTGTGGAGCAGCAGGTTTGGACACATTGAGTAATCTGTTTCAGGATGGTCTCTTTCAATCCTTCCAAATGCTGCAAGCCCAACATGCGCTTCACGAAGGGCCAGTTCTTAATGTATAGTCTAATATCACATATCCTGTGCCCTAGATGGGCGATAGAAGATGCAGAACCAGGTACCAGAGAATTTCATATTTCAGCTTCCTGGCAAAGGTTTCTTGGTTTCCTTTTCAGCCGAAGATTTGTCGCAGTGCTCGCTCACTTTGGCAAGAATGTCAGTTTCTCTTAAGGAACATTTTCTCCATTCTTTGGTGTGCTATGAGATTTATAGATTTATTTAAGGTACACAGTGAAGTTTTTAGAATGGAATTCACTTTTTGTCCCACTTTCCCTGGACCTTTACAGTCGATGACCAGCGTGAGTAGTTAGATTTGAGTTTCTTCAGCCACATGGATGGATCTGGCCCTTTTCATTCAGGACAATTTTACCAGAAAAAAGTCAGGCTGATGGACCGAGCAGAGGGACATTTCCACCAAGGACATTCCTTGTGTTGTATATTTGTCTCTCACTTTAAACTGCTTGCTGTAGGCTCTCTGACCTACTAGTTTTAATTCAACGCTTTGGACCCTGTTTTAGTGTTGTTGGTAATTGGCTATTATCAATGGAAGCACAGTTTTTCCAGTAACCAGAATCCTGGACATTTTTGAGGATGGGTGCATGTAGTCTAAAGATTTAGGCTCTGGTTTGGTACATACTCATTTCACTATGACTGAGATGAGGAGTAGAGACTGAGTGGTGACTGTGCATTACTAACTAGTAATCTTGATCATATTGAGTACTTCTTCATCAAAATCGTTGACATTTCATTATCCCTTAGAGTTTTCAAACCTGGCTGTGACAGAATTTTCTCTTGTTCTTTGACTCTTGAACAGGGGATCTAGTAAATAGAGCCATATACAATACTTTTTTTTTGTAATTATTATTATTGGCAGATTCAAGAATCATACAGGTTATCATATACGGTCTTTGAGCGGCACTTATTTGGCAATTTACACAGTGATTTAAGCAGTAAAGAAAACACATATTTTCTACATAGGTCACATTATAGTTACACAAGGGGTCTACATAAGGATCCATCATATTATGCACGGCCAGTCCAGTTCACCAGAGTTTTGTCAGCTTATCTATGAAACACTTGAGCCAGCTTCAGGCAATTCACCAGTCTCTTGTGTGCTTTGCTCGGACACTCTCAACCAGTTGACAAACAAACCCCAAATGTCCTTGGGACGCGATGCCGTGGGCATTTGTTCCCAGAAGGCGGAAAGCTGCTCTTGGCAAAATGTTACATCATGAATCCAGTCTTTAATCAGAGGAGGTTTCGATCTGCCCAATCTCATAGCCACCCTGCGTTTCGCCAATAGCAGCAGCATCGCTAACAATCTGCAGACCCCCACTGGTGCGTCCTTGACATACCCCAATAAACCCATTATTGCCCTTGGGTCTATTCGCATCATGAGTATTTCGCTTATTTTGTTAAAAACCTCAGTCCAAAATTCTACAATTTGGGGGCATTCCCATGCCATGTGCAAAAAAGTTGCCTGGTCTGTATGACATCTCCAACTCTTTGCATTGGGCCTAAAGCCCATTCGAAACAGTTGTAAAGGCGTTCTGTAATATTGATTTATAAACTTAATGTGAATTAGTCTGAGTTTATAGTTGGGGGACAGTTGCTCGAGTTGCGCACAGCAAAAGTGCCATTCCTCTTCCGTGATCTGCGGGTTCAACTCAGTGTTCCACTGGTCTCTGTGTTTTGGTACTATCACTGGGTAGTGTGTCTGCATAGATGAGCAGAGTCTGGTGATCAACTTGTTTGCTGAGTGAGCAGTAAGTATGAGCTCTAGGGCCTTTAATACCGGAGGAGGGTCCGGAAATGTGCTGTGTATCTGTCGGCAGACCTCTCGCATGCGATGGTATAACATTGTATCAGAAAAATTAGGAGGTGGCGTGTCTGTCGGAACTGGCGGTCCCATGAACCCTTCTTCCCTGTATAGATCTGTGTAGCTATTGATGCCGAGCCTGCGGGCTCGCGCTATAGCGCCCTGCTCTTCTAACGGGGACATTTGCGGATTTTTGGCCAATGTCATTGAATGGGCAAACAGAATCTTCATATGGGCTCTTTTCCGTAGTCCCTCCCAGGCCCATCTCAATGTTTCAGTGGTATCAATGGTGTGGCGGGGGCATTTGTATGGTAAGTATAATGCCACCTCCAATGGGGTGGGTGCAGCTATGTCTCCCTCGACCGCCACATGAGGCTGGAATGGGGTCGGGTGTACCCAGAAATGGAGGAATTGTGCTTGTGCACAATATGCGTATAGCGAAAAATCGGGCGCCCCTAGCCCTCCCTGGCTCTGTGGAAGTGTCAATATTTCCCAGGCTATTCTGGCCTGCCCTCCCGCCCACAGCAACGATATTAGGAGTGAGCGTATGGTGTGAAAGAATGCTTGGGTAAGTATGAGAGGAACATTTACAAAAATATACAGAAATTTAGGTAGGACTATCATTTTAGCAATTGCTATCCATCCTGCTAGAGACCATGGTAGTTTGGACCAGATTTTAATGTTCCCCTCAAGCCAGGTGACTGCGCGAACAATGTTCATATTCCATAACTCCTGAGTATCCCTACTTAGCCAGATCCCCAAGTATTTAACGGGGCCTTCCGCCCAACTGAGCGGGTACTCCAGGTCGAACCGGGCGGTACCGTCAGTCAGTGGAAACAGTGTGGACTTCTTCCAGTTTATCTGTATGCCAGACATACCGCCAAAGTGGGTGACCTCTCGGAGTATTGGTAGCAGATTCGTGTGGGGGTGTTTAATATATAATGTAATATCATCCGCATATTGTGAAATAATTACCCCTCTAGAAGAGAAACACAGTCCTCGGGCTGCGTGGTGTTGGCGCAGTCGCGCTGCAAGTGGTTCCATTGCCATCGCAAATAGCAAGGGGGAAAGAGGGTTCCCTTGCCTTGTCCCACGCGTTATAGTGAATGTGTCTGATATTTGACCGTTCACGAACAAACGTGCAGTGGGGCTAGAGTATAGCAATCTAATCTGTTTTATAAAGAGCGGGCTAAATCCCAATCTCCCCAGGACAGCAAAAAGGAATGACCACTCCAAGGAGTCAAATGCCTTAGTGGCATCTAGAAGTGCAGCCACGGCGGGGAATTGTGGGTCTAGGTAGTGTAAGATCGTGAAAAAGGTGCGCAGGTTGTGTGCGGTCGATCTCCCAGGAATAAAACCTGATTGATCTGGTCGCGCAATTAGCGGTAGAAGAGGCTGTATACGATTTGCTAGCAGTTTGGCATAGATTTTATTATCCATATTGATTAGGGACAACGGACGGTATGAATCACAAAGGTCTGGCGCTTTATCGGGTTTAAGCAATAGCAGTATACTTGCCTCCCTGAGGGAAGGGGGTAATATGTCGTTATCAAGTGCTTCCTGGTATACCTTCATGAGGTGGGGAACAAGGATAGAAGCATTGCATTTGTAGAATGAAGCTGGCAGGCCGTCTAGGCCCGGAGCTTTGTCAGGTGGTAAACTATTTATAACTTGGACTACATCCTCTTCAGTGAATGGTTCGTCCAGATATGCTCTGTGTGTTTTACCCAGCCATAATAGTTCAATCGAGTCAAAATACGGTTGCATATGTTCCGGTGGACTTGTGTGGTGAGATGTGTAAAGATCTGAATAGAACCTAGTAATGTGTTCCATTATTTCCTGCGGGCCCCTGATTGCCTGCTGTGCCTCGTCTTTTAGTTCTGTAATATAATGAACAGTGCGTGGGGGTCTAAGTAAAGCAGCTAGTGTTTTCCCAGGCCTATCTCCTTCCCCATATCTTCTAGCCTGCATGTTTTTGTTTAGGTGCTGCACCTCCCTCTGAGCCTCCTCCTCAAACTCATCCAGTTTGCTCCTGATCTGGGATAGCAGTTTACGATCACCAGGCTGGTAGTATTCCAACTCAAGGGTACGGATTTGTGTTTCTAGGGTTTTAAGTGTTTGCCTCAGGGCCCTAAGTAATCCGGCTTGTCTAGCTATGCATTTGCCTCTAATCACTACCTTAAATGCCTCCCAGAGACATGAAACGGACGACACTGATTTCTCATTAAGTGAAAAATATTCTAGTATATCATTTCTAATTTCTTCTCGAAACACAGCATCTTGCATGGCATTAGATGGGAGTCTCCGTTTAAACGCTCTGGCGGGTATCGTCATTATTGTTAAACGGAGCAGGCATGGTGCATGGTCCGAGAGTGTACGAGGGAGGTGTCTAATGTCTACAGTCCACGTTGCTACGTCTTTTGATATCAGCCAAAAGTCAATACAAGACCAAGCTGAATGTTGTGCTGTTACGCATGTGCCCTCCATCGTGTCTGGGTGCCATTTTCTCCATATATCTATTAGCCCATTGTCGTTTATTATTGCGTTCAGTGTACTGCTGGCACTAGGGTGCAGTTTTCAAGTCGCTCCCCTGCGATCTCGAGTTTCATCGAGAATTGCATTGAAGTCTCCGCCCATAATATTGTATCACAACCAGTTTGTATTATGTTGCCCCACAAATCACTAAAGGAGTCCGGGGAGTCAGAGTTTGGGCCATATACTGTCACCAACACCACCCTGACCACTCCCAGAGTGCCCTCTAGCAAGACATATTTGCCCTCCGGGTCGGACTTCATTGTAATCTTGTTCCAGCCAATACCTTTACGAATAAGGATCGCCGTTCCTCTAGCATAGTTGGAGTAGGCTGCTATGTATATGTTACCCCAGTGTCTGAGCTGTAGTCTAGTGCTTGCCGTGTTCTGAAGATGCGTCTCATGTAGGAAACATATATCTATTTTGTGTCTAACCAAATACAACTGCACTAGCCTGACCTTCCTACTATCATTAAGTCCCCTTATGTTCCATGTTAGACAGTTATACCTAGTCATTGTCTGTCCTGGTCAAATAGATCATGTATTCCTCTCCCCTCCATGCCATGATAGTACTCTTTCGCCCTGTGTGCCATACGTTGCTGCCATCTTTTTCTCAATAAACTAGTAATATCCCCCCCTATAATCCCACCCCCACCCACTCCAACCCCCAATCAGGTTGAGTCTGCATACCCCTCCCAGTACACTAATGTAACAGGATAAACTGAAATAAACTAGGCACTCAATTGTATCTGAGTAGTCCCTTGGGAGCTCTCCCCTGGGGGTGTGGAGGCACCGGCATACAACCCAGTTAGAAGAAACCGGGTGGCCGAGCTTAGTTCTATATTGCATCACACGCTGTCTATTACACATGCATAGCCGTACTCCTACACACGTGCACCAACGTAACACAATCTGCATCTCGCCCTGCAAAAGAGTTTGTCACATTTTTAATTCTAAGGAGCTAAGGAGCTTGCGTGTCCAGTTGTTAGTCATTGTCACTTAGGCCGTGGTCTGAGGTGTGCGATTTACTAGTGCCCGTCATCTTCTTCTTGGTCCCACCAATGTGCTTAGCAAATTTAAGTGCCGATTTTGCATCCGCGAAAAAATGGGTGTTGTTGTCATGCGTAACCTTTAGCTTGGCGGGATAAAGTAGCGCATATGTCACTCCAGCTTGTTGCAGGATTTTTTGGGCCTGAGTGAATTCACGGCGCACCGCTTGGACTCCAGGTGTAAAGTCCGGGTAAAAAGCTTCTGTGTCCCCTTTGTAGTTGATTTGACCGCGCTCTCTGGCCCCCTTGAGTATTGCGTCTCTATCCCTGTAGTTTAGTATTTTGGCCAGGATTGGTCTCGGGGTAGCACCCACTGGGGGGCGAGGGACAAGTGTGCGGTGCGCACGTTCAACTATGAACATTGGTGATAGTTCTGAGCCAAATATGTCTTTTAGTAGTCCTTCTACATAGAGTTCCATTTTGCCCGTAGCTGTAGTTTCAGGTATACCTACGATGCGGAGGTTGTTCCTGCAGGAACGCGCCTCCGAATCCTCATTTTTGGCTTTTATAATCATTAGGACTTTTTCCATGTTCAGTATCTGTTCTTTCGTTTCTATTTGAAACTCGTGCACCTCTGTGTGTCTATTTTCGAGCTGGTCTAATCGCTGTTCGTGCGTGTCTGTAGGAAAGTGGGTTTCTGTTGCAGTAACCCCCCCACTTTTTGCCTGATAACTGATGCACTTTTCCTTGGTGTGCCCTGGATCCCTGCCAATCAGGTACCCAGGGCCTGTGTTCCTTCCCTAAAAACTGTACTCAGCCTAAACCCAATTGGCATCTCTGGCCACAGGTAAGCCTCTGGTAAATGGTACCCTAGGTACCCAGGGCACTGTGACCAGAGAAGACCCCTAAGGGCTGCAGCACTTATTGTGCCACCCTTAGAGGCCCTGTACCCTGACACACACACACTGCCCTTGCAGGCTGAGTGTCTTGGTGCAGAACAAAACAGAGAGTCGACATGGCACACATCCCTGTGTGCCATGCCCACAAACACACTGCCCTGGCATACCTCAGTCACCCCTCTAGCTGGGTGCCCTATGCCAGTGGTGAGGGCACAGGTGCATGAGCCCTGTGCCCCTACAGTACCCAGGCCCATTCCTGGGCACTGTAAGTGCAGGGCTGCTATTCCGAGTATATGGTGCTGGGAGGTCGTCAGCACGTACTCCACAGCACCATGATGGCTGCACTGAAGACTGAGAAGTTTGGTATCAAACTCCTCAGCACAGTAAACCCACACTGATGCCAGTGTGGGATTTACTGTAAAATGCACGTCAGAGGGCAACTTAGAGTTACCCCCTGAACCTAACCTACAATCCACGTCTTGTCTGAGGGGCTGCCTAGGCTGCCACACAGCAGACATGTTGCTGGACCCCTGGGTAGAGAGCCATCCGCTCTCCCGGGCCTGCAACAATGCACGTCCTGGGTGAGGTGCTAGGCCCCCTCCCCCAGGATGGGCAGGGGGAAGCTTCAAAGGCATTCCGCCTTTGTGAGCTTCCCCAGACCACTTGCTGTACTCAGCAACTGGTCCCCACCGGTTCCTCCCCCATCCTGGTGGGAAGACTGGAGGGAAACACCAAGGGAGGAAAGGGGTGTGCCACCTTCTGCCAACCCCACCCCTCAGGTGGGGGAGGCGAGGTGAAGCACATCTCCGGGCTCTCGCCATCTTGAAGATGGGGAGCCCTGCCCAATCAGGACTAGGCTCCTGCCCCCTCCCACAGGAGAGTGGCAGGATAGGGGTGTACCCACCCCAGGGCAGGGACCCATTGGTCCCTGCCCTTTACCTACCTGTAACGCCCCTAAATCTAGTATTTAGGGGCACCCTGAACCTTCCTTCCTTAGATTCCCGCAACCTAAGAAGAAAAAGGACGAAAGAAGACGCCCAGCAGAGGAGACTGCAGAGAACAACTGACTTGGCCCCAGCCCTACCGGCCCGTCTGCAGTTTCCAGAGATCCTGCGCCAAAAATAGTCTTGTCCTGCAGCCAGCGACCTCCAGAACCCCAGGGAGGACTGACTGCCTTCAACAAAGACCGGATCTCCTGTGAACAGCAGCTCTGTTCAAAAGAAACACCAAACAAAGACTCCGAGCCTGCTGAGGAGAAAGAAACCCGACGCCTGGAACCACCACTGCACCCGTCGCCTACAGCCCGAGTTCAAGTGGCCCACCGGTCCCAGCGAGGTCCCCCAGCTCTCCAGAGTCCGAGTCCACCGTGGGTTGACCCCTCCAGGACTCCCCGACGTCGCCTGCAGCCTCTGCACGGAGAACCCCCAACCGCGAGTGGCCCGGTAAGGTGAAATCCGACCTCAAAAGACACCCCTGCATCCAGACGCCCTGCGCCCTGGAGAAAGGAACCCGAGGTGCACCTACGTCCCCGAGCCCTCCAACTTACCTGCCCAGCTGTTGGTTCCTCCTGGAAGTCTTCCTGGACCGAGCCAGCAGCTGAAAACCAAAACCGAAAATTTCCATTGAAATCAACAGGGCACCCGACCTCAAAACAGCACTCTGCACCCGGCCGCCCTAGTGCCGCTGAGGGTGCCTCTTTGGTGCTAACTTGGTCCCCAACGTGCCCTGAGCTTAACCCTAGGAGCTTTGCTCCCACAACCCCGTGGCCTGCTTGCCAGCCGCCACCAACCGGAGTCCCCCTATCCTCCATAGGATAACATTGGGCCTCAACACTCTGCACCCGGCCGCCCTAGTGCCGCTGAGGGTGCAACAACAGTGCATCACTGACCCTGGGAGACCCCTGAGTCTAACCCCAGAACCCTAACTCAAAAGACCGATTACTTACCTCGAGACCGATAACTCATTTTTCCTCATAGGATAACATGGACACTTTTTCTTCCAAAAGTTTCTAAGTGTCGACTTTTGAAAACAAGAATATTCTTTAAAAATCGTACAGACTACCAAAACGTAATTACTTACCTGTTTTAAGTAAATGTCCCAGGGCTGAACCTAGGAGTCCAGCACTGGATTACAAAAGTAACGTTAAAAGTAACTTACCGGCGAATTGAATTTTCTTACATAGGGATCCATTGACTGGTTTTCTGTGAAATTTCTTCTAAGT
The DNA here is from genome assembly GCA_963921515.1 of Calotriton arnoldi. Lineage (NCBI taxonomy): Eukaryota > Metazoa > Chordata > Amphibia > Caudata > Salamandridae > Calotriton > Calotriton arnoldi. The sequence continues at coordinate 375,042 of CAWUFW010002481.1, forward strand.
GTCCACTTTTGAAATACCAAAATATTGCTTAAAAATCACAACAGTAACGAATTCCGAATTACTCACCTACTATCAGGAGAGACCTCAGTACTGCATCTTTTAGTCCAGTACCGACCATGAAAAGTAATTTTTACCGTACTTACCAGTAACTGGAAATTCCTCTCATAGGATATCATTGCCTGCTTTTTGTTGAAAAAGTTTCTAAGTGTCAATTTCTGAATCATACAAATATTCTTTAAAAATCGTACAAACTACAAAAACGTAATTACTTACCTGTTTTAAGTAAATGTCCCAGTGCTGAACCTAGGAGTCCAGCACTGGATTACAAAAGTAACGTAAACATACTTTGCTTGCAAACTGTATTTCCTTCCCTAGGATAACATTGGTAATTTTACCCAGAAAAGTTTCTAAGTGTCAACTTTTGAAATACAGTAATATTCCTCAAAAATCACTACCATAACCAAAACGCTTTTTCTCACCTGTTTACAGGAAGTGTCCCGGGACTGAATCCAAGATCCAGTCCCGTGGTTAGAAAAGTAATCCAAAAAGTAATCTATTGCATTTAACCAGAAATTTCCATTGAGCTCAATGTATAATTGTGTTTAAAATTGTGTTGCATATTGCAACAACTGTAACTATTGCATTCAAAAGTCTATTGCCAATTGAACAGTAGTTAACTAAAGCATCTCATTCTGAGAAAGTATATTTTGACACCCATTGTTGGTTCTAAAATAAAACAACTATATTTTTATATACAAACCATTGGCCTAGAGTTCAGTTCTTGAGTGTGTGGCTTCATTTGCTGACTGAGTGTGTACAACAAATGCTTTACACTGTCCTCTGATACTGCCTTACTGCTCGACCAAGCTACCACTTTAGAGAGTAAGGTTATATCTAACTTTAGCCTCTGCCAAACCTCTGGGGACTGTGGACTCTGTGCACACTGAACCTTACTTTGGTGCAGTATATACAGAGCCACTTTCTTACATTGGTGGATCAGCGGTGGGATACAAACTTGCATTGTTGGACTACTTGGTTACCATCTGATCACACGACAGAACTCTTAAATTGCCTTTAGAATTCTGATTTTTTCAAATTGGCATTTTTTACCAAATTACTAAAAGTCTTGTTAGGGCCTTGCTTAAGTCCCTTTAAAATTGTAGAAAATAAAAAGTCACTATAGTCAAGGGTAGAGGGGTTAGAACTTTTTGTTAGAATGTCTCAAGAAAACAACCCAGCTATTAGTGAAAATAATAATGACATACAGGACATGGTTGAGGAGCTCGACCTCACCCCTTATCTTCATTTGTCTTTCAAAGAGATAAGGTCCTTATGTAAACTTAAAAATATACCAATGGGCCAGCATCCAACCAAACAAGGGCTCCAGGAGCTCCTGGCTGAGTATGCTAAGGCCCACCCCTCTGAGCATGGTGATGACCACGCAGAGGAGGAAAGGAGTGAGGAGGATGGGGATGGTAATCCACCTCCACCACTTCCTAGGGAAGACAGGGTCACTGCACCCTTATTTCCAAGAGTAAACCTCTGGGGACCTAGGGGCCACCTAGGTGGTTCAGGTCCCAGAGAGGACACTGAGGATAGCCTTAGTGAGGAGGACCACCTTTTAGCAAGGTTGGCCAAAAGACTGGACCTAGAGACCAGACTCCTGGCTCTAGAGAAGGAAAGACAGGAGATGGGTTTAGCACCCATCAATGGTGGCAGCAATACTAAAACTAAGGATAGGGAGGAAACTTCTGATCCTAAAATCCCCAAAGGGATTGTCCCTAAATTTGAGGAAGGTGATGACATCACCAAATGGTTCACAGCCTTTGAGAGGGCTTGTGAAATAAGAAAAGTAAAGAAACCTCTCTGGGGGCACTCCTGTGGGAACTGTTCTCTGGTAACTGCAGAGACAGGCTTCTGACCCTCTCTGGGCCAGATGCAGGGTCCTATGACCTCATGAAGAATACTCTGATTGAGGGATTTGGGCTCACTACTGAGGAGTATAGAATTAGATTCAGGGGGCTCACAAAACCCAGACCCAGTCCTGGATTGACTTCGTAGACTACTCAGTAAAGACACTGGATGGTTGGTTAGCTGGACATAATGTGCAGGATTTTCCTGGACTTTACAATTTGTTTATGAAGGAACACATACTAAGTAATTGCACAAACGAAAAGTTGCATCAGCATTTGGTAGACCTAGGTCTAATTTCTCCCCAAGAATTGGGAAAGAAGGCAGACCACTGGGTCAGAACAAGGGTAACTAGGACATCCACTGGGGGTGACCAAAAGAAAGGGGTCACAAAGCCTCCCCAGAAGAAAGATAGTGAACCCCTTAAGGATAAAAGTAAGGAGTCCCAGGCAGCCCCCCAAAAACCTGTCCAGGAGGGTGGGCCCAAAGACACCTCACAAACTAAACCAGGGTACCAAGGTAAGAATTGGGATCCCAACAGAATATGGTGTCACAACTGTCAGAAGTCAGGACACCACACCAAGGACCCTAGCTGTCCTAAAAACAAGATCCCTAGTACAGCCCCAGGGGTGACTAGTGTAGCCCCAGGAGTTGCCAGTGTAGCTCTGGAGGAAGGGTCCTCAGATGAGGAAGTCCTCCTAGCTTTCAACTGGAAAATGGGCCCAAGAGGTAAGCTGGAGATCCCAGAGGGGAGTAGACACTTCCACCGCCTACTGGTGAATGGAATCCCAGCCACTGCCCTGAGAGATACCTGTGCCAGTCACACTGTGGTGCATGACAGGTTGGTACTCCCACACCAGTATGTCCCAGGGGAATCAAGGAGAGTAAGGGCTGTCCCAGGGGGAGTCACTGTTAGGCCTGTGGCTGTAGTGCCCCTAGTCATAGCTGGGTCCCTTAGATGGAGAAAGGTGGTAGTCAGTAAAGACCTCCCCCTTGATTGTCTCCTGGGGAATGACCACTTAGAGGTGGACCTGAGCCAAAGAGAGGCACTGGCCCAATGCCAGGCCTCACCCAAGAAACCTGGGGGGCTCAACCTGCAGTCAGTGCAGCTGAGCCCCAAAAGAGTAAAAAGGAACAGGGTAGGAAAGGTGGGCAACTGTTAGCCACAGTCCCAGAGGGCCAGGGAGATTCTATCCCAGTGAGGGAAAACTCCAGAAGTGGCCCTGGTAAAGCCCCCTAGCCAACAAGAAGACCTGACTAGTCAGGCAACTGTCCAGCCTGAGTTGGTGGCTCCTCAGCTGGCAGAACAAAGGGTGGAGGAAGGGTGCTCACTACAAAGTTTAGTGACCCCCCACCCTAAAGCAACAGGCAGACAGCCAGGACCCAAAGAGACCTGTAAGATAGCCCCTTCACTTGCCAGACAGGAGCTAAAGGTGTGGTTCTGGGCACTGACAGCTGTCAGCAGCCTCTGCTGGGTGTTAGCCTTCATGGCAGCCCTATCCTTGGCATGGTGGCCTAACCCCCTGCCAAATAACAAGCTAGGCCCCTGACCCTATTGGTCATGGTGGGGTTGCTCAAACTGTGGGTGACCTCTGTGGGTAAGCTGGGCTTTGCCCTGGCTAAGTTAGACTTTGCAGAGGTGGGCACCTCTGAACCCAAACTTAAAAGATGGGGTGAAGACACTAAAGAGCAAGGAGAGGAGCTTTGGGAATTAGGTCCTGAAACTGATGAGGTAGGCCAGCTCCCCAAAGGGACTGACCTGGACAGAAGGATATAAGGCGGAGTAGGCCCTGCAACTTTCAAACCACTTCCCCAACTCTTCCTCGCCTGAAAGACTAGACAGGCTCTCCCAGCGTTGGCTGAGTCTCCTGGCCTTTGGGCTGGGGGGCTTGTGTAGGAAAGTGGGTTTCTGTTGCAGTAACCCCCACTTTTTGCCTGATAACTGATGCACTTTTCCTTGGTGTGCCCTGGATCCCTGCCAATCAGGTACCCAGGGCCTGTGTTCCTTCCCTAAAAACTGTACTCAGCCTAAACCCAATTGGCATCTCTGGCCACAGGTAAGCCTCTGGTAAATGGTACCCTAGGTACCCAGGGCACTGTGACCAGAGAAGACCCCTAAGGGCTGCAGCACTTATTGTGCCACCCTTAGAGGCCCTGTACCCTGACACACACACACTGCCCTTGCAGGCTGAGTGTCTTGGTGCAGAACAAAACAGAGAGTCGACATGGCACACATCCCTGTGTGCCATGCCCACAAACACACTGCCCTGGCATACCTCAGTCACCCCTCTAGCTGGGTGCCCTATGCCAGTGGTGAGGGCACAGGTGCATGAGCCCTGTGCCCCTACAGTACCCAGGCCCATTCCTGGGCACTGTAAGTGCAGGGCTGCCATTCCGAGTATATGGTGCTGGGAGGTCGTCAGCACGTACTCCACAGCACCATGATGGCTGCACTGAAGACTGAGAAGTTTGGTATCAAACTCCTCAGCACAGTAAACCCACACTGATGCCAGTGTGGGATTTACTGTAAAATGCACGTCAGAGGGCAACTTAGAGTTACCCCCTGAACCTAACCTACAATCCACGTCTTGTCTGAGGGGCTGCCTAGGCTGCCACACAGCAGACATGTTGCTGGACCCCTGGGTAGAGAGCCATCCGCTCTCCCGGGCCTGCAACAATGCACGTCCTGGGTGAGGTGCTAGGCCCCTCCCCCAGGATGGGCAGGGGGAAGCTTCAAAGGCATTCCGCCTTTGTGAGCTTCCCCAGACCACTTGCTGTACTCAGCAACTGGTCCCCACCGGTTCCTCCCCATCCTGGTGGGAAGACTGGAGGGAAACACCAAGGGAGGAAAGGGGTGTGCCACCCTCTGCCAACCCCACCCCTCAGGTGGGGGAGGCGAGGTGAAGCACATCTCCGGGCTCTCGCCATCTTGAAGATGGGGAGCCCTGCCCAATCAGGACTAGGCTCCTGCCCCCTCCCACAGGAGAGTGGCAGGATAGGGGTGTACCCACCCCAGGGCAGGGACCCATTGGTCCCTGCCCTTTACCTACCTGTAACGCCCCTAAATCTAGTATTTAGGGGCACCCTGAACCTTCCTTCCTTAGATTCCCGCAACCTAAGAAGAAAAAGGACGAAAGAAGACGCCCAGCAGAGGAGACTGCAGAGAACAACTGACTTGGCCCCAGCCCTACCGGCCCGTCTGCAGTTTCCAGAGATCCTGCGCCAAAAATAGTCTTGTCCTGCAGCCAGCGACCTCCAGAACCCCAGGGAGGACTGACTGCCTTCAACAAAGACCGGATCTCCTGTGAACAGCAGCTCTGTTCAAAAGAAACACCAAACAAAGACTCCGAGCCTGCTGAGGAGAAAGAAACCCGACGCCTGGAACCACCACTGCACCCGTCGCCTACAGCCCGAGTTCAAGTGGCCCACCGGTCCCAGCGAGGTCCCCCAGCTCTCCAGAGTCCGAGTCCACCGTGGGTTGACCCCTCCAGGACTCCCCGACGTCGCCTGCAGCCTCTGCACGGAGAACCCCCAACCGCGAGTGGCCCGGTAAGGTGAAATCCGACCTCAAAAGACACCCCTGCATCCAGACGCCCTGCGCCCTGGAGAAAGGAACCCGAGGTGCACCTACGTCCCCGAGCCCTCCAACTTACCTGCCCAGCTGTTGGTTCCTCCTGGAAGTCTTCCTGGACCGAGCCAGCAGCTGAAAACCAAAACCGAAAATTTCCATTGAAATCAACAGGGCACCCGACCTCAAAACAGCACTCTGCACCCGGCCGCCCTAGTGCCGCTGAGGGTGCCTCTTTGGTGCTAACTTGGTCCCCAACGTGCCCTGAGCTTAACCCTAGGAGCTTTGCTCCCACAACCCCGTGGCCTGCTTGCCAGCCGCCACCAACCGGAGTCCCCCTATCCTCCATAGGATAACATTGGGCCTCAACACTCTGCACCCGGCCGCCCTAGTGCCGCTGAGGGTGCAACAACAGTGCATCACTGACCCTGGGAGACCCCTGAGTCTAACCCCAGAACCCTAACTCAAAAGACCGATTACTTACCTCGAGACCGATAACTCATTTTTCCTCATAGGATAACATGGACACTTTTTCTTCCAAAAAGTTTCTAAGTGTCGACTTTTGAAAACAAGAATATTCTTTAAAAATCGTACAGACTACCAAAACGTAATTACTTACCTGTTTTAAGTAAATGTCCCAGGGCTGAACCTAGGAGTCCAGCACTGGATTACAAAAGTAACGTTAAAAGTAACTTACCGGCGAATTGAATTTTCTTACATAGGGATCCATTGACTGGTTTTCTGTGAAATTTCTTCTAAGTGTCCACTTTTGAAATACCAAAATATTGCTTAAAAATCACAACAGTAACGAATTCCGAATTACTCACCTACTATCAGGAGAGACCTCAGTACTGCATCTTTTAGTCCAGTACCGACCATGAAAAGTAATTTTTACCGTACTTACCAGTAACTGGAAATTCCTCTCATAGGATATCATTGCCTGCTTTTTGTTGAAAAAGTTTCTAAGTGTCAATTTCTGAATCATACAAATATTCTTTAAAAATCGTACAAACTACAAAAACGTAATTACTTACCTGTTTTAAGTAAATGTCCCAGTGCTGAACCTAGGAGTCCAGCACTGGATTACAAAAGTAACGTAAACATACTTTGCTTGCAAACTGTATTTCCTTCCCTAGGATAACATTGGTAATTTTACCCAGAAAAGTTTCTAAGTGTCAACTTTTGAAATACAGTAATATTCCTCAAAAATCACTACCATAACCAAAACGCTTTTTCTCACCTGTTTACAGGAAGTGTCCCGGGACTGAATCCAAGATCCAGTCCCGTGGTTAGAAAAGTAATCCAAAAAGTAATCTATTGCATTTAACCAGAAATTTCCATTGAGCTCAATGTATAATTGTGTTTAAAATTGTGTTGCATATTGCAACAACTGTAACTATTGCATTCAAAAGTCTATTGCCAATTGAACAGTAGTTAACTAAAGCATCTCATTCTGAGAAAGTATATTTTGACACCCATTGTTGGTTCTAAAATAAAACAACTATATTTTTATATACAAACCATTGGCCTAGAGTTCAGTTCTTGAGTGTGTGGCTTCATTTGCTGACTGAGTGTGTACAACAAATGCTTTACACTGTCCTCTGATACTGCCTTACTGCTCGACCAAGCTACCACTTTAGAGAGTAAGGTTATATCTAACTTTAGCCTCTGCCAAACCTCTGGGGACTGTGGACTCTGTGCACACTGAACCTTACTTTGGTGCAGTATATACAGAGCCACTTTCTTACAGTGTCTACTTGATTTTTTACTTGGTCCAGGCGGGCCGCCATCCCATCCAGTTTAGAGTCTATGTTTTTAAGGTTGGATTTCATCTCTAGGAGCAGGCTACGTAGATCTTCGTTTCCCCCCTCTGTTTCTTCCACTACCCCATTCTCATTATCTGGGTCCGGGTCTGTCTCAGCCTGCCAGGTGTGCCTTTTGTTCTCAAATGTCAGTTTTGTTTGCTTTGCGTCGTTTTTTCCCCATTTTCTTTTTTTTTTTTGCACCAGGCGGCGTTTGTTGGGTATTACAAGGTTGGCACCGGGTTACTGGTGTCTTCGCAGCGTGCTCCTCTCGGGCCGGCGCCCTCGTATGTTGTGTTTCTTAGTTCGATTTTATTTTTCGTGTGGGCTTACACAGCTTCGAGTGTTCCTTACCGGAAGAATTGCTTTACAGTGCAGCGTCAACTGAGTATCTGAGCACTGGCGCAGTTGTTGTTTTCTTATCTCCCCTATGTAGGGCCTTTTTTATGATTTCTAGGGCACCTCTCTACTATGCAGCAGGTGTCTTTTCTTACAGCTATACGTCACCTCTTTATTCCAGGGCTTGCCCCCAGCTTTCGTTATATGGTAGCGCTATGAGCTCACAGCTCCTTCACACAATGTAGGGTCTCAAATTACCACATTCACTGTGCCTCCTTGCCCCTGCACATCTTGTTGCTGTTTAGAAGTGCAAATCCTTAGCCACACGGCCCCGGTAGTGATCCTCTCTACTCTCCCGGCTGCAGTATCTCGCTCGTGTACCGCTTCGCCGATCCGGGCCGCGCCTCCTACCGGCAAGCCCCTTGAAGCCGCGTGCTGCGTGTGGCGAGTGTGGCAGGCCAATTTCACCCTCTTCTGCCTATATAATTCGCAAAGCAGGGCCAGGGGAGGTCCGATGGCCAGCCTTCACCCGGTCGCGCCCGGCCGTCTCCGGATCGGCACAGGCCGCCCACGTATGCAGTCCTCCAGCATCGCCCTCGTCCGGAGCAGGCACTCAGCCGACCGGGGGGTGTGCGCCACCGGCGGCTCCCACCACTTCCCTCTCCTTACTTATTGGGGCTGGTGCTCACTCCAGGCGGTGGGTCTCACGACGGGTTCACCCCTCCGTCTTCCACGGATCTGTGAGCGACTCGAGCAGCCGGGCTTCCGCCGACGCACGAGTCACGCAAGGCCTGTTTCACCGCTCCGTTTTCCAGCCAGATTGGAGGCTTCAAGACGACTTTGGATGTGGCGTTTTCGGGCGTATGTACTGCGCGGCACTCTTCTGTGTTGTGTGACGTGCATTTTCCGTTTCTACAGTCGCGTTGACATCAGGATACTGGACGGATTCCGTCTCGGCCGGCAGAGCCCTCTCAACGAGCGGCCATCTTGCTGCTCGGCGAGACCACGCCCCCCGAGCCATATACAATACTTGAAGGGGTTGAGCTAAGCATCCTGTTTTATTTAATGAGTTAAAGTGTGGTTAACACTCTCCCTCCATTTTACTAGAATTGGGACGAGTAAGGGTTCTCAGTAGCGGCTCCTCGAGGGAGTGCTGCGGGGCGGTGGGGCGGGGCGGGGGAGGGGCAGGGTGGGGGGGTAGTAAACTCCGGAATACGGGTGAACGGAGTTGAGTAACTAAATAAATAAATAAAACGAATTACATTGCGTGCTGCATCGCCGATTTGGCGTTGCAGCGCACGCAATGTAATTCGTTTTATTTATTTATTTAGTTACTCAACTCCGTTCACCCGTATTCCGGAGTTTCCTTCCCCCCCACCCTGTCCCTCTCCCGCCCTGCTCACCGCCCCGCAGCACTCCCTCGAGGAGCCGCTACTGGGTTCAATTTAGTGGAATTGCGTTTACCAGCTGGCAGTCCGCCCATGAGTTGTTGTTGATTTAGATAAATTGTTTATAAATGATCAACCCCGACATCTGCTGCATGAGCTGGACCTTTCTTCGGATAGTAAAGGTGTAACATGCACAAACCTTGGCCACTTCAATCATGTTCACGCTAGTGATTTCATTATTTAGTATTCAAATTGATGAGTAATAAAGCAGCAATTTAGCATTTGAACTCTGCCGCACTTATATCCCCAGTTAAATCAAAACACATGTAAAGACCTGTCAAAAAAACTATCATACAAGCCTGATGAGAAATGACATTATTATTGCACATTGATTGTTATTAGCTAAATATTTCCTATTTGACATATATTAACATTTGAAAGGGAAACAATTTTCAGTGGGTTCAGTTTAGCAGAAGCGAATATGTAAAGTGGCATGTTACCAAAACACAACCTGACATATTGTGCTTAGTACAAACAGCTTCTAAGGGCCTTTAGCTTCCATTAACGTGATATTGCGTCAGTGTTAGCCTAAGTTCACGGCAGTGTGCAGATGTCTTGCTGAAGCAAGCATTAAATGCTTGTGTTGTTTTGTAAAAGCTGCAAATGCATGGATTTCCATTTCTCTGTTCACGTTAAACCTCGATGTCCTCTGGTTGCCAGACGGCCAAGTGAGATGGCAAAGTGTAACACATCAAAATCGCTCAAATCAGGTATTTCAATACACTAATTAAATACGGCAAAACGTGAAAGTTTGACCGCAAATTACATTGCCTCATTTTTGAATACTCTGTGAACATAAAAGACAAATTTGTTTTTCCAGCTGGGTCTTTTGCTCTGGTTATTTACGGTTTCTCTTTTTTTCTAGTTGCACGACTTTCTTTTCTATATGGTGTGTGGGCCTGTGTTGTCTCCATTTTTACTCTCTCTATAAGAACAAAAGTCCTCAACTAATAGTACCAGCTGTCTCATTTTTCCATTTTTCATTATTCCAAGAGGTGAGTGGAAAGACAAGAGAAGCAATTCCATGACTGTTCTGGTGATGGGCATTCGATTCCTCCATGCTGCAAGCTGAGATGACACATTCCAAATCTGTATCACTGTAATAAGCGATTTAAAAACAATGATAGCGATTTCCATGGTCTAGATCATTTATACGTTTTAAATTACAATATTCTCACTAGTGCATAGTGTCTAGCTTATACCAGTAGTTCATTATAAAAGCAACATAGAAAATTATGCATTGCCTACACCTTACTAATAGCCCTCTTAGCCACACCCTTCCTGTCCAAGGAGAAGACAGAGAGAAATAACAAAAATCCATGCCTGCGGATTCCAGGATTAGGAATGGACGACCACATTATACGCGATTCAACAAAATGCTGAAAATGTGTCCTGATAATGGGAAAAAGCTCCTGAGTAAGAGTGGTGGAAGGTGGTGACTCCAAAATGAAAACAGATAATACCTAAAAAAAACACTTAGGACCTCATTCTGGGAAAACACTGGGCCCGATTCACAAAGGCAATCTTTACGTCCGCAGTCAGGCCGGAATCTCCGGCTTTGGCTGTACTCCCCGCACCTGGGCCATACTCTCTGGCTAGAGCCGTACTCTCCGGCTTGGGCCGTACTCTCCAGCTCGAGCCGGATGAAGTGTAATCAATGGGCCGGGATGCATTTTTTACAAAAAGGAGCATTAGGAATGTGTGATAAATGGTAGAGGAGGTCATGAAAATCAGTTTGGGCAGGAAAAAGGGTGTGACCGGACACTACATCATGTCCCAGAAAAGTTTGCTCCTTTGCATCATGGTACATGCAGTCCACAGTTTGCGCACCCCTCTGTGTTGACTGCAGTGTCACTATTAGAGTATGGCTCTAGCCGTAGAGTACGGCCTGGGTATGGAGAGTACAGCCAAAGCCGGAGATTCCGGCCCGACTGCGGACGTAAAGATACGACTCGTAAATGACCTCTGTGAATACCAAAAGTCGTAAAGTTAGACTTTTGCCTCAGATTGCCTTTGTGAATCGGGCCCACTATCTGTTCTGCCAGGTCATATGCAGCATATATGAGCAAAAAGGGGTATATTTTATATTTTGTTGTTGTTTTTAACATATTGTATATGAAAGTTTATGTTACATAAAAAGCGAGGAATAGAACTTTCAAATCACAATATCAAAATATATATAAAGGTTCATTTCAGCATTTCATGATTAATTTAACACATCTTTAGACTCTGTAATGCCTTCCAATTTTTCAGTCAAGATGTGACTTATTTCTCACATCTCACTGAAGTGTGGTACATGGCAAGATGGTTCTGTGAATAGACTAGGCTGCAGTGGCACATTGGAGTCTCTATCTCTTGAGAGTACACAATAGAAAGGGTGCATACAAAAGGTGGGATGCAGCCACCAGAGATTTAAGTGGTCCTTTTTTAACTGTATCAGATATGATTACATTATTACAATCATGGGCATTTTAATAAGTTAATTTTGATCCCAGGCACGCACAAAAACACTATTAATCCTTGTAAAAAGTTGTTTTTAATGCAGTTAGAAGGAGATTATGGTTTTATTTGCTGGCAGTCTTTGTCCATTTTCATTAAAGCTTATAGTCCTGATTTTGCAGCCAACCCGTATACTATGAGCAGGCCTGGGGCTTTTTCAAATCTGAAAAATAATAGTTCAAGAACACAGGCGCATTTTTAGTTACTGGCAGATACAAAGAAACATTTTTAGAAAATAATTATCTTTCTTGTTTATTAGATGTGCACAGCTATGAGCTTGTACACTGGTGAATCGTAGTCTGTATGGTGGTTGGGTTGGTTTAAGTGGCACATTTCACTAGTTTTAGTTCACCTTCGCTGGTGTCCTCCTCTATCAGAGATGGCTCATCCTCATTCTCACCAAAACTCAGCAATGGACAGCCAGATGTCTGCATGTTCATATGATGTCAGTTTGAAGACAATCCAATGGAAAAGGTGACACAGCATTAGGTTGTCCAAGGTGCATCTGCTGCAAGCTAGTTATGGGTATATTCTATGTCCCATCTGGCCATTTCCGGAACATGGTGGAGCCCTTACTTCTTTGCTTCGTGTGTCTTGGTGAAGAGTTTGGATGTTGGTTGCAACCCAATGTTCAACAGCATTTGCCACAGTAGTGACAAAAGTCATTCACCTTTCCCACTCTTACTAGCCTTGTTGAGATCCTTCCTCACAGGCATTCCCTCTCACAGTGAAACCCACCAATACTCATGATCTGCAAGCATCTGCCGTGATGCCTCCACAATAATAAACTCCCACATATATAGGGATATTGTGTCAAACAAGCCAGTACTCACCTAATTCTGAAAGATCTCACACATTGACATAAAGTTAAGACAAATCTTGTGTCAGGTTGTTCAGAAGTAGCTCTACACATGCCCATCCACATTGCCATATTGTGTAAGATTTTACAATTCTTTCCCACACAGCAGACAGCCATTCACAGACCGCCTTGATGGTGGTCGGGGGAAAGCAGCTGTCATAGGGCGGTACAGAGAAGTTTCACCGCCGACCGAATTACGAGTTGGCTTTTCGAAGAGCAGACCATGGTGATAGGACCGCCTGCTTCGAGTCGGCGGAATCAAACAATTTGAGGTGCATACTCACCCATTTCGTTTTCTTCCCTTCAGTCTCATCATGGGTCCCTTTCTCCAGTCCCCCCTTCACAGCAGCATCTTGACCCAGAAGAAAACAACCCTTTTGCAGCTGAAATCCAGGTACTTCCGTTTTGTACTATTTACCCATTGACTGGACTGGGCACATATGGTCCCAACTCCAGCAATGGGTAGTAGGGATATTTTCACAGGTGTCATGCATATGCTTATATTCAACATTTGGGAGTACCGCGGGCAGACCGCCAAACTCATAATCAGGTCCTAAATCACTTCAGTGTTTCAAATCCTATCAACTCCTACTTTTTTATTTTTTTGACTGAAACGTCTCGGGGGATCAGAAACTTAAGGTTGGAGGGTTGTAGTCTGGAATCTTGGGTATAAAACATTGGCCTACCATAATATCAGAGGGAAATTATCGAGGACCAAAATATTGCAGCGGTAAGTGCAAACAGGTAAGTATAGATTGACTATTCTTAGCTGCACATCTACGCCTCTAGAAGATATTGTCAACGTACATGTATGTGGCGCTAAATATAGTAAACCTACACTTGCTTATAGATACTTACCTTGTTGATATTCTGTCCTCAATATTTTTCCTATGATATTATGGTAGGATGATATTCCCTACTCAATATTCTGTACCTCCTCCACGTGGGGGCCATTTAAACTTTCATGAGTCATTAAAAGTTTATATTTTTTGAATGAAGTAATTTGAGCTCAAATGTAATAGTTCAAAACTTTCTACATGTAACACATATCTCAGAAATATCAGCATTGTTCAGTGATTTCAGCATTTCTTAAGAGTTTCTGCGTCCCTCAGGAGTTTTCCACCATCTCATTGCAGTCCTTTCTTATCTACACCCTACTAAGTTAGGAGCCCAGCAGCGGCTACAAGTCCCCTACATCCACTTACACCTAACCACCCTGGGCAATGCAAAACACCTTTGTGCTGACAAACATAAATGATAGCCTTGCCTTCTCACGTTGGTTGGTGTAGGTGAACAGCACCCTTACCTTGAGCACCTTAATGACTATGCCAGTAAGATATCTGTATATAATTAAATTTGTATGAAATATAATTCAGTGCATCCACTCGTATATTGGACACTTGCGGCCCATTTCACAGCAGAAAGTCATAAACCATATCTATACACACACTCCTACAAACAAGTGTAGATTTACAACTTTTGAGAACTCACAAAACACTGCAATAATACACCCAAAAAACCTACACAAGTAATAGGTTTTCAGGTATACCACTGTGAAAATTGTGACGTTTTTACACATTGAAAGTCCCATAATGCAGAACTGTATGCACAGTACACTTTTACATTGGAGAAGCCAGTGCGTGTGTGCGATTTCAAATTTTTTCTTTTGCTTTGATTTCTCTAGTAGGGATGTTTTCCCCTTGGAGAAGCCCCTAGGAGTACACCAGTTTGAGGCATTTCATTTCCGTACCATCCTGAAAAGGGATTTGCTTCTGCCTTAGCTGAGGTACATCTCTGACCATTTCCCAGGTGGGAAAGTGTCAGAGTGGAGTTTATGAATATCCCTAAACCCACAAGTTTTGGGGCTTTTACAAAATCTCACAACAAACCATGGGCCATATTACCAAGGAAGTGGCGGAGAGAGGCGTTAGCCATCTTGGCTTAACGCCTCTCTCGCCACTTTCGAAAGCATAAGCTGCACCATATTAACAAGGATATGGTGCAGCCTGGCGTTCCTCTGCGATGGCGCTAAGTTACACAACATAGCGCCAGCGCAGGCACCCCTGCACCACAGTGCAAGGGTGTCTGCGAGCAGGAGGTTTGTTTATGTGTAGGAAGGAGTTCCTTCCTGCACATAAACAAACCTAAAATGCCATTTTGTAACTTTCATGTGTGCTGCTTCGTGCAGCACACATGGAAGTTACAAAATGGCACTTTGAAAAACGGTTTGTTCATGTACAGGAAGGGACACCTTCCTGTACATGAACAAACCATGGCATTTTGCTTTTTCCATGTGTGCTGCACAAGGCAACACACATGGAAAAAGCAAAAACGAGGAGGAATAAAGCATTTCTCCTCGTTTCGCCACCTGTAAGACCAGGATTTTTCTGGTCTTAAGTCCGGCGCTGCCACCGTTTATCGCCAAACTTGATAATAGGTGGCAGCGTCGACTTCAATGGGTGTTGCGGTGGAACGCCCACCGCAACACCCACAGCACGCCCCCTTTCACGCTAAGTTTAGCGTAAAAAGTGCCCTATTATCAAGGCAGCGTTAAGCCACTTAATGTGGCATTAAGCCACGTTAAGTGACTTAACTCTGCCTTGATAATAGGGCGCTGACCCTATCGCCACCACGACGTCACAAAAAGTGACGTTGTGGTGGCGATAGGGGCTTGATAATATGCCCCCATGTCTTGATCTTGCCACGCCCCAGTAGCGGCCCGTGCAGGTAAGCGCGGTAGGGCGGGGTGGGGTGGTGTGGCAAGCGCAAGGTAATTGGTTTCATTTATTTATTTTACATTCCCTATCCGGTCGTTTGTCACTTTCAGCCCCCGCCCTCACCCCTTACCTGCCCACCGCCCCACTGCACTTACCTGCATGGGCTGCTACTGCCACTCTCCAACCATTATGTGGAATTTTCTTCTGCATAATATTATAAAACTGTGAGATCATATTTTGCTGCAGTAAATAGATCTACTTCTGGAAGATCACCTTTTGTGAATGCTTTGCAGGTGTAGACACAGATCTTTTCTAACATAATTGTGATCTTATGCTCGAAAATGCACAATGGCTGAGGGAGAACTCAAATATAGTTGACTGATCCTGGACACTCATTTATAAACATCTCTTCAATTTACTGCAGCACATCTACCAACCCCAAACCTTGGGATTGGTGGGAGGGCAAACGTTGAATTCATATTAGGTGTAATGTAATGACCTTGTCTTCGTTGTAGCTGTTTTTACGTGCCCCAAGTTTGGCTATACTTGGAGACATCAGGGCATTTAAACCCTGGCAGTGTATGTATACATTTATAGAGCATTGAAGGCTTAACCATAAACATAGATAGAATTATGGATGGGTAGCTGTCAATAATTGGGTTGTCTTCCACTAAGGTGTTTCAAGTGACAGCAAATTGACAATGGGAGCACTCAAGTTGTCTACAATGTGACTTGGAACTCATAGATGGAAAACTAGATTTTATTGACAACTAACCATCAACAATTTATGTTGTGTATGGTCATTCTAAATCCACCTCTGCTACTCAGATCAGCAGCACAGTGTAGAGGAATCATGGGGGAGTAATGCACAACATGACCTAACCTCACTCAGCCTCCACTTAAAAGTACTTGACGTTGTACCACCCACCACAGCACCCTCAGGCAAATCCTCCTCTCCCAATCCAATCCAATTTTATTGTAACAGCAACTTGATTCCTGGGTTTGTGTGTAACAGTTCTTCAATGTTATTATCACGCACCAGTGAAGAAGATAGATGTGCGATGATGGTATCGACCAAGGAATGACAGGGACTTGTAGGTATGGCTGCTTGCAAGGAAGAAGAAAAGACAAAGGCAAACCACCAAACGAAACAACCTAATTCATTTGGACGCTGCCCCAAGATTACAATAAAGGTCAACGGTTACCCCATAACTTTTATTATAGACAGTGGTGCGTTAATTAACATCATGCCTGTCTAAACGTTTAACAGCCTGTCCCCTGTGCCTCGCCTCAACCCGTTGAACACAAAGGTATACACAAGCCCTGCCATTAATGTCAATACTGTCAATATATTGAACTTACGCTTTATTAGTTAGACATGATTTTGCCTGGTGTATAATTATTATTCCTTCCTAGATGACTTATTGTATTTTACTATTTGTTTATATTGTTTATGAAAGGGAAATGTTGTGTTGTGTAATAGAATTGTGAGGGGTTTTGTTTTATATCATGGCTTTCCAATGCGGTTGTCATGACACTGATGATCTGAAAGGTTGGTAACAGATGGAGCTGTGTCTGCCTGGGGTACATTTGCCTTTATATCTCACTTTCAATAAAGCATACTTTTAATCTTTAATTGACTTAAACACTTTAAAAAACTGAGTGGGGAATATAGGTGATTTGAGATTTGTGATTGTAATCAAATCTGTTGCTGTTTTCTTCAAACAATGTCATTCAATAACCTAGGAATTTTACACTCAAAACATGGGCCAAAAGAGGGCAAGGCAGAAGCAGCAGCATAATTAGTTTCACCTGATTCTACTGACCTACCACAAGAGCAGCATACTCCACCAATGTCAGCTTCTCTACAGAGCTTTGTATCACTCTCCCAAGTCTATTTTAAATTTTGACCTGAAATCAGATACCTCTTTATGCACATGTGCAGGTTTAGCTCAAACAATTTAAGTTGGTTTTAATCCTGTTATGGATGCTATTTCAGAGTCTTTTTTTCAAGTGTGCCTATGAGAGAGCTTGATGCATATCTTCCTTCCTCTGCTCCTTTAAATGTGAGATCTAATGACAATTCTGTTCCAATGGTACCAATGGTCGATACACGTTTGTATCTATCAGCAGTCCATTTATTTCATGCAGGTGGTGAATTAATATTATCAAAATGTACCCAAGCTGGTAATTCATTCTGATTCTTCAAGATGTAGGTCCAGTGCCTGAAGTTTCAATGCTTAATGTTATTGTTGATGCAGGCTACATTTCAAGGTATGTTGCAAGCCCAGGTGCTGGTAAACAACCAGCAAGCCAAACAAATCAACCTCTTAGAGAGTATAAGCACCAGGAAAGAGTATAGAGCTAAGGAGGATACAATGATGTTTCCGGCAATTTCACACTCTAAATTGTGCTCAACAACAAACAAAATCTTGAAACAGCTATCTTTCCAATTGCCCAGCCTCAGTATATAACATTGGTGATAGATAAGGAATAATAGGTTATTGTCAAACTTCAGTCTTTCCAACCAATGCCATTGAAAGAGGAAAAGATCCCCATTTTGTAAGAAGCACATATTGAATACCAATTTGGGCAAGCCCACAAAGTGTCTATCTAAATTTGTTTTTGAAATACAGCCGTAAATGTGTTGGGGAGTACTGGAAAAGTTTCTGCATTTTTTAATCAGTTGCCAGTTTCCTGCCCGCTGTGACCTCAATTAGTAAAGTTGGACCAGTTGAGACAGAAAAAGGAAAAGTTAGTGTTAAGAAATCGGAAATATAAGGAAAAGGAAAAGAATTGTAAAAATGGATTTAAGGCTTAAGGACAACCGGGCCATTCTAACAACAACTGCCACCTTAGATTTGAAGACTACAGATCTCCTATACTTTAAGCCATAGAAAAAGGGGAGCGTAAATCTAAACTTCACCCTTTGAACTGATTTAAATTTTTAGCAGCCTTTCAGGGCAATATGGATTTGGAAAAATTAGTTCTAGAGATTTGAAGCTTGTGAGCTTTAATGTGGTCAAAGGATATGAAGTTATGAGAATTCAATTACATTCCAAATTGGTGGTGACTGCTCTCCAGGAAGCAATGGGAGAGCTATGTGCTTTCAGCATAGAGCTACGTGAAGCCCCTCAGTAGATCATCAATACAAATCAAAATAATTATGTGCAAGCACCACAATTTTTAACTAAACAAGATGGCTTGTCTTTTACTCAGGTTGAGTTGCCTGACTTTTTATGAAAAAGCCTTGGCAAAATAAGAAGCAATATAAGGCAGATCATATCCCCTAGGAAGAAAAATCAAACATCAATACAAATCGATCTGATTGAAAACATAGTTTATCAGACACCCTCTTTGTTTAGGTGAAATACTCAGTATAATAGCTGTTCAAGAGGTCATGGTCGGATACGTGATTTTTCTTAGGTGCCATGGCAATCTGTACCCGCAAGTATTCCGATAAAGAATATTCATGGTTATCAAAGGATAATGAATTTACAATCTCAAGATATAAATTTAGAGAAATATTTCATATTGTTTTTTCAGAAGAGAAGGTTGCAGAACAGCTCCCCAATTTGATAGGTACGTGGCCTGTGTAAAAAGAACTAACTGAGGTCACTCATCAAAAGGCCAGATAATTTTGGTGTCAGTACTTTTTGCGAAGGATGTTTTAATGTTAGAAACAACTTGCATATAGCTATTACCATGTTTAATACTAGTAAAAAAATCCTATTGTGATTCCTTCTCAATAGCTTTCTTGAATGTTATATACCTGCAAATGCGCCATTTTTTGAGGATGAATAGAAGAAGTTGATCAAGATTTGTTTTATCTGCGATGTTGTTTTCTTACATTGATATTGCTAAAGGCAGGCTATTTTAATCTAAAAATGCCATTATGTCATTTGGACGAACTAATGCAAGACCAGTTGCTAATGTACAGAATGTCAAACTCAGTGTCAGCTGTAGGTAATAAATCTGGTAGAACCAACCAGGTACTGCTGATCTTAATTCAGCACAATTTAATTAATTTTAACGGCAACTTTAAGGATGATAGTCCACCCACAGCAACTTTTCAACATTGCAAGCGAGTAGCCCCAATAGATTTTTTGTTTATCCCATTAGATTAGTTTAAATTCATTAGAGATTTCAGGGTACTTTGCCTACAAGCCAGCAATCATTTTGCAATTGAGATAACCTTGAGAGGAAATTAATTAAAGAGAGCGAAGGCAATTTTGCAGTTAAACTTGGTACATTACCATAGAATATGTGTCACAATTTCTGAAGACAACCTTCAGCAACTGTTTAAGATTAAAACTGAAAAGCTGCTGATAAGCTCCTTTGGTTCCTGTAATGTAAAATGGTACAACAAGTCTTGCATTGTTTGAAAGCTGATTTTAATCCTTGAACCACCTCTAGGATGACTAGAACTAGGTTTCTATCAGGGTAGTTCGATCAGAAGTGTTTTGATCTGAGAAAGGAACTAAATAGGGTGCATTGTAAATTGTATAAAGACAAACGCGATGCCTGCAAGTTGAGTTCTTAGAAAAAACAATATCATGCCCTACTTGTGCAAATGAAACAGACGTTCTTTTAGTATAATGGGTCTATAATATACAAAGCAATAGCTCAAGCTATTTCAACAAATTCTGGCATCTGGTAAATATTAACTTAAAGGTATGCCCAGAAAGTTTGGAGACTCGAGTATTGAAAGTACAATGGATCGGATTCATATCAGAACTATTTAAAACCCCTCCATTTAAATCTAAAATTTTACATAATGAAAAATATTTTTCTAAATTAATACTGCTGCAGGAAGTAGGTTTTATAGCTAAGATAATTAGTAATATGAAATCCTTATGGGCAGGTTGCCCGGACAGTCTTCCAACTACACTATTTAAGGCTGATCCCATTTGGTGTGCCGGAATACTAAGTCCTTTTTTGAGAGTTGGGCATTTGGCTCCGGTATTATACCATGAGAACAAGGTGGTTTCATAAACAATTAGTCTATGATTGACCATTGCATGGTACTCTGGTCGGCAGCCAGAAGATCCATTGAAACATTGGAAAATTATGCTGTTTTGTGGATTTCCAGGCCGTTTTTGGCCTGGTAGATGGTAACTTTCTATCGAAAAAAACTTCAGGGTACCAATAATCCCCAAGACTTGCTGTTTTAGATACAACAGTTACATTCTAGAAATTCGGTGCAGGTATATTTGAATGGGAATGGAATTTTACCTGATGGCAGCGGTTGGTGCCTCTTAGCACCCTTGCTCTTTAGCCTCTTTTTCTCAGATCTTCCTAGTTTTTTCCTGAACATAAACTCATTCTCTTTGAAAAGGGGTGAGGTTCACATACCATGCATTATGTACGTGAATATTTTGAACCTTATGGACTACACCCTTGTGGGTTTACAAAGAAAAACCACAGCCCTTAATTAATACTGTACTGTCAACAGATTAATTATTAATGTAGAGAAGCCTACGGCACTGATCTTTTCTAAGCAGGCAGAGAAGTTGCCTGGTTTCTTAATGATGTTTTATTAGAACAGATAAGAGTCTACAAATACCTTGATCTTCACTTTGCAGAAAATGTACAATGAGATAAAAATTTAGCCATCTTTACTTTCCACAACTAATGGCCTTAAAAGGTTTGATACACAATTAGGTGGCCGCTCTGTAGAACCATAAAAAAGGCGTTTTTGAGGGAAACTAAAAATGTAAGCTCTCCGTGGTGTAGATTTATTGGTGTTGGATACCAGAGTGAACTGGGAACATCTTGAAAGCCTGAGTTTAAAAATACTCTTGACATTGCCAGCATAATTCCGTGAAACAGACTTTAAGGCTAGGATTGGGCTTGTCTTCACGGGACTTAATGATGCAATCACATGCCTTAAGATTTTTATGCTTGTTAATCTGTGCAAACACACTCTCAATGGGTAAAATAAAATAAAAAACATTTTGAGTGAAAGGGTTGTAGACAGAAGTCAAGCTATCAATAGAAGCTATCTGTCTTTTAAGACATCTGTGATGAATTCTTTTGATGAGATAGTATGCGAAGGGGTTTATCCTTATTTGTCACAAATCCCTGATTAATATATATGGAATCAAATTTCATAAATCAGAAAAGGGATTGGTCCAGTCTGGAGAAAAATATAACTCAGAGGAAAAATTGCAGAGATTAATGAATGTGGTGTATGTGACATGGAAGTTAATAACTGTATATTCAAACTTTTTTTAGAACCCATTTATTTTTAGAAGAGAGGAAAACATATCGTCCGTCCCATATCTGGGAAATATAGGCTCATAAATCGATCGGAAGACAGGTCACTTTATTTAAAATGAAATACTTAGGGGCCGATTACGATGGCGGTCGGAAAAGCATTCCGACCGCCGTGGTAGCGGAAATTAACCGTCCGCATGTACCGCGGGAAAACTGGCGGTCAGATTAGGACGTGCGGAGCAGGTGAAAATCCGTCCGCGGCGATCAGATTTGATGCGGAAAGACCCAAAACCGCCGCACGGCCAGCGGATTGACCGCACGTGAAATTATGATACGATTGCGGTGACAGCGTAACGATCAGTTGTTTCCGACCGCCGCGATCGCAACCATTGATGAATGGGAGAGCCGGCGGAAGGGCTGCTGTATTCCGACCGCCGCGGTTGTTCCAGAAGAGTAATGGTGGTCGAAAACAACCACACAACAAGGCCACCAAGTATGGCCAGTAATCTGGCTCAGCCACAAAAAACACCTAACATACCCCAATTACACATTCCCATGGCAAGTAAAAAATACAAATCCCAGGTCAACCCACACAACACACCTGACATGAATACTCCATTTTGACCCACCCACATAGCTGAGTATAAAACCAGCCCCTTCCCTGACCAGAATCCTTTGCACAACTCCACAACTGAAGGGCCCAAACCCACAGCACAAAGGAGAGGCAAATCTGCACACATCACACCATCACAACCACACACACACACACACATCACCACCACCACCTTCACACCTGCACCTTTAACCCATTTGCACATCACACACCATGTCACAGAAGAAAATGCCCAAATTCACTGACAATGAGTTGTCAGTGATGGTAGATGAGGTAATCAGAGTCGAACCACATTTGTTTGGAAACCTGGTCCAACAGACACCATTAGCCACCAGAAATCAAATGTGGGCAAGGATAGTCAACAAGGTCAATGCAGTAGGGACCATCCCGCGCACCCAGAAGGAGATCAGGAAGAGGTGGAATGACCTCAAGACTAAGGTGAAAGAGCGTAACAACAAGAACCGGAAGCTGGCTCAGAGGACTGGCGGTGGCCCTCCCATTCCACTATGAACATTCACCGTATGGGAGGAGAAGGTGCTTGCCATACTGCATCCAGAGAGTCTCACAGGAATACCCGGGGGAGTGGAAGCTGGTAAGTACCAACAAATGGCTATCATTACATTGCTATGTACTGTCGCACAACTACAAAGCAACACCTCCTAGGCCCAAATGCACTCATGTGCACCACACTCTCCTCAACACATGTCTCACAGATCTAACATTTACTACCTCTGATTCACCCCAAAGGTAGGTAGCAACATTTCCATGGGGGCATGTGTACAGACAGCCAGCACTACAACTCCCACCAGGCACCCTAGTCCCAAAGCTGAGCAGGATGGAGCACTCCCCCCACCCCCAACCATGTGTCAGCCATTGCATTGCTCTCTTAAAACTCACAGGTAGGTAGCCATCTTAACAGGGAGGTGGTGTTTGTGGGTGGGAAGCCAGCACTACAACTCCCACCAGGCCCCCTTGTCCCACAACTCAGCAGGATGGAACACCCCCCACCCAGAACCATGTGTCAGCCATTGCATTGCTCTCTTCAAACTCACAGGTAGGTAGCCATCTTAACAGGGAGGTGGTGTTTGTGGGTGGGAAGCCAGCACTACAACTACCACAAGGCCCCCTTGTCCCACAGCTCAGCAGGATGGAACACCCCCCACACCCAGAACCATGTGTCAGCCATTGCATTGCTCTCCTCAAACTCACAGGTAGGTAGCCATCTTAACAGGGAGGTGGTGTTTGTGGGTGGGAAGCCAGCACTACAACTCCCACCAGGCCCCCTTGTCCCACAACTCAGCAGGATGGAACACTCCCCACCCAGAACCATGTGTCAGCCATTGCATTGCTCTCTTCAAACTCACAGGTAGGTAGCCATCTTAACAGGGAGGTGGTGTTTGTGGGTGGGAAGCCAGCACTACAACTCCCACCAGGCCCCCTTGTCCCACAGCTCAGCAGGATGGAACACCCACCACACCCAGAACCATGTGTCAGCCATTGCATTGCTCTCCTCAAATTCACAGGTAGGTAGCCATCTTAACAGGGAGGTGGTGTTTGTGGGTGGGAAGCCAGCACTACAACTCCCACCAGGCCCCCTTGTCCCACAGCTCAGCAGGATGGAGCACTCCCCCCCAGCCAGAAGCATGTTGCAGACATTGCATTGCTCACATTCACCTAACAGGTAGGTAGCCATCTTAACAGGGAGGGGTGTTTGTGGGTGGGAAGCCAGCCCTATAACTCCCACCAGGCCCCCTTGTCCCACAACTCAGCAGGATGGAACACCCCCACACCCAGAACCATGTGTCAGCCATTGCATTGCTCCCTTCAAACTCACAGGTAGGTAGCCATCTTATGCTCTCTTGTCCCACCCCTGAGCAGGATGGAACACTCCCCCATCCAAGAGCCATGTGTAGCCTATTCCCTTCCTCTGCTCCACTTCACAGGTAGGTAGCCATCTTAACAGGGAGGTTGTGTGTGTTGGTGGGAAGCCAGCACTACAACTCCCACCAGGCCCCCTTGTCCCACAGCTCAGCAGGATGGAACCCCCCCCCCAGAACCATGTGTCTGCCATTGCATTGCTCTCCTCAAACTCACAGGTAGGTAGCCATCTTAACAGGGAGGTGGTGTTTGTGGGTGGGAAGCCAGCACTACAACTCCCACCAGGCCCCCTTGTCCCACAGCTCAGCAGGATGGAACACCCCCCACACCCAGAACCATGTGTCAGCCATTGCATTGCTCTCCTCAAACTCACAGGTAGGTAGCCATCTTAACAGGGAGTTGGTGTTTGTGGGTGGGAAGCCAGCACTACAACTCCCACCAGGCCCCCTTATCCCACAGCTCGGCAGGATGGAGCACTCCCCCCCCAGCCAGAAGCATGTGGCAGCAATTCCCCTCAACTGTGTCACAGAACAGGTCTGTAGACAGTGCATGCACCCTGCCATTCCCCCCAAAAAGCATGGAGCCATATGACCACACCAGCCCTCACCTGTCACCCAACTTGGCATAGATCCAATAGCCACTTCCAGTGTGCAGACAGCTAACCGTATGTAACTGTCACAGAAATTAAAGTTAGAACCACCAAGTCACATGTTGAAGAAATTCAGGGCACAATCATGCACAGCACTGAATGCTATGTGTAAGTGCCATGGTGGCAGAGCATGAAGGCCCATATGAACACAAAACATGCATGGTCAGTTGGTAAAAGAAAGTAAAGTACATGACATGACAAGGGTATGCATAAGATTACAATGGCCAGTTCTTGCTCAGATCTAACGTCTTCCATGCAGAGCAAACCAAAAAGACGCATCACATAAAGTTGATGTGCTGCAAGTCGTTAGATGACGACATGTCCTTGTAATCACACAATCTGTACGTGGAACATGGCATCTATTTACATCTCACACCATGGACAAGTAATGTAGGTACCTCCACATCATGTCATGATGCGCAGTACCTTGCAGCCATACAAAGTGAAATCAATGTAAACTGGGTGGTGTATCACATGTAACATCCAAACGTCTAACACCAAGCTTGTGGGGTGCACTTCAATGACCATTTCATCTCTGTTCGACAGGAGATCAACATTTGACTGCTGCAGAAGACAACACCGACCTGCAGAGCCAGTCCCCCTCCCCGGAACATGGACTCTTGGATGCAGACTCCCTACGTTTCTCGGATGAGGAGCCCGAACCTGGCCCATCCAGACTGCCAGGGCGCACCACGTCCCAGGCCCCCACTGTCCCCACCACCACCACCTCAGCAACAACAACTGTGCTGACCCCTGATGCAACATCCTGTGCGGCCTCAACCACCACCACCACCACCAGTGCTGCCTGCAACACTCTCCCTGCCTCAGTGGTTACCAACACCATCACACAATCAGAGGAGGGCAGGGCGAATCTGCGGGTGTGTCGAGTGGCAACGCCACCGGTCCGGGACAGCAGGGCAGGTGGGAGAGCAACTGGCAGCCAAATTCGAGAGGACACTGGGACCGAAGCCCTTGCCAACATCGCCAGAGTCCTTAGGGCATGCGAACAAAGCCAGGGACAGATGGGCCAGGTTGTGGAAGAAGTGCGTGAGCTCCGCCTGCTGCTGAGGTCCATTAAGACGCATATGGGCCAAATCGTGGACCTCATGGGCCAGCTCGTGGGTGTTCTGAGGGACAGTCATGCGGCCCAAAGGACAGCTCAACCCCCCTCCAGTGGCCAGCAGGATGATACTCCCACCACCTCAGCTGCGGCCACAGAGAGGGGTTAGCTGCAACAGGATGACTCCTCAGACACCGCTGAGCCCGCAGCAGTGGCCCCCCCTGCAAAACGCAAAAGGGGCCGTCCGAGAAACACCACGGGAGGAACACGTGGCAAAGCACCATCCGAACGCCAGTCGCACAGCCAGCCATGATGGCACCTCTGTTCTCCTTCACATTGACTTTGTTGACTATCCTTACCCACACTGCCATGTCGATGGCAGGTGTCTGTTGGACTGGGTCACTACATCAATGTGGTGACTACTCTATTGTCTCATTTACCGTCACTGACAACTCATTAATTCACTTAGCACCTGTTTTGGAAAACATCACTTGTCTGTCACAAATACTCATTGTAAATAAACACTCTTTACACACCTGATCCAGCGGTATACTAACAACAGATACTCTGCTACCAAATACTCACCTGGGCCCATAAATCATAACACACTCCGTATCGAGTAGACCGCTGGAGTCTTTTAGTTTTTAATTTTCATATTTCAGGATTAGTTATTTTAACATTCCTAAGTAACCCTTCACTGATCAAAAGGTTCTTTCCTCTGGTCGATGGACCATTAGTTGAATTAATTGATGCTGAAAATGAACATAACTCTTAACTGTTCTTTAATTAAAGTTAATAACCACAGACTCGGGAAGTTTTAAAATCTTTATCTAAATTAAATGAATGTGAACCATCTCAAAATTTCAGCACAAACACCCTCATTCATAAGAGTGTTAATTCAATCGAAATAATCATTAAGCAAAAATACTTCAGACTCATGCAACAACTATGCTCAGAAAAGAGAGGATAGAGAGAAAAGAACATCTACAACGGATAAGAAATAATAATTACCAAGGATGGTGTGAAGACCAAACCCCCTGGCCAAAGGGCTGGTGAGGGTCCCCCGAGATAGATCAGGAGACAAAGACTTCAGGACAGGAATCAGGACAGGATACTTGAGCTCTCTAAATACCGACGACTGCGTCGCACCCCTCTCTGACACTCTCTTCCTCCTCGAGTTTCTTCCGCGATCTTCTTATCTAACCCAATTAAATTAGGATAGAAGGTTCTGCATTCGGTTTCTTCATCAGCATCTCACAGCATCCCTCCCTGCGTCAGCATCTCAGCAACACAAACTCCCAGACAGCATCCCGAGCTCTGCTACTCAACTAACTAAAACTACCTCAATTATATCCTTCGTTCATCATGTACCACCCACTAAAGTTTCAATATCGTAAAAATACAAAATCTAATTGGTCAGGCAAGTGGGATGATCATCACACCATGCTTACATATTACTTTTATTCTATCATTCCATTGTTTGAAAAACCCATCCCCTTAAACTTTATTAATTTCTTTCGTTCCCATACATATCCAAACTTTATTAGCAACAATTATTTCAAAATCATGAATATGAGTCTTCTTGGCTGAACTCTTCACCCTCTGTTCTCAGGGCACATCATTCTCGTCCTTGGACGGCTGACAAAACCTTGGTCATCCTTCCGGGTTAACTCTCTTGTGGGCCTGCGCACAAATCACGTGACTCAGCTTACTTTGGTCATTCGCGAAAGGCCCAAATGCGCACTAATAATAAAGTCAAAAAGACAAAAGTTACTTTCACAAATAAATGGTCTCACTGTATACCACCCATCTCTACTCTAACCCTCTTTACTTATTAATACTTTCCCCACATTAGCATTAGTAAAATAGCTGGTTTTCATTTCGGCTAAGCAGATGCCATGCACGTGAGTCTTCAAGACTCCATTTTAATGCCTTCTGCACATGCGCTAGAGTTTCCCCCCAAGCTTTATCTCGTCATACTGCGTAGATGCAATTGACGCATGCGCGGTAAAGATTTCCCGTTTAAAGCTGTATTAGTCCGTTTTCATTGTTATTTTCATTAGTACACACATAAGCAAGCTTCGCTAACCCGTGTGTTTCTGTGGTGTGTGTTATTATTTACAGGACATGGTTAGTAATTCGTTAGTAAGTTAAACGAGAGGATTACTTTCGAGCAAGTTTCTTTCTTTACGAGTCCTTGCTCCATCAATCCCCTCTCTGATGGCATTTTAAGCCATCACAAAATTACCCATCCCATCCCAGATGCCAACTTTAGCACATCTCAATTTCCTATTTCTTTTCTCATTCTTCCATTTGTTACTTCTTTTCCTTCTAAGTCTTTCATCCTTTTGTATATTTCTCCTTTCATTTCTTCTAGTTGTATCTCCTCATATTCTCTTTTTCTTTTCTTTTCCCCCTTTTTCTAAATGTATTCTTCCTTTCCCTCTGTTTTTACAACATTTATATGTAATCATTAATATCATTACTATTGTCATTATCACAACTAATGGTAATATTATTTGACCTAGAAAACCTTTCCCAAAATCAGTAAACCATTTCCCTATTGATGTTATACTCTTTGTTAGTTTTCCCCACACACTGTCAACCTCCAGTTGGGTCAAGTCATTATGCATTCTTGTAATATTTCCAATATACCCTTTAATTTCTTTGCTCTTGTCCGGAATATAAGTGCAGCAATGTTGAATTTTCAACATACCACAGACTCCACCCTCTTTTGCTAATAAAATATCAAGAGCAAGACGGTTTTGTAAAACCATAGAACTGATTGCAGCCATTTCTGTGTTAATCATTAAGAATCCTCCTGCAGTGTCTGTAGAAAGACGATCAACTATGGTTGATAATTTACAAATTTTCTGCGAATTTAGAATGACTCCAACTGAGGGTATCAATGCACTAAATATATCTCCTACTATTTCAGAAAAACTAGCTCTTCTTCTTCGTGTTAGTTCATTAGATTTTCCATTGATTCCATTGATTCTGTCCACATGGTATATTTTCGGGAAAACTATTCCAAAATAACAGCTCCCATCTTGCAGGTAACCTATAATAGGCATTGTTCCGGCAGACATAATAAACTCCTGGAAATACAGGATCAGCTCCCCCTTTTAGTCCCCACCCTCCTAAAATTAGGAAGTTGTGTTCACACTCACTGGAACCAATGTAGTTATTATTGTAGTCTGTCTTTAATCTATGGAGGCAGAATTTTCCCCTTTTCACAAAATCCAGGGACATCGCAGTATGAGCTTTGCCTTTTGCATAAATTCCCTCTTTCTCAGCCCATGGAGGTACATAGGACTTCTGTTCAGCAACTTTCTTTATCAAATCCTGTCTCCTTTCTTCTATTAAATTCAAAAACTCTTTTTCTTCTTCGCGTAATGTACAAGTCAAGTTATTTTTGTGTGCCTGAGCTATATCTATTGAACCCATTGTTAAAAAGAATTCACCCATAAACTGTGCATTCCTACTACTAGCTACTGGATTCATATTCTTTCTAATAGGCAATTCTGAAAATACTACATCTAGATTTGAATAAAAATACTGAAGTCTCCCTGTTGCATAAAATAAACTTGATAAAATACTACATGGCACACCATATGTTAAAGATATATGGTGATACGTCACCCCCTCTGACACTGATGAAGGTAACTTCATACAAACATAACAATTACTAATCTCCATTGTATTAACATACTGAAATAACAATTTAGTAAACACATTTGAAGACGTATTATAGTCTGATTCATTATGATAATTTGCTTCATCTTCTACCCCTATTTCTATTTTAGTTCCCTTTATTCTATCTACCTTTTCATTAGTAATTGTATTATTTTTGTCACTTGTTTCCATTAACAAAGGTACTCCTACTGTTAGGAATAACCATACTAATACTACCAATGAAATACTACAAAAACAAAATCTAAAACATTTTCTTTTTAAACCTCGTTTTGGTCTTTCTGTGACTTCAACTTCTGCCATTTCAATCTGAGAAAATGTCTTCTCTCTTTCTTTTTCTTTCTTTGTCTGTTTAATTTTTATTTTTATTTTAAGGAGGTTTCAATTTGCTTTCATCAATCTGTGCAACATGAACCCTTTCTGTTTCTTCACTTAAATCTAAGTTTTCAAATTCTTCAAGTATAACGTAGGTCCATTCAGGGGCCTTGTATTTTCTATTTAAATTTCTCAATCTTGGGCTTTTTTCGTGTAATTTTTACTAAGGTTTGTTTAGATTGCGTTTGACTCGTAACTTCATTTACTTGTTCTGGTTTCTTTTCTGATTTTCTCAAATAATACCTTAATTTCTTCACTCCTTCTGGCCAATTGTCTCCTTTTCTAACTCTTTTGACCTGAACTGTACTTTCACCTTCCCTATCTCCTTCTAGAGTCCTTTTATTTTCACTTAATCTAGGCACAATCTGTCCTTGTTCTTTATTTTCTGTGTTTGGACCTTCCTCTACTTGCACCTGTTCAGGTCTTATTATAATTTGTTCTTCTTCTTCTGCCTGAACTTGTTCTTCTAGATCTACCTTATCCTGTTCAGGTCTTATTTCAGATTGTTCTTCTTCTTCTGCCTGAACTTGTTCTTCTAATTCTGCCTTTCCCTCCTCAGGTTCCTGAATGTCTTTATTTATTTCTATCTGAGTATGTTCTTCTTCCCCTGTCCTTCCCTGTCTACCTTCCTGCCTTCACTTAATGACCTTCTGAACCAAGTTCTGAGTTCTGGGCTATATCCCGACATCTGGAAGAAGGCCTCTATTCTCCCTCTTGTGAAAAAGCCCTCTCTGGACCCTAGGTCAGTGGACAGCTATAGACCTATTTCCCGTCTCCCGTTCCCGGCTAAGGTCTTGGAGAAGGCTATGAATGTAGAACTACAGACCTTTCTGGATGCCCATCGATTGTTGGACCCTGCTCAGCACGGGTTCCGAGCCCAACATTGCACCGAGTGCGCACTGGTGGCGGCGTCGGAGGAAATTAGAGGGAGAGTGGACAAGGGCGGCAGAGCGGCATTAATTCTACTCGATCTCTCTGCCACCTTTGACACGGTCCACCATGTGCTTCTGAGAAAACGCCTGCATGCGTTGGGCTTTAGGAGCACGGCACTTTCGTTGCTGAACTCTTTTTTAGAAAATAGGCAACAGTGGGTTGAGTTGGGTGGGGTCAAATCCAGCCCCTTCTCTCTCACATGTGGGGTCCCACAGGGCTCGGCCCTCAATCCAACGCTTTTTAATGTTTACGTTACCCCTCTGGTTCAGCTTATTGTGAGTTTTGGCCTATCTGTACTCTCTTACGCTGACGACACACAGATTGTGGTGTCAGAATCATCAGAGGTGGAAAATGACGCTCATAACTTCCGCAGCTGCATGTCTGCAGTGGCAGGCTGGATGGAGGAGAATTGCCTAAAGCTAAACTCTGGGAAGACTGAGGTTTTGCTTTTCGGGAATGAAAGCTCCTTCTGGAATGCGTCGTGGTGGCCCCAGGAGTTGGGGAGCTACCGAAGCCAGTTCTGAAGGCTAAAAATCTTGGAGTCATTTTCGATACCAAGCTATGTTTCAGTGCTCAGATCAATGCAGTAACCTCAAGGGGTTACTACTTGCTACGGATTCTGAAAAAAATACTTCCGTTTATTCCAACTGAACTGCAGAAGACCGTAATGTTGGCCCTAGTTGGGTCTAAGCTAGATTACTGTAACACACTCTATCTGGGCATTCCAAAATATTCGATAAAAAAACTGCAATCTCTCCAAAATGCGGTTGCAAGAACACTTTTGAACATTCCCAAGTTCAAACCTGTGTCACATTTACTGCATGGCCTGCACTGGCTCCCTGTCGAGAGGAGAATCTCGTTCAAAGCCTTGTGCCTAATGCATAAGGCACTTCATGGAACAGGCCCCCTTTACTTTCAGGAGCTATTTACATGGTATATGCCTAGTAGAATGTTGAGATCCAGCACAGAACATAAGGTGCAGATTCCGAGAATTAAGCGATTAAAATGGGGCGGGAGGACTTTGACATTTCAGGGGGGTAAGTTATGGAATTCCCTCCTTCTGGCCCTCCGCTCCCAACACAGCCTGCAGCTATTCAGAAAGCAGCTGAAGACCTGGCTGTTTCCGTCAACTTAGCTCCAGTGTCTGGCGATTCATCTGCCTGGTTGCCGTTTCCTCTTTCCGTCTTGTTCCGCTCAGCGCTAAGACACCCTTGGGTATTGCGCGCTTTATAAACCCAATTCATTCATTCATTTTCAGTTTTGTTATTCTTCTTGTTTCGACAGCATCATCAGGTATTTCAATTACTGGTATCCACTCTTCCTGACTTGTACTTGGCTGTTCGTCATATAGTTGTCTTTCAGAATCTATCACTCTAGACTCTTCAATTTCACAGCTTTCAACTTCTGACGTTTCAGCCTGTTCAGTCAGTGGTTGCTCTTGTTGTTCTGATGGGCTCGGAACCCTTCTGGTATGACTAGCATGAATCCAGTTGGGCAAACCTGCACACTTCACTGCTGTGGTAGTGACTAGTATGACTTGACGCGGTTTATCCCACCTTGGTGCTAGACACGACTTCCTTGCGTGTTTCTTCACTAGCACCCAATCTCCAGGATTCAAATCATGTGCTTGGTCTGGCTGTCTTTCAACTGCATCTTCTCCAGCCTGGTGAGAGACAGAACGCACCATTTCAGCCAATCCTTTGCAATAGTCCAATACCAGATCATCAGTTATAGTCATTAATTTATTTCCAGGATTAAATGCTTGTCTCATTGCCCTTCCCATGAGAACCTCATGTGGACTCATTCCTGTCTTTTTGTCAGGAATACTTCTGAGACCCATCAGTACAAGAGGTAATGCATCTGGCCATTTCAGCATTGTGGATGCACACACTTTCCCTAATCTTGACTTGATTGTGCCATTTAGCTGTTCAACTATTCCAGAAGCCTCTGGACGATAAGCACAGGGCAGTTTTTGTTCAATGTTAAATGCAGCACAGATTAATCGAATTATCTCATTATTAAAATGAGGTCCTCATCTGATTCCAAAGTGACTGGAAAACCAAAACGAGGAATCAATTCCCTCAACAATAGTTTAGCAACTGTAAGACTGTCATTTCTTCTGGTGGGGTATGCCTCTACCCATCTTGAGAACAGGCACACTATGACAAGTATATACTTTAATCCATTACAAGGAGGCAACTCAATGAAATCTAACTGCAACCTAGTGAAGGGTCCTTCTGCCTTTCCAATTTTTCCCCGGCTAACCACTGTCTTTCTACCTGGATTTTGCTGCTGACAGGTTAAGCATCTTTGGCAAAGGCTCTCTGCGACTACCCTGAATTTCGGATTGTACCGACTCTGTCTGAATAATCTGATCATTGAATCTTTCCCTATGTGTGTTGCTCCATGATAAACTCTTGCCATTTTAGAGAGCAAACAATCTGGCATGACTGGTCTTCCATCTAAGTACACCCATACTTCATCTTCCGACCTTTTTGTACAAGCTGATTTTATCCAAATTTCTTTTTCCTTTTCCTTAACTTCTTCCTGTAACTGTCTAATCTCATCCCATGTTTCTGGAATTGAGAAAAACATAAGTTGGCAGCTGGTTTCACCAGTTTCAATTTTTCTATTTATGGCCATTGTATTTCTTGCACAGTATCGAGCAATTTGGTCAGCATATCTATTGCCAGCTGCCACATAGTCATTTCCTGACTGATGTGCAGCGCATTTAACAACTGCTACTTCTTTTGGCAATTGTAATGCTTCCAGCAGATCTTTCACATTTTTACTGTTTCTAAGAGGAGATCCTGAAGAAGTCAGAAATCCCCTCTGCATCCAGAGTTGGCCAAAATCGTGCACAACCCCAAAACCATATTGACTGTCCGTAAATATGGTTATTCTCCAATTTTTCCCATTTTTGCATGCCTTTGTTAAGGCCACCAATTCGGCTACTTGTGCAGATTTGACTCCCGGTAAACAGGATGCTTGAATTACCCCCGATATTTTACACACAGCATAAGCAGCACTTAATCCTCCTTCTTCATTTCTTAGACAAGACCCATCCACAAATAACTCATGATCAGCTACCTTTAATGGTGTTTCTTTTATGTCAGGACGGGGCTTAGTACACAATTCAGTCACATCCAAACAATCATGATCAATTTCATCTCTTACTTCCTCATTGCATGGATCTGACAATAATGTGGCAGGGTTCATGACCGTACATCTTATCACTGTCACATTTTCTGCTCCCAAAATCACTCTTTCATACTTAGTTAGCCGACTAGGTGTGAGATGTTGTGTTCTTGTTCTTGTCAGAAGAATTTCAACTGAGTGTGGAACATAGACTTTTACAAGATGTCCCATCACTATTGACTCACTTCGCTCCAGACTCATACAAGTAGCAGCTACTGCTTTTAAGCAGCCAGGTAAAACTGAAGCCACTGGATCCAATGTGGCAGAAAAATACGCCACTGGACGTCGGCTCAGTCCATGTCTCTGTGTTAAGACTGAAAGTGCACAATTTTCTCTCTCACAGCAAAACAATGCAAATTCTTTTGAATAATCAGGCATGCCCAAGGCAGGAGCTTCACACAAACAATTCTGCAATTTCACAAAGGCCTCCAAACATTCATCATTCCAATCAATTGGATCTTTTGCTCTTTTTCGGGTCAATTGTATCAATGGTTTTGCTAGCATGGAAAAACTGTTAATCCACTGCCTACAGTACCCAACCACTCCCAGGAACATTCTCATCTCTCTTTGTGTCTGAGGTAGTTGCATCTCTTTGATTATTTTTATTCTTTCCGGTGTCACTTTTCTTACTCCTCTTTCTATTTTATGCCCTAAATATTTAACTTCTTGTCGACAGAACTGTAATTTTTCTGGAGACACCTTGTGTCCTCCTTCAGCCAAATGGTTCAGTAATGCAATTGTGTCAGTGACACAATCTTCTCGTGTTTTTGATGCCACCAGTAGGTCATCAATGTACTGAACCAGAACTGAATTTCCAGGCATAACTAATGACTCTAAACATTTTCTCAGGATTTGGTTAAAAATTGAGGGACTCTCTGTGTACCCTTGAGGAACTCGGCACCATGCGAAAATACGATCCTTAAACTTAAAGGCGAAAAGATACTGGCTGTCTGGGTGCAAAGGAATAGAAAAGAATGCTTGGCACAAATCAATTACTGTAAACCAGCCTGCATTCCAAGGTATCTGATAAAGGATCACTGCTGGATTTGGCACTATCGGGCAACATGGCACTACAATTTTGTTAATCTTTCTCAAATCCTGCACGATCCTATATTTTCCACTACGCTTTTTCAGTCCTATTATTGATGAATTACAAGGACTACCCATTTTTTCCTTTAAAATGCTTTGTTTAACCATTCGATCGATTTCTGGATTAATTCCTGCTTTCACTTCTGGACTCATCTTATACTGTCGTGTGTTTGGATAAACGGCACCTTCCTTCACTGTCTCTTTAACTGGATCTACATTTGACATCAGCCCAATATCTTTTCCTGTAAAATCCCACACTTCTGGATTGACTGTGGCTCTCAACTCTTCCGGCGATTCATTTTCAGTTATTAATGAAAACATCTCATCTACTTCTGTTCCTTGTTTAACTAGCATCATTTTGTATATAACATCTTCATCAGGGGTCTGGAAAGCGACACCATCTGGTGTACAATAGATCGTGCAATTCATTTTGCACAGTAGATCTCTTCCCAACAGATTTACAGGACTGGAATCGCAAACTACAAACCGATGCATTTCTTTAAAGTTTCCGATATGCACCTCCATCGGTTTTGTGATTGGGGTTCTAATCTGTTGATTTGACATTCCTACAACTTGGATGGACTCTCCCGAGAGTGGTAGGTTTGGGATGTCTGCTGTTCTCACAGTAGACTGGGTAGCACCAGTATCCAATAGAAAAGTGATGTCTCTACCTTCCACTTTCCCATCAACAAATGGACCTGACTGATCTACTGGCAAGGATGCGCCAAGCACGCACTCCTCTTCCTCCCCCCTCAGGCACCGTCATTGCACGAAGTCCGAACTTTCCTCATCATTCTGCAAATAATATTGTGTAACTGTTCTATTATTCTTACCACTTTCTCCTTGAAATCCGGTGTTCGTACTGAATTTTTGTTGGTTCACAAAGTTTGGCATAGGAGCTGGTGGCACCTGATATTGTGGAGTAACTACCTGCTGCTGCTGATTCATAAGTACTTCATTCTGCATCTGTGGAATTAAATTTTGATTTGGCCCATTAATATTCTGAATACTCTTACACTCGTTCTTCCAATGTCCAAGCTTTCCGCACGCATGACAAGGAAACTTCTTCTTCGCTTCTTCTCTGTTCATTCATCCTCTAAATTTACTACCATTCACCACTTGATCATTCTGACTCTGCTCTTTCACTTGATTATCAGTCTGAGTATTTGTTTTATTTTCCTGCTGCTCTGCCAATTTTACTTGTGCCCACATCATTTTCTCCTTTAACTTTCTACGCCTCGCCTCAATGTCGTCTCTGCAATATTTTGCATACTTTAAAATTTCATCCACTGTCTTACTCTGCCAACACAACATGTGCTGCTGAATCATCTGACTAATCTCCGATTTCAAACCATATACAAACCGATACACAAAATGTCCCATATCTTTATCACCAATATTCTCAAAACCACTATACTGCTTAAACACCTGCAGTAACCTTTCATAATATACATGTACAGACTCATTTGGTTCTTGAGTTGTCCTATCTATCTTTACCCAATCTGTTTCTTTAGGAGGAATGTTCCCTTTCAAAAATGTAATCACTTGGTGATATTTCTTCATCACCTCCTCTGAGTGTGCTCCTGTCTTTGAGTCTCTAGCATACTCCTCACTTGGCCAATCAATTGTAATCTTACACTATGTCCATAAATCAGCAGGTACACAATGTCAAATAAACCATCCAAATCTTTCAATAAAACCTTTGAAACTTTCACAAATCTTTCCACCTGTTTATACCATTCCACTGGTTTTTCTCTCAATTTTGGAAAGTCATTTGTAAATGACAAAATATCTTGTCTACTCCAAGGAACAAGAACATATCCGCCTCCAGGAACCTCTCTCATTGGACACAATTTCTCAACCTTTTCTGTTTCCCTTACTGGAAATGCAGATGATGCTTCTCTCGCTTGAACTTCCTCTTTCTTTCTTATCCATCTAATTCTCCATTTATCAATGTCTCCACATTTTCGCAAAATATTCATCAATTCCTTTATCTGTAGTCTCTTACCAGAAGCATTTACACTTTCTAAATCCTTGTCAGTAAAATCCACTCGATATGGTTTCTGCAACAATTTCTATTTCCCTATATCTATTCCAATCTCTGAAGCGACTTCTGTTCTTTTCTCATGAAATACTCTTGCTCTCCTGGTTATACTCTTACATAAGAATAATAACTCTTCATCATTATAAACGTTCAGTCTTTCTATGCTCACACTTCCCACTATCATTTCTTCCAATTCCACTTTCAATCTGCTGATATCTAGCATCTTTGGTGGTGGGTTTCGATTATCTATTTCCTGTGCCCATCTTTCTATATCTTATGGGGTAACTACTGTTGCACCTCCAGTTCCTGTAGGAACCAAAGATCTCTTCTCTCTCAAATTTGTAGGTGTAACTCTTTCGGAGTTTCAGTTGAAGGTTCTACATTTGGGAGATCCATTAATGAAATAACTGATTCACTTTCACTGACCTGATCATCTGTAATTATTACTTCTTTTCTGGGACTATTCAACGGAATTGTTACAGTTTGTGGTTTCTGGCAAGTCTTTTTATCTCCATACAATGGGATTACTGGACCAATGGTCACGGGTACTGTCAAAGCTTCAGCATTCAAATTTAATTGGCTTATTTTCTGAACTAATTCTTCTCTTGTTTTATTCAAAACATCTCTCTCATTATCCTGCAGCACCCTATTAAATGACATATCATGTAAAATTTGTGGGGTCAAAGGCATTCCCATCACTGGTGCACTTGGGGTAACCTTACTAGTTGCTTCTTGATACGGTGGTGGATTTTTAATTAAAATATCTTCTAATAACTCATCATCTGATTCACCATATCCTGTTGTATTCATGTGTTTCGTTTTCTCTTTACACTTTCCTCCAGACTGTCCCTCAGCCATTAACACTGGATATAAACCTTCTGATACCATGGCTCTCCTCCATTGTTTCATCTGCCCTTCGCGTGACTCATGCAAGTATCTGGGGAAAAATCCTCTATACTTCCCACTTCTGCATTTCTCGCGTTCATATGACTCAGTCTCCCATTCTTCTAAAGCCTCGTATTGAGTTAACCTAGGTCTTGGTTCTAAATCATTCATTCTCATTCTCAAATTCTGAAGAATTCTCCCGTTAAACGTACCATTTTCAGGAAACGCTAGCACTCCATCACCTTTCGTATATTCTATCCAATTTTCCAACCACACGCAAGTATGATATCCTCTTTCCATCATCATAAAAGAAGCTGGTGTCTTCGTTGGTGGAATGGGAATTCCCTCCCTAGTCAACACAGGCTTATCTTTCTTAAAGAAATTCATAATTTTCTTTATAAATGAAATTTTTCTCTTTTCTCCATACATCCTAGATGAACGATATATAAAATTGTATTCTGCAAACCCTTGAAATCTTCTATCTGCACGTCTCACACTGGCAGTCAAATCAGAATCCTGCATACAATTTCTCTTTCTACCAATCCTAGCGCGGCTTCTAACTGATTATCCAATCAAACTCAGGCTCACGCTCGTGGTCTGCCCAATGCCAGCGCGGCCTTTTGTGACGTCAGTTCTGCTCCTTACTACTGACCCCTCCTTTACAAAGCTGCTTTTGTCACACGCCCGCTGTTTCTACCAATCCCAGCACGGCTCACTGTGACGTCAGTACAACTCCGGCGACTGACCCTCCCTTCACAAGGTAATACGGAAACTTATTTCTTAATACTTTTCATTAAATTCTTTGTTATTAACAACATAAAAACATTCGCTACTCTGTCTGTTCCACTAACAAAAGGATAGAATTTTTCGACTTATTCTGGAGTCTCAGAATTGCTCCTCTTCTACTGCGGGTAAAAACCTCTGTTTACCCTTCACTCAAGCTCCAGAGTACCTGCTATTCCTCCAGTGTCACCCGTATTGGGAAATGAGACCAAAGTTTCACCAGCGAACCCCTTTTGCTATCATTCGCACTCCACTTTTATACGAAATAATCCCTAGTTTAACACTGCCAGCCCTACCTAGCTTCTCAGTGTTATTCCAACAGACGAGTAACCTCACTGCAGTATGGCTTCTGTCACCACCCGCTATTCATTTCCCGGGAATTCTGGACAACATAAAACAAAGACGCTAACTCTTTTGTTAAAACATAAATCAATAATCAATAATCTATACTTATCACCAAACTAGTCAATAATAACCATCCTCTGCTACCAGAAAACTGATCCAGCGGTATACTAACAACAGATACTCCGCTACCATATACTCACCTGGGCCCATAAATCATAACACACTCCCTATCGAGTAGACCGCTGGAGTCTTTTAGTTTTTAATTTTCATATTTCAGGATTAGTTATTTTAACATTCCTAACTAACCCTTCAATGATCAAAAAGTTCTTTCCTCTGGTCGATGGACCATTAGTTGAACTAATTGATGGTGATAATGAACATAACTCTTAACTGTTCTTTAATTAAAGTAAATAACCACAGACTCGGGAAGTTTTAAAATCTTTATCTAAATTAAATGAATGTGAACCATCTCAAAATTTCAGCACAAACACCCTCATTCATAAGAGTGTAAATTCAATCGAAATAATCACTAAGCAAAAATACTTCAGACTCATGCAACAACTATGCTCAGAAAAGAGAGGATAGAGAGAAAAGAACATCTACAAACGGACAAGAAATAATAATTACCAAGGATGGTGTGAAGAACAAACCCCCTGGCCAAAGGGCTAGTGAGGGTCCCCCGAGATAGATAAGGAGACAAAGACTTCAGGACAGGAATCAGGACAGGATACTTGACCTCTCTAAATACCGACGACTGCGTTGCACCCCTCTCTGACACTCTCTTCCTCCTCGAGTTTCTTCCGCGATCTTCTTATCCAATTAAATTAGGATAGAAGGTTCTGCATTCGGTTTCTTCATCAGCATCTCACAGCATCCCTCCCTGCGTCAGCATCTCAGCAACACGAACTCCCAGACAGCATCCCGAACTCTGCTACTCAACTAACTAAAACTACCTCAATTATATCCTTCGTTCATCATGTACCACCCACTAAAGTTTCAATATCGTAAATGGTCAGGCAAGGGGGATGATCATCACACCATGCTTACATATTACTTTTATTCTATCATTCCATTGTTTGAAAAACCCATCCCCTTAAACTTTATTCATTTCTTTCGTTCCCATACATATCCAAACTTTATTAGCAACAATTATTTCAAAATCATGAATATGAGTCTTCTTGGCTGAACTCTTCACCCTCTGTTCTCAGGGCACATCATTCTCGTCCTTGGACGGCTGACAAAACCTTGGTCATCCTTCCGGGTTAACTCTCTTGTGGGCCTGCGCACAAATCACGTGACTCAGCTTACTTTGGTCATTCGCGAAAGGCCCAAATGCGCACTAATAATAAAGTCAAAAAGACAAAAGTTACTTTCACAAATAAATGGTCTCACTGTATACCACCCATCTCTACTCTAACCCTCTTTACTTATTAATACTTTCCCCGCATTAGCATTAGTAAAATAGCTGGTTTTCATTTCGGCTAAGCAGATGCCATGCACGTGAGTCTTCAAGACTCCATTTTAATGCCTTCTGCACATGCGCTAGAATTTCCCCCCAAGCTTTATCTCGTCATACTGCGTAGATGCAGTTGACGCACGCGCGGTAAAGATTTCCCGTTTAAAGCTGTATTAGTCCGTTTTCATTGTTATTTTCATTAGTACACACATAAGCAAGCTTCGCTAACCCGTGTGTTTCTGTGGTGCATGTTATTATTTACAGGACACGGTTAGTAATTCGTTAGTCAGTTAAACGAGAGGATTACTTTCGAGCAAGTCTCTTTCTTTACGAGTCCTTGCTCCATCACACCTATGTCTTTGTGTCAGTTCCATGTTTATCACAGTATGTACAATATTGACTCTGATTCCAATGTACCAGAAGCTCTGATTGTGAGGAGGCATTGAGAGGCTGAAGGGACCTAGAAAGACACAAGAGAAGGACATTTACTTGTCAGGTGATGGCATCACAGCCAGTACACAACACCAGTCATCAAGGTACACAAACCAGCACACATTACAATGAGAAACAATATCAACATAGACATCATGTGGATGGTCATGACTACCCTGTGCCACAAACATCAGCCATCAGCACAGAGCCAACAACAGGCAGCAGTCAAAAAGCTCCTTTAGGCCTTTTCACTACCATCAAAGACAGCAGACAATGGCACTGTTGTACAATGTCACTCACACTCAAGGGAAGTAGTGGTTGATGAGCTGTTGACGCAGGTCGACACCTTCCTCCTATCCACCATCCTCGTCACTGGACATGTGTGGGTTTGCAGGGGGGGGCATCTGCTGCTCATCATCGTCCAGGAGCAGGGGGATCTCCTTGCGCAAGGCCAGGTTGTGGAGCATGCAGCATGCAACTACGATCTGACACACCTTTTGGGGAGAGTAGAGTAGTGCACCTCCGCTCTTGTCCAGACACCGGAATCTAGACTTAAGAAGACAAAAAGTACGCTCCACCACACAACGTGTCTTCCCATGGGCATCATTGTAGCGGACTTCACCCGGGGTCCTGGGATTCCGCAGTGGGCTCAGCAACCAAGGCCGGTTGGGATATGCAGAGTCACCTAGGTGTGAGATACACAGACCAATTTTGTAATATAACTGTAGCTGAGGACAGCATGTCACACATACAGCACACTACTTGACTCTGCATACTCACCCACAATCCACGCACGCTCCGGATGCAGATTTGCAATCAGCTGTGGTACGATGCTGTTACACAGTATGTAGGAGTCATGTGCTGATCCTGGAAATCTGGCACACACATGGGAGATGATCATATCCGCTTGGCATACCACTTGCACATTAATGGAATGGAAATGCTTCCTGTTCCTGTAGATGTGCTCACGTGCCTATGGTGGAACCAGGCCAACATGTGTGCAGTCAATGGCGCCAGCAACATTAGGGATGTGGGCAAGGTCATAAAAATCACCCTTTATTTATAGAGTTTTATATAGCGCGAACATGACCCATGGGTATCAGAGCGCTTCACAGTTACATGCCGTTAGTCGTTTAGAATACAACAGGTATAGCAGTAGTAATATACATATGGTTCCTGTGCGTACCTTTTCGTATCAGTTTCAACAATAACAAGATTAGGATCAGTTTGGAGTACAACAGGTATCACAGTAATATTATACATATGGTTCCGACGTGTACCTTTCGTATCTGTTACAACAATATCACGATTAGGATCCATTAATTAATTGTAGTAATGTACAGCCTAAAGTGCCTTTGTAGCTAACTGGTGAGTTTATCCTTACATACGTTATTGTCCTGTTGAGGTAAACACCTATATCAGATCTAAATGGCACACTCTTCGATCATTGGTGAGGGCTGTTTTGGTGTCCTTGTGATCTTTCTTGTGTAGGATGTATCCATATCTGTTTTGGTGGTCTTGTGATCTTTCTTGTGTAGGATGTATCCATATCTGACAGGATTATGCAGCGCCTAGCAATTAACCACTATGCAGATGATGATCAATCGTTGTTTAGGGTAGGAATTTGCTCATTAGGAAGATCTTTGCTTCCCTCTTGAAGGTTGACGTGTTTGGAATTTTTCTAATGTTTGGAGGGAGTGAGTTCCAGATTCTGGGGGCAGCTCCGGAGAATGCTCTGTCATACGTTTTCTTCTTCTGAAAGATGGGAGGTTTCAGCAAAAGGTCTCTAGCATTCCGGGATGGTCTGCCTCCACCGGATAACTCAATTTTCTGAGCTAAGTACATTGGCGTTTTGTAGTGGAGCGCTTTGTGGGTAATACACGCCAGTTTAAGTTGAATTCTGGCTTCATATGGTAGCCAGTTTAATGCCTTCAAGTGTGGGGAAATGTGGTCATATTTTCTTGAACCTGTAATGAGTCTTGCGGCCGCATTGAGACAGGCTTTTAGTGGTGCTGTGGAGATTTTAGGTAGACCTGTTAATGTTGTACAGCCATATTCAATCCTTGATATGACTAAGGACTGAACTGCCAATTTGAGGTCTGACGTAGTAATGAGTGGTTTCACTTTTCTCAGGTAGTTCAGGTGAAAACAGGCACTTTTCGCCATAGATTTGATGTGGGTTTTCATGTCTAGGTTCTTATCAAGCGTGATTCCTAGTGCTTTGGTCGAGTCAACTAGGATAGGGGTGCAGTTTAGCGCCGTGATCAGTTTGGTCCATTCCTTCACATCTGCGGAGCTTTTTAGAGGGGATATTAATAGGAATTCCGTTTTTTGCGCATTTAATTTCAGGTGATTGCTAGTTAACCAATGTAATGACTTTTTTAAGGCCTCATTCATTGTCTTGATCTCCTCCAGCGACGAGATCTTGATGTAGATCTGAGTGTCATCTGTGTACATGTGTTAGGAGATGTTTGCGTGCCGGAGAATTTCTGTAAGGGGTTCGACATATAGGTTGAATAGTGATGGAGATAATTTTGATCCTTGTGGAACTCTAATCAAATTTGGGCATGGTGGGGATAGTGCCTGGTTGACCAAGAATCTTTGTGTTCTGTTTTGTAGGAAGGATTTAAACCATTTCAGTACATTTACAGATAATCCCATCCTGTCTTCAAGGCGGGCTAGTAATTTTTCATGATTTACCGTGTCAAATGCAGAAGACAGGTCAAGAAGAACTAGTAGACATGTTTCATTGTGATCCAGAGCCTGTAGTGCATCATCCACTATATGTAAGATTGCTGTTTCCGTACTGTGGCCTGGTCTGAATCCAGATTGGCAGTCGTCCAACAGACTGAAATTAGTGATGTGGTGGCTCAGTTGTTTTTGCACGCATTTTTCAAGTAGTTTGGCTAGTAATGGAATATTGGTCACTGAGCGAAAGTTGTTTGGGTCTGCCGGGGCCCCTGTGGGTTTTTTAATGATGGGGAGGACTTGACCTGTTTTTAGGCATTCTGGTAAGGTGCCTTGAGACAGTGAGGCATTGATTATTTTTGTCCATATGGGGACGACGATGTGGTTGATTCTTTTCAGGCATTTTGAGGGGAGAGGGTCATTGTAGTGGTTATTAGGTTTGATATCTGAGAGAGTTTTGGCAATGGTATTCTGGTCATATAACTTAAAGGTCGACCATTGTGCTTTATTTTTCGTCATATCTTGAGCAGTGTGCATGGTAACATCATTCTGTGACGATAATGGGCTAGAGAGGTTGTCAGCTGCCACCCTGAGTTCCCTTTCTAGAGAATTGGCTTTGTCTGTGAAGAAGGTTGAAAATTCCTCGCAGCTCAGTTGAGTTTTTGTTGATTCCTGAGCAGATTTGGCCAATTTAT
This sequence comes from Calotriton arnoldi, assembly GCA_963921515.1. Classification (NCBI taxonomy): domain Eukaryota; kingdom Metazoa; phylum Chordata; class Amphibia; order Caudata; family Salamandridae; genus Calotriton; species Calotriton arnoldi. The sequence goes on from CAWUFW010002481.1 coordinate 419,220, forward strand.
TGGATTGTTGTTTTAACATCTCGAAGAGTTTCCGTGGTCTGTTTTTAGCATTATCCAGTTCATATCTAAAAAAATCTTTTTGGGATCTGAGAATGCTTTTGTTGTAGTCGTTTCTAGTTTTCCTGAGAGTTTTTAGCTGGGGAGATGATGGGTGTTGTCTCTATTTTCTTTCTGCTAGTCTCAGCCTCCGCCTTTCTTCATTTAATGACCCATTAAACCAGGGATTTTTATCTTTCTCTGTAATTCTTTTCAGTCTTAGCGGCATGGTGGAGTTGATTATATTCGTCATTGATGCATTGTAGTGATCTGTTAGTTCGCTAACGTTCATCAAGTTGTTAGGTGGATTTAGATCCTTCTCACATCGTGCTACTAATTGCTCAATATTAGGGTCTTTGGTGTCCCGACTCCACTGTTTAAGTTTGACAGGTTGCGTGGTCTTATTCTTTTTTATGGTAGATATATAGAAGGTTATGGCATGGTGATTCGACCAATCGCAAGGAACAATTGAGTGAATTGTAGTAGCCTTAACTCTAGAGATCACCCAGTCCAAAGTTGACCCTTTCGAGTGTGTTGGTAGTGTGCAGGCTTGAGTAAGGTTTAGGTCTGCTAAGAAGTCTTTGAGTACGTTGACCTGTTTGTCATTATTATCGTCCCAGTGTAAATTAAAGTCACCTAGGAATATATCATTAGTGTGAATGTTAGAGTTAGCAGTGATGATCTCCATTAACTGGTCTATGAAGGGGGCATTATTGCCTGGTGGATGGTAGAGTGCATGCAAGTTGCATCTTTGATTATCTACAGTTCTTATAGCGAGACCGAGGTATTCACAGGATTCAAGAGGGTAAGATTGTAGATGGCTTACCGAGAGATCAGAGCGATGTATGCAAGCTATACCACCTCCTGTCTTATTTAGTCTGTCTAGCCTCACAATGTTATAATGTGGAGGCACCAGTAGATCCATGTAAGGGGAAGAAGACTCAGTGAGCCATGTTTCTGTTAATATTGTCACGTCGACTGCCTGACTAATGATGAGGGCAGCAATGTCTGAGGCATGTTTTACTGCAGAACGACAGTTGAGCAGTAGGCATAGAAGTGGTTTCCCTGAGTTACCAGAGTTCATCTCTTGGATACTGGCGGTTAACTGGACTTGTTTTAGGTTATTAAGATTGAGTTTTCTGTTATTGGGCAAGGAAGTTCTATTTGCATCGATCGGGACTGATCTAATTTCCTAACCTCTACTGATGGATGTAGACTCATATGAGAGGAGTAGGGCATGGGTTTCATCATCCAATAGATATTTAAGATTTTTGTCTGGCCGATTATGTCTATTTGATAATGGCATGGCTATCCATTTACTCTTTCCTTGTAGTTCATGCAGTGATTCTTGAATGAGCTCGACTTTGGAGTGAGTACTTACTGTGACTTCTAATATTTTCTTCATAACTTGTATTGCATTTAGAATGTCCTGCGACATATTGTCTGCTTGTATTTTAAGAGTTTCGATTTCCCTTTGTGTAGGAGGAGATATACTAGAAGTTAGCACCTGCCTATTTGTTTTTTGCTTGTGTCCCGGAGATTCAGATCAGTGTCTTTTTCAATGTTCCTTTTTTTCTCATTAGGTAGAATGTTTGAGCCTCCCCTGTGTATGATATATGATGATCTCTATTTGTCCTGTGATCTTGTTTTCGAGCTAGGAGGATACGAGTTTCGTATGGAAGCAGATGCTATTGGTACTGTTGTAGTGAGGGGTTTGGTAGGAGGGTTAGCCTTCCTGCCCTTTATTGCTGGATGGGGGTTCCCACTAAGCGGCCTATGTGTGGGAGTAATCATATCCTGGGGGAGAGGTACGGACCTTTCCCGATGTAATGGTGTGGGGACGATATTATCGTATTGTATTGATTCTTCTCCTAGATCTGTAAAGTTAATGTCAAGGGTGTCTCTTGACATAGTTGTAGGTTGTGGCTGTTGGGGGTCTTCTGATATTATGATGTCTATGGTGGTTGCGTTGGTGGTAGATTGGGCGACTGCTTGTGTGATCAGGTGTTGCTGGGAACTTGTGTTATCTACACAATCTTTTAAGGTTGCAAAAAAGTTGTCAAACTTTTTCAACTCGTTGTTGGCTGCTTGTATAAGCACAATACCGTCCTTGTAGATAGTTATGCATAGTTCAGCTCTTAATCTTAGTGAAGGAACAATCAATATTTTAGTACCATGTGGGATATTACTTATATTTTTTATGTTGAGCATCTTCGTCATGGCAGTGCGCCATTTTGCAGTTTTTCTGGTGAAAAATATCAAGTCATTTACAATAATGCCTTTTTTTATATTGAAGGAAGGGTCAGAGATCAGCGTATCTGGGTTTTTTCTAATTAAATTGTGTTTGAATTTTTTGGCTGCGTTCTTAGATAGGTTAGGTGGGTACATTATGATGTAGGAGTTACTGCCTGCTGGTTTTAAATTGATTCCGGCCATAATTAGCGATAGCGATGTACAACACTCCGGGGTGGTCCTGTAGTAGTGACACCCACTTTGATGTATCCTTTAGTCCACTGTCTTTTTCAAAAAACATCAACGAGTCTTACTGTATTCCCTGCTGGTGTCTTTACTATCCTCGATTTCCTTATGTTCGTGACCATTTGGATAGTACCCTCAGAGGAAATAGATGTTAAGAATTGGCTAGGGCGTATGGTTAAAAGTAATTCCCTGTACTTATTGCAAATCCAACAAGTCTTTCATTGAAGATTATAGATGGTCAGAGCCATTCCAAGATGGCTGCCACCTTGTCGAGCCTGGCTCAGATTGCAGCTGTAGTCCCTTGTTTGTTTTCATAGCGCAGTCCTCTTTCCATTGCCATTGCCAGTTGCTGCCATTTTTGTAGGGAGTAGAATCGAGGCAATAAGGAGGAGCAGCCCTGTGTTCAAAATGGCTGGGGCAATAAATTTTGCTGTACAACTGTAGAACAACTGTACTGTACAACTATACAATTCGCTATTCAACTAGTTCCTGCAGTCTGGACAGTGAGGGGTTTCCCTACACCTGTGATCAGGGCTGATGCATACGTTGCGAGGCTCTCCCTAATGGCAGAAATGGGCAGCGATATCTCCGTTTGACGCTCTGGGGGCGCCGCAGATGGTCAGGGGACGCGCACGGCTGCTCCCAGTATGGGAGTCCTCTCCTCAGCAGGGCCGATGCATAAATTTGGTTCCGGCGAGGCTCGCCCTGATTGTCCCAGCTGTAGCACAGCTTTATGGAAGCCCCTGGTGGGAGGAGCTCGATCGTTCCCGGTACGTTCCCGGAGCGGCGACAGCTACCCAGGGACTCGGCTCGAGCTGGGTGTTGCAGCCGCCACCTGGAGTCTCGCCTTGGGGCTCTGCACTAACCTGCCAGTTCCCGGCGGGCAACAGTCGCGGGGTCCCAGGGTTCACAGCTGCCAATTCATGTCTCCTGGGAAAATGGATGTAGCGGTCCTTGTATGTCATCATTGCGGACAGGACATCACGTAGCACCATGCTGAACATTGGTTGAGACATCCCACCTGCGCTGGACACCGTGTACTGGAACGAACCAGTTGCAAAGAAATGCAGGGCCGCCATCACCTTACATGTCGGTGTCAAAGCAGTCGGATAGGTTCGTCGAGGCCTCAGATGGGGCTCCAACTGACCACATAGCTCCTGAAGGGTAGGTCGATCCAAACGGAATTTACGTATGATGTCCTCATCCTCCATGTCCGCCAGCAATGTGAATGGACGATGCACATTTGGTCGCCTCCTACATAAGATTAAAGGGGACACATGTCAATTCAATTCCCCTATGAGATGTGTCCAACATCTTACATCTTGACTTACACAGCGCCAACAATGACTGGCCTGAAACAACAGCTTACAGCACAAGTCACATGCAGAGACACCTTGTAGTTGTACACATGTTCAGTATGTACATAGTGAGTACCCCCAAACAGATTCAGACTATGTGAATGTTAAATGGGACATTCCAACATCTTGTGTCACCAGCCCTGAGAGTAGTTGACACAGCACATGTCTGAAACAGCAACACTGCTGGCTTCTACGTAGCTACTGTACCTGCCACACCTTCTTGCGTGAGTCAGACAGGGCACACATTAACAACACAATGAGCACAGTGTGTGCATGAAGTTCAAGTATCAACATGAGTTCAGCAATCTGCACAGTGAAATAGGCACATTATTTAGTTAGTCCATCATTACTGTGGGTTGCTTAGCCATCTCACACATTGACATGTTTACATATTTGAGAGTCCATCACACAACAGATCTGTGTACATGCACAACAACATCATAAGTGACATGTGAGGGAGTACATGCCAATGCATGTAATCCTGTGCACTGACATGGCATGTGTAGTCATCAGTGAGTTAAATGTCACACTAGCATTGAATATAACTATCTGGTGGCATGATTCATAGTAAGTGTCTACTGTTCAATGATGAGAACTGGCCATTGCCATTGCTACAGCAAGATGTGTCCATAGGTGCCGTAAGCGTGCACCACCACCGCAATCACGGTCATTGGCACCAATTTAAAGATGCCAATTCGCGGTCGCGACCGCCTGGGCCCCGCGGTGTGACACCGCCAATGCCCATGCCCTTTCAGCCAATGGGAACCGCGATCGCGGTAGTGAAATACACTTTTGAAACCCGCGGTAGGCGTGCTCCGCTACCGCGGGCCCGGTCATTGGGTACAATTGAAAGATGCACGATTGCGGTAGCGACCGCCTGGGCCCCGCGGTGTGACACCGCCAATGCCCATGCCCTTTCAGCCAATGGGAACCGCGATCGCGGTAGTGAAATACACTTTTGAAACCCGCGGTAGGCGTGCTCCGCTACCACGGGCCCGGTCATTGGGTGCAATTGAAAGTTGCACGATTGCGGTAGCGACCGCCTGGGCCCCGCGGTGTGACACCGCCAATGCCCATGCCCTTTCAGCCAATGGGAACAGCGATCGCGGTAGTGAAATACACTTTTGAAACCCGGGGTAGGCGTGCAACGCCACCGCGGGCCCGGTCATTGGTTACATTTGGAAAAAACTGACCTGGAACACCAATTGCAGCAGCTGAGTACCACTGAAACAACCCCAGGGGGCTATATATGTCTGTGAGTGAGCCACACATTTCCACTGCATCCAGACACTGCTGCCTGCCATTCTTCATCCCCAACTGCTGCTGTTCCTGTCTCCTGGACCCAGTGATGGCGAGAACTGAGAACATCAGGGCTGTCCCTTCACCACAGAGGAGCTGGAGGTCCTGGTGGATGAGGTGCTTTCACAGTATGGGAGGCTATATGGTGCTCCTGATGTACTGGTAAGTGTTTCAGAGTGAAAGTTTGAGAGTACAAAGAGTGCACACATGATGTTGCTCTGCTGTAGTATGTGCCTGTGAGTGCAAGTTAATGTGGATGCATCCTCATTTTTGAAACACCATGCTCCATACATGGCCTAGTAAATATTGCACTTGAGTATTTGCGGAGGATGGCCACATGTACACTTCTACAGCCCTTCTTCAGCAATAACAATACAAACGTTGGTCTGAGCCTGGGTAATGTAATTGTGTGATACACTGCCTAGCATGCTGACTTCTGGTAAATGGGGTGCGTAGCCTTATTTCCACAGATCCATGGCTGCATTTAAGGATGGGAGGGACATGCAGTGTTTTTGCAGCCATACAGTAACACTGCTGGTTTGGGCAGTGGAAGTCTGAACAAACATTGCCTGTGCTAATGGATGTCAGAGTCCATGATGTTTTCACATCCTCATTTGTGACATTACAAATGTGTTTCGTCCAGAGGGTACTGAAGGATGTGTGTACAATTTTCATATTGCCCCCATGGATATGTATGCATTATGCACAAGATTGAAATGCCTGAGTGTAACACTCTTGGTGGAAATTTACCTATGACACATCAGATTAATGTACTTCGGAGATATCATCCTTCCATTGTTTTCATTATGTGTTCTGACTCGCATGTGAAGGCACTGTTTGCCCTCTCAAATTGTACATGCATGTGAATGTTCGGATGGGCCACGTTTAACCTCAGTGTGAGTCCCCCTGGCCCGCACAGATACTGCCCAATTTGACAAGGGCCCATCAGTAAATGGACAGAGTGAAACATATGTGTTGTCTGCCACCCTATTTCTCCATGAGCTATCTTAGGCCTGAGGATTGCACAAGACAGACCTTGTGAGAAGAGTGTGAGTATGTAAGATCATGTCCCTAAATGTGACCTCCATGACACAGGTAGCCATTCACAGGCCATGGACATTGAGGGGTGTGTAGTGTTGGACACAGTGAGTCTGCCCCGACACATCATTTGCAATGTATTGTATGTCTTGCTCACCCACATACTGCATCACAGATGAGGGCCTTCTTCACATTGCATTCTGTGCTGGCATTCTGCATGTGTATGAGATGGCCATGTCCTGTGTCCATCATCATACCTGCATACATTTCTATGTGATAATCTGTTGCAAATGTACTACGTGTCATGCTGTATGGCCTCTGCTCAACATTTCTGTATTGGTGTGCTATGTTTTTGCATGCTCCTGTACTGACACACAGTGGTACATAACACAGTGTCACTGAAACTTCCTCTTCATGTCTCCCATGCCTGCAGCTTAAAGTTCGCCAGCGTAAGGCCTTATGGAGGGCCATTGCACGCAAGGTGCGGGCTCTGGGTATCTCCAACGGACGGCACACACACTGTCACAAGAGGTGGGATGACATCTGCCGGCTGAGCAAAAACGTGGCAGAGATGATGCTGGGGATGCTCCCTCGGACTGGAAGGTTGGCGCGCAGGAGCATGACACCACTAATGGCCCGCATCTTGGCAGTGACACAGCCAGAGCTGGATGGACGTTTGAGGGCCCATCAGCAGCAAGTTGGGGGTGAGTATTCTGCGAAGGGTGACTTTGGGTGTGAGTGTCTGCATGTATCCCAACCCTGAGCCAGTGCCGAGCTCTGTGATGTTTCTAGTGTGATGCAATGGCTTCTAAGTGGCATCTGTGTTGAGTGCAGCTGTCATGCATTTTCGCTACGTGTACTTTCTCATGTGTTCAATACAATGGCCCTTGACATTGCAAGATGAGATGTGGCCTTATGACATCTGCTGCATTATGGGTGTCATAGACACCACCGGGCACTGAACAGCAGTGTGCATCATCTTAGTGTGCTTTTGTAGATGTGTGCAGTGCCTGACTCAGAAATTGTGAGAGCTACACATCTGACACCAAAGTGCAACGGTCGTTGTGCTTCAAAGCACAACATGGTGGATATCAGTAGCTCATGGCCATTGTAAAAGGACATTTTGGAGTCAGTATCTGTGTTGTTCCCTTAAAGTGACTCCATGTGTGATGGAGACAACATGTTGAGATGCATATCTATCTCACCCACAGGCACGTAGGTATGCTTACAGAGATCAGTATGTTAGGTTACAAGGAGGCACGGGCCAGCTATTTGGCTGTGTCAACGTCACATGGGTCATTAATGTCAACTATGCATGTTTCCATGCATCTTCTGAGTTTTGCATTAAGGTTGCACATGCAGACTGCACAGGGTGGTGGGCAACATGGGGGTATCATATTCTAGTCTTGTGCTTTGCTTGCATATGATGTTTGTGAGTATGGCACTATACTGAACCTACATCTCTGTCTATTGCAGCATCTACCGAGGGCACGGAAGGACAGCGGACGGACACCAGTGGTGAAGCTTCTAGCACGACTGCTACACATGAGCTCACTGACACTAATGTGACCAGCGCCTCGGAGGGGGACAGGAGTGCCCTGGATGAATCACGCCCGGAAACACCAACCTCAGCATCATCTGACTCCAGCGGTGACTCCTCGATGTTGGCGGGCACAGGGAGTTTGAAATCTGCCTCTTCTTCCACCGCACATCATCCAGTGCCCATCCTCCCGGCTACTACCAGTAGTGTTGGCCGTGCCCGCAGCCCTCGGAAGGGTAGAGTGTCCTTCCCCCCAGGCACCGCTGCCCCTGCCCCTGTCTCCCCTGCTGCATTCAGTGTTGAGGCGGTGGACCTTTTGCGCCAGCTGTGTGTGGGTCAGACTACTCTCCTGAATGCCTTCCAGGATCATGACAAGAAGCTGGCACAGGTAGTTGCCTTCATGGAGGGCATTCATTCTGACATGGGTGGGCTACACAGAACTGTCCAGTCTTTGTCCTCCACAGTGACGGCAGCCATTCAGCTGTCACAGGCTCCCAGTACAGCTCCAGTCCCTTCAGCAAACACCCTGCCAGTGGCACCACCTGACGAGAGTGCCCACACACCACAGCCCTCAGGCGCCAAGTACTCCACACGCAGCACACAACAGCAGCACTCCAAGCGGCCAAGAGCACAGACACCATCCCCAAAACAAAAAACAGACACACAGGAGCACAAAGGCAAAAGCCCTTCACGTGACACCCAGGGGCATCAGGCCAAGAAGCAGGCCTCAGGCTCACATTCATCCAAATCACCCCCATCCAAGGACACTCCCATCCCCACACCTGCTCCCAAAGACAAAAAAACAGTTGCCCTGTCTGCTGTGAAGCTGGTGCCTGCAAAGAGTCAGCACAAACAGCTCTCTGAGGCAGATTCACCCACAACGTCAACTCCCACCCACACCCCTGTGAAGCTGGGACAGGAGAGCAAAGTGGGGGGTTTACCTGGACAACAGGGGATGGAGGGGAAAAGGCAAGGCCATCCCAAGCGTACCACCAGGTCCTGCAAATCCCCACAGGGAGGGGCACCTGCACCTGATACACCTTTGGTGGAGAGTGAGGCTGGTGTGCCCACCCCACTTCCCACTCCTGCCAAGACAATTCTTACCTATCGAATCCCCAAGAAGTGGAGACCCAGCCCTCCACATTCACCCTCACACACTGTGTCTCACGATAGCATGTCTCCGCCTCCCCGTGCCACCATGCCACCCGGTCCAGCCAGCCCTCAGGCTCACACAGCCACTGATGCCTCTACCTCAGCTGGTCCTCTCTCTCCCAGGTCCAGTCCTCCAACTGGCCCCGACGATCAGCCACCTCCCAGTTCAACTGACAGCCAAGTCTGAGGCAAAGTCCCCCTCCCAAACCCATCTCTCCCACAGCGGTGCCTGGACTGCCCATTTGTATCCCTGGAGCTGTGTTGATTCCCATGGCAGTGTACGTTGTTACCCATTCCCTGTGCAGTTTCACATGAACACTTGTACATACTTTGCACTATGGACTGGCCAATGGCCTTGCTGTTTGTCACTTTGGATTCCCATTCCCTGTGCAGTTTCTCATGCACACATGTACATACTTTGAACTATGGACTGGCCAATGGCCTTGCTGTTTGTCACTTTGGATGCCCATTCCCTGTGCAGTTTCTCATGCACACATGTACATACTTTGAACTATGGACTGGCCAATGGCCTTGCTGTTTGTCACTTTGGATGCCCATTCCCTGTGCATTTTCTCATGCACACATGTACATACTTTGATTTTGTACTGGCCAATGGCCTTGCTGTTTCCTACTTTTGATGCCTATCTGTGTATTATGTAATAAAGACAGTTACTCCTGTTGTCTGCTTTGTCAATGTCCTTGCTAAATTAAAGGTTTTATGTATGGGTATGGTTTCATGTGACACATGCTCTGTATGCCACTTTAACATTGCCAATTGCTTGTTTTACTTTTTCAGAGTTTGCCAGAGGTGACAGGCACTTTAGTTCATCTTGACTCTGAGGCTTGAGGGTGCAATGATGGTTGTTTGTGATGATCTACTGTTATCCTAATCATTATATGGTCAGGTTTGCTAAATTGTACACATGTCATGTTAGGATGCAATACCATAACAGAGGTGAATTCTATCCACAGGATTACTTGCGGGCTGGCCAGGGTCCATCAAATCTGTGTGATCTTTCTTGATGTGTGAACAGCAGTGTTGATGTGTGGTCATCTTGTGTAGGCCTGTCTTCCTAGTCACATGGGTACATTTGAATATGTGAACTTGAGTGGTCATACAGTGTGAATGGGCTGTCATTGTCAGTAGTGTTGATGTGTGTGTGCCCCTGCAATGCCAACTGCACACATGTATGATCCAGGTAATGAGTGCCTGTTTGTTTCAATTGTCAGCCATGTGCTTCAGATTGTGGGCACATGTAGGAGTTGTAGGTTCGGCACTGTGCAGTGTGTTGTTGTGTCCTTGCACTCCTGGGGGACACCTACTTGTTGTCGCTGCCTGTTGTGAGTATGCAGAGTGTGTGACTGCCAAGTCTGTGTTGTGTTTTGTTGCTCAGCCATGTGTCTTGTTACTGTTTGTGCTCACTGTGCAGACCTGCTCAGCCACATTGACATTATTTGTGAGTTTTCTCATGCATTGCTGTCACTTGACCCATTTTTGGCTCCAGTATGGTATGTGGTATGTGGAGTCATGCCATCCCCTATATGTGCTTCTGATGCCTACACATTGTGAGTAACTCCTCTATGTGTTTGTGTACTGTGCACTCCTCACCTGTCCACTACTAAAGTACACACCACTTCAATCTCATGTCTTCCACCCCATGGCTTGCTAGTGTGTGAGCCTCCCCAACACTTCATAGTGTGACACTATACTGTGGACGGATGATCTGTGTACAGGACCAATGTGCCACTCAGGACAGTTTCACAATTATTTATGTGTTGTTTTCTTCTACTATTTTGCAGTCATGGTTGCTCATGTGCAGTGCATATGTTTGAGCAGCACAGTTCTCTAGTCATGTTGTTTGCATCTGGGTTTCCCTGAGTTGTGCATCTGTGGGTGATGGGTAAGCTGTATGTGTGTTTGCTGAGGTACTGCTACCCTTCCTGGGTGTGATGTTATGTTTGTGCTGTGATGAGTTGTGTTGTGGGAGTTCATGGTGTGGCACTCAGGTATGTGTGCTACTGGTTTGGTTGGTGTGCACACACTGCTTGGTGTGCATGCAGTGCTGTCAGTGTATGTTGCCTTGTACTTGCCTGGTGTGCATCCCCCTGATGTCCAGCTGAGTTTGCTATGTGATGGATTGGTATGTGCATCTGTTGTGTTTTTGTTGTAGATGTATGCAGTGTTTGGCCTGTGTTGGCTCTTTCTACTGACAGGTGCAATGTGTGTGTGATGTTCTATTTGCATGACATTGTGTGTGAGTAGTTTGTGCATTGTGATACATTCAGATGTGTGTTGCATGTGTAGTGTGCATTACTTGTGTGTCTGTCACATGCAGCAATGTGGATTCTTATTCATGAGCTTGTTTTGAGTGCACAATGGTGGTTTGTCCTCCTATTTTTGACCTGTCACTTGTCAGAATTGTGCATGTGCATGCTTGTGGTACACTATGACACCATGTTCACTTGATGACTGGTGTGGTGTGTATGTGTGTGTTAGCTGATTTGTCACATTGATCCCAGTTAGTGTTCATGATTGGCTTTTGAAGATGCAATTCTTGTTTGTGTTGGGGTATGGTGTATGTGCATTGGTCCAGAGTGACAATGTTGTGTATTCCTGTTCTGTCTAGGGTCACATTGCCTTTCCACTGTTTGGCTGCGCATGTCTGGGCTTGTTGGACTTCTGTGGATGTTGTTTGTGAGATTTGTGTTTGGATATTGTTTTTGTGTCAGCATTGGTTCAGGCATCCCTGAGTGTGAGTCTGATATTTGTGGATGCACCACAGGGTGTGTGATTGGTTGTCAGTGACCTCACAGGACATCATTTGTACCATTCTGTGTGTTTCTCACAGGTGTTGAGTGTTGCAGGTGTGAGATGGGTAGATGTGTGGCATGTGTGAAGGTCCTACTTGTGTTTGACAGTCAGGGAGTGTGACAATGAGCCAAGTGTGTTCTGCTGATGGCATACACATGTCGAGTAAGTTGACACAGATGTGTGGCTGGTCACTGTATGACTTCAGACACTTCCTATCATTCCTGTGCCTATGCATGGCTTGCCTTGATGTATCCCTGAGTTGTTGCACAGAGGTCACTTTGGTTTAATTTCACTCACTGTGCCACCCATGTCTGATTTGATGGCCTAAGGGTGGTGTGATATGTTCCTTCTCTTGCATGTGATGTACACATGCTATGTGGCTTGCTCCATGGTTTTCCAGCACTGTCCACTTCACTTTTGGCTGGCCCATTTATTGTCCTCCATTGCTGCTGACCTATGGTATGAGTATGTGGCTGGGTGTCAGTGTGGGGTGTTTCTGAGTGACTTGACAGGCAGTGTGGACAGTTCAGTGGATGTTCATATGCAGTGTGAGTATTCTTTTTGTAATTATACTCAGTTTGATTCACATGAGTGGAAGGTAGGTGTGAGGAGGAGGGTTGCCCAGCCCCTGAGCTTCTGTGCAGGGTGTTCCTCTTCACCGCCACCTTCCCAGTCAATCTCCCTTGTCCTTTGATGTGTGAGGTGCGAGGTCTGGCTACACCTGGCTGATTAATTGTGCAGGGGGGGCACAGGAGGGGCACACAGCATGTGCTCAAATGGGTGTGTGATGCGTACTGTGGGAAGGGTGAAGGTGGAGCCCTGTGAATCTGGTCGGACTGCCCATGCCTGGCGCCGGCCCTGCCTACTACATTGTGCGCATGTTTTCCCGCGTCTTCACCGCTGCGGTGACTTTCCCGGGACATTGCAGTGATTTCGCGGTTGATGGGTGACCCCGATGCGGAGGTGTGGGTTTCTGACAGGTAGGACATGTGTGGGTACACTGGGGGATATGTTCCTGTTCACACCAGAGTGTCTGATGTGGACAGGAACCGTTTGTCAGCACAGGAGTTGTGTGTTGTGGTTGTATGCGGAGTTGTGTATTTGCGTACCTGCGGCGTTGTCCACGACGGTGTATTATTTGCTGCTGGTGGATGAGGTACAGCAGCGAAAAGGCTTGAAGGGCTGGATCCATAGCGGTCACGACCGCGTGGAGGGGACCGAGAGTCGAGGTTCGCTCTCCGCTGTAGTGCTTCCGCCGTTTCCGGGTGGGTGGATTCTCCGCTGCGGTGTGATGGGCTGTTTGCGGCATCGTAATTTGTACGGCGGACGGGACGTCATTCCGCACGGTGGTGTGTCTCGATTGGCTCCCTCCATCGCGGTTGCGGGCGGAAATTTCTGGCGGTTCACGTAACTCCGCAGCGGACGGAAAATGGGCTATGTTTGCCCATCGTAATATGGCGGACGCGAGGACCGCTGCTGGAGTGCGGAAAAGGACATTTTCCGCCACACCCAGCACCGCGGATGTGCCTCCGCCCGCCATCGTAATCAGCCCCTTAGACATTGGAATTACCATGGCTATGTATGTTAAGCATATACAGAAAATAATTTTCATAGCTCAATGTTTGTGTCTGTATGGTTGTAGCTTTTTCCCACCATGTTTTGAGTGTTGTATGTGCATATTTGACCTATAATTAAGATATAAAGAGTCACTGTGGCTAATTTTAAGATTAAGAGCAAACTATTTGGCTTGCTGTATTGTCTGTCCAAAGGGAGATTTGATTTTAGAAAACATTATTTATATTTTTTGTAATAATTATTGTTTTATATTTCTATAAGATTATATTTTGGAAATGAATAAATAAAATACTAATCATGCATGGAAAAAATAAAGTAATTATAGAGAACTGCGCATTCCTCTAAAGAATATTTTCTGAATGAAGGATGTGCTTGCAGGGTATTGCAGGCTAGATGCTGCCTCTTTGTGGTTCCAGCCTTGAAAGTCTAGAACACTTAACAATCCACATTCTTAATGGTACTTGATGGTCTTTTCTGAGATGCATAGGTATCTGTAATCTTCTCAGAGTCAGGGTCGAATCCTGTGCTCTTCTGTGCTGTGTTGGATTTCCTGCAACCGGTTAGCACACAATACAGAGCTTCCTGCTTGAGCAATTGCCTGGAGTGGAGAACACTGACTAATCATTGAGCGGGATATATATAGATGGCTCCTGTCCTGCATGGCCACCATGCTCCTGAAAGAGCACGTGCTCTCACAAGAGGATAGTTCTCACAGTAACTTTTACAGGGTGAGGAAGATGCCATCTTTTAGACTTTCTCTCGGCTTTGACTCCCCGCCATTTTCCTTCTGTCCCATGGATTTTTAAAAATTATTTTTATTTTATTTTATTATTCAACTCAGTCAAAGCAGCCACATTCTTCTCATAAACACTAGGGGCCTCATTACGATGTAGATCAGAAAGCAAACCGACCGACTCCTTGTCGAAATCGGTTCCGACTGACTCGCGTCCGGTGGTTCCGACCGACTGATTACAATGCTTCCGAACAGTGTTTGGAAAGTCTCCCATTGATTTCAATGGGAGCCTGTGTTCCGACTGACAACACAGGCTCCCATTGAAAAAAGGGGTGGTTGCGGTAAACCTTGCACCCTGTGGCAGGCACCCGATGGTGCCTGTCACACTGTGCATGGTTGTAAAGGGGGGTCTCTTGGGTACCCCCACAGGCCCCAACCAAAGCCCTCAGGGTGAAGGGGGGCCTGCTACAGGCCCCCAAAGTCAGTTTCCGACGGCCGTTCCATGTCGGACAGACCGATTCAGAAAGGCTGTCCCAATCTCACATCGTAATACGTTGGTCGGAAACGTGGTCCGAAGAGCTGTACAATTCGGCTCCGAGCGACTCGGAGTTTCCTAATGCCGGTCAGAACTGATTCGGAATGACCGAAGGGTTACCTTTCCATCGTAATCGGTCGGTCGTAAATGTTTCCGACTCGGTCGGAAAACATAGGTTCCGACACGGTTTAGGAAAATCAAATTGCTGCTCGGAGCCTTTCCCACCGACATCTTAATGAGGCCCTAAGTTACAGTGTAGTATGGTATTTTGACACACGAACAATCAATCTATATTACATTTGGCAGTAAGCAGATCTCCAACTGCCTTTCCACAGTTCACAAAACTATTAAGCAATAATGTCCGATGGTTTTTTCTGGGTAGACTGCCATCTTCTTCTGTGGATGGCTAATCCACTGCAGCCTCTCCTTGGGGTCTCTGGTTGTTGTGGCAGTGACTCTGTTTGGTAGCACCCTGCCATAATGTAAACAGTGAATGAATGGTAACACAAAAAAGGAGAGAGAGTAACATCTGTCTCACTATTCCTTCCTTCCTTCCTCACAAAATACACATAATACCATGAGGCTATAGTAAGAGTTTTTGGGACTCAATGGGAGTGGGTCATGTGTCTCAGCCTGCGCTCTCCTCTCCTCCTCATCAGGCACAGTTGCAGTATTCACATGACAAATGCTCCATGTTAGGAAGTTTGGGGTAGGTTGGGAAGGGAAGTGTATAGTTTATTTAGTAGTAGGATACAGGCGTCAGACCCTCAAACATGTAGGTCCCTCCATAGACCAGCCACATACGGAGCATTGTGGCAGATGACAACACACGCACAGAAACGACCTCAAATTTTATTAAGATGCCTTTCCTGGAATGCAAATGGTAAGGTAAATAAGACAAAGCGGGGGCGGTCCTCAAAGTCGCTAAAGACTACGTCACAGATATGTTGATGCTACAAGAAACACAGTAGCGAGGTGACCACTGCAAAAGCCTCACAAATATGGATATCATACACCACGCAAGCTTTGAGCAAGTACCATGGGGTGTAGTGATCCTGACATAAAAAACACCTTCTGCTCGCCATGTCATACATACGGGAAGACAAATACACCAGGTACACTATAAATAACCGGTACATTATATGATGCACCAATAACTTTATGTTGCTTTTATGCCCCACCAACACTGACAAAAGTCTTCTTCTTGAAGATAGCCAATGTCCTCATTGACGTACCACCCGGAAAGGCAACTGTGGGGACTACTTTACTGGCCTTATAGGGTACATGAAGGACAGGTCTGGCCTCCCCTTCCAACTGTACCCCAGACAACACCAGTGGCTGATTTAATACATAATATGGGACTCA
Organism: Calotriton arnoldi; assembly: GCA_963921515.1. Classification (NCBI taxonomy): domain Eukaryota; kingdom Metazoa; phylum Chordata; class Amphibia; order Caudata; family Salamandridae; genus Calotriton; species Calotriton arnoldi. The sequence goes on from CAWUFW010002481.1 coordinate 435,141, forward strand.
GTGATGTATTGTGCCACTACCCCCCACAAGAAGGGGCATACATCTTCTTTTCGCAATCACGTAGGTCATTTTCATGTGTTGATCACTTTTTGGTGCCTACTATAGACCTATCTCACATTAGGGGGATATATTTACATGCTAGCGGCCTATCGGACCACGTCCCCATCGAACTATAATTTTATTGATTGCCATTGCCCACTACACACAATTAGTGCATTAGCCGTTGGTGGCTCAAGAAACAGGAGGTCAGGGACACCCTCATGAAAGCTATGTCACAATACTTCAACATCAATAAGGGCGCAATGGAATCACCCCCAATACTCTGGGAAGCATACAAGGCAGTCACACTAGGTCATTTGATTAGTGCCGTACCACACCAAAAGGGAGAACACCTCCGAGCACTCATGGAATTAGAGGCAGCAGTTCTATCTGCAGAAAGAGACTGAAAGGCAGACACTTTAGAATCTAATTTACATTCCCTTACTCAAGGACAACTATAGCATGAGTAAACTAGAATGGACACAGCTCATAAAGAATGGCTGTCAGCTCAAAGTCAACAATATAACCAAGGTGACAAAACCAGTAAATTGACACACTGGCTGGTAAATAGAGAAAGTGAGACTAGACACTCCCCCAGATTAAAAATCAAGAGGAGATTGTTCACAATATTTTACTACTCTCTACCACTCTCCCACCCAGGGAACGCTTCCCAATCCGCCTGCCTAATTTTGACACCAACTCTTTCGAAAACAGAAAGGGAACAACTAGAGCATCCTTTGACTACAGAGATTACGGAGGCAGTCCAACAATTCACTTCTGGCAAAACACCAGCCCAAAACGGCTTTCGAGTCGAATTCTTTAAGTGTCTGAATATGTCCGTGCACAGCCACTCCTAGATATGTTTGAGGAGGCCAAAACACAAGGTGGTCTCTCTCCTGAGATGTTTAAAGACAATATTATCACCATTCTTAAACCACATAAGCCCACAGACATTTGTGAGTCGTATTGCTTGATTTTCTTAATTAACTCAGAAACAAAAATCCTGGCTAAGCTATTGGTGAACCGCCTCACTCAAATAATTGCTAAACTAATATACCCTGATGAAAGTGGTTTAATGCCTAATCAGGCCACCAGCCACAACATAAGACAAGCCTCAAATGCTATAGAAATGGGACACAGACTAGGAGACGCTCTGGCACTATTGTTGATTGATTTTACAAAAGCATTCAAAAGTATTTCATGGGACTACCTCTTTGGCCTCCTGAGCTGTATGGGTTTTGGACCACACTACTTAGCCTACATCCAACTGCTCTACCATGGACTGAGAGCCTAGGTAGGGAGAGGAGGAGGGCTACTTTGGCCCTTTCCACTCTAGAGGGGAGTGCAACAGCGATATTTTACATCACAATAGAACCCTTAGCCCAGGATATAAGACTGAACAACCAAATAACTTGATTCAAATGGCCAGCAAGAACTGAGGATAAACTTTCTCTATATGCAGACAACATTCTCATTTATCTGAGCAATCCATTGAGTTCAAGTCAGTGGTGATTCAGACACTAATAGATTTGGTGCACGCTCTGGACTCAGAACTACCTGGAACAAAACCAGATTGTTCCCCTTGGGCCTGAAGAGTACCTACAGGTCTTGCGTTGAGTCAGCTGGTATCTTGTTTAACAAATGTAGTATTAAATATTCAGGTGTACGCTTGCCAAACGCAGAGTGGCTATTCACTGGAGGAAATCGAAAGCCCCTGTGGTGAAGGAATGGCTTCGAGATATTATGTATTGTCAAACCCAACTCTCGTTATTCTGGGAACTCATGCCCGCAGCGTCCAGACCCAAAGATATCTGGAAACCCATGTTGGAGTGGTTAAGTGCGCAAGATTCAGTTGATACAAGTTCAGATATGCAGACCAACGGCACTATTACTTCCAGTCCCCCAAGGTAGACATGTATCAATGATAGATAGTGCTGGGTAAATGATCTTGATACTGCAATAGGTGACAAACTCTGGGGATTCAAATAGCTGTATCCGATATCAGTACTTTTACTGTCCAGTATTGAATTTTTATGTCTGATGTAACTGTCTGTCCTAAAGTTTCTGTTAATTGATATGTGTATGTGTATACTAGCTTTGTATATGGAATTATATGCAGCATCCTGTAAATATCATTAATTTGAAAATGCAAATAAACAAAAGTTAAAAAAATAAATATATTCAGGTGTACACCTCAGACAGGTTGAGGAGATAGCACGAACAGAAAACATTCTACCCCTCCTAGAGAATATACACAGACATACACAGCACTGGATGTTACTGCCTCTGGCCATGTTGGGTAGACTTTCCATATTAAAAATTATATCTCTTCCCAGAGTCCACTATACACTACAGAATTACCAATTCCCCTTCCCCCAAAAGTTTCTCAATACTCTAACAGCAACCCTTCGCCTTCGATCATTCGTATTAAATGGTGGTCACCTCAGAGTCTCGCTCGCTAAGTGCTTCAGATCAACCTTTGATGGCGCTATTGCCATGATATGCCCCACTTATTATCACGCTGCCAGCCTAATAATCATTAATGATTGGCTATATATTCACCGCAAGTGAATCTAATCCCAGATCCAGCATACCCAGCAAAACTGAGGGCGATGGAAGGAGGCCGCCCCAATCCAATTTCTTCCTGGAAAGAAACTTCCCGAGTAGAGTGCCCCCATTGTCAGGGTAGTGATGGAGGCATATGGGACTTCTAACCGCCAGTTCGGGTGTAAGGGTAGAATAACAGGTCAAACCTTCACTTTGGATTGGAACCATCTAGGTGACCAGGCTCGAATGCTTCGGAGAGTGGGATCCATTAGGAGTACCACTTTCTGGGTGATGTAGCGCCCACAGGAAATCCTTCTACGAATTGCAGGGTGAATTTGGTTTATTATACTAACATTTCTACAGATATCTTGTGAATCCGTCTAGCGCTCACCATATACTTGACACCCTTAGATGATTAGCTCGAATTTAAGCCTCTAAAGGCGAAACTGACTATGTTTTCACTCCCTCACAAAGGGAAAATATCCTCTCTATATAAAACTATATTTATTAACCTCCTTGACACCTTCCTCAAGCTCAGGGAGGCCTGCAAATGCGACATAGGACATCTGGAGGATGAACAATGGGCATTTCCACTCATGGCCCCTAGAATGGCAGCCATTTCAAACAGGTATTGATTGATTAAATTCAAATACCTCCATTAAATATATCTAATTCCTCACAGCCTTATGTGTTTTGAGAGGGGCTCAGGACCATAATGTCACAGATACTGGATGACAGTCAGAAATTTAATTCACACAATTTGATCTTGCAATGAGGTTACACCCTTTTGGGAGGGAATTGTCCTAACATTCCAACACATATCGAAGCACCCAATAGATTTTGTTCCTAAGTTATCACTATTTAAAATACTAGATTCACTGGAGCATAAAAGACTCTATTGAGATTGTGTCTCACAATAGAGAAACAATATAGCATCCAGAATTGGAGGAAACAGCCCCTAACCCAATGGATGTGAGGTATGGACAGATGCTGCATCCTTGAAATATCCATTTATGAATCCAGAGGATGTCCCCACAAACTGGGAGGGTCTGGGTGTGCTGGGAGGATCACCAAGATGACAAGTGCCCCCCTCAGGGTGTATTATACCTGGCATGAGGCTGAAGTGGGGAGGAGAACTGCTGTATGTATAATAAATCCACCTATGGAAATGTACGTGTTGAACTTTCTGGTGTCTACGGTACATGAATAATGTTGAATATTATGTTTGTAAATGGAAAACATAATAAAAAAATGTAAAAAAGAATGCATGGGCACATTTATCAAAACCGAGCACTGGTGTAAAGTCACAAAAAGTGATACAAACTAGCAAAATATGTTGATAAACTATTTACTCTATTAGCGCTGGAAAGTAGTCTGTACAGAAAAGCAAATAGCATATTGTGCAACTTTGGGCTACTTTGCATCCAGAGGGCATTCCAAGGGTGGTTCATGGGCATTCTCACACAACACCAATGGTTTTGACGAAAATCCCTATCTACCAATAATTGTAGACAATGCTTTGCATCAAAAGATAACACCTCCTCAAAGCAGGTGTTAAGTTGGAGAAACCTTTTAATTTCTTCCTACTTTTCATTCATTGCTTATGGGCTGCACTTTACAGTATACATTCAATGCGGGAAAAGTTTTAAAGTTTGTCTAGGCATAGATTTTGTACTGGAAGGGAACCCTTCCAGTACAAAACCTATTTTAGACACCACACACATACCTTTGTACTTTTGTGAAAAGGTGAGTGTGTCACATTAGGCTGCCTAACTGTGCACTGGAGAAGAGACCAGCAGCACCCTATCTTAGTAGATATGGCTCTGAAATACGTTTTGCTGCTTTAATATCAGAACAGTGAAAAAACAAAACTCATTTTTTCACTTCTCTGGTCAGAACAGTGAATATCTCAGTTTCAAAACCTGTGTGAGTGATACATAATTAGACCTAAGTAGCTGTCAGTAATGAGGTTGTGTTACACTGTGAGGTTCCAAGTGCTATCAAGCAAACACCAGGAGCGAAACTTGAGTCATCTAAGATGTCACTTGAAATCCCAAGGTGAAAAATGCCCTTTTTTGACAGCTATCCTTGTAAAATCTTATCGTGTGTATGCCTGCCTCTCATAAAAACTCTTCTCTTGCTTAGATCAGCAGGACAGAGGTAATTTTTAACCCTCCTGTCCTGAATATTAAACAATGCCTGTTATCCTTTCACGCTTCCCCATAACTCTCAGGGTTATTCTCCCCTGCCCCACCCAAAAACAACACCTAGTGTTCTGCCATCGTCCCCATTTCCTGTCGTTAGTACCCTCCCCTGATCTCCAGAAAAAAAAATAGTAACTGGCACTTGTCACCCTACTCTATTGCCACTGTTTGCGCATTCCGGCCCCATTCATGCATTAAACTGCGCTCTTTACTCTCAGTGTGAGAGTGAGAGCTGGTGCTGTGCTGACAGCAGCTCTGCAAGAGCCACTGATCTCAGTGGTCTGCTTTTCTATGTCAGCACGGGACGGGGCAGAACCACAGCTCACATAGTAGATAGCGATTGGTGGCGGAAGAGCACCACCGTCCGGGTCTGGTGGCTCAGTTAACTAATGCGTCCACTGCAGGGGCCTGTGTTCGACCTCATGGTCACAGGTTCAAATCCCGGGGGGGGGGGCCACTCAGCCTTTCATCCATCTGAGGTCGATAAAATGAGTACCATTGAGTTGGGTAACAATAAACATCTGTTATTCAGCGCCAAGATACCCAAGGGAGAACGTGTGCTTTACAAATACTTATGTTATGTTGATCCTCTGCACTCCTTGTGTCTGCATATGGTAATTATTCTATCCCTCGTCAATGGCTTCTCAGCTACACAGAGTGTCTGAAAACTTGAAGTGTAGGAAATCACCAGTACTATCTCTTTCTTCTTTATGCTGCATGAGCACACTGAAGTCAGACTGCCTTGTAAACATGATATTAATCATGTGCTGAACTATAAAAATCCCCTATGAATATGTTTTACCTATAAATACAAAGCCCGCACCCACCCACAACCTACTGAGTGCATTCCCATCCACCTATTAAGCACGCTGAAAAGAATGAACATTGGCAAAGACAATTTGGCTGGCTTGCATGGGAGTCCTGATTAAAACATTTAAAAAGCTTACAGCAGTGAAAAAACACAACAAAAACAAGTATCGCCAAAGCCAATAGGTCTCGTCATTTGGACCTATTGGCTTTAGCAATGCTGTTTGGAGTGGGGAGGATTGTGTGGGGAAGAGCACACAAGGGAGAGAGCAACTCAGAGTGCAGGGGTGTTTTCCTGGACGTGGAAAGCTTGTGACAGAGAGAGCAACACAGATTTTAAGGGAGAGAGCGAAGGTTGATTGTATATACCCGTTGAGTCAAAGGAAAACAAATTAGTTGTTGTCTTGATAAGTTTTTATTCTTTCATTTGACCTTCGAGATCATATATTTCATTATATGCTTTGCATCGTATAGCTTTTCAGGAAAGTATTTTACATTGTTGTTATATCACAAACAGCCCATTGTATGCTTTGCATCATATAGCTTTTCAGGAAAGTCCCCTTCCATTAAGTAAGACAAACCGTGTTGGCCTTGAAAAGCTGCTAGGCAATACAGCCACACAGAGGGCGAAACACGTGTCAGCTGTTTGTGATATACCAACAATGTAAAATACTTATTGGAATGGGACTTTCCCACAGTAAGCCCCCACTGCTGGTGCGGTGCACTGCGGGGTGCAGCCGTTGCATAAGAGTCGTCCGGGCTCAGGAGGCCTGCCTGTTGGTGCAGCAGCATTGTAGAGGCCTGAGAGAGGCTCCCCCCCCAGCTGACTGGGGAACATGCTGGAAGGGCGGAGCTGAGGCCTTCTGGTGCCGCGAATAGCAGAGGTAGCACATGTGGGGCACAGGCCTTCCTGGAACAAGGCAGCCAACTCCTGGCAGTGAGTGAGTGGTGGACCAGTGATGGCGGATGAGGCACGTTCCTCGAGGGCCCAAGGGGCCAGCCCAGGTCCGATTGTTGCTGCTGCAGGTGCTGGAGGAAGTGTACACTCAGCTGTGGGGGAGGTGGTGCAATTCAGTGAGTTTGCTGACCCAACCACGGTGGCCTCAGATGGAGCACTTACTTCAGGGCCACCACATAATGTGACACAGAGGTCAAGAGGTCCCATCTACTATATTTTGTAGGGGATGAAATTTACAAACTGTTCTAATATCCCCCAAACAAAGGGGGCATTGGTGACTATGATGTGGCAATTTCTGCCCTCAAAGCACATTTTGACCCTCGAAAGAACCCAGGCTTTGAGCGTTTCAAGTTATGTCAAGCCAGGCAGCAGGAGGGGAAGGTCATTGATACCTTCTACGCCCGCCTCCGAGCTTTGGTGAGCACGTGTACTGATGATGATCAATAGAAGGAGGACAGGGCGCAGCTGATTCGGGGCTGCAGGTCAGCTACCCTATGGAGACTGATCCTCAGGCAGCCGGGGATCAGGTTGGAGGTAATGCTAGTGATGGCCCACACATATCACCTGTCCAGAGCAAGGGCTGATGAGATGGAGGTGGCCCTCAACCAAGGAGCAGGATCTCCCTCGGGGTCAGAGGGACAACCATTAAGACAGAGACTGGGGAGGCCATCCATACCAGGGTCCTGCCTCAGAGGGGAAAATACCGAGCAGGCACTGACGCATCGTGCAGCAACTGTGGGCTTTAGGCCCACCCTACTCACAGATGTTCAGCGGCGGGTGCACGTGTTCTGCGTGCAGTAAGTCGAATCACTTTGCAAGAGTCTGCCGGAATGGAGAGATGGGGAACTGCGGATGAAGCAGGCATCCACCGATGATGGCCATAAGACAGCTATCGCTGGGAGATTAATGGGTCTCATCTCTAGTATTAACTTAGAAGCCCAAGCAGCCAGGGGCAATACGTCTGTTTATAGACATGAGACTCCCGAATTGTGAAATCCATCAGAAACGACACATCACCCCGACGACGGATGATATTATTTCAGACCTTAATGGAACGAGCTTGTTCTTGAAGATTGATCTAAACGGTGAATATCACCAACTGGTGCTTCTTCCTGACAGTCGCTGTATCACAACTTTTACAACACATCTAGGTTTGAGAAGATATAAGAGGCTGAATTTTGGGATCTCTTCAGCAGGCAAGATGTTTCAAAATGCCACCTGAGAAACACTGTTGGGGTTGGAAGGGGTCCTTCGTATAAGCGGCCATATCCTTATTTACTCGACCACACCCGCATACCATAACAAATGCTTGAAAGCCACTCTCCAGAGGCTAAGAGACAGTGGGCAGACACTGCACAGGGACAAATGCTCATTCTTTAAGCCAAAGATCGAGTTCTTGGGTTTCGTATTTCCACGAGATGGCCTACAAGCAGACACCCGGAAGTCGGCGTCGATTCAAGAAGCCAAGGCACCGACAAATACCACTGAGGTGTGTAGCCTCCTGGAAATCGTGACATACTGCGGCCGTTTTCTACCAAACCTGGCCACAATTTCTGACCCGCTCTGAGCTCTCACAAAGGTAGGGACTAAGTGGACATGGGAATCGGAGGAACAGGAGGCATTCAACGAGATCAAGGCAGCGCTCTTGGCAGACGCCACAATGGTGTACTTCAGTCTGGACAAAGCGACTGAGCTAGTCGTCAAGGCGAGTCCAGTGGGGCTGTCCTGACACCGTCACAAGAACCAGAAGCTTGGGCCCCACTGGCTTTGCAACCTGAGCGCTCACAGCGACTGAGGGGCATTAGGCACAAATTGAACGAGGGGCACTGGCGATCAAATGGGCCTGCCACCATTTTCCCCTATATGTGTATGAACAGGGATTCAAGGTGATAATGAACCACAAGTCGTTGGTGAGCCTCTTTGGAGGGACTGCCACCCTCCTCGGTTCGAGAGGCGAGCAGTACAACTGTTCACTGTGATATACAGGCCAGGTGCTGTGAATCTGGCAGATCTCTTGTCACAACACCCACCAGAGAGAACAGAAGAGGGAACTGAGGACAGTGATGGGGTCGAGGAGTTCACTTGCATGGTAGTGACGGCGGCCTGTCCCAAGGCGCTGATGACAGATGACATCTGGCAAGCCACAGAAGAGGATGATGGCCTTAAGCGAGTGGCTGATACCATCAACAATAACTCGTGGAAGCTATTCCTGCAAGATGCCAATCAGTGGGATCCAGCGGAGAAGTCCCAGGTTGTCGCACCGTGGAGAGCGAGAGATGAGCTAAGCACCATGGATTAATGCATAATCATGTGGGGCCACTGCCTTGTTGTCCGCGAAGACCAGCTGATTGCTTTAGCCCATGAAGGCCACCTAGATGTTGAGAAGACCAAGGCATGGATGAGGGGAAAGGTCTGGCTCCCTGGCATTGATGCCAGAGTAGAAGAAGCAGTGAGGCCAGTGTCTGACTTGCCAAATCATGGGGAGCACTCCGACGCCAGCGCCCGTTGCTACCAAGGACACGCCACTAATACCCTGGACGAGGGTTCGTTTGGACTTTGGGAGTTTTCCGGATGGTCGGCTCACCATGGTCATGGTCGATGGCCACTCTAAGTATCCGGTCATAGAACTGGTCCCATTACAGCATTCTCCCACATGAAGCCTATGTTGGAAAAACACTGGAAGTGTATGGATTACCAGAGACCATACAGACTTATAATGGACCCCTGTTTCAAGGGACCGAGTTCCAGGAGTACCTCACAGCACTTGGGATCAAGCACCATAGAATAACACCCCAGGGGCCTAAGGCTAACAGCACTGCGGAAATATTCATGAGGACACTGAACAAAGCTCTCAGGATTGCGTTAGATCAAAATGAGGATTCTCAGTGGACTCTGCATCAGCTTCTGAGGGTGTACCGCAGCATCTCTCATTGCACGACCCAGTGCACCACCATTCACCTAATGTTCCAAAGGCACATCAAGGACAGCATCCTGACCAGGCCCAGTGGTGCCTGGCCACACTGGATGCCGAGGGCACGCAGGGGAGGCGCCGGTGGACAAATGAGAGAGCAAGCACAGCCATGAGGGTGGCAGAAAGACACCTTGAAGTGGGAGACCACGTGCTGGTACGGGACTCTCACCCAGGGAGGAAATTTCGCACCCCATTGGACAGAGGAGCCCAGGTAGTGACAAGGGTCAGAGGGATCATGATTACCACCCAACGGTGGAAGGAGACAACCATGCGCAACATATTATGGTTCAGACCAACCGAAGCCCGAGAACATGATGGAGAGTAGGACTGGCAGGGACCCGATGATACCTCGCCGCCTGACGCTGACAAAGCTGCAGAAGGTTCAGGGGGCGGCCAAGCCTGGCAGCAGGTGACCCCAGGAGACAAAACTATTCTGGGAAGCAGTTTGGTGCCACTGACGGCGAGAAGCCGTGCACATGGACTGAGAACAAACCCCGCCCCAGCCACAGACTCAGGTACTTTGTGTGTGCCCAAGTGGAGGTGGTTCCTGCCATCTGACGTTGGATGGGATGTACTGAGCCACTCCGGTGGTACAGCCACGCGGTGATGCCAGTACGCACTGACTGGGTGCAACCGATGCGTTAAATAAAGGGAGGACAGACGGCTCATGGTCCATCCTACACTAGTACGTGTCATGTGTGCATGTGTGTAGGTGTGTGCTTTATTGCCGCTACTAGATGGGCCTTCGAACAGGCCCTCGGGCCCTGCCTGCTGCAATGTGCTGACCCCTGAACTAGCGTGGTCCCCTCCCGACCCCCATATCACATCCACCATACTTTTTTTAACTTACGTAAGAGGGTCAATTTCAACTCATCCGTCTTTGACATGTACCAATCTAACGTTCCTTTTGAATACACATTTATATGCACATGCTATGGGTTCCTATTTTACAGTCCTTTTATAGACGGCTTGTTTTCACACTCAAAAATATATTTTGTTATCCTGTTTAAAAACGAAAGGACTGGACGTTAAAAAATACTCTTCCACCCCAGCGTGATTTATTCCACAGCGATTGAGATATCACATGCGGGGGCAGTCCATGCATTACACTGATTAGAGGATAAAAGAGAAACTGAAAGGACGAGGATCTCGGAAAGGGATTGGCACGTTTCTTACACAAACGTAGCACGCGGGTCCTACAGGCAAGTGGCAATTAAAGGAATAGCTGTAGGCAGGCTAAATTAAAGCTTTAAAATGTGTTTGTTATAAAGCCGAATACATTATGCAGGAATCTATGTATACATTATTCATGGTGAGCAGTAAATTATTCTAATAAGATTTAACACTATATTCAATGAATAATCGAAACAGATTGGAATTTAATCGGCGAGACGATAGCAAGATTTGGAGGTTAAAAAAATAAAAAATGTAATGTGGCTGCTTTTCTCCCTTGAGCCTGCCAAGGTGAATTACATAGTTGTTGCGGTCAGATGGTGAATGGAGATTATTTCTATGTTATATTCACCCTTCTTCATTGCTGCAAACAAGTTTTTGCAGAGTTCTTCCTCAAGTGCAAAATGAAACAGCATATTGGTGACGTTAATAATGGACAAGGTGAAAGAGATTGGACCGGGCTGTGTAAACTGCCCAGTCGGTTGTAATTTGCTCTATGTGTTATATAGCTCAATGTTAATGTGAGCTTGTTTTCTGCATTTCTTTTTGAGGTGGTTGGCGTTGTCTTGTGGCAGCATTTGTCTGTACGCACTGCGCGTTCCAAAACAAATGGAGAAACTAGTACTTGTCTAAAATATGTAGGGGCAGATTTACAAGCTCCTTGCGCTGCCAGTACGTCACTTTTTGTGTCGCACTGACAGCACATTTCCCTGCCCCATATTTACAAGGACAGGAAAAGCCACCCTGCGTGGCTTTTCTTGTCCTTGTAAATATGACCCCTTTACACGCAGCATTTTGCGTGAAAGGGGCGTTCCATGGGTGTTGCTGTGGGTGTTCCCACGCAACACCCATGGAACGAGACACATTTCCAGATTTACGAGGATTCGTACACCTGGAAATGCGTCAGTAGGCTACGCCACCCTAGGGGTGGCGTAGCGAGGCGCAACGAGGAGAAATATTTTCATTTCTCCTCGTTTTTTTCCTCTTTCAATGCGTGCTACATACAGCACGCATTGAAAGAGGAAAATGCTTGTAGTGATTGTTTTCGTGCAGGAAGGTGCCCCTTCCTGCACAAAAACAATCTCCCCATGACGCAGGCATCCTTGCACCATGGTGCAAGGGTGCCTGCGCCGGCGCATGGCAGCTGTTTGTGCACCAGCGCAGGGGAGAGCACAAGAATGCGACATATCATTGTAAATATGTCGCATTCCTATGCTCTGAAAGTGCCGCAGCGTGGCGCAGCCAAAGGACATGCGGTGCCGCCCTGAGGCACTGTCTTGTAGATCTGCCCCGTAGTGTTATGCTAAGTAACACTATGGTGCAAATTAGCATCACCCTGGCCATTCATGTATTTCGTCTCTTATAAGCTGATAGATGGACAGCGATGTCCTTCGGTGTATTTGATGCTCTCCAATTCCATGATTATTGCCTTGTTCTTTCAGTAGTTTAAATCAAGGTCCCTTAGTGTAAAGAATGACTGCCAGCCACAATAAATGTGGGAAGAAGCTCTACTTTTTACTGGAGAGTAATAAGCCCATATATTAGGCCAGAACTTCACATGCAGTGGAATATTGTTCTTGAATCGTAAAAGCATTAAAGGGGTATGTGACCAAGAGCGTAACATTTTAGTATCAAATAGTGTGTTTAAACTGGTTGGGTTTTTCTCAAATTAAAGGTCAATGTTTTAAATGACCACATTTTTTTTATAAGATTTTTTTCTGCCAAACCGACAACTCATTTGATCTATTTGGCCTCCTCCTCCAGGTCACTATATGGCTGTGGAAAAGATGGCTGACTTATTACAAAGACTAGAGGGGAGTAGGTCACTGTAAAGTTAAATTACAATGACTATAAAGTTCAATCGGAATCTAAAATTCTAGCAGTGGGGTTTTGATATCTCATTCATAAAATGTTCTTAATAGAAAAACTGAAAAAATCCTGCATACCTAATGTAAATTTCATTGTTAGCTGGTTTACCATTTACATTAATCTGCAGTACCAATGTGTTCAGTATAAATACTTTTATTATGCCTTTAATCAGTACAAATCAAGATTCCTAAATTGAAAACAACCCTCACAAATTATACAGACAGCATGTATAATAAGTTAAAACAACATTTGTGTTCTTGCTTTGCAAACGATCCCACATCTAAAGTGATAGCAGTTCAATCCTCTTTCACACGTTAAGTCAAAGAGCAGTGACCAGTTCATGAAAAATAATGTTAATTCACGTTTCAGTTGGCTCTTTAAAACATAGAAACCACCTTATGCAGGTCTAACAATGTTCTCAACAGCATATGATCTCAAATACAAAGGGGCCGATTCCGATTCGGGCCGGAAATCTCTCCGACCGAGCCGGACCCGGAGAGATTTCCGACCGAATCGGACCCGTGCAGCCCGACCGAACGAGTACGATGCGTCCGTATGCTATCGGACTAGAGTCGGTCGGACTCCCATTGAAGTCAATGGGAGCCGGTCGTACAACGCGTACGCGGGCTCCCATTGCCTCAATGGGTGCGAGGCGAACAAGGGCGCCCCCTACAGCGGGTACGCGGCGAAGCGACTCGCGCCGTACACGCACAGGTAGGGGGACCCATGGGTCCCCTCTGTGTGCGACTCACGCGGCTACGCTTACAGGGGGTCCGACACGGACCCCGAGTACGTCTCCGACTGCTCTTTCGAGCCGGGCGGCGCGTGTCGGTCGGACTGCTCGCGGCGCGCATCGTACTTACCCGGCCGGGGAACGTCTCCATTGCGCGGTGCGAGTCGTGTCCGAGCAAGTCGGTCGGTGTGGTTCGACCCGGGAACGAGTCGGTCGGAGCGGTTGGGACGCCCGAACGAGTCGGTCAGCGATTTCGCATCGTACTCGCTCTCCGGACGCGCGTACGTATCGGTCGGGAAATAGGGCTCCGAATCGGATCCGGTTATGCCGAATCCGATTCGGAGCCCTACCGGCCGAGATCGGAATCGGCCCCATTGTGTCTGAATCAGTCCTGCGGATGCTGCAACCATCCTCGATTTCCAAATATTGCTGTTTCAGAGTGTTTCAATTCCAACTCTCCTTTGAATCTCGAAATAGATGTTATTTCTGGGGCCACTTATTTCATAATTCTCTCTTTACAAACTACTCGCTGTTCTTCTAGAGCATGGGTACTCGCAATCATTTTCCCGGGGCCAAAAACTATGGTCCATGTTGTGGCCAAGGGTCGCAGTGATGCCAGCAGGGTGGGGGTGGGGGCATGGGGGTAGAAGGTGAGCACAAGGGAAGCAAAGCATGTACATAGTGTGCACGGGTGGTCATAATTATTTGGAGGGGTTCATTCCACACTTCCCTCTAAATTAAGTCCCTAGACTCTAGAAAAATCGTAGATTTGACAAAACTGTTTATGCTGTATCTAAGCCGCTAACCCCCTAACACACCCCTGGGTGAGCCTTCTTTACTTGCTATTTTAGAAGCAGGGATCATACCTGGGATCAATATCAGCTTCCTTACTTGACCAAATTGTATGATCCTGGGCAGTGGCGGCTCACCGAGGGAGTGGTGCGGGGCGGTGAGGCGGGGCAGGAGAGGGGCAGCGTGGGGGGGTAGTGAACTCGGACATACGACGGACAGAACTCAGAGGGAGTTCTGTCCGTCATAAGTCCGAGTCCACTACCCACCCACCCTGCCCCTCCCCCGCCCCACCCCACTGCCCCGCACCACTCCCTCGGCGAGCCGCCACTGATCCTGGGCAATTGTTTTATTTCACTTTGCTTTGTTTTCCTTCATTATCACATATGAAAGCACCCTGAAATATGAGTTCAGTATTTGTGCTGTACAAAACCTCTTTTATTTGATTTAATAAACTATTACGTTACTGACAACCGACTTGCCTCTTGGCTCACTAATGGCATTGTTGTCAGGGTGTGGAAGGCATGAATGCTTCCAAGTCCATTTTTGAAAACTATCACTTTGAAAAAAAATGCCTTTAAATGCAGTGATATACACTTTTTTTAAATTTTGAAGAGCCTTTATCATATTTTTGCATGTTTGTTGCACAATAACTTTAAAATGAGTGTGTTCCTGAAGATAAGTGGTGCAGGCCTCCTTCTTTGCTTCTTTTCCTTTTACTTCAGTTAATGTGTAAATAAATAATTACCGAGCCAGCCAAGATGGCGGACGTATCATCCTAGGGCTCAGCGAGCGAGCCCAATCATCAACATACATCCTGGTCAGTAGTGTCCTGCAGGGGCTATTTGAGGCATAGGGCAGCCCGCTGAGATGTGCTGCTCCCTCGCTGATGAACTGGAGCTAGGGGCGGCACAACTAGAGAGGCGGCCAAGGTGGAGCCGAGCCTTCATTGAGCTGACTGGTGGCTGAGGCAATCTGCAGGTGACGCTCCTCGGACCGCGGGATACATAAGCGGAGATCCCTTACCCGGTTTACTGTCCACCCGGCATACTGTGCCCCTGGCTGTGGGGGGGACTCCGCGACAGGCAAGGCTCCCAGGGCATCTTGCCGCCACTTGCGGCCCGGCCCAGTGAGGCGATTATGGCAGTGTGGGCAGTGTCGCTCTGTTACCCCGTGTGAAGTGGGGGCAGAGCTGAAGATCCTGATTCAGGGCCCTCCTGTCTTGGCACCTGGTTCGCGGTGCAGCAGAGGGCTGTGTGGACCTGCCGGGATCGAGCTGGGTGACCCTATTATAGCCCTCCCTTCCCCCCACTGGGCCCTTTGTGAGGAGATATCTTGACCCTTCCATAGCGGAGGCATCCTGACTCGCCGCAGAGAGCTCTCCTGGGGGCGCTGTGGTGCCTAAGAGGGCCGTACTCATCCTGTTGCCTGCAGCGAGGCAGATACCAACCCCCAGGTGCTGAGCAGACTGAAGCGCAGCCAGCTCTCCCATGCACATCTGTGGGGCGCCAACTAGTGAGTCCGGAGGAGTGGTGAGTCCGATGGGGCACCCAGGCGTGTGGCTAATGGATTGGGCCTTAGTGTGGGGCTCCTGACTCGGCGCCATAACCAAGGCGCAGTGTCGGTATCCCAGGGAGCCCCCACTGAGCATCAGACACCGGGGCTGATTTAGTGAGGAGCACAGCGATGTTCCCAGGCGGGGCTCCCTGGCCTGGACTCCGTTTCGGATTGGCACCACAACCGAGGCACAGGAGTGAATCTGAGGCAGGAGTCCTGGGCCCTGCCTATACCTGATATTCCTCAGCTCCTTGACCCCCTGGCCCTGACTGCAGCGGGGGGGAGGTAACAGCTGTCTCTTTCCCCCAGGGATTGCCCACTCGCGGCACCTGGTCTCTATTTCAGCGCCATAATCAAGGCGCGGTAGAAAGCAGCTAATGGAAGGCTGAAATCTGGTGACGTCCTAGTGAGCTGCTACCCTTCAGTTGGACCCTCTCCAACCTGACCTGATCCCCACCGGGGGGTGTCTACCTCGGTGCTGCTGGTGGTGGCCCTGCACTGATCTTGATCCCCTGATCAACGCTCTGGTTGCGAGACAGGGGCAGCCCCACAAACCCATTGCCCAGTGTTCCTATCTCTCCCCTTCCGGACTCCGTCTATCAGCGACCAGCACCGTGGGGGGTGCTCCCTACTTAGTCCTTAAGGGGCTCTGACTGGAGCTGGCGCTGGCCCTGAGGGGGCAAGAGATGGGTGGTGCCCTCCGCAGCCTAATTGAAGCCGGGCCACCGCCGCACCCAGGACACAAAGACCCACCTATACTATCCATCTCTCTGGCAAGCTTTGGATTGGGAACGTGCCGTTGGTTGCTCTGCCACGAGTGTCCCCTCAGGGGCCTTCTCGGCTGACAACGCGGGCCCCCCCACATCATGGGAAGGTTGCGCTCGGCCTTGCGCGGTGGCCCTCCCCACGCCTGGAGCCCTGCCAGGGGAGGATGAGCACGCACCGGCCTTTACCACCTCCGACAAGCTGGACAAAGTGTTCGCAGCCATAGAGCATTCCAGGATCACTATGGAGGACAGATTTGGAGCTCTGGCCACCGACCTCAACTTTCTCCATGACTACCACCGCAAGCTCACTGACAGGGTCGTGGTGGGAGAGAAAACCCTATCTGCCCTGCAGACTCTCACGAAGTACCACTGGGCAGCGATTTGCGACCTTCAAGGCTGGGTCACACAGCTAGAGTGCAGAATGGATGACTTGGAGGGCCGTTCCCGGAGGAGCAACATTCGGACACTGGAACTCCCGGTGGGGATTGAAGGAACTGCCCCAGTGGCCTACCTAGAGTCCTGGTTCAAGTCATTCACGTCCGCTTCGGAACTCACTCCCCTTTTCTCCCTCAAAAGAGCTCACCGCCCTCCTCCAGGCTCTCGTCCTCGTCTGATGCTGGTGAAACTACTTCACCTCAAAGGCAGGGATTCGGTGCTTCGGGACGCCAGGTGGAGTGGGCCTCTCCAAGTGGAGAACAAACACATTATGGTATTCCCCGACTATACCCGCGCTGTTCAGCGCCAGCGGTCAAACTTTCTAGAAGTGAAGCGTCTCCTCCGCCAGCGGGGAATATAGTGCTCACTGTTGTTTTCTGCACGGCTCAAGAATATCTTCGAGGGAACTACACTTTCTTCAACGTCCCCTCCGAAGCATGGGACTGGACTGATCAGCACTCGAAAGACCTGCGGCTGCTGGATGCTGATCAGTCCCAGTGGGCACATTGGTCCCAGGGCAAACAACACCGCAATAAAACTTCCCGGGCACGTACGAGGTCCTTGCCCCAGAGCTCCCTTGGCTAGCTCTCCCAATCTGGAGAACATCATCGCAGACCGGAGGCGTGCCCTGCTGGCAGCAGACCTGGGGCCCACCCCGGTGACCACAGATGATTAGAGGGGCCCCCACATTTTCACCTCTAAAGAAGATCCCAGCGGGTCAGGCAGCTCCCGGGCCGACTCGCTGACACCTCCCATAGTAACCCCCCAGACTGCAGATTCTGTTATCTAATTGTC
Source organism: Calotriton arnoldi (assembly GCA_963921515.1). Classification (NCBI taxonomy): domain Eukaryota; kingdom Metazoa; phylum Chordata; class Amphibia; order Caudata; family Salamandridae; genus Calotriton; species Calotriton arnoldi. The sequence goes on from CAWUFW010002481.1 coordinate 452,785, forward strand.
AGCTTCAGTACCAACTCCACAATGTTTTTATGTTTCCCTGCCACTACTGGCCCTTCTTTCATACTGAGGTTCTCTTTATGGGCAGCTCCCGTTGCCTGCTCTGGGCATATGCTTTGCTCGCTCCCCCCGATATCCTAGAGTAGTAGTATCAACTTCCGTTTGGACCTGCAGACAGTTGCAGTAGGTCCTTGGTATTAGGAATTTTCCCCTCCTCACTTGTTACACTACCACACTGCCCCTTTTCCCATTCGATCCACAACAACACAGTGGGTGGGTAAAGCCGGATCATGGGGTCGGGCGCGACTTTAAGGGACAAGGCCTACTGGTGGGTTCTACTCATACCCATAGCACCTTGACATGACTTCTTTGGCTGACATCCGCCTCCTCACTCTTAACACACGCTGCATACACATCGCTCGCAAGTGTTATGCGGTATACTCTTACATCAAACGCTAACAGGTACAGATAGCGTTTTTGCAGGAGACGCACCTCACCACTAGGGAACTGGACCGACTGCGCAGGCGATGGAGGGGCATCTTCTGTGCCACCTCCTACTCAGCATTCGCGTGAAGGGCAATGGTCTGGATCTGTCCCGGGGTCCTTTTCCAGGAAACACGTAGAGTAATCGATACAGAGGGTAAACGCACTCCTTGAGGGATACTTAGATGGTCAACCTGTGCTCCTATGTAGTATACATGCGCCCAACACAGACCAGGGGAAGTTCTGGGAATCACTATCCCACACACTGGCCCACTACACAGAGACGCCGTGGATACTAGGAGGAGACTACAATTGTGTACTCAACCTTTCTTTAGATAGGTCCCCCCTCCCCCTTTCTACTCTCCACCCTACGCACAGACGGAGCGCTTCTGTACTTGGGTAAACCATTGGTCCCTAGCTGACGCCTGGGGGTCACTGGCACCCCATAACTAAATTATACTTGTTTTACTCTGTCCCACATGACCTTAATGTGCTCCTCTACCGCTTACTCTGCTCCTCTGCAGTTGACCCCCTAGTGCGGCATGCGGACTACTTAGGCCGGGTCCTCTCTGACCACGATGCGCATCTGCTATCCCTTAGCTGGAGACCCCCCCTTACCCCCTGTTCCCACATAGAAGCTACCTCGAGATTGTCTCAACCAAGGTTTCCGTCAGGAGCAGGAAACACATCTACCAGAATTTCTCCGAAAATCACAATACAGTGTCCACCAGGACACTAGAATGGAATGCCTTCAAGGTCGTGACTAGGGGCACATGCATCAGACAGATAGCGGGAGCCCGCAGAGTGCTAGAGCGAGACTTGCAAAAGGCGGAGCGCAACCTGGCCACTCTTAGCAAGGTGGCAGATGCCACTCTGGCTTCAGTGTCTGGACTGACAAAGGCAACGACCGCCTATGCAGCGCTTCTCAAAGCCCTGCGTCGCTACAACTTCACGGCTCAAGCTGCCAGGGCGCACAGAGAGGGCAACAGGCCTGGCACGCTCTTGCGTGGTTGATCCGACAAGACACTGAATCTGGTGGGTGACAGGATCTGCACCAAGTCTTGCATATTGCAAGCCTTCTACAACTATTATGCTGTTATTTACCGAGCGCCATTGGCTGACCAGGCGGAACAAACGGATCAGTTCCTAGACGGCCTCATCGTGTCTCAGATTCCCCCACTTGAGTGGGCTTCCTTGGATGCGGAGATCACGCCGGCTGATGTGAAGCAGGTGATCCTTGAGCTAGGCTGAAATAAAACCCCAGGCCTTGATGGCTTGCTCTTAGAATACTACAGTGCTTTTTCAACTTTTCTGGGGCCTAGATTGGTGGCAATGTATGAGGCAGTCCTGGAGGAAGGAGAACTTCCCCACTCACTTCGCGAGTCTCTCTTGATTTTGATTTTGAAACCAGACAGAGACCCTACCCTGGAAACATCCTATAGGCTGATTGCTATCCTGGGGGCAGATTACAAAATCCTGAGCAAAATACTAGCTGATCGCTATGCCCAAGTCCTTCTGGGGCACATGCATCTAGACCAGAACGGCTTCGACCCGGCAGTAGCACCTCTCAAAACATCCGCCGTCTTTTCCACGTCCAGGGCTGGGCGAGGGACCATTTTCCTCAGGCCGCCTGTCTCATCCTCGACTTGGAGAAGGTGTTCGACACCTTGTCTGGGGCATACCTCTTTACTGTGCTGCTCCCAGTGGGATCTAAACTTTTAGCGTACACAAAGCTACTATACTCTAATCCCTCCTTCTGGATACATTTGGGCCGCTATGTCTCGGCTCCCTTTCCAGTGGGCCGAGGAACATGCCAGGGATGCCCTCTCTCCCCCCTACTCTTTGCCCTGGCTATGGAGCCCCTGGCTACGCGTCTACAGGGGTAGGGACTGGGGTATCCCTCTAGCGGGGGAGATTCACAGTGTGTCCCTCTACGCAGACGACCTGCTCCTCTTCATAAGAGATGTTTCAGCCAACCTGGACTCCCTTCGAGATACGCTGTCAAATTTTGCTGCTGCTGCTGGGCTGCAGGTCAACTGGGCAAAATCACTGTCTACCCTCTCAGCCCAGACTTCTCCCAGCAAGAAGTGCGCATTGGTGACTCTCAACTCGCCTGGCATGCACAGGCGCCTTGTTATCTTGGCGTCTGCCTGTATCATGCGCCCCGAGACGTCTACAAGGGCAACCATCGCCAGGCTCTGGCCAGAATACGCTTTTGGAAGACGCTTCCCCTTGCCCCGATCAGGAGGATTGCCTTGGCGAAGATAGTCATCCTCTCTCTTCTTCTATATTATTTTTTTTATCTCCCCATCATACCTCCCCGCTCCTTCTTTGAGGAACTAGACACCCTACTCTGCTCCCTTATATGGGGAAATGGGCGCCGCTGAGTAGCCCTGGCAAAACTCCAACTACCAGTAGTTCGGGGAGGCTTCAGGGCCCCAACATTTGAAGCATACTTTCCGGCAGTGCAGCTCCAGTGGCTGTCTCGTTGGACAGCAGGGAACTACCTTGGAGAGACCTGCTCAAAATTGGTACCTTTGCTGCTGCCGGTGATTCGCCGCTTGCACCTTCCAGGAGCCAACCCCACCCCACCACGACCTATCCTATACAGGTGTCTATAGCCCAGGCATGCATGCTCCGAATCCACCGTCTCTTTCGATGGACTCCATTGTACACCCCATTGCTGCCGCTTGCTGGCTTGCCCGAGGTGGGGGCTATTACACAACCCGGGAATTGCGAATCTGGACCGACCACTCGCTTCTCGAAGTGGAGGCCCTTTTTTCTGAGGGCCAGCTTCTTCCCTTTGCCCAGTTGGCTGAGGAGAGTGGGCTCCCCCCAGGACAATTCCTCCTCTATCGGCGGCTCATACATGCCTGCCGTCGTCTCTGGGACTTGTCTGGAGGTGAGCCCACCACTCACCCAGTGCTCCACACCGTGTTCACTATGGGTCTCGGGCGCAATCTCATTACTTGGTTGTACAAGGCCATACGAGAATTGAGGCACGTCTCTCTTGACCCACTCCGCCGCAAATGGGAGGACGAATTCGGGAGACCGCTCCATGACAAAAAGTGGGAGTGAGCCATTGAGTTTCCAAAGAAAGTTTCCTGGAACTCCCGCTTCAAGAACATACAGTACTATATACTGCACCAGGCCTATCTGACACCAGCGAAGCTTCATCAACACTTTCCAGAGTCGCAATTTGTTTGCCCTCGCTGTCACATTTCTAACGCGGATCTATTGCTCATATTCTGGGAGTGTCCAACTCTGCAACAATTTTGGCACACCATACATGCTACAGGGCGAGAGGTCACGGGACTCCTAGACATCGATTCCTGGGAAGCCAGTTCACGAGGCATATTTAGGTGCAGGAAGCAGCTTAAAGTTCAAATACACTTTGCGGCCCTGGCCCTTCTGTTAGCCAAGCGTGCCATGACTATGCAATGGCGCGCGCCAGTGTGCCCCCAATTAGAGGCCTGGATAGGAGCTGTGCTCAAGTGGGGCGCTGCAGAGGAAGATGTGCTTCGAAATGACGAGGTGTGCCGGGTGCACCAGAGCCCCATCTCCCCCGAGTGGGCAATGCTACTCATGAGCTTCTGCCAAACAACTATCAAGGACACTGCCAAACAACTATCAAGGACACTACACCCCCGCAGTCACAAAGTCCGCACAGCTTGCCCAAATAAGTGCCCCCAGGCGCTGAGACCTGCTTTCCCTGTGAGGCCCCCTCAGTCACATCCAGTCAGTGCTCCTGCTATAGGCCAGGTCATCAAGGTTTCACGGTGTGCCTCCCTGCACTAGCTCCCGAGCCCCTCTGGCATCTCCATTGCTGTCACAACACTTGCCCATCTCCCCGCCCCCCCACTGTACACTCCTGTATCTATGTCCAGTTCAAGTTTAGTTCTTGGGTACGATGCTAGGAGGCAACACCTCTCACAGTGGTAACTCCCAGACACTAGGGACCCCAGTGATATCCCACGAAGCTTGATCAGTAACTAGAATGCAGAAAGCTTTGCTTCAAATGTAACAATGTATTTTTAAAGTAATGTATGCTAAATACAAAAATTAAAAAAACACTTACAGTTGAAAGCTCTCTGAATGTCACTGCTAAGCCAAATAAACAGCAACCCGGGGGGGGGGGGCATGTAAAGGTCAGTAGGGCCACATGTGGCCCCCAGGCTGTACTTTGAATATCCCTGTTCTAGAGCGAAAGGTGTGAACTATTGATCTCCCCAAGCTGTCTAATCACCACAGTTACACACACAATCCAATATCATACATGACCAAGATTGCAAGCAAAGCTATGCCACCACTGTTCCATGCCTACCAACAACATAACAGATCCATCACTAACCATATCACCTACCGTCCCTGATTAAATATAAAAAAAACAATGAAACACACACATAGTCCAACCTTGATGAATACTGAGTCACTTTTTATCCTTGAAATGTCCAGTCACTCTCTCTGCAACAATACTTTGTACATCCCTACTCTATTTGATTCTCAATGTCCCGTCCTATATTTTGTAGCCATTACTGAAGCCTGGATAAATCCCAAAGACACTGTCACTCATGCAACTCTCTACATTTATTTCTCCACTTTTTCCCACACTCATAGGCAGAAATACAAAGGTTGGGAAGTTTATATTTTCCTCAACAAGACTGTCCGGCTCTGATACTACTTCTCCCTCACCGTCTTTTGAATTTAATGTACCAAAAAAGTTAACTTAGGATAGTTGTCTGTTACAGCACTGTAATGTTGGCCAGTACACTACCAAAAGTACAATCTTCCAAACATCAGGAAAAATATTTACATTTTGAGGAGATAAAAATCACATCAATTATTGAAAATCCTGTCTAAGAGATAATAAAAAATATGTACATTAGGGGTAAAAAAACTGTTCTACCTTCAATCTAACAAACGTTGGGTAAAGTGCACACATTGTGGGGATGAGGGTCAGATTTGCTATTCTAACTCAAGTCTAACAAACAGAGGGACAAGTGCATACATTGGGGAGTAAGATTCACTATTATAACTCCAGTCTAACAAACACTGGGGACAGTGCATAAATTGGAGGAAAACATTTACTATTATAAATTTTAGTACACCTGAAACGTACTCCATAAAACACATACACATTAATATTTTGACCTATTGGGTTAACTGAACACAATGGGCCTGTGCTGCTATCCCACAAAGCCAGCAACCCTTCTGGCTCACAATTTACTAAAATACAAAATGCTGGTATTAGATCTGAGTAGCATATAAAATGATTTATTTTCACAATTTTGTTATGCGTAATCACTTTATTCTATTATTTGATCTGGAAAGCATATATAAATTCATAAAATATTTTTCACATACATTCAATCATAAAACCTTGTGTTACTATAATTAGTTCAGTATTGAGTCCTATCACATTAACATCATATTGCTCTTCCAAAGGTTGAAAATATCTTTTATATCCTTGATTCAATATTGTTCTTCCAATATGTAACTGACTTTCACAGGATACAGCCAAACATGTTTTGTGGTAATAACACTGCTTATTCAGGGCTGTGAGGACAGCAGTTAAGGACATAAAGAAGATTTAAATCATAATTAACTAAACTGTTCATAAGACACAATTTCAGTCCATAATTGTTAAGTTTACATCCATTTTCACTCAATACATGTCCACAGTTATAAGGTCCGCAATGTAATTAATACTCAAACTTCATACAGTGATTTAAAATACTCTTGAACCAATTTGCAACATTTAATCAAATATATATTTAATCTTTTGAGGCGCAATATGATGTTAATGTGAAAGGACATTATACTGAACTTATTATAGAAACACAAGGTTTTATGATTGTATGTATGGAAACATGTTTTATAAATATACATATATATGTTTTCTAGATCAAATAATTGAATAAAATAATGAATATCACAAACTTGTGAAAAAAATCATTGTATGTGCTGCTTAGAGTTCCCCATGTCAACTTTCTGTATTTTACCCAAACATTAAAACAATTCTCTCTATCATAGAATAAAGATGTATAATACAATTTCCTTGTAAAAGTTAACAGAAATAAATATCAAATAACTAAAATTCAATCAAACCCACAAAAATAATACATTCACACACAAAAGGCTGGGACAAACTTGAGGTGACATGTTGTACAAAATAACGATGGACTGCGATGCAGCCCGAGTAATTACCAGTGGCTGAGATTAATTGAAGCATTCTATCCATCACTTTTTTGTATACTTTAGCATGGATTTCAGGGGACCATACAGGGTACCCAGGTCCCCTTACCTGAATGGACCTTCTCCTGGGGAGCGCTGATTTCCTGCACCAGTGACTATACAGTAGGCCTTGACTCCCCCCTGGGTTGGCCTGTTGGTGTCTTTGCTCCTTAGCGTCATCGCTCCTCTACAAATTTGGACAATTTATGTGGAGGTTCCTTGGCTGTTGTGAGACCTGTCAGGCTTAGGGTGGTCTTCCCCCAAACATTTTGCCTGTTTGCCTCACTTTTTGCTGATCTGTTTTTGTTGGCCTAAGGACTCTGGGCACTTTACCACTGCTAACCAGTGCTACCCAGTGCTAACCAGTGCTAAAGTACATGTGCTTACTCCCCTCAAACATTGTATCATTGGTGTATCCACAATTGGCATATTTAATTTACTTATAAGTCCCTAGTAAAGTGCACTAAATGTTCCCAGGGCCTGTAAATTAAATGCTACTAGTGGGCCTGCAGCACGGATTGTGCCACCCTCTTAATTAGCCCACTAAACATGTCTCAGGCCTGCCACTGCAGAGCCTGTATGTGCAGTTTCACTGCCATGTCGACTTGACATTTAAAACCTCTTGCCAAGCCTTAAACTCCCCTTTTATTACACATATGTCACCCTAAGGTTGCCCTAGATAGCCTACAGGTCTGGGTGCTGTGTAAGTAAAAGGCAGGACATACACCTTTTAGTTTTACATGTCCTGGTAGTGAAAAACTCCCAAATTAGTTTTTTACTGCTGTGAGGCCTACCCGTCTCATAGGTTAACATTTGGAATTCCTTATTACATTTAATAAGTGTAATTTCTGATTGAGAAGGAATAGAACTATCAAGTTTGGTACCTATACGCTTGTAATAATAAATCCTTTCTAATTGTAAAGTTGGATTTATTATCACAACTTTGAAAATGTCACTTTTAGAAAGCTAAGCAAGAAAGTTATATACAAGGTTGCACTCCTTCCCTTATTCAATAATCATTTAAGCACAAACTGTAATCTGTAGATGCGTGCGAACAGCTGCTGTGAACCATCCCAGTCACAAGATTTGAACAAAAATTCCAAAGGGCACCTTGCTCACGCACCCAACTGTCGCACTGCGGTATGCGGAATATCCCAACAATGAAACATTTGTTCCTGAATAATCCATTTTAACCGATTAATACCAATGTTTTAATCATGTCTTATTTCTTCAATTGTCCTCATGTTTTAAGTCACTACGGAGACAGTGAGATTTCACCAAAATTCTTTATTCCACTTTTCTCATGCCCACTGCACGCCCATCCAGGCTTTTAAACAGTGTCACGTCCAGGTAAATCATACAACGGAGTGGGTTCAAAAGATCATACCCAATGCATTTCGAGCCATAAGGCTCTACGTCAGGGGTCTCTAGAACAGATAAAAGAGACCATTCAACTAACTATTCAAAATAAAAACCTGCAATATGTTAAACTGTAACCCAACAAACACACCCGACCCCCCCATCGCCCATTAACCAACTGTCCCCCACTTTTAACTCCTGTGCGCTAACCAAATACCCCACCAGGGACAGTTGGTTAATGGACGATGGGGGGTCGGGTGTGTTTGTTGGGTCACGCCCACCTGAAAGGGACCACTGGGCATAAGAACTGGACTTCTGACCCTACCAACTCATTACACTTCTGGACCTATGGACACTCTGTCAGGAGGAAGGACTGCTGTGCTGCTGAAGGACTGTCATTCTGCTAGACTGCTACTCTGGGTGAACTGCTTTTCTGCTATGCTCACCTGCCTGCTGCCCTTTCTGCCTGAGTGAGAAGGACTTGACCTATACAACTTGAACCCAGAGTGATTCTAACTGCTTGCCTCCTGTTCTCTGCCATTTATGAGTCCTACATCTGCCAAGTGGTACCAATCCAGTCCTGGGCCCTTGGTAGTTAGTTTTTCTGTGCTGCAGCACCAAAATTCATGCAGCACTGACTTTGCGCCGGTTGGAACCGACGCATTCCCTTCAACGGCGACGCATCGCCTCTTCCACCACAGCGAAAACAGCAGGGCTCGACGATGACGCATTGAAAGCCTCACAAGAAGTTCGACATTGACGCATCTCCCAACTGCGTGACTCAGAACCAATGCATCGCCTACAATTTTAAGGATCAACGACAACGTATTGGCTCCGACCTATCCTCGCATCTTGCTCCTCGCCGTCTACATGAATGTACTGTTTGCAGCGGGCCCTGCGTAGCTGCTGTATCTGACTTGCGCTCCCTCGCGGTTGGCCTGCCTATTCAGATTTTACCCTGTCAAGCGCGACTAGATAGCCCAGGTTGGCGCTTTATGTTTCTAAGCACTTCATTTCAAGATATTCATTAAAAATTAATAACTTCGGTTCTACTTATTGGATTTTTATCGTTTTGGCCTTGTTTTGTTAATTAAATTCAGCTCTACTTTTATAACGTGGTGTGGATTATGTTTGTGTGGTGTTGTCACTTTTGTACGGTAGTAAGTGTTGCACAAATACTTTACACATCGTTTCTTAAGTTAAGCCCAATTGCTCTGTGGCAAGCTACCAGAGGGTGAGCACAGGTTGAATTAGGGTCTGTAACTGACTTACCCTGACTAGGATTGTTGTCCATACTTGGACAGGGTACATTCCTCTGCCAACTGGAGACCCAGTTTCTAACAGCCTCTCTACTGCTTCAGCCACTTCTGCGTCAGGGTCCTGACCACAAGTGGACTACACGCACAACTATTAAATTCCAGAGGTCTGGTTTTGTGCCTGGGACACCCTGACTTGTCCCCGCTCTTTCACGCACAATGGGAAAACATGACCCAAAGCAGTCCAGTCTTACCTTTGATGCCCAATGTTCGCCAAACACCAACCGGAGGTGCACAAGCAGAATGAGGGGGCCCAGGCAGATGCTGAGGACACCACCCTGTACCCTTCTCCTGCAGTTGCTTGCCAGCCTGCAGCAAATTGATGGTAAGCTGGACAACTTAACAACCATATAAAAGCACACATTGACAGGCATAAAACCGCTTGCGGAAAGCTGACCACAGGATTTCTGCATTGCAGGATGCTGCTACAGAGCACACAAGTCTGCTTACTAAAGCTACGTCTATGGCCAAAAATTAGGATCTGGAGTCATACTCCAGGCGCAAAAATCTCTGTATCGTGGTACCGGCAGACATGACAAATGTCGGCAACATAGAGATATTTGTTGAACAATTGCTAAGGGAACTCTTTGGTAGAGAGACCTTTTCACAGTTCTTTATAGAGGAGCAGGCCCACTGTTGCCTGAACCTTCGAGCTCTCCCAGGCACACCCCTTTTAAATTAGAATCCTCCCGGTCGTCTCGCTCCTGTGCTTGATTTGGTGCCGCATCAGCGAGAGGACCGGGAATCTCCCTTTACACACATATATGGTCGCAGTGTCAATACCATGTATCCCCATCTGCCCACCTGGAAATGAGAGAGTGCCCTTGAGTTGCCTGGTTAAATATCCTTTCCCTGGACCAGAAACATGCATCCTGGGACCGGTTTCGGGGTAACACCCCTCATCAGCCAGGCTAGCTTGAATCCAGTGGCAAAGTGAGCAAGGGACCCACATCTGGGCATACCCTGCCAACTTAGGGCGAACAAAGGAAACACAAAGAGATGATGGACGGAGCACTGAACATTTTCAGACACTCACCCCCAGTCACATACCTGGGGTGAATCCATCCCAATTCTTTAGCTCACTTCGCCACCCCAGTTCAGACAAAGCTATATGCAAATCAGTCTTGACCCTGTGCCTCATGGAAACAGTCCAGCCCGAACTGCCAAGCCATGTCTTCCCTGGACCGGAAACAAGCATCCTGGGACCGGTTTTGGGGTAACACCCCTCATCAGCCAGGCTAGCTTGAATCTAGTGACAAAGTGAGCAAGGGGCCCACGTCTGGGCATACCCTGCCAATCAATGAAGAGTCCCTGCTTCCGCCTGAGCAGAATCTTATTTGTTTTCCTCAAAAAAGGCAGAGATCTGGGCAAAGGATGACATTTTGATGAATTTTTCCTGGAACGGTCCATTAGACGTCCGGGTCGAGTATTTGTTTCTTGGTTTAATGTGAGAGGTCTTGAAGACACTGAGCGTGAGCTTGGCTGCAGGTCATGGTGGTATAAGTACAAGTCCTTGAAAGCAGCTAATTTGTCTGTGCAGCTCATAAATATATGCTTGGATTGCCATGTTTCCCTTTATTCACACTAAGAGAACAGAGAAATAAAACTTCAAGATATATGGCTGCTAGGGAAAGTGACATGTGTTCTGTCTATAGGAAGAAGGAAGGAAAAGTAGCAAAGAGAAGCATTGTTCACATATTCTGCATAACGAAACAGGAGCACAGCATTATCCGGTCATTACTATAGCACACCATGCTTAAGAATGGTATATAAGATACCAGGGAAAGGGGTGAGGTAGACACAAGCACCAATTACTGGAATGGTGCTGTCTTACACCATTCCGACTTCAGACCTACTGGCCCAATATGGTATGCAGGGAGGCATTACATGACTTGGCATAGTTGATAGAACGTGTACAACCATCCTGTTAAACAGCTGGATACAGCTTAGGTACATAGGGTGTGTGCTGAAATATGTTGGTGCTTATTTAACCTTTGCCCTAATTTGTATAATTATTGCTGTACTGTTTATAATATGTACGATCTTTACAATGCACTTGACTTGTAGACGAGTGTGTAATAAATAAATATATAGTGTGAAATACTTACTATTGTGTGTGAATACTGATTGAAGGCTATGGGGTGTGGCTCTGTATACACCACCAGCAGAAAAGAGATTATCTGATAGAATTGTCTGACTCATAACTCTCCTGCCTACTAGCACATAACACTGTAGGAGAAGTTTGAGAAACACCTACAGCTTCTCCTTTTCTCAAAAAAGGACACAGATTTCCTTGAGGTACTTATGGGTTCTACTGGTTGTGACCCCAATAATGTGGAGGTAGACAACAATAGGGAATTTTTTTTAATTGATTGCTTCTTCTTCGCCAGACTTCTTGGTGGAAATTTTCCTGATTAATCTTTGGTACCCATGTAGGATGGCCTCATGAGGTGTGTGGCTGCATTATTACGTGATCTTGTTTCTGTTATGAAGAGCTGATATGGCCTCAAGTTAGAGAATAGGCAGTGCATATTCAGGAGGTTCTTGCTCATCAATTTTAGGTTGATGAGAATGCAGGACAGGTGATGGCTAGAGGATGATGGTGATGGATGAGTAATGTATGTGAGTGTGAGGGTGGCAGGGGTGGATAGCTGGAATAAGCTAATGGTTGGACTCCAAAAGGATACATCATTTGTGTGGGTTAGGAAGGACAGGAGTCAGAGGCAGAGCAAGGATTCTGGTAAGAAGGTTATGAGAAGAAGGGTACAAAGTTAACTCCTGTGACGTGGTTCACAGGGTGGAGTATCGCTTTGGGTTCAGGGGTGCTGCAGTTCTCAAAGATGGAAAAAGGACCAACGAGATGTTGTGAAGGAAATTGATTTTGACAGATTCACCATACAACATTCCTCTGTTACTGGAACAGAGGTTATGTGTAGGTCCTCAAATCCATCTGCATTTGAACTTGATTATAAACGTCTTTGTTCTTACTGGACGGGGTAGGGGTACTACACTAAACTTACCGAAATGCTGAACAGCACTGCCGTGCTCACATTAGAAAATCAATAAGACCATTCCACTAGTTTGTAAGAAACACTTTTAATTCCCTGAATTATTTCTCACCTGTGCTATAGTCATGATGATGATAGTAAATCAGCTGGCCAAGTAGAGGCCACAAACACAGAACCATAGAAAGCTATATTAGTCCTCATCTTGAGCAAGAAAGGGCTTTCAGAACAGAATATGCCTAAACCTGACCTGGTCACCAGAAACAGAATGACCACATGTCACTGTCAATTTATAGCATGTCCCCCAATATAATCTGACAATCTGTCTTATGAAAATCAATTGAATATCACACTAGGCAGTCCCTACCCACTTTTTCCTTCAATGTGGCTCTCTGCTTTGGCAACTCAAGTTGAACATGAATACATACGAGATTCCCCTCCCGTGACCGATCCATTGAAAAGATAGGGAATCTATTCCAGGACCATCACCTACTGGCGTTCGACCAGCCGAGACAAGACTACGATATCCCCCCCTCCGGCCAGTTCCTCCTCCACAGCCAGCTATTGGCTACCTGTCAGCCCTTATGGCGAACCGTTGATGAGGAGCCCCCCTCCCATACCGTCATACACACCCTATACACCATGGGTTCTGGTGCCACCTAATTACATGGCTGAACAAAGGGAACACACAGGGATCTCTCTCGCTCCCCTCAGGCAAGTATGGGAGGACGACATCAGACACCTGCTTCATGACTCAGAATGGATATTGGCCCTCGAGTCGCCTCAAACTATCTCCCTTAATGCAAGATTCAAGAGTATCCAATATACAGTGCTACACAGGGCCTACTTAACACTGTCCAAGTTAAACTTCATATTCCCAACAGCCAATCTCAGGTGCCCCAGGTGTCATTCCCACACTGCTGACTTTCAACACATGCTCTGGGTGTGCCCCATCCTGACACACTACTGGCGCACTATTCATGATAGCCTTTCCACAGTCACTGAACTCACCCATCTGAACAGATGGGTGGCGACCTCCCTCAGGGTCTATAAGTGTGAGAAGAAACATGTAGTCCGAGCCTACTTTGCGAACCTCGCCCTACTGCTTGCTAAGCGCACCTTTACACTGTCGTGTAGTTCCTAGGAGTCCCCCAGGACCTGTGCATTTTGGATGACCTAAACTGAGGGCTTGGTGTCCCAACCGCTTCCGGACACCCCCACAGGATATGTCAGCCGTTAGACTAGCTAGCTCTACAGTGCCACTACCACCCCCCTGTATTCTACAGTGGTATAGGTAGTCTCTGGCAACCACTGAACATGACAACCCTGATTCCTCAGGGATCGTGTAAAACAGTACAGTACTTTTCGCTCAGACACTCGTGCTTACTTTCTCTCAGAAAATACACAGGATGGCGATTAGGATGTTTCAATAAGTATTTATTGGTCCAGTGACAACCTCGTGTAAAACATATGTGCTGCGACAATCAGGAGACAGAAGCATACAAAAGAGATTGCTAGTACCAATATCGTAAATAGTAGATACATTTCTACCATAGTTCTAATAAGATGAACAGAAGCAGTTCAGATAAAAACAGTAGCACTTGCATATTCCTAAAATGCGCGTCCTAAGTAGTTAGCCTAAATGTACCTAGCCTAGCCTGGATGTGTAGGTGTATGTGCGTATAGCTATGTGTATTTGTAGCCAAGAAACCCCTAGGGATGAACCAGCCCCATCACCTGATGGTTGGGAATGAAGGACCCCGTCTCTGCGTCGATGATGACAGCCCGCAAGGGATGTCGTACCGCTGAGTATAGAAGATTCAGCATGCAGGACCCCCGTCTCAGCTTGGAAGGGATTCTCCCCTAATTTGTAGGGGGGAGTGAGGGTCTTTTATACTAAAGTGGTCAGTCCAGGGTTTTTTCCTAGAATCGATATGTTTTTAAAACAATCATGGATGTTTTGAAAACAATCATAAATGTTTTGAAACCCATCACCAATGCTTTTCTAAACAAGTGCGATCATGCACAGCTGGCTGTTGGCCAAGGATGAAAAAAGTGGTGACCCTTATACAGAATAATTCTGCCGTGCCTGGGGACATGTTTATGTACGTCAGGTACAGGGATTATGATAGAACACTTAGAGCCTGGCGTCGAAGAGACAGAGCAAGCTACTAGGTAAAAGGTCACCTGTTTAGAATTGTTATTGTCATGTGAATGGGACAATGTATGTAAAAATGGAGTATAAATGATGGGACTATCCTAAAGGACATGACACCCACTCCTCATCAAAAGATCAACAAGGTCAGCTAGGTAATGATAAAGCTAACATTATTAAAAAGGCATACAAATCATTTACAATAAAACATACTAAAAGCACTTTAAAAGCCTGAGAAAATGTTCATAAAAATAAAGTCACTCTTTCCCTCAAAAGCGTTCAAAAGGTCCTCTAAACTTGTAAATGTTGATAATATTACACTGAGCACCTTGAAAGCCATTATGCTCAGTTAAAGCAGAGAAGGAAAAATAAAACAAAGTCAGTTTTGACCTTCAATTTAGTAAATGTTTAAAAAGTTGCCAAACAGTTCCCAGCACAGGAGAGGTCAAATTGTTTTAAGAATCCTGCGCTGAAGACTCAACATCGCTGAACATCGTATCCGTAGGTGGCAGTCCTTCCAGGACTTCCAGTATCATGTCGAGTGAGCAAAGATGTTCATCTCTGGTTCCCACTGTAGCCGCCGGGGAAGAATTAGATGCCTGCACGCCTGATACCGATGCCTCTATCTCTGGGGCAGAACCGATATCCCTTCCAACAGTAGCGGAAGCATCCCGTGGAGGCTCCAAGAATGCCGTCATCAACAATGGGAATACACTGGGGACAACTGCACGCATGGGACTGCAAAGGCGCCAGTAGCGCTTCTATGTCCAGCGGTGCAACCGATGGAAGTGTCAGACACAGGTCCAACACACAGCCAAATCCGCAGAAGAGGCAATGGAACAGAGGCAGGACACAGTCTAGCCAGACCGGTCTGAGAGACAGGAACCAATGCTCACTCAGCTCTCGAATGCGAAGCGTAGTTGGTAGAACACCATGCGCTCACAACAACGTCGCTCCAGCAGTGTTCTCTCCATTTCTTGAGGGAGTGCAATATCCATAGCGAAGCAAGAGAATTAAAATCAGGATGCCCGCTACCGAAAGCAGGACCAAAGGAAGCCCTCCAAAAATGCTTCCAAGTATGGAGTGTATGAAGGCTGGAATTACTCCGAAGGTGGTTAAGAGGCCTGATCCAAGTCTCTTAAATAGGTGTACGATCCCACTCGTATCAGACATGTTAAAGATACGATGAACAATTTCTCCGAAATGGATCGGGAAGCTCGTACAGATCAGGGCCTGTATCTCTGCTGAAGACCTTGCAACCTGGAGATCAAAAGTCTCTCGGGCTGATGTTAAGGCCACATTTTGTTGAAAAAACATGGCTTTCAGTCTGCTCAGCGAATCAAACCGTATACTGGAAACATTCAATGAAGGCCACAGTGGTGCCTCCCTAACTGTGCTAGCCGGGGGAAACAATACTTGCTTACAGCAAACAACCCTGAAGTTTACTGTGACTAGATATGCAATGCCTGGCACCATCCCACAACAGCCTTGATCATTCAGCACTAAATAACTTCCATTCGACAGTAATTAAAAAAACGGATGAATCATGGCAGCTGGGGAGCCTTTCAAGTAGCAAGATAAGTTCGCTTTTGACGCATTACACGTTCCATGAAGCAACACTTCTTTGCACACTAAAGACCCACTTAAAGCCTTCCCGCAGTCAGTACCACTTAAGAAAACTTCAGTGTCCTTATTCCTGCACCTATATCTATACAGTAACTCCCAGGTTTCCTGAATGAACCCTTCACCTAATGCTTCATACCTGCCTGCTTGGATGTATCTAAGGCACTATTGGAACTGAAATGTCGTTATTGGCAGTGTGATATAGCCATGAATTAACCATTCAGTAGACGGTGACTCAGCTACTGTGAAAGGTAACTTCTCTAATTTTTCAATGAGCAGCATGGTGTACTTTGCGTTTCTGCATGCCATAGTCAACTGTCTGTCGGTCAGATTGTAAACCGAGAACAAACTTGGGCTGTTAATGGCACGTGGCCTGAAAACAATGATTGCAGCGTCCAGTTTAAAAGCATAATGGAGCGCTATTGAGATTGCCCATGTTGTAGAATTGACAAATCTTGTTCCATTATGTCGATTGCCAAGGACACAATGTTGCCTAGTAAATAAATACATGAAGAAAGTGTGGTCATACCATTGTCTACCACCGCTAGGGCCTTTTCTAGGTTAATCCTATCAATTTCACGTAATCTCTCAGCAGCATCATGTTGGGAGACTTTCCACAGTTCATTGTAGATGGCATACAAGAAGCGTTTCTTACGCAGTTTCTTGGGACCTAACAAGAAATCCCTAAGATCCATGTTGTCAGGTAGAAGGGACAAGTGCTGTTTCACCTGTTGTGGTGTTGAGGTTCTTAGCCATTCTAGTCACAACGTCCTAACACTATAAGAAGTCACTACCCCTGGGTCGTCTGTGTGTACATAGCGTGGGTCGGGCCTATGGTTACTAAACCCTCTGGTAGCACCCTTGAATCTTGATTGACACCTATTTGTGTCGATAGGCCAAACCAACCATCCCTTCCAATTGGGAGCTGAGGAATTGTATGTACCAACTGTATCATTATACCCAGTACCTCCTCACTAATCAGTGTGTCATTTGATATACCTACAATAGGTATAGGTAAGGGGCTGCTTGGTGTTTTCAGGTCTTTAATTTTTGCAAACCTGTATCAGGTAGTTTGTTGCACTGTTCTGTTCAGGAATATCATCTATAACGGTATGAGGCAAGCTCTAAATAAAGCCTCTGTTCCCTGAACCTGCCAATCTTTCGTCCCCCAGATGGATTTTGTGTCTATCGTGTCCCTCCAATAGTCGAAACCTTGTATAGACAGTTGGGAGATAAAAGGAGCTGAATGTATGAGCTTGGTGTTTGTCAGCATCGTTGTTAGAAATGGGGGTCTCTAGTTGGCAGTGGCTGGCCATTGTCCAAGTAGGGACCCTTCTTCCTAAGTCAGAGTAAGGGGGCTACACCCTTTGATAACCCCTGCTCAACCCTGTGGTAACGTAGCACGAGCAGACAGGCCTATCTCAGAGGCAGTGTGTGAAGCATTTATGACCATACACAATAACGCAGTGACGACACCACAAAGGGACACCACAAAAGTAGCTATAGAAAAATAGGTATCTTTATATAAGCTTAACACAAGGCTCATATACGATCAAAAAGCCACAATGCATGTAAATATAAGTTCACGAAGAAAGGCAATTAAAGTACTCAAAAGCGTGTGAAACGAACTTAGTTCGAGGCCGGGGTCTACGCGACCCGGTGATGCACAATGTACCTGAGGTTAAAAGGGGCACGGCACACAGCTTCGGGAGGAAGCCGCGATGATGACAGGCGGACTCGCAGCGGCCACAGCTCCCAGCTGCAGCGGTCCGCGGCGTGCACTCACGAGGCTCCTGAGGCGGTGATAAAAAGGCGGGCTCTCGGCGGCAGCAGCTCCTCAGCCGCAGCGGCCCACAATAGCGATAGCGCTGATCCTCGTAGCATAGACAAATGCGGGCTCTCAGCGGCAACAGCACCTCAGCTGCGGCGGCCCACAATAGCGATAGCGATGATCCTCGTAGCACAGACAAATGCGGGCTCTCAGCAGCAACAGCTCCTCAGCTGCAGCGGCCCACAATAGCGATAGCGATGATTCTCGTAGCACAGATAAATAGGGGCTCTCAGCGGCAACAGCTCCTCAGCTGCGGCGGCCCACAATAGCGATAACGATGATTCTCAGCCCGCGTTCCCCGCAGTAGACCCAGAGGCTCTGGAGTTCTCGACAGAGGCCTCACCTGCGAGTAGAACCCCTCTCAATAGGAATTCAGAAGGCGGATGGGTGAAGTCTAATGTCCCTGAGACTTCAGCAGGAGGCAAACTCAAATCAGGCCCTTGGGTAGTTGCTTCAGCAATATGGATGAAAGTTTCAAAGTCCTTTTCCTCTTGTTACACGGACAGAGGTTCGTCTTGACATCCAGAAGTAACACCCACGTAGGGGTTTCGACGCAGATATATATACCCCACAGGTCTTTGTTCTCAAAAATCACAAGTCACTGAACCCAGCCAGAACCAGTTCGGTGTGGTCCTGGAGCACTTTATTTACGAGGCGGCATCCTGCCTTGAGGAAGAGGGGGTCTGCCATCAGACGCACAGTGGGGGCTGGAGCCATCATACACCTTGCCAGGCCCAGCCCTGCTCAGACCAAAGGGTCACCCCTCCCCATACTCCAGCTGCAGATTCCGCTCTTCACCCCAGGTCGGGCTCAGCCTGCCCTGTCTCTCCAAGACCAGACATCCAATACACATAACAGCAGAGCACACGGGACGACTTAGGCAAGAAAATACCTACTTCCTAAAAGTGGTATTTTCAAACACAGAATATAAAAATAATCCTCACTAAAAGATGTATTTTAATATTCTGAGCTCAGGCATACTAAATTCGACTTTCCAAACGTGTTCCTTGGGTCAGCTAGGATTATAGGATGTAATAATCAAAACTGCCCATTCTGGCCTAAGGGAACACATAGCCTTGCAATAGTGAAAAACGAAATGCAGTGTAATTCACCATCAGGACATGCCACACAGACCAAGGCAGGTCCTACCTTTCACATACAACGCACCCTGCCATAGGGATGACTTACATGATGCCAAGGGAAGGTTGAGGGACTGGGAAGTGGGTTCACTTTACAGTCAAAGAATGGCAGTTCTGGACTGCGCACAGACTCTGCGATGGCAGGTCTGAGACACACTTTACGCGCTGCTTAGGTGGGTGGCGCAATCAGCGCTGCAGGCCCACCAGCAGCATTCGGTCTACCAGCCCTGGGCACGTACGGTGCACTATACGAGGGACTAACAGGTAAATCATATGAGCCAATTATGGGAATACCAATTCATCCAGTAAATTTACAATAGGGAGCATTCGCGCTGTAGCACTGGATGGCAGTGGCACAGCGCCCAGAGCATCTAACACCAGCAAACACAGAGGAGACAAAAAGCGAAAGATGGAAGGGAGACCCACGCCAATGGTGCCAGGTCTAACATGTGTCCCCTCCAGCTGAAATGTGGGGAGAACTACCCACCCACTTGGGGGTTCTCATCACTAAGGCGGACAAATCTGGACAGACCATCAGCATTGGCGTGTTCTGTACCCGGGCGGAGTTCCACCGTAAAGACCATCCCCTGTAGGGAAATAGACCACCTCAACAACTTGGGATTCTCACCCCTCATCTGCATCAACCATCTGAGGGGCCTGTGGTCCGTCTGAACCCGGAAGTGAGTCCCAAACAGGTATGGCCTCAGCTTCTTCAGTGCCCAGACCACAGCAAATGCCTCACGCTCAATCGCACTCCACCTCTGTTCCCGTGGAAGTAACCTCCTACTAATGAAGGCTACGGGTTGGTCTAGGCCCTCCTCATTGATCTGTGACAGAACAGCCCCCACACCATGCTCTGAAGCGTCTGTCTGGACAATAAATTTGTTTGAAAAGTTGGGCGCCTGAAGTACAGGTGCTGTGCAGTCTTCAGGGCGTCAAAAGCTTTCTGACAGGTGTCAGTCCAGTTCACAATCTTTGGCTGCTTCTTAGAAGTCAGCTCAGTCAAGGGTGCAACAATGTTGCCATACCCCTTGACAAACCTCCTGTAATAACCCGTGAGTCCTAAAAGGCTCTCACCTGGGTCTGGGTCTTTGGGGGTTCCCAAGCCAGGATGGTTTCAATCTTGGGCTGTAGGGGCGCCACCTGGCTGCTCCCAAGCTGGTGTCCCAAGTACACCACAGAACCCTGCCCAATCTGGCACTTACTTGCCTTGATTGTGAGGCCTGCCCTTCGCAGTGCCATCAACACTTCCCAGAGGTGGCGCAGGTGGTCTTCCCATGAGGAACTAAACACTGCAATGTCATCCAGGTAGGCGGCACTAAAATCCTCCAGCCCAACCCTGTTGACCAACCTCTGAAAGGTGGCAGGGGCATTCTTCATCCCAAAGGGCATCACCCGGAACTGGTAGTGCCCATCCGGTGTGGAGAATGCTGACCTCTCCTTTGCCCCATCAGTCAAGGCGATCTGCCAATACCCAGACGTCAAATCAAACGTGCTGAGGTACCGGGCAGCCCCTAGCCGATCTATGAGCTCATCAGCTCTGGGGATGGGGTGCGCGTCAGTCTTTGTGACTGAATTGAGACCTCGGTAGTCCACGCAGAACCGAAGTTCTGGGGTGGCACCAGGCGCTGCAGCTTTTGGAACTAGGACCACTGGGCTGGACCAAGGGCTGCTAGAGGACTCAATCACCCCTAAAGCAAACATTTTGGAAACCTCCTCCTTAATGCATGCCCTAACCCAGTCAGTCACTCGGTAAGCCTTGTGCTTAACAGGAGGACTGTCCCCAGTGTCCACTTCATGGACACACCAATCAGTGACACTAGGCACCAGGGAGAACAGATCACTGAATTGTCCCAACAGTTGGCGACAATCACTCTGCTGCTCAGGGGTCAGTGTGGTGGAGAGGACCACACCCTCCACTGACCCATCTTGCTCCTTTGCACACAGGAGGTCAGGAAGAGGCTCACTCTCCTCCTCCATCCCAGCATCTGTGGCCAGGAGCATGCCCACTTCGGACCTCTCAAAGTGGGGCTTCAGGCGGTTGACATGCAGGACCCGCAAGGGGTTCCGGGGAGACCGCAAGTCCACCAAGTAGGTAACAGGACTCTTGCGCTCCACCACCTCAAAGGGTCCGGTCCACTTATCTTGGAGCACACAGGGCTCCACTGGGGCCATGACCCAAACCTTTTGACCAGGCTGAAACTCAATCAGAGTGGCATTCTGATCGTGCCAACGTTTCATCTCTTCCTGGCTGGCTTCCAGATTCGCCTCAGCAAGCTTTCTGAAATGCCGAGTCTGGTTCCTGAAGGCCAGCATGTAGCTAAACACATCCTGGGGAGGTTTCCTGGGAGATTTCTCCCAGCCTTCCTTGACCAGACTCAGAGGCCCTCTTACCGGGTGACCATAGAGTAGTTCAAAGGGGCTGAACCCTAGGGACTTCTGTGGCACCTCACGGTAAGCAAACAACAGGCATGGCAAGAGGACATCCCACTTACGCCTCATGGACTCTTCTAGGCCCATAATCATACCTTTGAGGGTCCGGTTGAATCTCTCAACCAGCCCATTACCTTGGGGTTGGTAAGGGGTGGTAAACTTATAAGTTACCCCACACTCCTCCCACAAAGACTTCATATATTTGGAAATTAAGTTAGTACCCCTATCGGACACCACCTCTCTGGGGAACCCCACACGGGAGAAAATCCCCATCAGTGACGTCCCACCACGGGGGCCGTCACTGTCCGGAGCGGGATGGCTTCAGGGTACCAGGTGGCACGGTCCACCAAGACCAGGATGAACCTGTTGCCCATGGCTGTCTTGGGGTCCAGAGGCCCCACAATGTCAATGCCCACTCGCTCGAATGGGGTACTGACAACTGGAAAGGGCTGGAGTGGGGCTTTGATCTTCCCCCACTCTTCCCACTTGCCTGGCAAGTTTCACATGTCCTGCAGTGAGCATCTGAGCTCCTGCGCATCTGGGGCCAATAAAAGTGGGTGACCAGCCTCTCGAAGGTCTTGGTCTGCCCCAGATGTCCTGCCAATGGCACATCATGAGCCAACCCCAGTAGGAAGGCTCTGAAGCACTGGGGTACCACCAGCACACGGGCTGAACCAGGCTCAGCAACCTTAGGCTCGCTGTAAAGGAGGTCATTCTCCCAATAGATCAGATGTGATCCTGACTGATCACCTGCTGCCTGGGCTGCAGCCTGTCGCCGCGGCCCCTCAAGAGAAGGGCACGTTCTCTGCTGTTCACAAAATTCCTCCCTGGTGGGCCCTCCTTCCTGCTGCCAATGGGTCAGTCCAGGCAGGTCCCCCAGTTCGGCTACTTGTTCCCCGGTAGGCTCCAGGGCATCCCCCTCAAGGTCTGCTCCCTCCTGGGCCGTGGGAACTATGGAGGCCGGTTTCCCGCGCCCCTCCCCTTCTCTTTAAAGCAGGGGCCTGGGCCATACTTTCAGGCTCCAGGTCCTTCTGAACGTCCTTACTGGCTGCCATGGACCGAGTGGTCGCGCACGCCCACTCAGGCAGACCCAACATTTCCAAGTGAGATTTCCTCTCCACCGTAGCCCACGGGGAGTTCTCTAAATCGTTGCCCAACAGACAGTCTACCGGCATGGCTGGCCTCACAGCTACTTGAAGAGTTTCTGAGACCCCCCCCCCACTCAAACGGAACTTGAGCCACCTCACACTGGCTCTCAGCGTTGTCTGCTGACACTACTGGGAAGAATGCATGGGGGACAACCTGCTCTGGGGACACCAACCGGGAGCTGACAGCAGTCACACTTGCTCCGGTGTCCCTTAGAGCCTCCACCCTATGGCCATTGATGGTCACCCACTGCCTGTACTTCTTAGTGTTATCAGGCAGCGTGGGGTTAGGGACCTTCTCAAAGTCTCCTAGCGAGACAAGGGTCAATTCTACGGGATCCCACCCACCTGGGGCACCCATCTCCTCCCCTCCCAGGGCTACAGTAGCAAGCTGGCGGGGTGGTGCACGGGGTGGTGCATTGAGGTCCCTCTGGGGACACTGGGGATCATAATACCGGTGGCCCACTTGACCACATTTAAAACAAGTAAGGGGCCCTCTATGAACAGGCCTACCTGTCGGGGGCACTGGCTTCTTCTCAGGGGAGACTGGGACACCACTCCTGGGTTCCCTTGGGAATTACTTTGGGGCCCTCTCTGGAACTCCCTCTGTTTACCCCTGTCCCCCACTTCTCTGCTGGGGACCCTGCCCACCTTTGGTGAAGTCTCCCACCTGACCCTTGCGAACCCGGGTGCTCACCCAGCGGTCCGCCTCCTCAGCAAGCTTCCTAGGGTTAGTTAGCTTGCTATCAACAAGGTGCTGGCGTAGCTCTGGAAAACAGTTACTAGCTAAATGCTCCCACGCAAACAAATCATACAGTTGTTCAAAAGTTTCCACCTTGCTACCTTTTACCCAGCGAACCATTGCTCTGCAAAAAAAAGACACATATTCCACCCAAGTGGTACCCTCTAACTTCTTACAGGTTCTAAATCTCTGCCTGTACATTTCTGGGGTCAAACCATATCGCGTCATCAAGGCCTCTTTCATGTGGGCATACACCAGCCTGCTCTCTTCAGGCAGATCCAACAGGGTATCCCTCCCATCACTCACAAAGCGTCCCCACAACCCCGCTCCCCAATCCTTCTCAGGGACCCGGTGGGACACCATGGCTATCTCCTAGGCGGCAAACCATTGCCCAATATTCTCACTCTTATGGAAATCCTTGATGACATCCTTGGGTATATAAACTCTACCCTCGGTAGGTACTAAAGGTATGCTGCCACCAGAGGGGGAGATCTCTAAACTCTTAGCCTTGATCTCCAGTTCCCTCAATATTCTCTCATGCTCCAGTTTCATTTTCTCAAGATCAAATGTCAACCTGTTATTCTCAATATCCAACTTTTTACTCTCTAGGTCCTTCTGACCTTCTAATTTAGCCATCTCCAAACTATGCCTCCTATCTCTCTCCCTGTCCTCCATCTCTTCTGGAGACAGGCCCTTTGAGGACACACTAGTACCTGGACTGGAAATTGCTTTACCTCCCCTAAATCCACTTCGTCATCCTGCTGCCCTCCGGCATTCTCTCCCCGTCCCCAGGCTCTCCCCCATTCCCGGGGGACTCCTCGCCTCCCACCAGGCCTTTAGCGCCTTCTGAAACTCCTCCTTCCTAGAGAGACCTGCAATAGGGACGGTGAATTGCTTGCAAAAGACTTTAGCTATTTGGCAGTGTAGGTTTCTAACCTCTCTTCCTCAAAGGTGAGATCCTCCGAAGCATTGGATGCTGGCTTACCCATTGTAGACATAACTGGCAATTACGATAAAAAAATAGAACACGATCAACAACGTATGTGGTTGCGTTTAGGTCTGCACTCACTAGTGGTGTACACCAGTTATTGTATGTGGATCACAAATGCAAGTCCTGAACCTCACCGCTGACCACCAATGTTAGAAATGGGTGTCTCTAGTTGGCAGTGGCTGGCCAATGTCCAAATAGGGACCCTTCTTCCTAAGTCAGAGTAAGGGGGCTACACCCTTTGATAACCCCTGCTCAACCCTGTGCTAACGTAGCACGAGCAGACAGGCCTATCTCAGAGGCAGTGTGTGAAGCATTTATGACCATACACAATAACGCAGTGACGACACCACAAAGGGACACCACACAAGTAGCTATAGAAAAATAGGTATCTTTATATAAGCTTAACACAAGGCTCAAATACGATCAAAAAGCCACAATGCACGTAAATATAAGTTCACGAAGAAAGGCAATTAAAGCACTCAAAAGCGTGTGAAACGAACTTAGTTCGAGGCCGGGGTCTACGCGACCCGGTGATGCACAATGGTTAAAAGGGGCACGGCACGCAGTTTGGGGAGGAAGCCGCGATGATGACAGGCGGACTCGCAGCGGACGCAGCTCCCAGCTGCAGTGGTCCGCGGCGTGCACTCACGAGGCTCCTGAGGTGGTGATAAAAAGGCGGGCTCTCGGCGGCAGCAGCTCCTCAGCCGCAGCGGCCCACAATAGCGATAGCGCTGATCCTCGTAGCATAGACAAATGCGGGCTCTCAGCGGCAACAGCTCCTCAGCTGCGGCGGCCCACAATAGCAATAGCGATGATCCTCGTAGCACAGACAAATGCGGGCTCTCACCGGCAACAGCTCCTCAGCTGCAGCGGCCTACAATAGCGATAGCGATGATTCTCGTAGCACAGACAAATGCAGGCTCTCAGCGGCAACAGCTCCTCAGCTGCAGCGGCCCACAATAGCGATAGCGATGATTCTCGTAGCACAGACAAATGCGGGCTCTCAGCGGCAACAGCTCCTCAGCTGCGGCAGCCCACAATAGCAATAGCGATGATTCTCGTAGCACAGACAGATGCGGGCTCTCAGCAGCATCAGCTCCTCAGCTGCGGCGGCCCACAATAGCGATAGCGATGATTCTCGTAACACAGACAAATGCGGGCTCTCAGCGGCAACAGCTCCTCAGCTGCAGCGGCCCACAATAGCGATAGCGATGATTCTCGTAACACAGACAAATGCGGGCTCTCAGCGGCAACAGCTCCTCAGCTGCAGCGGCCCACAATAGCGATATCGATGATTCTCAGCCCGCGTTCCTCGCAGTAGACCCAGAGGCTCTGGAGTTCTCGACTTAGGCCTCACCTGCGAGTAGAACCCCTCTCAATAGGAATTCAGAAGGCGGATGGGTGAAGTCTAAAGTCCCTGAGACTTCAGCAGGAGGCAAGCTCAAATCAGGCCCTTGGGTAGTTGCTTCAGCAAGATGGATGAAAGTTTCAAAGTCCTTTTCCTCTCGTTACAAGGACAGAGGTTCGTCTTGACATCCAGAAGTAACACCCACGTAGGGGTTTCGGCGCAGATATTTATACCCCACAGGTCTTTGTTCTCAAAAGTCACAAGTCACTGAACCCAGCCAGAAACAGTTCGGTGTGGTCCTGGAGCACTTTATTTACGAGGCGGCATCCTGCCTTTGAGGAAGAGGGGGTCTGCCATCAGACGCACAGTGGGGGCTGGAGCCATCATTCACCTTGCCAGGCCCAGCCCTGCTCAGACCAAAGGGTCACCCCTCCCCATACTCCAGCTGCAGATTCCGCTCTTCAACCCAGGTCGGGCTCAGCCTGCCCTGTCTCTCCAAGACCAGACATCCAATACACATAACAGCAGAGCACACGGGACGACTTAGGCAAGAAAATTCCTACTTCCTAGAAGTGGTATTTTCAAACACAGAATATAAAAATAATCCTCACTAAAAGATGTATTTTAATATTCTGAGCTCAGGCATACTAAATTCGACTTTCCAAACGTGTTCCTTGGGTCAGCTAGGATTATAGGATGTAATAATCAAAACTGCCCATTCTGGCCTAAGGGAACACATAGCCTTGCAATAGTGAAAAACGAAATGGAGTGTAATTCACTATCAGGACATGCCACACAGACCAAGGCAGGCCCTACCTTTCACATACAACGCACCCTGCCATAGGGATGACTTACATGATGCCAAGGGAAGGTTGAGGGACTGGGAAGTGGGTTCACTTTACAGTCAAAGAATGGCAGTTCTGGACTGCGCACAGACTCTGCGATGGCAGGTCTGAGACACACTTTACGCGCTGCTTAGGTGGGTGGCGCAATCAGCGCTGCAGGCCCACCAGCAGCATTCGGTCTACCAGCCCTGGGCACGCACGGTGCACTATACGAGGGACTAACAGGTAAATCAAATGAGCCAATTATGGGAATACCAATTCATCCAGTCAATTTACAATAGGGAGCATTCACGCTGTAGCACTGAATGGCAGTGGCACAGCGCCCAGAGCATCTAACACCAGCAAACACAGAGGAGACAAAAAGCGAAAGATGAAAGGGAGACCCACGCCAATGGTGCCAGGTCTAACACTCGTTTTCTTCAAAGTTGCATTTATTTGCATAAGCCTATAATAGTATGACATTTGGTCTGATGTATTGAACCCTGAAAAATTTGCAAATTTCTGTGCAAATGTGGCAGAACTACCTTTCGGTGGTGTCCGGCAATTTTCCCATTGATGGTAAGTGTTTACAGTGCGTGGAACACTAGCTCTGTGCAAAAAGTGATGACCATGATGCTGGTAACAATACATACTGTCGAAGTCAGGTGTATCTTTGTACAATTCCCTGTAAGAAAATTAAGCAGATTGTTCTAAATCTGAGAGCATAGTATTTACATTCTCAATGTCCCAATCATCAGAGAGTGTACTCGGGGTAATGAAATCATTCATTGAAATTTGAAACACGTGTGGAATTTTTAAATGTTCAGTAGGACCAAATACATCATATGAAACCCTATCCCAAAATATACCATCCGGTACTGGAACTGTTGAAATGTTCAGTAGGGACAAGTCTCTTTGTTCATGATGTGACGACGTATGTGGTTTCAAGACCAAGGTCACAGGTTGGACTGCAGAGTGTTGTGGGAGATAATGTCCATTCAGTAGTAGGAAAAAAACAGTTACTATACCAATCCAAATTAACAGGAACATGATCCTTAATGTGAGCCAAAGATGTAGCCAAGGGGACACAAAGTAAGTCTTTTTCAGCCAGAGATAGAATTGTAGAAATGTTTTTTTCTTGGAAATGGGTGGCGTTTGCTCAGGTTCACTTGGATCTGAAGAAAAGTCATCGAAGTTGATGAAGTAGCCAGACGAGGTTCGATCTATCTTTGGGAGCTCAGCAGTGTTCGTAGAACTGGCAGTTGCTTCTTGTGGAGGCACGTTGATGGAAAGTTCATTATTGGGCCTAATTGCAATTTGTGTTTCAGTTTCATTTGGATATTGTTCTCTTTCAACAGGTGTGATTTGTACTCCGTTATTGGCTACTCCTGCATCTTGTGCAGAGGAGTCTTGAAACGTTATTAGTCTTTCCATATGAACTTCCTGTATAGTAGCGAGAGGAGATTGGCGGCTACTCAGGACTCCACGCGGCCTGCTATTGAGAATCGGCCATATAGTGTGGTTTGATCAGATCAATGGAGACAAATCTTTTTTCTTTTTTGCCGGCAAGAGGCGGAAGAAGTACTGTTCTTGTTCCTTGAACCGCCAGGACAGGTACAGGTGTTCTGTAGGATGACCCAAACTCCTTGTCCACGATCTTTTCTCTGACCAGGTCCCCAATCTTTGGGACCCAGACAGGTTTTGCCGGAACCGGTTTCACTTCCCCCGTGGCGCTGCGTTTTACTTGGACGTTGTTTTGTAATGCCCGTAATTCATTGAGTTCCTGTAAAACAGCCAAACGATCATTCAATTCAAATGGTTATATGTCTGCCACTGTGCTGGCACAATCGAGGTCAGGTACCCACATTCTTGTCCCAAACAGGATCTCATAAGGGGTACATCCTCCCAAGGATTTTCTTGGCATATTGTTCAGTGCCCTCTGGACCCCATATAGGTGATTTACCCTACTACCGCCCACACCTAATATCCTTGCTGTTAAGGATTGCTTTAGGTCCCGGTTTTTCCTCTCCACCACCGAATTTCCGTCGGGATGGTAGTGGGAGGAGTACCGCAAGGCCTCGCCCATACTTTCCATGGCTTCCTTGTAAGCCCGAGAGCTAAATGCAGGGCCACAGTCGGAATGTAACGTGCCACTTGCATATGTCCCGATGAAGACTCGCAAATCCTTTATAACAGTTCGAGCGTCAGCCGAGCGCTGAGACCAAACCCATAGAAATCTAGAGCATGAATCTACTGCCACCAAGATGTACTTGTAAGCCCAGTCTGAATTTAAGGGGCTGCAGTGATCCAAATAGACACATGCGAGAGGTCTGTCTGAAATGAGTGATGGTGTTTATGGTGGCTGTGCTACGGTGGAACAGATGTCGCACTTTAAGACATAATCCTTTGTTTGTTTAGACAAACTTGGCCACCAGAATCGCCGCTTTAGTAACGAAACTGTAGCGGTGACTCCTGAGTGTGCAGATCCCAGACCCTTGTGTGCAGCTAGTATTAAACCTAATCTGCGATCCATGTTTGATATAACTCTATACCCCACTCCTGGAATTTGAGCATACAGTGTGTTTTGCGCATCAAATTTATAGGAATATTTGAGTGGAAAGCCCTTTGGAACGGCAGAGCCGTTCTTTGAGGCATTGACAGCTATCAGTATGTCTCCGTCTATCCTTGTGCTAGAACGAGTGATTGCAGCAACGGCAGCAGTTCGCACTGTCGCCTTGGCGGCTTCATCAGCCAGTGAATTCCCTTCAACGTGTATGCCAACACGCTGGTGACTCAAGGTGTGAATAACTTGAGCCTGTGGCAGGCATGCTTTCAGCTTTGCCACTTGTTCCCATAACAATTGATGTTTAATTGGGCAACCCTTGGAATCTCTAAACCCATTCTGGCCCTAGTAATGAAGATATTCATTGTAAGACTGCACACAGTAAAATGAATCGCACACTATCAGTGTGGTAAATTCCCGATCCGTATACTGTAGTGCCAGTATCAGGGCTTTCAGTTCTGCCAACTGTGCTGGACAATCTATTAGAGATTGCGTAGTCGTATTGCTGGGATGGAACTTACCATCCCGCATTTGACCCTTCACTATAGCACATGCTGCGCTATAATGCTGTTTACTTCATATGGCAGGCTGAGCAGATCCATCAGTGTAAATGAAGCAAGATTTCATTCGGGAGAGGGTATGCTTGTTCGTACTGCAGGAATGCCTGTGTTTTTAATGTAGAATCACATCTGTAATCTACATCTGTTGCAGTGAGAGAATTAGCCCATTATATCCATCTCGGATGTAGTACTTTCGCATTTGGAATGCTTGCTTTGGTAACACCTTCTAAGGTTGGTACCGGAGTAACAACGATTATGCATTTCCCCTGTGCTAGTGCTCTTTCTCTCACTACAGCAGTCTGTACTGCGGTCAATATTTTTTCTGTTGCCGCAAATCGCATTTCAGCATTTGTGTATAAATGTGATTTATATGCAATTGGAACTGTCTCACCTTCATGGAAAGTGAAGTAAGTATATCCTGATAATCTGGGGATGACCCGGATCACCAAGTTTGTAGAATTTACACGTGTGTGCAAGTATTTAGATGCTATCATGTCAGCCTGAACTGAACGGAGAGTATCTGTGTGTTGCTGTGTCCACTGATATGGTGTGAAATCAGGTCTGATTAAATCGTAGAAAGGTTTTACTCTTTCTGCATAATCTAGAATGTATGTTCTGCCAAAATTTAGAAATCCTAATATTGATTGCAAACCTTTGAGAGTCTTTGGAGGTTGGAGCAGTGCGCACTTTTCTAAAAAGTTGGCTGTCAGGCTCTTGCCTTCACTTGAGTGTTCGTATCCCAAAAACAGGACTTTGAGATGGGCAATTTTTGATTTTTTAGAATTTAATTTGTAGCCCAAATTGGTGAATCCCACAATTATGTTGTTCACCCTTCTCAGGTGTTCAAGTAATTCATCGTCTGTCAGATAGATGTCATCTACATAGGACGCTGCCTCCTCATCGCATGTTTGTAATATTTCTGACACTCTTGCTGAGAATAGCCCTGGTCTGTTTTTATACCCTTGAGGCAAACAACAAAAATTTCTCTCAGTGCCGAGCACAGAAAATGCTGTCAAATATCTGCTTGCTGGAGCTATATTCTGGCAGAAGAATCCATTCAAGCTATCTAAGCTCGTTTTGTATTTTTTCCGCACAATGTTATTCATTAATGCGGCACTGTGTGTGTTTTGAACTGCAAATCTTTGTGTGCATGTGTTTGAATGTCGGTAATCTAAAACTAGACGATATGTGTTGTCAGGGTTCATTACTGGAAACAAAGGATTATTCATTGGGGCGGTGCAAGTCTCAATTACACCTTGGTCTTCCCCCGAGCTACTCGTGGGCTCAGTCATTTTTAAAAGAGAAGAGAAAGTTAAGAGTTAGGGTTTAGCACAATGTGGGAACTTTTTATGCTTACAAGCTTGCTAAACCTTCAGCCAATACACAGAGTATATCAGCTCAGCTGAGGTGGATTAACTCCCCACTTCAGACGTCTCTGAAAAGGTGTGAGTAGGGCTTTTCTGAGAAAGCACGACTGAACTACTCAGATTGTAACTGTTAATATAAGAACCAAACCAACGTTGGCGTCATCATGTCGTGTAGTTCCTAGGAGTCCCCCAGGACCTGTGCGTTTTTGATGACCTAAACTGAGGGCTTGGTGTCCCAACCGCTTCTGGACACCCACACAGGATATGTCAGCCGTTAAACCAGTTAGCTCTACAGTGCCACTACCACCCCCCTGTATTCTACAGTGGTATAGGTAGTCTCTGGCAACCACTAAACATGACAACCCTGATTCCTCAGGAATCGTGGAAAACAGTACAATACTTTTCGCTCAGAAACTCGTGCTTACTTTCTCTCAGAAAATACACAGGATGGCGATTAGGACGTTTCAATAAGTATTTATTGGTCCAGCGACAATCTTGTGTAAAACATATGTGCCACGACAATCAGGAGACAGAAGCATACAAAAGAGATTGCTAGTACCAATATTGTAAATAGTAGATACATTTCTACCATAGTGATAATAAGATGAACAGAGGCAGTTCAGATAAAAACAGTAGCACTTGCATATTCCTAAAATGCGCGCCCTAAGTAATTTGCCTAAATGTACCTGCCCTAGCCTGGATATGTAGGTGTATGTGCATATAGTTATGTGTATTTGTAGCCAAGAAACTCCTAGGGATGAACCATTCCCCTCACCTGATGGTTGGGAATGAAGGACTCCATCTCTGCGTCGAGGATGACAGCCCGCAAGGGATGTCAGACCGCTGCGTGTCGAAGATTCAGCATGCAGGACCCCCGTCTCAGCTTGGAAGGAATTCTCTAATTTGTAGGGGGGAGTGAGGGTCTTTTATACTAAAGTGGTCACTCCAGGGTTTATTCTAGAATCGATATGTTTTTAAAACAATCATGGATGTTTTCAAAAAAATCATAAATGTTTTGAAAACCATCACCAATGCTTTTCTAAACAAGTGCGATCATGCACAGCTGTCTGTTGGCTAAGGATGAAAAAAGTGGTGACCCTTATTCAGAATAATTCTGCCGTGCCTGGGGACATGTTTATGTACGTCAGGTGCAGGGATTATGATAGAACACTTAGGGGCATATTCACAAGGAGCTATCGCCGAATTAACGGCACTTTATCGCAGCCAAAGTCGTGATAAATTTACCCCCCCATTCACAAGCCAGTGTAAACAGCCCACAGCACCAGTTCACCCGCGATAGCAGCCGCAAAAACATCGCCACAGAGGACCCCGCAAATATCGCTAATGAGATGCAGAGTACGCGTTCCCGTGACAAAGTCGAGACAACATCACACCTCAACATTCACAACGACCAGCCACATCGGCGATAAGAACACAAAACAGGCGATAAGGCACGTTAGCACCAGGAAATCTACACCTGCTCTGACCTGGTGTAAAGTCGGACGGCAGCCTCCAGACCAAAAGGGAGCACAGCCCAGGGCTACATCGGAAGGGCAACAGATGCCATGGAGCCACCCATCATTCGGTCCGGACACCCAAGAGGGCCACAACACCCACCGCCACCACCCCCAGGCCCGCAACACCCCCCGGACCACCCCCAACCCCGGACTAAGAAATTGCACACCAACACCACGAATTCCAAAACAAACATTTTGCCTGATGTCGCACAAGCAGGAAAATAAACATACATGCGTGGCCAGAAAATGGAGAATCAGTCATACAGCAATGCAATCACCAACACAAAACCCCATACAAACAAAAGCAGAAACAACCCTTAGGATGAGTCCTAGCTGCTCCTCACTGGACAATCCGTAGCACACAGCCTGGAAGACCAAATTCAAGAGAAGAAGGTGTGCCATGGGCCCAACAAAGGAAAGAGAGGGAGAGAGCGAGGGAGAGAGACGGAGTGAGATAGCACAAGCAGCGCAAGGCCGCTCGGGCACCTGGCTCCACATGCCAACATGTGTGTGTGCAT
The DNA here is from genome assembly GCA_963921515.1 of Calotriton arnoldi. Lineage (NCBI taxonomy): Eukaryota > Metazoa > Chordata > Amphibia > Caudata > Salamandridae > Calotriton > Calotriton arnoldi. The sequence continues at coordinate 485,935 of CAWUFW010002481.1, forward strand.
CGCCATCCGTACACCATGAGCCCAAGGCCGTGTCCCAATCTCAGCGCCAGACCCACATCACATTCCAGCGAAAGTAGTAGTCAGACAAACATCAGGGATGAAAGCACCATTGTCCCAATGCAGAATGCGGGAGGACACCTGCACCTCCGACCTTGGTCCAGAACGTGCCTGGAACACCCTGATAGAGATGCAATGGCAGACGGGGACGACTCCCACACCACGCATTCCGCAAATGAACCATCCGACTCATCCACAGCCCAAACATAGAAGCCCCTGCCTGTGGTACCCCTGCATGGGATGCCCTTGCCACTCACGGAAACAGCAACCCATAACCCACAACATTGCACACACATACGGATCATTGCTCAGAGCTGTGGCATATCCTCCACACAACTGCCGCAGTCCAGAAGAGTGCCGGTTCACGAGACGCACCAACGCAATGGCAGGCCATACAGGGCACATGCACAACCCCCGTCACGTGGAACAGTACCGTGCACATATGCTGCATTTACTGGGCGCACTGCCACTGGCAGTGCTGCGGATCAGTTACAGGCTCAGCTTCCGCATTGCCCACGTCACCTGCGTCCAGCCCTGGTTCCACTGCCGAACATGCACATTCGAGTGTCCCATGGATGTTTGCCTATCCAACACAACTGTTGATGAATTGGACTATGACTTGTGTCTGCGCCCCTTGTTGGGTCACGAACAGGAGTGTAACAGAGACAACTGTGCATGGGATGCCTTGACATACTGCATTTGCATTGGTAGTTGTGCATGGGAGATTGCACAATTTCTTGTGTGCAGTGACCACATCGAGGCACTCCCCTATTGGGCTGTGTTGCGGATCGGTGAGACGGCGTGGGCTGAGCACACCTGCCCGGACCGCCTAATGGATTGGCTCACCCTGGTGTTCCTTGAACACGACAACGACGTACTATTGGAACACATTGCACATGAAGCTGCACGGGCATTCATGGACGAGTAACTACGTTCCTGCAGCCACATCCGATTGCCACAGCACATGGCCCAACAATTTGTTGCATTGCGGGGATTGCTCACATATCCCACCAAAACAGAGGACACGTCTGCCTTCGGTCGGGCTCTGCATGCATGTGCGTGGTATAACGCGTGTGTACACACACCTGTGCATGGCGACGCAGGTCCATGGTCGGAGCAACACAGCGTCGTCTGGCAACGTTGCCAATTCGGACACACTGCTGGGTGAGAGCACACACATGGCAATGTAGCACGACATGTGAACCTGTCGGACCCTCACACCTGATCACTGTCGGCAGAGCAGACAATCGGCGCACCCCGGAGGCAGAGCACCATGCAGACCCTACGTGCAGTGAGTCGTGCCCCCTCACACGGGGCAATGTGCAGACGCCAAACAACACATGACTCATCCAGCAAGGCAAGGTGGGCTGTGAGCGTTGCCATCCATGATGAATGTTGTCCATTTCAGCCCCACCATCAACTGAACCTCGACATGTACCCATGCTGCGTGTAAGTGTCTTAAGCATGTCCCTGCCTGTTGTGGCCGTTGCCTCATCCGTACTGACACGCACATGCCAATAAAGCCTATGCCACTCCACTGGTGTCTAACTGTGAGGTGTGTTGTTTAGATTGTCCACTCGTGTGCCACAATGAGCCTCGTCACAACACAGGGAGGAACTGACTAACGCATGTGCAATGGGGGTGTGTCCCTTTGGCAAGCTCCGCCTCTGTGAGCCAGACATTGTTTTCGGATAGGTGCTGGACGACATGTGCACTTACATGACTCCAGCTATGTGTGTATGGTGTCCAACCTCTGACCAAGTGGAGCAATGTCATACATCACAACAGATTGTGTCCACACAGATGTGTGTAAGTCGATCTGCGACGTGAAGTTCTGCTGTCACACGTGGTGTGGGATACCACCCCTGGCCTGCCACCGTTTTGGTCACTCCTACACACGGCCCTATTCAACACATGGACGTGTGCCTACTTTGGGGTGTTGTGAGATTGCTGTTGATGTGCAATGGGGACACAGCTAGTACTCACCTTCCCAGTCATCCAATTGGCCATGTGTCTCAGGGATAGAAATGCGCATAGATGTCAGTTACCAGGGTGTACCTTCATGTGCAATCATCCTCTCCACATCCAGCCATACTTCCATACGTGAGTGAACATAGTGATGACACATCTGTGTGATTAAGAATGTTTTATTCACATTCAGGTGATTGACGGAGCAGGAGCTGGAGCTGTACCTGGCCATCCAAGCCCACATCACATCGAAGCCCAGTGGTAGGCCAACCAGAGTCCTTTGGGGATTGCACAGTGATTGGGAAGAGGGAGAGTGCAGTCCGCAGCAGGATTGCTGTGTGATTGACCAGCGGTGGAGAAATGGCAGTCTGTGTTGGGGTCCGGGTGAATGTCGCAGGGTGTTCCGGAGGTCAGTGGGTGGTATTTCCCAGGGCATGATGCATAGGTCATGACCAGGCAGGGACAGGCCATATGGCAGTGATGGATGCTACTGCCTCCTTCCTCACACAGTAGTTCCCATCCCCTTCTCACTCCCCTGATACGGGTTCTGTGTCCGGTGTGTGTGGCGGGGTCATGGCTGCATTGTTGTGTGCCCCTGACACATCAGACTGCGTAGGTGATGGGGCAGCATCACAGTGTAACACGGACACTTCAGGGGTCGGAGCTTTGTATGTCGATGTTCCCGCTGCAGTCATCTGGGAACGGCTCAGTGGCAGCAATGGCAAGTTGGAGTACTGCAGGGCGTTGCTGTTCCCGGCCACTGCTCGCTGGTGTCCAGCCGTGGCGGACATCCTTCCAGCCTGCATCTGCTCCATGGTGTCCATTGCCCTCCGCATCTGTGCCAACTCTGTGCTGTCATGGCTGGTGCCTGTCTGACCATACAGTGCTTGTATTAGACTCATGGCACCAGCGAGGTTAGCCAAGGTCTGTGGCGGAGCATGGTGCGTACAGGGGGTGTCCGATAGGGACTGTACATGGTCCCTGATGGGACACAGACACCCACGTATGGCATCGAGTTTGGCTGCCACAAGCTCGAAACCCACCCGCAGCTGATGAGCCAACTCCACCTGGCAACCCAACACACGCCGTTGGAATTCCATGTATTGGTCGGGGTGGTCCTGTGAGACAGCCGTGGTGGTGTGTGTTTCCTGCTGTGTGGTCTGTGCAGGTGGTGGGGTCACCTCGAGGCAGCTGGCCTGGCCTGCTCCTGGGGGTGGGGTGCAGAGGCTGTCCAACATGCGTTGGAGGGTGTCTTGACATGTGTGCAGGTTGTCCTCTTCATCATCAATGGTGGGATGTATGGTGTGCTCTTCAGGGAGGGTTGTTTGTCCCTCTGCAATGTAAAGGGGAGATGCAGGTTAACAGAGTTTCACATGTATGGTGATGATTTGCAGATGTATACATTCAGACTGCATGCAATGTACATTGTGACTGTTTGGGGGGTGCTGGCTATTTGATGGCAGTCAGTGTGTTTTTCGACTACATGACGGATGTGTGGTAGTGCCCGTACATTATCATCACACAGTGTCAGGCAATGCCAGATGTGGGTGGACAGTTACTACGCACGAGCGGAACCTGTTGTGAGCTCTGTCATGTGGTGCTGGTGTTGCACTTTGTACCACATTGCCTTCATTGCTGATGTTCTGTGATTGCTATGTGTGTGTGCTGCATTGTGGGTGAGTTGCCCCTGCAGCTCTGTTTTGTTTAGCCTTCTCCCTTTGAGGCGGGTGCCTTTGAATTGTGTGCTTTTCGGGGCCTGATTTGCTTTTGACTTGGGTCATGTGTGCTCGCGGACTGTTTTTGTGGCCTGGTGCATTGTTCGTCTGCTGCGTGTATTGTGAGGCATGGGTTGTGGGTGCACGTGGACACGTCGGAGTGTGACCTGCTCCTTTACGGATGTGATCCGCACTTGGCTACCTCCATGTCGCTTCATGGGCCATGTCATTTTTGGGGGGCAGCTGCCGTGCTATCGGACATGCAGTGTTACTTGCATAGTCAGTGTGGGTCACGGAGCAGCTGCTTTGCTGGATTCAGCACATGTGCACGGGTCGTTGTGATATTGGTGATAGGGGGGGGCCCTCTGTGCACATTGTGGATGGGGGCCTACTTGGCATTTCTATGTGTGCTGCAGTGTGCCAAGGCATTCAGGGACATGTTCCACGGTCATTGTGGGTGTGCTGTGTGCTGCGCGTAATTGTGCATGTGTGCCATTGTGCCCATCTCCCCCCGCCCCACCCCCGTCCCTAGTGGTTACTCATCCTGTTGCTGTTGGGTCAGGTCGTATCGTGCTGTGTCCAGGCCCCCAAATCCTGCCACCGTCTCCTCACTGCTGACTGTGGCCGCCATTTTCTCCAGCTCCTCCTGTGTCGCAGGACTCTCACCTCCAGTCGCCGTTGCTGCCTCCCTGTTGGCGGCGAGCTCATGTTTGGTCTGACTTTTCAGATCATGCCAGCGCCTCTTGACCTCCTCCAGTGACCTCCTGGACACTCCGACTGCATTGACCTTGGTGAGGATGGCCTGCCATATTTCTGTTTGGGTTGCCAGTGCCGCAGTGGAGGTGCCGAACAGTTGTTGATGGTGTTCGGTCACCCCCGTGACGATGATCTGGTCTTCCTGCGGACTGTACCCAGTCTTCCTCTTCCTCTTGTCCTTGCCCTTCCCCGAAGGCGGGGTTCCTGGCTGGTCCTCCGTAGGGCTTGTGGTGTTCGGCTTGTCCTCTGCACTCGGTCCGGGTACATCCATGTTGCTACGCAGTTTGAATTGTTTTTGGGCTTTTTTTTTTTCTTTCTTTTATGGTGCTTTTTCCCGCCGGCCGCGTGGGATTTACAGGCCTGTGGCTGGTGTTCGCTGATTTCTGTACCGCGATTGGCCTCATCGCATGATTTCTTGCGTTCGCGTTTCGCATTTTTTCGACGTGGCGTTTATTTTGACACTGACATTTGGCGCGTTATCTGGTGGCTATCGCATGGTACCGCCTTGTTGTGAATTCCACGTTGACACGTGGATATTTTCCCGCGATGGGCTGCGATATTGGAAATTGCGTTATGCTACTCTTGCGGTAGTTATCACACGTTCTTGTGAATATACCCCTTAGAGCCTGGTGTCGAAGAGACAGGAGCAAGCTACTAGGTAAAAGGTCACCTGTTTAGAATCGTTATTGTCGTGTGGATGGGACAATGTATGTAAAAATGGGGTATACATGACGGGACTATCCTAAAGGACATGACAACACTACTTTGGGGAGCATACCAGCTGCCGTCATTGGTACAGTGGCACAAGGCTCTCCTCTGTTGGAGTGAGGCCGAAAGTACCAATCTACACTACGAGGAGGCGCAGCGCCATTGAAAACAGCTTACTGCAGCGGCATGGGACACCATGCTAATGCAGTTCCGCGAACTTGTGCGCAAAGATAACCCCCCCTCTTAGCAACCCATGGTTGTCCCCCGCAGTACTCAGCCCACTCTGAGGGTCCCAAACATGACCCACAGACCACTCAAGCCCTGGTCCCCTCGCACACCCACCGCTGAGGACACATGGGAGACACCGTGACCATCGACCGCTGCAGCACTACGAGTCCAGTCCCTCTAAATATTGCTGCCCCTTCAACACACCGTGCACCATCCATGCTCATGCTGTTACCTGACCTACCCCGCACCCTGCTCCGATAGCACACCTATCTCACACAGAGTCATCCATTATACAGGAACTCTTTCAGTCGTCGGCCGCATGGTCACCAGACCCACCCACAACCCTGGCGAGTGTAGGAATATAGCTGTTTACAACGAATGCGTTGTTCACGCATTCCTTTACAACGAGGTCGTTACAATAACCGCGTTGTTACCACGCGAGCCATTACATCGCAAGTCATTTCAACAACTTGCTGTAGGGGGTGCGCTGGACTTAGGAATAGTATTATTTACTATTCCTACTCCAGTTTGTGCAACAGCAGGGAAGGTGTTGGATTCTAAATCCAACACCAGCGCGCCCCCTACAGCAAGTCGTTGAAACGACTTGCGATGTAATGGTACGTGTGGTTACAACGCGGTCGTTGTAACTACCGCATTGTAAAGGAACCGCGTTTTGGAGACAGCGTTGTAAACGCTGTTTTCCAGTGTAGGCCTTGTTGCTGTCCCACCGAAGTCAGGCATACTCTCACCTCCTTCAATGAGTTGGAACCTACAGATTGTTGTTGTGAACCATACTGTAACAGCTGTCATTCGAATGTCACTGTCTTTCGGATTCCTGTGCGAAATTTAAAAACTTCAATAAAAAGAGTTTACAAAAAAAATGAGATTCCCCTCCCGTAACATTTAGATGTCATTAAACATCATAAGTAAGAAGACTTCTTCCTTTAACACACCGAAGATGATGTTTTCGCTTCAATGTTCTGGAGTGTTTTATCTTGGCCATTTATCAATGCCATTTCTCTGAATGAAACTGACACTAATATTTATATCAGGCTATTTTTAGGCTTCAAGACAAGAAGCAATTTTTCCATTTACATCTGTAAAATATTATCCTTTGATTTTCATTACTTCCGTGGTATGTTCAAAGGATTTCATTATAGCTCACTGTCAGGTATTTTGCAATGTATGTTCATTTTTATCCAAAGTATAGTCATGTCATTTTCTGTCACTGAATCAGAGACCAAATTATAATTTTGCATGATTTGTATCCCATGGTTGATACATTTCTTCCTTGTAGTTAGAATCGAATTTGAGAATTGCAGGATAGAAATGAAAGCAGCTACTTCTTGCATAAATAAGCTTGTGTCACTCTGTTATCATATTGTGCACCTTTAACCTTTTCTGCTCCCTTCTCGGCTGCCTTTGATTTGCTGCAACAGGGAGGAGCCATGAATTGTGGCGCGTGGCGTGGGCTTGACTTCACTGGCTTAATTGAACTGCTATGTAATTGAGAGTGCATTGAGGGAAGAGAAGCGTTATAGTGCATCATTAGGCCGGCTACCAGAAGGAATATGTGGCCGCCACGCTGTAAAGGGCCATAAAAACCTCTGTATACAACAAATGCTTGGGAAATGGTTCTCCAAGTGCAAAGTCAAAGAAAGAGCTGAGATGTTCTTGGTAAAGCTGACTGCTGGTTGTTCTCTCAAGGGGAAAACAAGTGGCCCACACCCAAGTCGCAAACGACCTAAAAGCGCCGCTGCTGAATCCGTCATCAGAGGGCCAAAGCAGGAAGAAGAGACCAAACCAAAAGAAGGAATTTTGGGTGTCTCTGAACCGATGACCTCATGTGTTGCTCTCACGGGTGACTAGAGCAAACAATAGAGAACCATGGGTGGCGAGGAAGTCTTTGCACCTGTTCTAAAATAGATAGAATGAGCAGCGGATCAAGTTATGGGTGAAGCACTGCAGGGCGGAAGTGGAGCAAAAAGTGCCTCTAGATGCTAGAACCTAGGGCAGGGGTACTCGCAAACATTTGCCCAGGGGCCACAAAGTACAGTCTGTGGTGTGACCAAGGCCGCACTGATGCCAGCAGGGTGGAAGTAGGGTGTCTGGGTGGGTCAGGGATTGTGTAAGGAGGTCTAAAAAAATGTTAAATAAACGGGCAAGCATTTATTTGCAGGTTAGTAAATGCTTGTTCGTTTATTTAACATTTGTTTTTGAATATTAGTGCTCAGCAACTAAACAGCTGCTGTTCACTAGGGGAGCCGCATGTAAAGGTCAAAAGGGCCGCAAGCGCCCGGGGGCCGTACTTTGAGTATCACTGCTCCAGGGGCATATTTATCATTTTCTCACGCAGCAAGTCACCTTGCTGCGCTGCTTGTTAGGGAAAAGGCAGGAATGCGCACTACTTAACATTACACGTGGCACTCGTGCCTTTTCCCAGCGGTGGCGCACAATGTACTGCCTAGCGCCAACACAGGCACCCTTGGTTAGGGTGACCAGATTTTGAAAGCCAAAAACCGGGACATTTCACACAAAAATAGAAGAAGGACTAATTCAACATCACCCGAGGAGCACAGAATGATAGAGCTCATCAATATTCAAACACAGAGAAGGCACTACGGTAATAAATAAAAGTCCGTTTTTAAACCCAGTATCAAACATGCTATTTAAACAGCTTTCTAAAAAGAGCTACTAACTAGTACTGCTTTGTAACACATAAAAAATGTGCCTCCACTGCAGTTGACCCTCACTGAAAACCGGGACCTGACCCAAAATTACCTAAATCTGCCGGACAGCTGGTGAAAAATCAGGTCTTACCCGGCAAATCCATGGTGCAAGGATGCCTGCGTTGTTAGCAGGATTGTTTTTGCGCAGGAAGGGACACCTTCCTGCACAAAAACAATCCTCTGAGGATTTTTCCTCTTTCTATGTGTGCTGTAGATTGCAGCACTCGTAAAAGGAGGAAACAACGAGGAGAAACAAACATATTTCTCCTTGTTACTCCTCACCTGGGGATGCGTAGCAGTTTTGGCGCATTCCCAGGTCTACTACTTATGGTAAATCTGGGAATGCGTCAAAATCCAAGAGTTTCGCGTGGGAACACCTGCGCACCACCCATGGAACACCTCCCTGGGGCAGAGTAATGCAACGCAGCGATTTCGCTGCGTTGGGTTAATCTGGATGAATCAAGCCACTCAGGGCCACGCAAGGTGGCCTTGCGTGACTTGACAAATCGCATCTCAAGGGTTGCATCGCTATTGCACCCTGTTGCATGGTGCAAAAGCGATGCAACCCTTGATAAATATGGCCCTACCTTTATGCAACTCCTTCAGGTCATCCTCACCAAAGCAGAGCTGTTGCAATCTGCAACTGGGAGCTGTGAATCCGTTTGAAGGCAACATAAAAAAAGCTACAAAACAGACCACCCAGGTGATCACAAACCTGATGAATGAGCAACCTACAAGTGAAACACAAAAATGAATTACTCTGAATTGAGGCCACATTTGCTCAAGTTGTTCATAATTCTACATATTAGGAGCTCATTAGAATAATACAGGTAAAAAGAGAAGACATATTGAAAATAAAGGTGGCCCAAAGCATGTAAGGAAGATATAGAAATGCCACCACTCTAGGCATCATAGATGGAAAAGTTCTAAAGATATAGGATTTCAGACAATTCTTTTACAGTCATTGTAACAAAAGAGAAGCAATTTCACCTAGGAGATTGAAAAATACCCTCTTTCAAACCACTTCTGAAAAGAAGGCTGGACATAAGATTGTGATGCCTTGAGATCACCCCCCACAGATCGGTTAACTCACCATATACTAGCAAGATGTCTTTGGGAACAGCCTCAGAAGACGTTGGACCGAAATAGTGACTCAAAAATATTGTTTGATCGAACTATTGTGGTCAAATATTGCAGTTTAAAATAGACTTTACTATGATATTTCTATTATGTTGTTTTAATGCATTTTATTAGGTTTTTATTCATTATTTTATTGTAAAATGTAATTGTAATTATTTTTAAACAATATGATAGTAATTTATATGTCTTCCTTGAATTTTGGGTTTATTGGAATGGGTGGGTAGTGCTTTTTAAATAATACACACATAGGAAAGTAAGGACTGTGATGATGAGGAACAGAAGTTTGTTAAAATGAAGGTAAGGTATGCGGGTATCTTGCAAACATTTTATGCACATTCTGTCTTTGCACATGCCATCTATAAGCAAGCATGGTCTTAAAGCAGTAGTGTAACTCAAAATGGTGAGCCCTCCTGCAGAATACGAGGAGGGCCCAAAGCTTCTCATACATGAGTTATTTCCTTATTTTTTTGTTTCAGCCCTAGGGTTGAAATGCAAATCTGACAGAATTCAAAACATTATAGTAATCAGTGCAAATGTAGCAAAATTACAGTATAAAGTATTAGCGTACACATTCCATTTAGTGTCCACAGACTCTCCAAGGCTATTCCACGTGCCCCACTTTTAAAAGGGACAGTTAAGTCTAGTCAATTTCCATGCCCAGTGGATGTAAAGGCCACCATCTTAAATAAAGTTTCGAAATCAGGCCAATAGGAAAGGAATATTGTCTCACTGCACTTCCTGGTATTATAAGTTAAAAACAATTGCAGAAGGATCAGCCTTCTTATCTCCAGAGTATGGGAGCATGAAAGCATAAAATGAAGCACAGACTTTTGACCTCTCAGTTTGCAATTGCATTGATCCGTGCTAGTTGTATTTTTGGTAAAAGCCAGCACTGGCAAGGCACCGAATCTGAATTTCAAGTAAAGGTTTAGTTTTTCCACTGGGACCAAAGTACTTAAATATAGCTCATAGACAAATGACAGCTTAGTTGCGAGGTGAGTCTTTCATAAACGGCCCGCCGCCTGGACCCATTGTGCTCTGGTATAATCCAAATGAAGCGTTTTCTTGATCTTTGTGCTGTGTGTGGGCATTTTGCAGGGGCGGTTCCTGCATTTGAGCATTGGGGCGTTGCCCCACTCATTATTTTGGCCCATGAGCCCTCTTTTAACTTCATTATATAAATTGACTTAGCTTAAAACACTTTGGGGCCGATTAATCCCGTCAGGAAAGCATTCCTACCGAATCGGTTCCAGAATGCTTTCCGAATGACTTGACCTCGAGCTGCACGAACGATGAATTACGATGCAATGCATGTTATAATCCCACCAAGTCGTTCGGAACGCAATCCATCCGACCGAATCGTTCGAAAACAAGTCTGATCGTTCGGAACGCAATCCATCCGACCGAATCGTTCGAAAACAAGTCTGATGCAACCGACTCATTCGCAAAAGCTGAAGAATAGCATTCCGATTATGAATCAGATTCGGTTTACCCCGCGAACAGATGACGATGCATCCAACGCGGTTTTGGAACCGTGTCGGTTTGTGTTACGAATTGCAAGTGGAAATTGTCAAAAACAGTCAAAACAAGCATTGGCAATGACAAACTCAAATTTTTTGCAAATTGTTTTTAGCCACACCACCAATCCACCTATATAAAGGGCCAAATACATGACCATGATCCTTTACTCTAACAGAACTGCTGCTAGGTCACAGGATTTGCCACACATTCCCTGCGTTCTGCCTCATACACTCACACTTCACCCACCACACAACTTGCACAGATTGTTTTGGTTAAAACAATTCTCACAAACACACACTCTTTTTCTTATTCACACTCACCCTCACCTTCTCCCTCACCGTCTCCTTCACCTTCCCACTCACACCCACCATGGCCCAGAAGAAGCAGCCAAGGTTCACAGAGAAGGAGGTGGAAGTGCTTGTAGATGAAATAGTCAGAGTAGAGCCACAGACCCCCCTTGCCCAGAGAAATAGGATGTGGGACAGGATAGTCAACAAGGTGAATGCTGTAGCACCTGTCCTGCGCACAATGGATGATATCAGGAGTAGGTACTATGATGTGCGAAGGAGGGTCAAGAAACTGCTGGCCAGAGAACACACCCAGAACCAGCAGACTGGCGGTGGCCCTCCTGCACCACCTGTGCACTTCACTTCCTGAGAAGAGAAGGTGCATGCCATCCTTCCGCCAGAGAGAGTCTATGGACTCACAGAAGCACCGGAGTCTGGTAAGTGCCTACTCCACATGCCAATAAAGTTCAAATTACATCTCTCTAGACATCACTGTAAAGGATAAAGTGATACAAATGACTGTTTTGAAATTAAAACCAAACTAGAGTTAATGAGCATGTGATGTGTATGTCATATTGAAAAACAACATACCTCCAATGAAAATTAAAATGCATACAACTCTTACCATGTACATACTTCTTACAAACTCACAGCAAGGCCTTGTGCTCCAAACATCAGGCACCAGTGTCAGACATCTTGCCTGCACATTTTCACTCACTCTCTGGAAAGCTGAGTCACAGGTAGGCTGTTTGGGATGGCTGAGAAGGTGGGTGTGGGCACAGGCATGACGGGAGTTGTAGCCACAGCAAACACTCATCCTCATACACAGCCCAAACAGCCCCACTGGAACTCTGCTTTCCTGACAGTGAGTGGAAAAGTACTGGCAAGATGGCTGACACTGGGGACTTGTCTTTCGAGCACTAGGCCTTGATGGGAAATGTGGTCAACTCAGACTCAAGGCATCAGTGTCAGACATCTTGCCAGCACATTTTCACTCACTCTCAGGAAGGCTGAGTCACAGGTAGGCTGTCGTGACATTGAATCCCAAATGTACAGATTGAAATGACGCACAAATTCACAAAGAAGAAAGTGTCAACGCAATTGGATCAGAAATCACTTCAGAAATGTTAACTACTGGCTTGTGAGTAAATGTACCCAGTCACAGCATCATAGATAGACACAACCTGGTTATCATACAACCCATAGTACATGGTACTGATTCAATTTAAGTCTACTGTTGACAAAGATATCACCATTTGCAAGCACAAACAACAATCATTGTCAGTAAACCAGATCATCATGGAATATGTTTTGTTTCAGAATAATCTCTGGATGTGTGAAAACACACAAGGGACACCTCAATGTGGAGCACAGGTTTATTCTCCTGATACAACCTTGCGCCTTAACCCAAAGTCTAATCACATCACACAGTAACAAAATGCTCACAAGTAAAAAGTAATAACCATCAGTTCAGACGGAAGTGCATGCCAGGGATTTCCACAGCAGTTCAGTGCTGGAGTATGTCACAGCACCATGGGTCTGGTGAGGTCACAACTCTGCAGTTGACATGGCAAAGTACCCTGGTAATGAGAAACATAAGTTAGCCCAATTTTTCAAATAATGTCATCTGAAGCACAAGATTTACAGTGTGGAAACTAGCTAGGATTCACAGTAACTCTGTACATGTTATCATGCCCATTTAAAAACACATCATACAAAAAACCTCAGGACAATTTTCAGACATTCACAAGCATACATACACATTGTCCACCAGCAACAGAACAACAAACAATTGAGGGTAGTCGCCTCCTCTCATTGTATACTTACACTCATGTGAAATAGTTGTGAATAGGTTGTTGTCTCAAATCTATGCCATCATCATCCCCACTGTCATCATGTCCCAGTCCTGGATCCTCTCTCGCTGGTGGCTGCTGGTCTCCGTCGTCCTGTATTAGAGGTATTTCCTTCTGTATAGCCAGGGTGTGGAGCATGCAGCAAGCTGCGATGATCTTGCATACCTTCAATGGGGCATATTGGAGTGCTCCTCCCATCCGATCCACACAGCGGAATCTTGTCTTCAGGAGGCCAAAAGTCTGCTCCACAACTCGCCAGGTCCTACCATGGGTCTCATTAAACCGCACCTTTGCAGGGGTGACTGGGTTACGGAGGGGTGTCAGTAACCAAGGCTGTTTGGGGTACCCAGAGTCTCTTACATTTAACACAGAAAAAAGATTCAGTTGTCGAATAACAAAGCACTATCTGACATACAACCAACACACTCCGCAACATACACATGCCACATCACCTACCAGCAAGCCAGGCATGGTCAGGTTGCAGCTGAGACATCAAATGGGGGATGACGCTGTTCCTCAGGATATATGCATCATGTGCCGATCCACAGAAACGTGCACAGACGTAGGAGATTGACATGTCAGCCAAACACACCACCTGGGCATTGATGGAGTGGTAATGTTTTCAGTTGCGATACACCACCTCATTTGCCTGTGGTGGGATCAATGCAACGTGGGTGCCATCAATAGAGCCAATGACATGGGGTATCCATCCCAAGGCATAGAATTCACCTTTGATGTCTGACAACTATCCAGGTGTCTGGAACTTTATGTACTGGTCCAGGTAACGGAGCAATGCCTCCAAAACATCCCGAAGGACATGGCTGAACATGGTTTGTGACATTCCTCCAGATGTTGCCACTGTGTATTGAAATGAACCGGTGGCAAAGAAATGTAAAGCTGCCATAACCTTCACTTTGGGCATCAGTGCAGTTGGATATGTGGGACCAGGCTGCAGATGAGGTGACAACTGCTCAGACAACTCTTCAATTATTGGCCTGGTGAATCGGTATTTCCTGATGGTGTTGTGTTCTTCCATGGTCTGTAGGTCTGGAAAGGGCATGTACACTGGAGGTCGTCTGCGATACCTATGTGTAGAATGTAAACACAGTTGGTGTCAGGTCACAATGTACAAAGCAACATGCATTGAGACAAACAGAACATGAAATGCGAACACAACTGAAGCTACATAACATTGGAAATACAAATTTCAATTAAAAAGATGACCTTGGATACATATCACAGCATCAGTACCCTTCCCAAACATGTTATAAAGGTATGGTGACACAGCAATTAGAGTTCAGTAGTGTAAAAGTCTAGTGTCTGTCATCATTTATGTGCTCTAGCATCACATACTCCACAATTCCCCACAAAATAAGTCAACATTTAGGTTTGTGTGAACAATTATATGGTTAAAAGGTACACATAATAGAATCATGTAATGCCAGAGATGTGTGACACCTGATACACAGCGTCTCACAATGTTAATCATGCCCACCACTGTCACAGGGTGGACACTGTCATGTTGTCCTGTCTACATTACACATACAATCACATACACAAACTATGTACAATGTTTGAGTTGCAAATATATGTAACAACACCATCCACTGAAGTCTGGGACACACAGATAGACTAGTTATTCACTTTACAAACACAAGCTGATGAGGCTGAATAATGCCACTGTCTATTCATCCAAAGGAAAAAGCTTTATCCATTACTTACACACAAAACATCTACAGTCTTAAATCACACCAATTGCAAAATAGGTCACACAGTCCCCAAATGCAGTGAATATGTCAAGAATGCACTTGTACATCCCCAAAAAGTAATTGGCATTGTGACCAAGCCTAGGCGGGTAAATGGATTACTTTTGCATCATGCTGGTATTAGCCTCTAAATCAGTGTGTCATGTGCCCCTCAAGGTTAGCTCCTCATGGGAGTGTGTCCTATTAATTTAATTTAGAAAAAACTGCATCCACACATGTAATGCACATAATAACAACAATCACTGAAGTGCCTGCCCTGCCGACCGATTATTCGAAGGACGCGGTAGCCACATCAGAACCGAATCGGACATAGCCATTGGCTACAAGTTGTTATGGTGACAGACGCGGGTGAGTATTCAAAGTACGCGGTAGCCACATCCAAACCGATTCAGACAAGCCATTGGCTGCAAGTTGTTATGGTGCTAGACGCACGTTTCGATTCCTATCCTCACCGCATGGAAATCGACTTGGTAACCTCCCATCACCAATGTATCAAAGTTACATGTGGTCCGTTGATGAGTTTTTGAACGTCACGGTAGGCGTGTCGTCTGCAAGCAATGTAATGCATTGGACCCATTTGGAAAATGCGACCGACGCAAACCTATCACTTTGGCTGCATGGATTTAAGACCGCCTCTGCTGCTTAGATAGGCAGCCTTTCCGTTCACATCCTGAAGTGACACTTGCAAAGTGCTGTTGATTCCGAGAGCGTCGTGCAGGCACGCTCGGGAGAAGAAAAGAGGTTTTCTTTTTCTTTTGCAACTTTGATATCTGTGCTCGCCTCATTTTTTCATCTTATGTGATGCGGTCCTTCCTCGCCCTTCGTTCGGTTGAATTTGGGTGTGCCATCTGTTCCATGTGGTTTCACCCCCCACCCTTGTATGGTATTTTTAGTAGGCACACCATTTACAAGAATTACAAGTCCTCCTTCTAAATCGCTATCTGCGCTGCTGGTCTTGCTACTGTCCGGTGAGGGGGACTACAAGCCCCAAAGTGCCCTGCTGTTACTCCTGGTGAGGGGAGGAGGAGGAGACTCTCTCACCTGCGCTGAAAAGCGCCGATCCTATACCGCTGCGCGGGACGCGCTGCTGGTCTTGCTACTGTCCGGTGAGGGGGACTACAAGCCCCAAAGTGCCCTGCTGTTACTCCTGGTGAGGGGAGGAGGAGGAGACTCTCTCACCTGCGCTGAAAAGCGCCGATCCTACACCGCTGCGCGGGACGCGCGCGGGCCGCGCCCGGGCGAAGCCCGGGCCAAGGGCGGGCCCGTCCTGCGCCCGTCAACGCCTGGAGGAGGCTGGGCTGGGCCACCCCTCTTTTATCGCCCCGCTGGGCTGCTTTGCCTTTGGAAACTCACTTCACAAGGTACTGTGCCCCCTGTCTATATGGGCCCATTGACTTACGGCTGAACCTTTTGAGTCCTCTGTAAAAAATTTGCCTCTACCCCTTGGCTAATTCTAGTGTTGATTTTGATGTTGTTTGGGGTTATAAAATGGGCAAAAGGAAGTTAATGGAGGGAGCAGGGTCTGCAGTACCAGTAGGACCTGGGAAAGGGAAGAAAGCCAAAAATTGCACAGACACTCTGCAAAAAACTGTGTGATGGATAGGATAGATGTCCTCATTCACGAGTGTGAGGACATTTTGGGAGCGGAATCAATTGTGACTAGCTCCACTGCGCATTTGGTTACTCAGAATCCTAGTATATCACAACCACCTGTCATTCCCACAATGTTTCACAAGAAGAGGAAGGAGGCAGTCTTAAATTTTGACTCTGAGCCCAGACATGATCCAGGCGAGGTAGAGAGAGCAAGCACCCTTAGTTCAGAGACACCTCTTATTATTACATCTACTGCTCCCACGCATATTCATCCCGGAGCCCCTATTATATGTGCAAATAGGTTCTCTGTCTTGGCCCAACTCACTGATCCTTTGCCTTCATCGTCTTCTTCTCCCGCGCCCCTAGCTCAATTAGAGAGTATTGGAGAGACGGCACCATCTCTGTCTGACTTATATCAGCTTGTCAGTTCACTTAAGCAGGAAATTGGGGCCATGAGATTGAAGATGGATGACCTAGTAAATATAATCAACACACTATCCGCCACTAATATTTCTAGTGGCCAGAAGGTAATTCCATCCATAGATGGCCATCAGCTTTACAAGTAAAAACCACATTTATTCCCCCAGAGCGGAAGAGAGCGAGCAGGAGCTAGCTCTCCTGCCCCTTCGCATTCAACACATAATGATGTGCTGTTAATAAATCCCATGGGAAGTTCGAAGCCTACTAAGCTATATTCTAGAGCTGCGGCTCCCTTGCAAAATCCAGATCACCGCATTGCTTCCTCAAGTAAACAACCTACCAAGAGTCTAACATTTGTCAACCCCCAGTAGGATCCATCAGACGAATTCATTGGATATCGTTGATCAGAATGTTTGTATGATTAATGTCCCTAAGTTATGTAATGGGGGTAGTTATGAAAATGAGGAATCATTGATTAATAAATCTATTCACTGGATACGGCAGGTTAGGGGATGTCGTTCACTTATACGGGAGGACATCCTCAGAGCTAGAAGGTGTACATCGCATTCGCTCTTATGGGATCACATTGAGCTCACTTTGAGCAATGCCGATCTGGCAGAGAATCTTATCCTATTAGAGTTTCGCACTTCTTCTCCTGACTCCTCAGCTATACAGCTGAAGCGATGCCCCTCTATCGCAAAAAATACATTCGGGGCAGGCCAAAGCTTAGGTTCTTCTTCATTAGATTCTAATGATTGACTATATAATGTAACTCCTCTGACAAGCATAACCCAGGCTCTCCCCCAGCGTCTGCCCAATCACCCACAACCGGTCCATTAGACTCCATTGACTCCAGCATAGCCTTAGCACGTGACCTACCACTTTTAAATCACTTAAAAATTATTTCCTGGAATATTGCTGGCCTATGTAATAAACTTTCACTTCCAAATTGGAACAAGCAAATAGAGGGCTACGACATATGTGTTTTCCAGGAAACATGGAGCCTGGTCCCATTATATAAATCTGGCTATAGCTGCTATCATATCCCGGCTACTACTGTAGGCAAGGGTCGACCATCTGGAGAGTTGATTGTGTGGGTTAAAATCGCCTTAAATTTTAAAATAAAACATTATGCAGCACTATCCCCTGACATCTTGAGGCTTACAATTAGGGGACAAAGAGGGCGGGAACATATTGACTTGTTTAATGTTTATGCAAGGGGATTAGTGGGAGGTAAAGCTTCCCCTATTATTACTCTGCTTGAACAAGGCCTGATAAATTGTTCAGCCGAATCTAGGATCATAGTGGCAGGCGACTTGAATAGTACCTTTGAGCCTCTTAGTGCTGAGGATCTAACTGGGATAGAAGAGGAGGACAGGAAATGGGGCATACCCTCGCTAACTTTACCCCCGGTGAAAAGATGGTCTGAAAGGGCCATCCAATTAAATGCTTTCGTATTGGAATATGGTTTAAGAGCAGTGAATGGCAGGACAAAATCAGACTTGCAGGGAGCTTTCACTTATAACAAAGTATCTTGCCCTTCCCGCATCGATTACATATTAATAGATGTTGGTTTCTGGGGTCACGTTATAGACATGGTAGTGGGGAGCACACTTGAAAGTGATCACAACCCTCTATGCTTGTCATTAAGATCGCCTTGGCAAATTGTATGCCCATCATTGGTCTCACCTACGCCCCTAGTAACTAAAGAAGTCTCACCTATCAATTCAGGAAGGGCACTAAAATGGCACAAGGTTGCCCTCCAGGATACAAAGCTACAGGCCATTAGGCAAATATTATATGATAAAACCATTAAGCTTAGAGAGGGGATAGTGGAAGATCCCACCCACGCTCTTGCCATATATACCTGTACAATTGAGGAGATCAGGGTACACTTTCAGGCACCACTTAGATCACACGGCCCTGCTCCTCATGCACGGAAAGTCCAAACATGGTTTAACAAAGAGTGTAGACTTAAAAGGAGGGCACTAGCCGCAGCGATTAAAATAAAGAAGGGTGCAGTAATCACTTTGGCTAGGAAAGAATATAGGGAGGTGCAGCATAGGGCAAAGCTTGATTGGGATGAAGCCAGATGGCAAGAGTTAAAGAATGCGAGCCTTGCAAGAGACACTAATCTCTTCTGGACATTGGTCAGGAGGGCAGGTAGGGGTGAAGTAGACCAAATGCCCAACCATATCACCCCTGAAGCTTGGTGTGCCCATTTTGGTAACCTTTACTCCGGGCCAAATAGCCCAGGTGTGGATGGTCATCCTTCAATTGAGTTTAGGCCCTTTGTTATGACTACTGGTGGTGAATCTCTGCTTCTCTCTGGGCCTATCGAGGGTGATTCTTTTACGCAAAAGAAGTAGAGGAGGCCATAGGCAAGATGGTTCCTGCCAGGGCTCCGGGACCAGATGGCCTTCCTAGCGATCTGTTTTTAGTTGATCAGGATAAATGGGCTGAGTATGTTCTGCTCCTGATCAACTCGATCACTAGAGGATGCCCAGTCCCAGAATCATGGAAGGGTGCAGAGGTAGTGCCCATTTTTAAGAAGGGAGAACGGGAAGACCCATCGAACTATAGACCGATTAGTCTTATCGACTCAATGCAAAAGGTGGTTGGGAGGGTAATTTTGCAGCGAATCCAGGTATGGGCTGAGGAGGAGAAAATCCTCTCCGAGTACCAGGCAGGCTTTCGGACTAACATCAGCACAGTGGACCAGGTCTTTAGGCTCCTCATGATCTATGGGAAAGTGGTAACGATTGGCAGGGGCAGTTTGTACCTTGCCTTTATTGATCTGAGGACGGCTTTTGACCTGGTCCCCCGTAATAGACTGTGGGACATATTGCGAGAGTTGGGCATTCCCCTGATACTTCTTAATCTGTTGGAAAGGCTTCATGAGGGCAATTACGCCCAGATAAGATGGGGGTCTCAAGGACAGGTCACCAGGAGGATTCCAGTAAACAGGGGAGTTCGCCAGGGCTGTGTGATGGCACCCACCCTGTTTTCTTTGTATGTGAACGGGGTGGTCAGCCACTTGCAAGAAGTACCGGCTGATGCTCCGGCCCTGGCAGGGAAAAAAGTGCCAACTCTCCTGTTTGCCGATGATACGTTGCTTATCTCTAAGACCCCAGCAGGCCTACAACTTCTTTTGAACAGGTTTCAAAATTTTTGCCATTGTCGGGGGTTAACTATAAATACTACAAAGACTAAACTAATGACTTTCAATCCACACAAATCG
Organism: Calotriton arnoldi; assembly: GCA_963921515.1. Lineage (NCBI taxonomy): Eukaryota > Metazoa > Chordata > Amphibia > Caudata > Salamandridae > Calotriton > Calotriton arnoldi. Next base: position 505,917 of record CAWUFW010002481.1, read on the forward strand.
TTTAGGAACAATCTTACGTTAGATGGGATTAGATTAGAAAGGGTTCCAACTTTTGATTATCTGGGGATCCGTCTATCTGAAAAAGTACATTGGCGACCCCACCTTGACAAAATGCTTTTAAATCATAAAAGGATTACGGGGGCACTGAGCCGAGAACACCGCTCATCTTACAGTAGACCTGTTGCTCCGGCCCTTACTGTTTATGGAGCCAAGGCCGTTAGCTCAGCACTTTATGGTGCGGAGTTATGGGGTTTCGAAAATCTTGACGAGATTAACAGATCAGAAAACAAATTCTTTAGAGATCTGCTCATGCTTCCACAAGGAGTTCCTTTAACCCCGTTGTTTAGTGATCTGGGTAGGCGCCATTTTAGAGACTTGGCCAAACTTCAACCTCTGCTCTACTGGGCCCGCCTCAGGAGGACCCCAGAATTGGCGAATTATGCGGAGACACTCACAGAATTAATGTGCATTGATAGCAGAAAAGAGATCAAGTGGATCTCCAATGTTAAATCACTGTTAATTGCACTTGACCTAAAAGATTCTTGGGACTCCCAAATTCCACCAAGTAAAGAAGACCTCAAACGGTCCTATTGGGCCTGGATTGATGCTAAGGAATTTAATAACCCTGATAAGGGAAGACTCACGGAGGAGTTCTTCCTACATAAGCACCAAAGAAGTTTAGAACCATATATGGATATTATTCAGGTCCCAAGAGATAGGTCATTGTATATTCAATTTAGGATGGGCACCCTCCCTGTGCGTGAATTTACTGCAAAGTGGTCTCCACCCCACCGCACCACCACTGAATGCCCCTTGTGTGGTTCAGCAAAGGAGAGTGTTGCCCACCTTCTGTTTGAATGCCCTGCACACGCTAGTGCTAGATCTAGGTGGCTTGTGCCCATATGCAAACAACTAGGCACCCTAGATCATAGAGTTGCTTTACGCATATTGAATTCGGACCCTAGCACTCTGTATGTCTGTGGAGTTGCCAAATTTTTGGGATGTGCATGGTTAAGTAGGTGCAGGGCTTTACAGAGGGTAGCTACCTCTGCTAATGAGTAGTTGATGTCTTTGACGGGTATGCCCACTGTCCACTAGTATAGAACATCAGAGTGCGCTATTGTTTAGAATATGTACAATTGTATTGATTTTAAATTATATTTTATGGATTTTAGAATTATGAGAAAATAGCTCCATGTTTAATTGCTATCAGAATTTTATCTTTGTCTTTCTATTGACTGTGTGTGATCAAACTCTGTTTTATCTTTATTTATATTTTGATACTTCTGATGAACTGGTCGATGCTTTTATGATCTTTGTATCGAAATAAAGCTATTAATGATGATGATGAATGATGATGATGATATATATATGTCTGTTCCCTAGAGACTTCACTTGCCTGCCCTACCTGCATAATTCCTGCACCTCCCCATCTCTCTGCTGCTGTTACTACATCCTCTGGGAGCTACTATGGCACGTACAGTGGTCAGGGCCCCAGCATTCACAGAGGAGGAGAACCAGGCCCTGCTGGATACCCTCCTGCCACTGTACAGCCAGCTGTATGGCAAACCAGAGGAGCAGGTGAGTGATGATTACACTGCATTTTCATTGGACATGTGCAATTAGCATGCACTACTAGCATTAGGAATCTTATAGGCAAGCATGTAAATTGTGTTTTTGTAAGTTTAATAGTGTGTAGGGAACTGATCTGGGCAGTTACACTGCTGTAGAAGTGTGTGTACTGGGGTAAACATCTTATCACTGTTGTCATGGGACGGAGTCATCATTGAACACAGGACAACTGCACATGTCAACACCCATGAGAAGGCCAAGATGTATGTGGAGGACCATCGCCCGGAAGGTGCGCGACGGGGGGTTGGACACTCGGCACGTCCGTCATTGCCCCAAGAGGTGGCAGGACATTTGTGGATAGAAAAAGAAGATTGCTGAAGTCCCACTGGGACTGTCACTTCCAGGCAAGAGGGGTGGGTGCCGAACCCTGACCCCCCACATGCTCCGCATCCTAGTGGTGGTCTTCCTTGACCTGGATGGGCAATTGAAAGCCAAACAGCAGCAATGAGGGGGCGAGTATGTGCCTTGTTGCTCAGCTTTCTTTAACCATGCATGTTGTAGTATCTTATCCTGCTGGCACTTTTACAGGTCGGAAGTCAGTCAAAACCACTGTTCCTTTTTAAAACATGCATACACAGAATGATCATTAGATGCACAGTTATGCCCCTTTCATCAGGGACATGTGAGGAAGTTATGTTCCGGGTAGTGACAGTAGTGCCATGCTCATGTGATCAGCACAAATTACAAAAACATGTGAATGGGGATAACCTTCAGCTGTAATGCGATAGCTCAACATGTGCCAGCACATTGACTAATGTGTGAGCCTGTTCTCAGTGTGGTTTCAACAAATCTGTGAAGTATGCTGTTATTGGAGCACTCAGTATGGAAAGCCCATGCTATACATCCCGGCAGCAGGTGTCGTCTATGTTGAGGCCTTGGTGAGTTTTGCTTGTTCAGTGTGCCAATGTTTGGTCCCAGCCGTGCTGTGACCGGGTAATCAAATGTATCCCATGAGACAATCACAGCTATGCTAACTCTGGTCACATGTCACACTGGCCTTACACATGATTATGTGGAATATTCCATTCACTCTATCCAAAAGAGTGAGTCCATGTGTCTGACTCTGTAACGGTCACAACACATGCCATTAAGTGTCAAACACAGGTGGTCAATGGTGGAAACATAGCTGAAAATGTAAGGGATGATCTTAGATACATATTCACAACGGTTGACGTGTGTGTAAATGCTCTTGACTATTCATACTTGAGGGTTTTGTAAACCATGTGTATGATGCATCACTGTCAGATTGAGAGATCTCAAATGTACATCATTTTGGAAAAAGTTAACAAATTGAGATGGAAAATAAGAGCAATGTAAGCTGTAGAAAGTGTGCAAAATGTCTAATCGAAGTGAGGGACAATCAGACTTGGGCCATACAAATGGGGACTTCTGCAGTTTAGACAGGATTGGTACACAGCATTGACTGGACTCATGGAGAATATAGGTTCAGTGCTAATAGTCTGTATAGACAATGCACCCAGACGTGCCAGTGGCATGGTGTTCCACCTGAAGCATTGTGAAGATGCAGTCATCAGACTTGGAAGTGTGTTGACCATTTTTCAAATCTGAAAATGGTAACCTGTTTACAATGTGCACAACATTCTGATTCATCTTCATGACACTATGCATAGATCACACAAGACAGTGTGCCACGTGCCTCTCACCCTAGCTATGCCTAATCCCTTGGTGTCTCCACAATAAGAGTAAGATGTGTGACCTGATAGTAGAGAACCTAAGTTACAGGACAAATAAGCACAATCACTGTTATCTGTGTGACATGACTCATGCAATGACTACGCAATATTAAAGTTTGACAAGGAAGTAATTTGACCTGTAACATCATAGCCAATGGTTCCCAATTTGATGACTAGGGATTGCAGAATGGATATTATGTCTCAATTCAATTGTGTGAATCCTATTCCCATTGTGAGCTCTAAACTCCCTTGCAGGAGATGAGACAGGTATGTCAGGACACGAGACCATCAGGAGCAAAAGACGATACATCACCTGCTACATAGTGAAGTAGTTGACATTGTGGTTGTGCCATTTGATGTTGATACACCCAATGTTACAGATAACATCATGTGTGAGGGAGCAATGGTTAACTGGCAGACTAACAAGTGCCATGTATGTTAATGTAGCAAGAGGTAATAGCAGTAGTCAATATGATGTAGTTGTTTGATCTGTGAAGATATGTGATGTTACCTATGTGTCAAGTACATACAGATGACTTATTTGACTCTTTTTCATTCTTTTTCACAGCATCATCAGCGGCCAGCGGAGGAGACAGTGCCACGGATGTAGGGGGAGCAGTTCGTCAGTCTGAGTCCAGTGATGAGTCAGAGGAGGAGGGACCCAGTGGCACAGAGGGTGAGGGAAGCCTCACTGAGGGCAGCTCTGAGACAACATCAGCAGGCTCTGAAGCAGATTACAGTTCCAGTGAAGACTCCCTTGTGGTGGTGGAGGAGATAGGAACTGGATCCTCAACATCAAAGTCCACCACCACTACCATCTCTACCCTTCCAGTTGCCCCCATCCCACTGTCCGTGGCCACTCCTTCACACCAGGCACCTCAACCTCCTGCCCCAGTCTCCCCTGCTGCACAGAGTGTGGAGGCCATTGACATCCTGAGGCAGATCTCTGTGGGGCAGACAGTAGTGCTGAATGTCCTCCAGGTGCATACCACTCATTTGACTTAAATGGTATCATTCCTGGAGGGCATTCACTCGGACATCTCTGCCCTACACAGATCCAATCAGGCTCTGGCCTCTACACTGGGGGCAGCAGTGTCCTAGCTCCAGAAGGCCCTCCCCCTCCTACCTCTTCCTCATCCACTATCCCAACTACCCTACCTGACCCAAGCACACGCAAACAGACACATGCATACACCTCAACAGCCACACGCAGCACACAAACACACAGACATAAGGCGAAACCCCCACACAGGTACCCTCAGGAGACAGGCAGCACACTCAACACCATGGACATACCAGCAGATGACACACATGCATCCACAGACACTCCGCAGACCTCAGTAGCCTCTGCCTCCACACCCCCTACCCTTGCCTCTACTGTCCCCCTTCTGCCCAGACACTCTACCTCTGTGACCTTGGTCTCTTCCCTGCCAAAACCTCCACCCCCTCAAAAGAAGAAGAGACAATCCACCCCCCGGACCCGGCATCTAAACCTGCCGCCCACACCCCGCTGAGAATACAAAAAGCCCAAAACAACCCCCCAAATCCACCCGGTCTCCCAAGCCCAAACCACCTCCACCAGCCCACCCCAGGCCAGCACAGTACCTCCAGCACCAAAATAACCCCTCCCAAAAAATCAGAGGCCCTCCCTATCCGTGTCTACACCGTGGAACATTACACCATCCCCAAAATGGTCAAACCCAGCCTATCCCTCCCTCATTCAAGCCCTCCCACTACAGCTGCCCCTCAGTCTGAGCCAACTACTGCAGTGGACCCACCGCTCCCTCAATCTGACCCAACCACTGCAGTGGACCCACCCCTCCTGATGCCATCCCTCCCAAAATCCAATCCAGTCCTCCCTAGTTTTGTCCCTTTGGTGCCTGGCATGCCCCCTAGATGCCCCTCCCAGGGGTGGTGACCCCTTGCAGTTTCAGTGCAGGCAAGACTAAATGGACAAGTTGTTTTGGCCCTTTGGGCATATGAACATTTATGGACTGGCCATTGGCCTTCTGTTATCTTACATTTCTGCCTTTTCATGCAGAATAAAGCCTGTTTCCAGTTTTTTATTGCTGATCTCTGTGTCCCACAAATTGTTTTTAAGTTAACTGTAAATCATGTATAATTAGTAGTGTAAGTATACAATGATGTTAATATGGCATTGATTGCATATGGTCCATGGAGTATGTTCCCTTTGACAGTATGTTGTCAAGATTTTGGTGTCTACATTTGCTGGGTGTCATCATCCACCTCAGTTTTGGCTATGAGTGTGACATGAAGTCACAAATCTTTACTCTTTTACATCATATTTGCACATATGTCATGCTTTCATATGTCAACATAGTGCAAGTGTCTCAAAGTGTAACAGTTTCATAAAAGCATGCTGCATATGTTTGTAATATGCAGGAAGACCACTGTATCATCAATACACTGGGGTATATATGGAGTTTGACTACATGGTAGTGACTTTGGACCCACCCATGTACACAAAGTGATGGTACAATACTTGTATGTGACCTGATAGTGGTGGACCCATGTCTGTGTCTTCTTTAGATCGGGTAGACTAGTGGCAATGACAACATTGCCACTGGTGGCATGCCACTGTGGGCAAATTCCCTTCATGGCTGTGTACTCATCTGATGCCTTTTCTGAGCCCATGGAGAGTGTAAGGTGAGCAGTATTCTCACAGTCTTCTGACCCTGTTGCCTCCAAGTAGTCCACTTTCTGCTGAGATTTATGTTTGGCAAGGTGTGTGTGGTGTCTGTCCATTTTTTTCTAAGTTATATGTCAGTCATGCCATCCTGCTTTTGTGTGGGGACATCACGTCTATGGTGTGTTTTGTCTGTTCAAGCTTGGAATTTCATATTTACAACCACACACCAGTTGCAGTTGAGCATATGAATTGTGTGTATCTTGTCATTTGTGGATGACTGACAATGTGGTCCTTTGGAGCTGTGCTTGATGCAGTTCCAGATCACACAGAGCTGAATTAGGAGTGTTGTTATGTCTGTTGGATTGCCCAGTGATACATGTGGTAAGCCAAGTGGACAGTGAGTGCACAGAAGTGTTGAGGGTCTGTGTGCTGTGCAGATGCTACAGGAGTCAGTGTCACACCCATGCTCTTAGTTGCCACACGGGAGGATGTGTATTTCTGAATGTGAGGCCTAGTTGCAGGTGTGTTATCCAAGGTTCATGTTGCATGTGCTGAGCTTGCTTAAGCAAGGGTAAAGGTAAGAGAGACTAGTGTTTCCAATTTTGTATAATTAGAGTGGAGATTCATACGTCATGGTGGCAGGACAAATTTAGTGATTGTCAGAGAGTGTAAGGTATGAGTTAAGTTTATAGGCAGTTATTGTGTAGGAGATGTTAGGTATCCACATTGTCACAATGTGAGTGGTTAAACATATGGTGGTGTGAATCAGAGTATGTGAGCTTGTTAGACTGTTTAAATCCTGTGCAAGGTATGGTATAAATAAGTAGATGTGATGGGGGTATAACCAGTTAGACAAGGTTCGATTCTGGCAGGAGGTGAGAGCTGTAGTCTGTGTCACTACGGTGAGAGATGACTGTAACAGGGCAGTTTCAATGAGTGAGGATAGTTGTTAATGTGTATACATCAATGGGGGTATGGAGCGTGGAAGTCATATGTGGATGTGACAGGGCCACAGTGAGACAAGGTTAAAATTGTCATTTGTAACAAAGTGAATAAGTGTATGTAAAGGGTATACACCAGTTGTGGAATTTAGGGTGATGAACGGTGACATATGAGGTGTTGTATAGTTGATGTATGTTGTGTTTGAATTTGTGGATGCATTTGTTTGAGAAATGACAATCTGTAGAACTTAAGCAGAGTAGGGTGGGTGTAAGTTGATATGCCAATGGCTGAGGACATATTCATTGAGCAATGTAAGTGTCTGTATGTGAGATGTGGTGATGTGTTAAGTGAGCATGTCAGATATGATTGCAGTCCAAGACATTACTGAGGGTGCAAAAGGTGATAAGAGTGCCCATTTGACATGTTATGTTTGACTTCTGCTGAGGAGGTGATGAGTAGAGTACATTGTGTACATGTCATGTATGTGAAAGGTGTTGTGTACATAGTGATGAAGAGTGGTTCGGTGACTGTAGGTGTGGATGTAAGAAGGGCAGCGCAAGTGTGAGATTGTAAGGATCAGGTTAGAAGAGTTTAAGTACAATGCTTGAGCTTGTGGGGTAGACAAGCTTTTCCATCTAGATGCACCAGAGGGTGCTTATGACATGCTTGTGTGTGTATAATAGTATTGAGAGATGAGCATGTAGTTTGAGGTGGATGTGAGAGGGGTAGAGTTCATGCAGGCCATGATGTAATGTTGAAATGTTCATATGTGTAGATTATGTGGATGTGAATAGGCAAAAACAGTTACCAGATGAAATATGAGGATGTAGTATGTGTTTGCTGCCGCTTGCTGTCTGCCACTGAATGTTCATGACTGATTGTTGTAAAGGCCGCTCTGAGTACACTGGCAAATACAAAACCTATTGTCCTCACAGGACAATTTGCCTCCACCTAGCCTTGCCTTGTCTGATTTGTGTCTGGGCAGATGTGGTGAGTTACCCTTTGTAGATAGGTGTAGTCACAGATTAATCATTCTTGCCCTTGCTTACTGCCCTTGTTTAGAGGTGGTGATTGCTTATATCGTTATATCCTGATGCCAGGACATTGGATAAAAGTCCATTGCTTCGAGGGGTATAGCCCCCTCAAGTGAGAAGTCAAGGATGTGTGTTGTTGTGCCACCTGGTGTCCGACTACTCCAGAGATGTATCCTCACACTTTCCAGTAGACTACACACACATGATTATTATTTGCATTCTGACTTTGAATGTTAGATGTATCGGGACACCAAGGAGGATGGACACATTGTGATGATATGTCTGGTTGTGCTGAGTAAAACACATTGCATTGTATGCAAACACACATGTGACACTGGAACATTACACCCAGTTCCAATGAGTGTTTGCATTGATAATATTTAGCAAACTCTAATCTGTTTTGGCAAGGGTAGCCCTTGTGTGTGTCCATGGTGGCTCCCATTTTGCCCATTAAACACTGCCCTAGAGCGTGAGGGCAATATGTCTTTGTGGAAGGTCTCCTTGATGTTTTCATAGATTTTGACAGTGTTTCTGTGCCAAATGTGTACAAAGCAGACTTCATGCTGCACATATCCCTCATCCTCAAAAGATGTACCGATGTCCCCTGGCTTGAGGATGGCTATGTCGATTGTTATTGGGTGCCACAGATTGAGCCACCCCCCTGGCATCCTCACCAGTGCTGGCAGCTTATCTTATACAATAGGCTGTGCACTAGACCCTCCAACACTGTTGGTGGAGCCTACGTCCTGAGACTCATGCGTACTCCTACTACTCTGCAGGACACAATCTGCACATTCCAAATGTTTTTTTTATGCAGCAAAAACTACAGCCTGAGGAGCTAGATGCAGAATTGGTGTGAATGACATTCTCCGAAGATGATCGTGTACACATACAGATTGGGAGTTGTGTGCAGCGCACCCAGTCCACACCTGGTGACTGTATCCTACCTTGTCGTTGAACCATGCTTCTTTCAAAACCAAGATGGATTTTGTCTGCAACTAATTCAATGACGAATGTGACACAACCACTTCTAGCTTGTTGTATTGGGAGGCACTGAAAACAGTACAGAGTGGCTGGGTCTGTGGAGTAGTGTGTGCAGCAGAGCAAAAATGCTGTGTATGCTCACATCATCACCATTTCTTTTGAAATCATGACATGCTGTGCTGCAGGCAGTACTGGTACTCTCCTTGGGCATGGAGAAGTTCCGGTACTGAAGGGGGGGGGGAGAGAAGTGCTTGTACCCCCTACCGGTGAGTACCGGCCCATTTTAAAGCACTGTTTATGGTTGATGATGATGTGCTGAAAGTATTTACTATACCAAAAGTTAGGTGAATAAAATATCGTTATTATACATGAGCAATCATAGCAACATGTCAAGTTTAATTTAAAAGGAGTAAACCTCCCGACTTATCTTGGGGCACACTGCGCCAGAAACTGCCCGGGTCCTGCCTCAGCGTAAGGTCCATCAATTAAGTAGCGCCACCAATGACTGTGTGAATACTTGAAAGTTGATTGTAAGCCCCCCCCCTTGGCCTTGTTTAGTCGTCACGTGCACCGAGATCAGCGTATCGTCTGCACTCGCCGCTTGTCAGAGATGATTGAAGAACGGAGATTCAAGCGTGGTAGCAACTCAGTTACCGAGGGTGAAAGAGAAAGTCTCCTCCCCTCTTAGAATAGACTGGTCATGCTTGAGGGCCTGCCTGACATGAACGGTGATTAAGGGCAGCACTCAGGCACTGGAGGTCGAAGTGGCAAAACACTAGCAAAATAATATCTACAGCTGTGGACGAAGGCTGGCTGCACTAGTACATGAGAGGTACGGCATCTGCACTGCTGTTCATTGCCAGCATAAGTCTTCTTGTGTCGCGTTTCCCAAAATACAGTGCACCTGCAGGCAAAGGGGGTAAATGCTTTAAATCTAAATTCTGAAGTGCAGGTACTCACTATTCCTGGGTAATTATTACTGCTTATAAGTGCTAGTACTCTCCCAAGCCCCTCGTGTTCTCTGGTATCCCGCCTACAGGCATCCCTCACCTGGGCAACTACCGAGGGACCATCGAGAGTTTGGTGCAGAGGCAGGAGCAGTTCAGTAGGGTCTTGTACAGCATTGTGGACCTGCACTCGGTCACTATCCCACAGGACCCCTATACCTTGCGGTAAAGTGTGCTTAACATGACTGCTTGCCTGCTAGCATGTGGTATCGACCTGGAGAAGTCCCTACTATTCCAGCAATCTGAGGTCAGCTTATTCTTATTTTATTTGTTTTGTACAACTTCAAATATGTAAACTCTGTGCGACTTCAGGGTGATTTCACATGGTAAACATAAAAGTACACAGATTGGATAGAAGATAACTAAATACAGATAGAAACATTCTGGTTATTTTTTGGTGTCTTGGCTTCTCTGTAGTCCAAGACTTGGTGGCCACCTTTACAAGTGTCTCATGTCAGATTTGTGAGCATGGCTTCAGAGTTGTGCATATTTTTGCTTCTGTCTGTGTGCGTGTCCTACCAGTGCGAAAGAGGTACCAAAGCACCGGATAAAATTAACTGGAAATGCAGTGGTCGAACTTGTCATTTTTGTAGCATTTTAGATGTCTGTGTGTTTACTGTGGTAATACATGTCTGACTTGCTATGTCAGGTTGTACTGTATTGTTCGTTAAACCATTTCCCCAAGCTCCCTGTGCAAGGTTGGTATGGCCGGGAACAGTCTGATACATAATTACCAAGTAGTCCCTTATCTTGAGTGAAAGCCTCAACTGGTTTTGTCTTTTTAGCGAAAAGCCCTTGGGATACTGGGGCATGAGAGTCTTTACTTGAAGTGGCTGAAGGTGTTACACATGACCTAGTTATTTTATAGATTTTTTAAACATGACATAGGGCAGTCAGAGCGCTGGCGCACCATGTTGGGGTGACCTCTGATATGCAAGCAGGATGGGAACATAGTGAATCGCATGTCAGCATCGCCACTGAAGGGCTGTCAAGACAGGGGAATGGTTGGTCACATTGAAGTATTGCGTCCGACAGGCCTGTAGGGGAGGTGCAGAGTCAGTTATACCAAGGAACTCCCTCTGAAAGACTGACTTTAACTGGGTGTCACATATTGGACCAGTAACCCTAAAAAGCCAGAAGTGGTGAGTAAAGTCACTCGCTTGTTGAGATCCCCTCTGAAAGGCTGGTGGAGTTACAAATCACAGTCACATTCCTTGCACTGAATAGTTTTAATAAATTAAAATATCCATTATTTGAAAGAAACTAATTTATTGAATTAGAACATGACAACAGTAGAATGTTGAGAGCTCCATTTAGGACCATGGAATGTCTCCGGACTTTTAATGGCTGGTATAAGCCTGGAGCTCCCACATTCCAATGTTTGTCTTCATGTTTCTCCCTTTTTAATTTAGAACATTCTCCCCTCAGTGGGTGTAATGTTCTAATTGCCTTGTAGCCCTTTTTTCTCGGCTGTGCCGGTTGTTAAATGCCCTCTCCCTCCTTATAGGCCCTCGCCTGCGGCTCAGACCTGTGACTCTGGTTTAGGGCCTTTAACAACCGGTATAGCCCTCGGCAGCGGGCTATAAAGCTATATTATTCGCTAAAATAAATGTCACTCCTGCTTTAAATGTCACGGATGAGTGGAGACATCCTGGTTCTAGTAACTTCAAGAAGTTACAGGAGCTAAAAGACTTGCGGCCATTCATGTTTTCTTCTGTTTTTGTTGAGACCTACTTCGCTTACCTCAAAGGCCTCTTGTGCAGGTCTCCGGTTAGGAATAGTCTCTTGTTTTGTGCCCGTTTAGTCTCCAGTGTATTTCTGGACTCTTCGGTGGTGCAGTTCCCAAAGGGTAGCTTCTTTTGCCATAAGGGAAGGTTTCAATGACCTTGTCGGTCTGTTACAGAAATGACCTTGCATCTGCAATGCTTCGATTCTGCTCTGGAGGCAGAGGCTCGTGTCTGATTAAAAACTCACCCCTTTCTATGTTCCTTTAACTGGTCCCACATGGATTTCCTGCAGTGATCATGGGTGTGTTACTTCTAGTTTCAAGCAAAGTCCTGTTTCATGTTGATTGGCAACAGGCTGGAGGAAGGGCTTTTGAAGTAGTTACTAAAAATACTATTGGCATGTCCTGTCAGAATCCCCACAATCTCTCTTCCTTTTTCACTTAATTATTTTATAAGTCCTTTCTCCTTAGAGGCCTGGAGCTGCCCCACGTCCCACGTCCCAGAGTCCTTTCCACTAACTGAATCCATCACACGGCCTCAGGAACTACCCTAGCTGGGGACCACCCAAAAGAGTTGTGCCCCAGGCCACAGGAGGCTTGAAGTTTGTCAGGAGACCACGTCTTGGAGAACAACAGTGATTAGCGGGTCACACTAATTCCTTCCTGGGATATTCATTCTCAGCAGCTACTCTCTTCCCCTTCCCTAGTAAGGGTTATAATCCTTTTCTACTGACTGAGATTTTTACATAGGTGAAAAAGCTCTTTGGGCTTTCTCCAGCCGAAGGTGTCATAAGCTCTTTATCCACTTAACTTGGGCTCAACTAGCAACATTATATATACTTTCAGACTTCCATAGAGGATTCCGTCCAGGAAGAGACACAGAATCTGGACTAATTGCCATCAGGTATGACCTTAAGAACACAGATGACTGGAATAGGGTTGCTGCACTACTTCTCTTGGACTTCTCAGCTGCCTTTGACACAGTTGACCATGACACTCCAATTCAAAGACTCTATAAAACTGACATAGAGGGGACTGCTCTCGACTGGATCACATCCTACCCTCAACACAGAACTAATGTCATCCATACCTCCCCCCTTTCTCCCCCAAACCATACTTCACAAAAGCAGGGGTCCCTCTAGGCTCTATCATCCCACCCATGCTTTTCAACATCTAAATTAAGTCATTACCGGCACTGATCAATCAATTTCACCTCACATGCTATAACTTTACAGATGACACACATATACTTCTTAAACTGGAAAGCCCCTAAGACAATGGAAACTCATACATTTTCAGTTGCCTCAGAGTCGTTAATGAGTGGATGACATGCAGCCATCTCAAATTGAATGCTTCCTAAACGGAAATACTCACATGTGGCGATTGGAAAAATGATGACCCACTCACCGCCTGGCCTGACGATCTGGGAACACTGCCTAAAGTATCAAAGGAAGTAAGAAACCTCGGAATTACCATGGACTCCAAGCTATCGGTGAATGCCCAAGAGGACAAACTAGCAAGATCAAGCTTTGTTACTATAAAAACTCTGCTACGCATCTTCCTCCACCTGGAATTTTTACACAAGGTCCAGGCTACTATCTATCTTGTTCTGTCTAAATTCGATTACACCAATAGCCTCTACCACGGATCATCTTTAACAAACTATGAAACAACTACAACGGATTCAGAACACTGGTGCCAGACCACTCTTACATATAAAGCCACAAGCCAACATCCCCTGCCTTGAAGGGCTTACATTGCTTACCGGTTACCAGAAGATCTGCATTCAAGCTGCTTTGTATCACCCAAAAAGCAATACATGGAGCAGGACCGCTCTGCATCAGGAATAAAATCACCAAATACATTTAACAAAGGAACCTCTGCTCTAGATTGGCACCTTGCCTCAAAATCCCACCATACAAGAAAAAAACCATAGGTGGCACATCCTTGTCTGTTAAAGCAGCCAAACTATGGAACACTTTACCCCAAACACAAGATCCACGGATAACTACCTTATCTTCAGAAGACTACTCAAGAGTTGGCTCTACACCACATAACCACCATGCTCAAGCATATATGTGCAGCATATCCCTGTGTATATATACATTTACTTGGACTATATATGTGTACCTATATATGTGTATAGCTTTGTATAACCATATATATCTGATAGAAACTTCTAGCTGGAGATTCCTTACCGTAGAATTTCCCAGGCGTCCGGCTCGATCTGGAAGCTTTTGTGTGAGCAGAACCCCTTGCGCGCGCCATCGGGTATAGCCATTTAGCTCCACATGATGGTGTCAGTTATGACGTTGCAATCACCTATATAGGTGCCACCTAGGCACGTGGGCATCAGTTCTTTTATTTCGCACCAGTCGAGTGCCGCTCCGGGAAGAGCTGTCCCTCTATCGCTTTTTTCGACTTTTTTTTTACTTTGAGAATATTTTTCATTGTATCTCGAGGGATGTCTTTGAGGTTGACAGAGTTTAAACCGTGTTGAGATTTGAATTTCTAGTGAACGGTGCATTTTCACAATATTACAGACTCCATAGTACTGATCTATTAATGCTTTATAAAATTCAATTTTTTGTTGTATTTCATTAGTTTGAAAATATTCAAGTTCTAATAATGGTAGATGCACTAACAGTGGACTTTTCCATCTGCAGAATATACTGAATGACCAGCAGTGGCAATGTTGCAGAAGTGAATTTCTCTGCATTGCTGAGACAGAAAAAGAAAGTTTATCAGCATTCTGCCTTCCTTTATCAATTTATATGGTAAGTCAAACTCACATTTAATCATTTTGCTTGTCATTAAAAGAAGCCCATAGCATCTAAAGGTCCTCAGTAATTTATAGTTGGGTCTTCGCATAAATATAATTTTTGTCAAGATAGTAGTAGTATGAATGACATTATGGTGCTCATGATAATCAAAGACTGTGACTGTCTCTAAGGCTGACAAAGCCTGCTTTAGATACTTGTGCTAGCAACATGTCATGAGGATATAACTGCCTTTGATGCTGGAATGAGTTGTCTTAAGTTAGAGTGATTGACTTACTTTCTCATGGAGGGAATCTCATTTAAACTGTTTCCCTGCACTCTGTATGTGGCACTCTGATACTCAAAATGGATTGTTGTTGAGGATGCTCTGGGTTCTTGTAACTCCTTCCCACTCTCCAAAAGAGCCCAATGCTTTCAATGGCTCAGAGGACTTTGTTATTACTCCTCCCACTTGCCTTGCCGCCATAATTACAGAGAGTAACCTTGTGCATAATTGCTGATGTCTTATCCTCCTGTGTCATCTTCACCCAGGACAATTGGTCAAGTGGTGCCCAGACATTATAAAGCTACAGCAGGATGTCATCTGACATGAGGGCCAATCAATTGCAATAGCAAGCAATAGGATACACTTATCATGGTATTGAAATGTGTAGCAGGGTAGACCGGACGCCCAGCTGAAGACTAAGATGGTGAAATAGAAGGAATTAGGGTATAATTTTAGACATATAAATTTGTTTGAAGGTGTGGCTGATCATAGTATTCTCGACTACACTATTGCTTAACTGATAGGGATGTGCTAAAATGAAGATGTTATAACCTGATATTCATAATTTGTATTATTCCCACCAACTGTAGCATAAACCTTCCTCCCTCAACTTAACAGATGACTTAATTACTTTTGGTGTACCATAACCTAAAAGAATTGTAGTGAGAAGGGTACGCTGTCACTTGGCTGTCAATCAGATCTTTTTATCTACGTCCCAGTATAGGTGCTAGAGTTGAGTAGAGTGTGGTATCAAATGAGGCATAAGATTGAGCGATGTATGCTAGGTTGAAAGCAAAAATTGAGATTTTTATTTTTAGTGAGCTGTGGATTTTCACAATAGTACAGACGCCATAGTACTGATTATTAACGCTTTATAAAAATCAGATTTTTGTTGTATTGCATTAGTTTGAAGATATTCAAGTACTTATAATGGACTAACAGTGGACTTCTCCATCTGCAGACTATACTGAATGACCAGCAGTGGCAATGTTGCAGAAGAGAATATCTCTGCGTTGCTGAGACAAAAAAAAGTCATCAGCCTTCTGCATTCCTTTATGAAGTTATATGGTAAGTCAAACTCACATTTAAATATTTTGCTTGTCATTAAAAGAAGTTCATAGCATCTGAAGTTCCTCAGTACCTTATAGTGGGGTCTTCCACATAAATATAATGTTTGTCAAGGCAGTAGAAATATGGAAGACATGATGCTCATGATAGTTAATCAAAGACTATGACTGTTTTCAAGGCTGACAAAGCCTACTTTAGATACTTGTGCTAGCAATATGTCATCAGAGAAAATTACTGCCTTTAAGGCTGAATGAGTTGTCTTAATTTAAAGTGATTGACTTAATTTCTCAGGGAGGAAAGCTCATTTAATCTGTTTCCCTCCAATCTGTATGTGGCACTCTGATACTCCAGATGGATTGTTGTTTAGGATACTCTGTGTTCTTTTTACTCCATTACACTTTCAAAAGGAGCCCAAAGCTTTCAATGGTTCACAGTACTTTTCCATTAAACCTCCTACTTGCCTTGCAGTCATAATTACAAATAGTTACCTAGTGCATAATTGCTTATGTCTCATCCTCTTGTGTGTCATCTTCACCCAGGACAATTGGTAAAGTGGCATCCTGACATCATAAAGCTACAGCAGGAGGTCATCTGACATGAGGGCCAATCAATTGTCTAGCAAGTAATAGGATACATTTATCATGGTACTGAAATGGGTAGCAGGGTAGAGAGGACACCAAGCTGAAGACTAAGATGGTGATATGAAAGAAACTAGGGTATTATTTTATATTTTGTGATGGAGAGGACGGTGAAATTGATGTCACCCGTGGCCTCCTACCTACCTATAACATGAAGCCTTATTAATTTCCATGCAGAATCCCTGGACTGCCTGCACCTTTAAGGCCCCGACCCAGCGTCCCGCGGAAGAGGAAAGCAACCCGTGGCCTTCCGGAACAGAAAAAGCAAGCCACCAATCCATAATTCTTCTCGGGCATGAAGAACCCGGAAGAGGTCTCGGAGGGTGGATCTCCAGAGAAAGCGCCGGTGCAGAGGGTGACAACGCTGGAGCAAAGACAAGAACTCTGGACGATCCGCCACTACAGAGGCTTAAGCGCGATATAGCATGTTGGAAGACACTTCCCCTTTCGCTGTTGGGCAAGGCGGCCCTGTTTAAGATGATGTCACTACCCCGGTTTTTGTATGCCTTGCAAAACTCGTTCGACCTTGTCCCAATGGCGTACTTTAAAGAAATTGAAGGCCTTCAGAGGGACCTGTTGTGGGATGGTAAACCCCGCATCGCCCTCGGTAAACTCACACTGCAGTGGTACGATGGGGGAATCAGCCTCCCAGACGTTAAAAATACTACTGGGCGGCGCATTTGGCGGCCATTAATCATGGTACCTATGGTCGCCCTGACGATCCAGGGTATGGCATGGACAGATGGCTCTTACCGGGGGGAACTATAACAGGGCCCTTTACTCCAAACCTAACCGATATCGCTTGACAGGCCCCACAGGGCACTCAATCCATGTATGGCATGCTGCTACTAAAGCCCTAGGTTGGGGACAGAAACTCACGCTGGCAACCCCCCTATGGGACTCTGAGCAATTGGGCAGTCTATGGAAGTCTAAAGGATTCGATAGGTGGGAACTCATCGGGATCTCACGAATTAAAGACCTGTGGGAGAATGGCGAAGTGAAGGCTTTTGCCTCTCTACAACAGCAGCATGAACTAGCAGACTCAGAGTGCTTCCGATACACACAGGCCCGCCACGCGCTACAAACACACCTCCCTAAAGGCACATCCCCCCCTGAATCCTCTCCGCTGGAAGATCGGCTGCTAGATGGCCATCTGCCGGAAAAGACCATATCGTTAACGTATAAGAAACTGATCAATACCATGACGGACCCCCTCCATCCCCTGCGGGAGAAATGGTTGAAAGATGGCATTGAGCTAGACGACGAAGATTGGCAGGATGCGGTATCCTCCCGAGGGTGGTGGCGATCTCAGCGAGACTCAGATTAGTGCAACTCAAGATCCTCCATAGGGTATATATAACAGGGCCTCGCTTGGTGCAAATGGGTAGAGCGGGGTGCGGAGAGTGTAGACGGGGATGTGGCGAAGAAGGCACCTTCATGCACATAATCTGGGAATGTGAAAATGTACGATCTTATTGGCAGAAAATACACAATGTTTTGAGTGTGGTACTCGCACTAACTATCCACCCTGAAGCGCGTAGATGCCTGTTGAACGTATGGGAGCCTACTGATCTGAATAGCTATCACAAGCAGTGGGTTACATTGGGATTAATGCTGGCAAAGAGGAATATTGCGCGGCTGTGGGGAGCAGCTCAACCTCCTCGGTGCAGGCCTGGGAAATTGATCTCGACTGGAGTATGTATAGGGAGAAAGATGTCTATGTAGCCCGTGGCTGCCCCCAGAAATGGTCCCGAGTTTGGAGCCTGTGGAACTCTTATCGAGGGGATATCTGCACACCCCCACGTAGCATTGATCGGGATGATCCAATTGCCCCGTAGCCTACTCTGTAATGTAAAGTATTAATATTGTGGCGTATTGTCTCCGTTGATTGTAAAAGTACTATTCCCTCTGTACTGCTTGTTCTATGTCGATGAATGTTAATAAAAAGAATTATTAAAAAAAAAGAACTCTGGACGAACAGAGTCATCGGTGTGGAGGAAGACAGACTGTCCATTCCTGACGTCGAGGAAACACCAGGAGGCCAACGACCCTATGAGTCCCCGCCACGCTCCCTGAGGACTGTGACTGACCAAGGTACGTGCCGGTGTATAAGACCAGAAAGGGAGGTGGGGTGAGAGAAGGAAGGAGGACGGGGTTTCAACCTTTTAAAACGGCCTCACCAACTATTGATGTTTATATAACGGAAAGCAAGTTGGCAGAGAACACGCTCTCCCTCTTTTCTTTTCTTCTCCTTTTTCATCTTGAGTTTAATTGCATAGAAAAGACTCGCAACCTGGTGAAGTAACGGGACAGGAGAAATTGTCAGAACCCTTTTGTTTTTGGGCATTAGGTAACGGGCCTAGAAGAACATTATTTTGGGTGAATAACTTCCCCCACAATATTCCCTCCCTTAAATCTTATACATAGAGTTATGAACACTTACCTTTGGTTTTCTCTTCCTTCGAGGGGCGCATTCGTCTGGGTGACCTGGCATTTCTACATCTGTCAGAAAGAAAAGAAGAGGAGATCAAGTTATAAGACCTATCTATACCTATTGTTTGGAATAATAAAAAAGGGGTTTTGAAAACAAAAGAAACTGAGTACTACGACATTTCTTAAGCTGTACCCCTCTTAAGCTGACAAACATAA
This sequence comes from Calotriton arnoldi, assembly GCA_963921515.1. NCBI lineage: Eukaryota > Metazoa > Chordata > Amphibia > Caudata > Salamandridae > Calotriton > Calotriton arnoldi. The sequence continues at coordinate 524,986 of CAWUFW010002481.1, forward strand.
ATTTGTTTGAAGGGGTGATTGATCATAATAGTCTCGACTTCACTATTGCTTATCTGATATAGATTTGCTAAAATGAAGATGTTAGAATCTGTTAGTCATAATTTTTATTATTCCAACTAACTGCAGCATAAACCTGCCTCCCTCAACTTATCAGATAACTTAATTGCTTTTGGTGTACCATAACTTAAAAGAGTTTCAGTGAAAAGTGTACGCTATCACCTGGCTTGCAATCAGATCATTTTATCTACGTCCCAATATAGTTGCTAGGGTTGTGTAGAGAGTGATAGCAAATGAGGCATAGGACTGAGAGATGTATGGTTGGTTGAAAGCAAAAATTGAGATTTTAATTTTTAGTGAGCTGTGGATTTTCACAATATTAGAGACGCCATAGTACTGATTATTAATGCTTTATAAAAATCTGCTTTTTGTTGTATTGCATTAGTTTGAAAATATTCAAGTACTTATAGTGGACTAACAGTGGACTATTCCATCTGCAGAATATACTTACGACCAGCAGTGGTAGTGTTGAAAAAGATAATTTCTCTACGTTGCCGAGACAAAAAAAAAAAGTCATTAACCTTCTGCATTCGTTTATGCATTTATATGGTAAGTCAAACTCACATTTAATATTTTGCTCGTCATTAAAAGAAGTTGATAGCATCTGAAGGTCCTCAGTACATTATAGTGTGGTCTTCCGCATAAATATAATTTCTGTCAAGACAGTAGCTATATGGATGACATAATGATGCTTATGATAGTTAATCAAAGACTATGACTGTCTCCAAGGCTGACAAAGCCTGCTTTAGATATTTGTGCTAGCAATATGTCATCAGTGGAAATTACTGCCTTTAAGGCTGGATGAGTTGTCTTCAGTTAGAGCGATTGACTTACTTTCTCAGTGCATAAAGCTCATTTAACCTGTTTCCCTACTCTCTGTATGTAGCACCCTGAAACTCAAGACTGATTGTTGTTTAGGATACTCTATTTTCACTTTACTCCATCCCATTTTCAAAGGGAGCCCAATGCTTTTAATGGTTCAGAGTTGTAGGAAAGTAGTATCTGCTTCTTATGGTTACCCACACTTTTTGCTTGATGTTACACTGTTTTTGACTAGTCTGACTGGGATCCTGCTAATCAGGACCCCAGTCTATCTGCTTTCTCCCTAAAATGTTATGCCACATACTTGGGTACACTCCAGATAGGATATTGGGGTACCCTTGTCAGTCCTTATTATATGGTACACATGTACCCAGGGCATAGGTACCCCAGAGGCCTCCCATGGGTTGAAGCATGTATTATGCCACCCATGAGAGGCCATGCAAAATGGAACTACAGGCCTGCCATTGCAGCCTGTGTAAGATGGTGCATGCACCACTTACTTTAGGTATAGGTTTACTATATCTATAGGTCACTACACTTAAAACCAGTCACCCCTCTAGCAGGCCTTGACAATCCTGAAGGCAGGGTGCTGAGTTTTATGTGAGAACTAAGTGCATTGGGCTATTGCTAGCCCCAACCTCTGCGTACATTTCGCACAAAGGACTTTGGCCTCCTCGCACTCTGTGCCCTGCAAGCTGTTACTTTGTGCAACTGCTAGAGGTCCCCTCGCACCTGCTGTGCCTATGGCCTGTGGGTCCATTTGAGGGACAACACTGCTTTTCATGGGCTCCCCTGGTTGCTCCAGGCCTGCCCTGACTCCCCTTGCTGTGGTGAGTCTCCTGGTCCTTGCTGGGCCAGACCATAACCTCCCTTGACCTTCTTTGTGGGTTGCCACTGCCAAGGCTTGTTGGTGCTCCCGCCGGACACCGACCCCTCAGCACTCGACATCCTTTGTGGGACAGCTTGTATCCAGCTCCTGGTCGTCCTCGACATCTCCTGTTCCCCATGGCTACAGAGTTAAGGTCTCCCTCTTCACACTTGAAGCACCCGACATCGGTGGGCATTCGTCTACCGAGCCCCTGGTCACTCATGAGTGACTCAGACTCTGTCCCCTCTGCTTTCAGGTTCCTTCCATCAAGAATCCACCTGTGGGTTCCACGAGACACTTTCCTTCTTTCCAGCAGTGACCTTTCTTTAAAGACTAAACAAAAGAAGACTTCCCTTTTGTAGCCACGTTTTTGTCTTATCACTGTTTAGCACTCAACCACAAGAAACTATACAGAAGTATACAAAAATTGAGATTTAAAGTTTTTAGTGAGCTGTGGATTTTCACAATATTGGTATCATTTTACCAATTTCTATGGTAAGTAAAGCACACTCACAATCATTTCATTTGGATTAAAAGACGCTCACATCATCTTAAGGTCCTCACTACCTTATAATGAGGCCCTTCGCGTGAAAATTATTTCTCTCGAGTTGGAAGTACTATGGATTATATTGTGGCAGTCATGACAGTTAATGAAAGAGCTTGACTGCCTCCAAGGCTACCAAAGCCTGCTTTAGATACCGGTGCTAGCAATATTCCATCTGAATAAATTACTGCCTTTCGAGGCTAGAATACATTATCTTACGTTAGAGCGATAGTCTTACTTTCTCACAAAGGAAGTGCAGTTAACCTGTATCCCTGCATTCTGTATGTGGGACTCGGATACTCAAGATTAATTGTTGTTGAGGATAATCTGTGTTTTTGTAACTCCATCCCACTTTCAAAAAGGCCCCAATGCTTTGAATGGTTCAGAGTGCTTTACTCTTCCACTTCCTACTTGCCTTGCAGTCATAATTACAGATAGTAACCGAGTGCATAATTGCTGATATCTCATCCTTCTGTGTGTCATCTTCACCAGGATAATTGGTCCATTGGTGCCCTGACATCATAAAGCTACAGCAGGATGTCATCTGATATGAGGGCCAATAAATTGCCTAGCAAGAAATAGGATACATTTATCCTGGTATTGAAATTGGTAGCATGGTAGACAGGAGGCCCCCCTGAAAGCTAGGATGGTAAGATAAAAGACATGAGGGCGTTTTTTTATATGTATAAATTTGTAGGAACGTGTGGTGGTTGAGCATAATGGTCTTGCCATCACTATTGCTTAACTGGTAGGAATTGGCTAAAATGTAGATGGTAAAATGTGTTATTATTTATAATTTGTATTCTCACTATCTGTAGCATAGCCCTTCCCCTCTCAATTTATCAGCTGACTTTATTACTACTGGTGTACCATAACCTGAAACAAATGCAGTGAGAAGGGTGCGCTGTCATTTGGCTGGCATAAGATATTTTTAGCTATGTCCTGTTATAGGGGCTACAGTTGTTCAGAGAGTGGTAGCAAATGAGGCATGGGATTTAGAGAAGAATGCTAGGTTGAAAACACAAATTGAGATTTGAATTTGTAATGAGCTGTGTATTTTCACAATATTACAGACCCCATAGTACTGATCTGTTAACGCTTTATAAAAATCAGTTTTTGTTGTATTGCATTTGGTATCTGCACTAACAGTGGACTTTTCCATCTGCAGAATATACTGAATGACCAGCACTGGCAGTGTTGCACAACAGATTTTCTCTGCATTGCCGAGACTAAAGAAAAAAAAAAAAACAAGAAGTCTTGAAGCTTACTGCATCATTTTACCAATTTATATGGTAAGTAAAACACACTCACAATCATTTCGTTTGGATTAAAAGATGTTCACATCATCTGAAGGTCCTCACTACCTTATATTGGGGTCCTCCACGAGAATATAATTTCTCTCGAGTTGGAAGTAATTTGGATTACATTGTGGCAGTCATGACAGTTAATGAAAGAGCTTGACTGCCTCCAATGCTACCAAAGCCTGCTTTAGATACCGGTGCTAGCAATATTCCATCTGAATAAATTACTGCCTTTCGAGGCTAGAATGCATTATCTTACGTTAGAGCGATAGTCTTACATTCTCACAAAAGGAAGTGCAGTTAACCTGTACCCCTGCACTCTGTATGTGGGACTCGAATACTCAAGATTGATTGTTGTTGAGGATAATCTGTGTTTTTGTAACTCCATCACACTTTCAAAAAGGCCCCAATGCTTTGAATGGTTCAGAGTGCTTTACTCTTCCACTTCTAACTTGCCTTGCAGTCATAATTACAGATAGTAACCGAGTGCATAATTGCTGATATCTCATCCTTCTGTGTGTCATCTTCACCAGGATAATTGGTCCATTGGTGCCCTGACATCATAAAGCTACAGTAGGATGTCATCTGACATGAGGGCCAATCAATTGCCTAGCAAGAAATAGGATACATTTATCCTGGTATTGAAATTGGTAGCATGGTAGACAGGAGGCCCCCCTGAAAACTAGGATGGTAAGATGAAAGACATGAGGGCTTTTTTTATATGTATAAATTTGTATGAACGTGTGGTGGTTGAGCATAATGGTCTTGTGTGGTGTTCTGCACCTTCTTTGTAAACCACAGGTTCCTGGTTCTGGAATGTGGTGAAGGTTGCCTAGCGCTACTTGAGCTGAGAAGGCAGTTGCTCTTGACCAGCTGCTGGATGGGGTCCTTGTATTACTACCTACTGAAATAAAGTCTCTTCCTTCAACCATCGAAGTCTGGACTGCATTTTGTGAGAGACTCACTTCCACAATTTGGCGACGAGTTACCCACGAGAAACAAGAGACCCCAACAGCCAAATTCTAAAACTACAGTTCCACCTGCGTACTTCATCTCTTCAAGCAACTCTCCTACCTTAGAACACTGATCCTCTTCCACTTCTTCTTCCGCTGTGAGGAGAGGAACCCCCCTGGTGTTCAACGATTTTTCTCTGTGCTGCTCAAGCCTCATTCAAGGTCTGCTCCGCCATGAAGGACTTGCAGAGTTGAGCGGAGTCTGAAGAAAGAGGTTTGATGCCATTCGTGAACTGAGGTATGTGCGCAGCGCTCCGATCTTGCTAAGGGGCTGAGGGGCTATCTTGCTGCGGCCTCCTCCCCATCTTGCCTGACTTCACCAGTGGCCTGCCTGATCCTGACGTCATCACGCGAAAACGCGGCAGCCATTTTGATTGTCCCTCGCCTATTTGCCTGATTCACACGTCATTACGTGACAGCAACCGGCCATCTTAGGGGAAACAAAAGAAGGCTAATGTTAAGTCTCCCAGTGACGTCATCACGTGAAGACGCGGCGGACATCTTGAGTGCTTCACTGTTGTCATTCTAGTTTCCACCACTTGCTTCGGGTTGAAAGTTGCGCCTTGACTCACGCTGACTTATCGCATCTTCAACTACTGCCTTCACATCTTCTGCAGGCAATTCCACACGGTGTTTATTCGCCTACTTCGTTTGCCACTACAACCCTGTGAAAGTCCTGTGCACAGCTGATGTCTCGTCATTGCGATACATTCACAGTAGGAAAATAACTTCCAGTATTACGCGCTGTTGCACCCAGCTTGTTCGTTTTCACCAAAAATGTTGCGGTGATGTACATTCCTTGTTACAAGCAGTGTTTATACTTCTAGGTTCCTTTTCAGCACAATTTGTGATAAGGGGGTTATGCACACAACTTATTCATTTTGTGATAAAGCGCTTGTGCACTTTTTCGATTCCAGCAATTGATTAAGCTCACATAATACGCTACTTATTTTTTTTTGTTTTTTTGTTTTTCTTCTCATTTTAGTTGTTAACCTTTCATTAGCAGTAGAATGCAAAATGTCCCTGCTCCTCCATTCTTTCTCTCTTCACCAGGTGAACCTCCTCTTCTCTGGCTAAAGTGGAAAAAGGTATTTGTACACTATGCTCGCGTGTGTGGTACCTCCCTCAGTGCGGAGAGGAAGACTTCTCTGCTCATGCACTGCTTGGGTGCTGAGGGGCAAGAGGTTTTTGAGCACCTACCTGATCTCACTGATAGTGACTCAGCGTCTCTTAATGAGTATGAGATTTGTATTAAAAAACTTGACTTGCGGGGGAGTGGCCGGGCAAGATGGCCGAGCGGACGTAATCCGTCTCGGCTCCCGGACCGCCGGCGATCCCGGAGAGATTCGGGAGGTTACAGGGGTTAGAAGACCCGTAAAAGACTCCTGGCGGTGGCGGAGGTCACCGGGACCGTTGCGACTCCTCGTGTGGAGCCCGAGAGATCCAGATGACGGCGCGGCGAGACTCGCTCTGGAGCTGCGGTGGGCGCCAGAAGATGGCGGCCGCGAAGTGAAGGAGACCACTGGAACGACTCGGGGGACGCTGCGGCTCCGTCGGAGGCCCCTGACGATCCGCCGCGGACCTGAGAGGTGCGGTGGCTGCCTGGGGGGGTCGGGTTTGGCCCGCCTGGTGACAAGCGTGAGTGGGCGCGCCCCCCGGCTGGGATCTGCCTGACTCTGACATGGCAGACGGAATTGAGCGCTGAGAGGTCGAGAGGGACGGACCCGCGACGGCAGGCGGCGGCGATCAAGTCAGGTACGGCTGTCACGGCCACCGGGGTGCACAAGAGTACCCAGTGATTGCCGACACTCGGCGGGTCCGGGAGAGGGGACCCTCGGAGGGGACTGGACGCCTGAAAAGGAGAAGAGCAGTGCAGGCCTCAGAGTGGGTGATCCTCGGGACTCCTGGAGCAATGGTCGACTGGGAGTGAGACAGATGTGTGCAAGGGGGCTCTGAGACCACACCTATGTAGGCACAGACTAGAGAACAGTGATTCCCCACTGTGTGGAAAGAGGGAAGGGGGCGCTGCCCCGAGACATGAGGGCGGAAGTGGCAGCATCCGGCGGGGGAGTTTAATCTGGCGGCCCTGCTTCAACGTGGACGAGGAAGTGAGAGGCCAAGTGGAGAGCTGCTACGCATCAAGGTGGGCCGCGCGGAGCACGGGGGACCCCTCGAGGAAGCCGGCGTACAGAAGCTCCATGTAGGAACTACGGACGAGGGCTCAGAGGCCACACCGGTGTGAGTGCAAGCTGGAGGATCCTCCCCGACCGGGGGCACTTGAAGAGCGCAGAGGGCCCCTACGAATCCCAAGGCCTGGGCCAACTATAGCGGGGAAGAGGAAAGCCTAAGAGGGGGTGCACCGAAGCTCGCAGACAAGAGGCTTCGGGGGAGAGCCGGAGGGAGAGCCGTATGCCTCCCAAGAAGGTGCCGCCCAGAGCTTCCACGAAGGTCACTGACTTTTTCACAGGCGCGGATAAACGCAATCCCGAAGGTCCCGTAGACACCACTGGGGCCATGGCGATCACGAAGGCAGAGATGATGGCGATGTTTCAGGACTTTAAAACGGACCTGAGGAAGGATTTGGGCCAGGACATTAAAGCAAGCATAGAACAGCTCCGGTCCGACCTCACCGAAAAATTAACCTCTCTACAAAACGACGTGGACTCGGTGGGCACACGAGTATTGGATTTGGAAGCACATCAACAGACCCAGGAGAAGCAAACAGCGGAGATCCAGGAAGAAATACAGGCGCTTAAGGAGCAACTACAGCAATCGCACCTAAAAACTGAGGACTTGGAAAACAGGTCTCGACGGGATAACGTTCGTATCAGGGACCTGGAAGAAGGAGCGGAAGGTCCTGACCTGCCTGCGTTCCTAGAGGGACTATTTGCAGAAATATTGGGCACACAACCCCTTAAAATCAAGTTGGAGCGAGCGCACCGGGTGGGGCCCGCACCACAGGGAGACAAGAGGAGACCCCGGGACGTGCTGGTCAAATTTCATTCTTTCAAAACGAAAGAGGCAGTACTTGCTGCAGCCAGAGCTTCCGATAAAGTATCTTTTCAGAACTTTACCTGTGCCTTATTCCAGGATCTTGCGCCTGCAACCCTTGCCCAATGACAAGCTTTCCGACCCATCACTACCAAGCTGCGTATGGATAACATCAGGTACAGGTGGACCTACCCCTTTGGCCTCAGCTTTGAGTACAGCAACAAACGACAATATGTCACAGAGCTTCAGAGGGGACTTGAACTCTTGGGCTTGCCATTGGAAAACCTGGAGTTACCGGAGAACAGAGCCTCGGGCTCTCAGGGAGGGGAGCGAAGACCATCCACTTGGGTTATGGGCACTCGCAGAGGCCGCCGCTGAGGGGTGTCTACAAACTGAGGGACGAGTGCCCGGTTTAGCAAAGGAGGGTTTTGCACGGGCCCCGGTGGTGGCGGGGGGCGCTGATGGGGTGGCTGCCTTACCCAGATGACCTACACAGGAGGGACGCAGGACTGGAACCACGGATATCAGGGCGGACTCCAGGGGCCAGCTAGGCAGGCTTGAGACTGATGCGAGGGGCCCTTGAGGGCGCTGGGCGATCACCTGCACCATGAGGAAACGGGGGGAGCCCCGCGGAGGGAGGCGTGCCAATAGGGGTGGGAGATAATCGAACTGTACAGACTCTATCCTTGTAATACTCTATAAATAGGTGATACCTATGATGATCCGGGCGACGGCGGGAGGGAACCATGGCCCTACCGCCCTCCCGTATACAGGGGGGCAAGGAACCCCCAGATGGGAGTAATGCCTATAAACGTTAAAGTTTTTGGTAGGTTTTTTGTTGTTGTTGTAGTTTTGGGGACTATTTTGGGTTGTTGGGGAGGGGGGGGGTCCATGGTGGCGGCTTTTTAATGTCCAGGGAGGTAGGTTTCTTTCATTTGGGTCAAGCTGCATGCTCACAAAAGGGGGAGGGGCAGAGACAGAGGGGGGGAATGAGAGGTATGGGAGTACAGGAGATGCCTGGGATGCTGAGATCAGGGTTGCACCACATATGAAATGAAGATAACTATAGGCACATGGAATGTAAAGGGCCTCAACTCCCCGCAGAAGCGCCAACAGATATGGAAATATATCTCAGATCATACGCTTGACATCATAGCCCTGCAAGAAACCCATTTGACTAGAGCAGATGAGATGCGGCTGCGACACAAACTCTACCCAATGATATACAGATCATCAGCGTCAACTAAACACAGGGGGGTGGCACTTCTCTTTCACGCGTCAACGAGGTTCCAGCCTTTAGATGTACAACACGACAGGGACGGCCGCTGGGTCATGGTGAAGGGGCGCCTCCAGGGACGCCTTTGCACGTTCGTCGCGGTCTACGCCCCAAACACGGGCCAGGCTGCTTTCCTGCACCACACCCTCGATAAGTTGTTGGATTTTGCGGAAGGGTCCTTAGTCTTTATGGGCGATTTTAATCTGACTTGGCAAGGAGACATAGATAGCACCCACACCCACAGAGTAGGGACGAGCTCATTCCCCCCCGACATTCGTCAGAAGATTATAGATAGGGGATTAATAGATGCTTGGCGCACGGTCCACCCCACCACCCGAGATTATACGTTTTATTCACACGTACATAGGACATACTCCTGATTAGATTATGTATTTCTTAGCCAATCATTACAAGGCGGGATAGAGGATGCAAAAATTTTCCCCCTTTCGGTCTCTGACCATAGTCTTTTAGCAGTATCTTTAGAATGGGGAATAGGGCACGGGACCCCATCCAGATGGTATTTTCCTCCTGCCGTGCCAAGGGACAAAGAGACGTGCTTAAAACTTAGGGAAAACATCAAAGATTTTTTTGTCCTGAATCATCCAGAGGACACCTCGGAATACGTTAATTGGGATGCCTTTAAGGCGGTAATCCGAGGGCAGTGTATATCGCTGAATGCGGCCCTCAATAAACGACGAGCAGCAGAGAGGGTGAAATTAGAGGCAGAACTGCAGGCAAGTGAACAAGAGCACAAAGCACGCCCTACCCGACAAACATTACGAGCACTGACGGCTCTGAGGGGGAAGCTCCGCTCTATCTATTCTAACCGAGCAGAATTTACATTGCTAAAACTGCGCCAACTTTCATATTCCCAAGGGAATAAAATTGGCAAGCAGCTCGCTCGGCAACTCAAAGATAAGAGGGTTAAGGAATACATAGGGGGGATAAAGGGAGGGCAGGGCACTACCACACATGCTGATGACGAAAAGGCAGCTATATTTGGGGGGTTCTACGAAAAACTATACACGGGGGAGCAGCTGGCTCCAGAGGCTCAGCGAGACTACCTTAGCAAACTAACGTTCCCACAGGTGTCGGCGGAGAATAATGAGAACCTGTCCGCACCTATCACGGTAGAGGAAGTGATGGCGGCCATTAAAGCACTCAAACTACACAAAGCACCGGGCCCAGATGGCTTCACCGCTCTTTTTTATAAGACCTTTGCGACGGAAATCGCCCCACCCCTCACAAGCCTCTTTAACGCAATGGCGACGGAGGGGAGGTCCACAGGATCGCTTTCAGAGGCGGTGATCACCGTGATCCCCAAACCTGGGAAAGACCATAGCTCATGCGCTTCTTATCGGCCCATAGCCCTTCTTAATCTCGACGCAAAACTTTATTCCTCTATCTTGGCCCGCAGACTGAATGATATCCTACCCGACCTCATACATCCAGATCAGTCTGGGTTTATAAAGGGACGCCAGACGCATGATAATACTCGTCGAATTATCCACTTAATTGAAAAAGCACATAAACGCCAGATTCCGGCGATCCTGGTGGGTTTGGATGCCGAGAAGGCATTCGACAGGGTAGACTGGGCCTTCCTCTTTGGCACTCTGGAGGCTTTTGGTTTCACGCCCGCTTTCATCACCATGCTGCGGGCTAACTCTCAGCATCCTCGATCACGGGTGATGGTTAATGGGCAGGCATCAACACCATTTGAGCACTCGCGGGGCGCCAGGCAGGGCTGCCCTCTCTCGCCATTGCTGTTCGCTCTAAGTATTGAACCACTCGCTATCGCGATTCGGGCCCACCCGGAGATACACGGGATTCCATTTACTGGCGAGCAACACAAAATCTCACTATTCGCAGATGACGTGTTGCTATCACTCACCGACCCGGATGCCTCTCTGCCTCCCCTACAGAACGAGTTGGCAAGGTTCGAGGCCGTAGCAGGCTTTAAAATCAATATGGACAAATCGCAGATACTCAACCTCACCCTGTCCAGCGCGGAAGTGGACAACCTGAGGCCGTTGACATCTCTCCAATGGGCTACATCTTCTCTGACGTATTTGGGGGTGCGCCTCACTGCGAAGGTAAATGGGCTATATGCAGCTAATTTTCCCCCTATTTTAACGCAAATACAAAGTGAACTTAACAAATGGAAGCCCCTTTTCCTGTCTTGGTTAGGCCGCATACATGCGATAAAGATGACAATGATGCCCAAACTGCTCTACCTCTTCCAAGCTCTTCCCATATCAATTGAGGGGGCGTTTTTTAAGCGCGTTAAATCTTTACTTCTCGATTTTGTCTGGCAGGGACGTAGGGCCCGCTTTTCCTTCTCTATCCTGCGGCGTTCCAGGGAGGAGGGGGGTGTAGGGCTCCCAGATGCTCAACTATACTACAAAGCTGCACAGCTTAGGGTTCTAGTGGAATGGGTTCAACGCGATTCCGATAAACATTGGCTCCATATGGATCGTAGTGTGGCTGGACGGACCATATGGGACCTTATCTGGCGCTCCAGACAGGAGCGACCGCCAAACGTTTACCTTAGCACTCCCACGCGTACTACACTTCAGGTTTGGGATTCGGTGTCTAAGGATGGAAGATGGACCTCTTTTCCGAACCCCTTTACGCCCCTGCATTTTAATTCAGCCTTCCCGCCGGGCATGCAGCCTGGCCCGTTTGATGGGTGGAGGGAGGGGGGATGTTTAGCCTTGACACACCTCTTCCACAATTATGACCCCCGCTCTTTTGAAAACTGCAGGAGGGACTTTGGACTACAAAGCAATGAACACTACCATTATACGCAACTGATGCACTGGGCCCAGACACCACACATACGGGAGGCCGCTACCAGACCCCTCACGAAGTTTGAAATCTTTCTTACAAAAACCACGACGATGAGAGGCACGATCTCCTTCATCTACCGACACTTGCTATCGACCCTACACTCAGTGCGCCCACGTTATATGGCAATGTGGGAGGGGCTTCTGGGGAGACCCATTTCGGACGAGGAGTGGACCCACCTATGGTCAGATGTTAGGAAATTCAATCACTCCATAACGCTTAGGGAAGCACACCTCAAGACCATGATGGACTGGTACCTCCATCCATCGCGACTTAAACGGATGTACCCGAATACATCTGATAGGTGCTGGAGGGGTTGTGGGATGCTCGGGGATTTTCGTCATATCTGGTGGGACTGCCCGACTATTCGTCCATATTGGGAAGAAATACTTGCTCAAATCAAGCTGATGCTGGGATACCCTATTCCGACAACGATAGGGGGTGTACTGTTGGGCCTGCGCGACCCCTCCCTGGAGCTTCAGTCTAGGGCAGACAAGGCAATTCTGTGGTTATGCATTGGTGCCGCGAAGACCACTCTAGCCGCAGCGTGGAAACAAAGGGAGGCGCCGGCGCTATCTCTTTGGCATTCTAGGTTGTGGCACCTGCTCAGTATGGAGCGGATGGCGGAGGTGTCTGGGGACACATTCAAAAATTTTGAGTTCCGCTGGGGCCCATTGGTCTCATTTCTTTCCAAGGGCCTGCCGTCGGCTGTGTGTCCGACCTCCATTAAAGAGCTACACCTATTCCAGATCTAGATGTGACTCACTGACGAGTTTACTGACCTTGGATAGCTTCTACTAGTTGCCGCCGCCATGGGGGGGGGGATGGGGGGGAGATGGGGGGGTGGGGGGAGGATGTGATATTTTTATGTTTATGTTTCTTTTATTTTGCTTTGGTTGCCCCGCAGTTGGAGGCGCCTCATTATTTATAGTAGACATCGGATTTTAGGTCTTCGTAAACGAAGGTTAAGGAGGATGCCTCTTAGGCGAAAGAGAGGTAGTTAGCTCCTATCGGTTGTTCCACCAAGCGGTTCGGATGGGGGGGGCACTGTTGACCACCTGTGTAATATGACACTGTATACTTCATTTGCTTTCATCTAGGGCGGGTGGGAGGCGGTTGTTGCTCACTAATAAAGAGTTATGCATTTACGGCAGTGCTGCTTTGGGAGGGGCTGGGAAGCGGTATCCCCGATGTAAAGCTGTACGGTGTAATGTTTTTTGTGCAAATACCAATAAAAATAAGTTTGACAAAAAAAAACTTGACTTGCACTATCTACCCAAGATTAGCACTGTGCTGGAACGATATCACTTTGGTAGAAGGATGCAAAGGGAAGATGAGTCAGTTCAACAATACATAACGGTCTTGCGCAAATTAGCCTCGACGTGCAACTTTGGTGCCACGTTGGAGGAGCGTCTGAGAGATCAGTTTATGCTGGGTTGTGTTCAAGACAAGACTAGAGATGCTCTTTGGCAAAAAGATGATCCTCCTTTACAAGAGGTTATCACCATCGCGAAGAGTCATGAGCACTCGAAAACGTGTGTTGATATTATAAAGAAAAGCTCTTTGTCGCAAAGGATGTTTCTTGTGACGTTAAGGCAATTTTAGATAACTCTGTTAAACCCAAAAATATCTTAAATCAAAGTCAGTCCAGTCTACCTCAAAAAGGAACTGACCATACTCAGAGGTCTTTCTCAGGTCAGAAATCTTGGAATTTAAAACAATTTCAAGGGAGGTGTTACAGGTGTGGTGACTCTGGTCACATGGCTGATTTAAAAAAATGTCCAGGTTGGAAAGCTATGTGCAAAATTTGTGGGGAAAAAGGTCATGTTTCCAAATGTTGTAGATCTAGTATGGTCCGCAATTCTGTTAAAGAAGTCGATGTTTATGATGATAGTAATGAAGTCATTATTTGTCAAGTTTCAGAAAAAAAACCTGATGGTCCTTATGAGGATGTCCTAATCAATGATGCTTTAGTTAAGATGCTGTTCGACCCTGGAGCCAAAATTACACTTATTCCTAAAGTGTTTTATGAAAGTTCTTTAAAAGATAAGGTGGTTCTTGAAAAACCTGACATAAGGCCAAAAGGATATGGTGGTGTCACCATTGAACTACTTGGTTACTTCTGGGTATCAATAAACTTTAAGGGGAGAGTAATTTCTGGGAAAATCTACGTGTCAATGAAAGGTGACTCTCTTATAAGTTGGTTTCACCAAAGAGATCTCCATGTGTTTCTTGACCCCAATGAAGATCCTCAGGTCTGTCTAAAAGAGTTGCCACCTGTTAGGGTAGTAAGCGTCATGGTTAATGATTTAATCAAGGAATTTCCTAGTGTCTTCGCAAATGAACTTGGCTGTTTTAAAAAGTACATACATCAGATAAAACTTAAGGAAAATGTAATCCCTAAAGTTGCTAAAGTCAGAAGTGACCCCCCCCAAATGAGAGACAGTATGATGCAAGAACTAGACAAGCTCCTGGCGAAGGGTATTATCCAAGAGGTTGAGGCGACAGAGTGGGTTTCTCCGGTAGTAATGACTCATAAGGCCAATGGTGAAGCTCGACTCTGTGTGGACTTGAGGGAACTCAACAGAGCGGTAGTCGTTGATCACTATCCTCTGCCCAACATTGCAGAAATGTTGTGTTCCCTTGAAGGGGCAAAGCACTTTTCCTCTTTAGACTTGACCTCCGCTTACCACCAGGTCAAGCTACACCCTTCTTGTCAAGAGTACACTACTTTTACGACACCGTTTGGTACCTTTAAATTTCTAAGAATGCCCTTTGGGTTAATATCGGCTGCCTCAGTTTTTCAAAGGGTGATGGAAGGCATTCTTGGAGAGTTAAAGGGCGTAAAAATGTATCAAGATGATGTGCTCATTTTTGGTGCTGATTTAGAGGAACATGATACTAGGTTGAGGTCTGTTTTAGAAAAACTACAAAATGCTGGACTTACCTTACGGGCTGACAAATGCAAGTTCAATGTTAAAGAAATTGAATACCTTGGACATTTTGTTTCACCAGATGGAATCAAACCAAAGAAAAACCTTGTTGATTCTATTCTCAAGTTGCGTTCACCTTCTAATAAGAATGAACTTGTTAAGTTTTTGGGAATGTCAGAATTCTATCATAAATTCATACCGAATTTTGCAGGAAAGACATTGTCTCTAAGGTCTTTGTTGAAAAAAGGGTGTGAATTTGAATGGTCAACAATTTGTGAAGAAGAATTCATTGATATTAAGGATCACTTAAACAATGCACCATGTCTAAGTAGTTTTGACCCTTCTAAACCCTCTTTTCTTATGACTGATGCCAGTTCCACTGGTCTAGGGGCAGTGTTACTACAAAAAATAGATGGAATAGAAAAAACCATCTTGTTCATCTCGAGGCCCCTAAGGGGTGCAGAATGCAATTACTCTGTTGTAGAAAAAGAGGCGCTAGCTGTGTTCTGGGCAGTGCGTAAATTAAGGAAGTTCTTATGGGGGAAAAGATTTAAGATTCTTTCTGACCACAAACCACTCAAAGAAGTGTTTACAAAGAAGGGCATAGATTTTGTCTCTCACCGCATTCGGAAGTGGGTGGTGGCTCTTCAAGAATTCGAATTTGAGCTGTTGTACTTACCTGGTGCTAACAATGTTCTAGCTGACTGTCTTTCGAGACTAGGTGGTTCGAATGATGATACGGTCGATGACAATGAGTGCTTTGCTGGGGAGATTATGGACGAGGTTGTGAATGTGTGTTTGATTAGTGAAGGTGTTGTATCGGAGGATGAATGGAAGGAACATCTTGTCACTGATGAGTTCTTACAAAAAGTCATCACTATGGTGAATACCGGTTGGTGTGATAAGAAAGAGTGTGATGAACAGTTGAAGGCTTTTTGGCATGTAAAAGAAGAATTGGCGGTTGTGGACGGTGTGCTTATGCGTGGAAGCAAACTTATTCCACCTCATGTGCTAAGGGAAAAATTGGTTGTGAGTGCCCATGCCTCTCACATGGGTATAGCTAAGACGAAGGAAAGAATAAGGGGAGTGTACTGGTGGCCCGCCATGGATATTTTTGTAGAGAGACTTGTGCGGGAATGTGCTGACTGTGCCAATTGTGATAAGTCAATCAAGTGTAGGACGCAACCTATGGTGATTAGAGAGCAGGCTGCTTCTCCTTGGTCTGATATTTCTTTGGACATTTTGGGTCCAGTGAAGTTAAGTCGCAAGATCGCTATGTCATCGTCTGCATAGATATGTTTTCACGGTGGCCGGAGATCAAGATTGTGAATTCTGTTGAGTCCTCTGTAGTGGTAGAGTTCTTGGATGAGCTTTTTGAGCGAGAGGGTTTCCCTCAAACAGTTTTGTCTGACAATGGTGTACAATTCACCTCTCGCTTAGTTGAAGATTTTCTGTCTACAAGGAGTATTAAACACAAGACATCTGCTCTCTATCACCCACAAAGTAATGGTGTGGTTGAGAGGTTTATCAAAGTGCTTAAAGAAGCTATACAACAGGCGAGATCTTGTGGTGATTGTTGGGAGTTTGCTGTAAAAAAAAAGGTGAGAGAGTATCGTTTCACTCCTCATTCTTCTACAGGGGTGGCTCCCTTTCGACTCTTCAAGGGGAGAATGGCAAATGTGGAAGTAGTTCCGCATTGGGTTTCTGCGAAGAGAGTGTTGGTTGATGGAAAAGTGGGTTGCACGGATGGATGGAAAGAAAAAGAGAAAGACAAAATGGATAAAAGAAAGATTAGCTATGATATGAGGAAAGCTGTGAAGAATACGATAGTTGAAGTTGGTGACTGGGTCAAGATCAGGTTGCCTAAAAGAACCTCTGGTGTGTCAAAATACAGTCCACCCATACAGGTCATCAAGTTGTTTAAAAATGCCATTAAAACGAGTGATCACAGGATTTGGAACTTGGACAGGGTGGCTAAATGTCGTTCTTCTTCTGCAAATTCAGATGCGAGTTCCTCATCACTGTCAGTTCAACGTGAATCTGTGATACCTAAGAACTGTTCAAGACCGCTTCGTCTAAAGCGGGTTCCTCTTCGTTTTCAAGATTATTCTACTTAATATGATTGATTGTTGCTGTGTTTTTTAAAAAATTTCTTTCTTTGGTTGTGTTGTTTTTATTCTGTTAGTTGTTTATAAAGAGGGAGGTGATGTGGTGTTCTGCACCTTCTTTGTAAACCACAGGTTCCTGGTTCTGGAATGTGGTGAAGGTTGCCTAGCGCTACTTGAGCTGAGAAGGCAGTTGCTCTTGACCAGCTGCTGGATGGGGTCCTTGTATTACTACCTACTGAAATAAAGTCTCTTCCTTCAACCATCGAAGTCTGGACTGCATTTTGTGAGAGACTCACTTCCACATCTTGCCATCACTATTGCTTAACTGGTAGGAATTGGCTAAAATGAAGATTGTAAAATGTGTTATTATTTATAATTTGTATTCTCACTAGCTGTAGCATAGCCCTTCCCCTCTCAATTTATCAGCTGACTTTATTGCTACTGGTGTACCATAACCTGAAACAAATGCAGTGAGAAGGGTGCGCTGTCATTTGGCTGTCAATAAGATCTTTTTAGCTATGTCCTGTTATAGGGGCTAATGTTGTTTAGAGAGTGGTAGCAAATGAGGCATGGGATTTAGAGAAGAATGCTAGGTTGAAAACACAAATTGAGATTTGAATTTGTAATGAGCTGTGTATTTTCACAATATTACAGACCCCATAGTACTGATCTGTTAACGCTTTATAAAAATCAGTTTTTGTTGTATTGCATATGGTATCTGCACTAACAGTGGACTTTTCCATCTGCAGAATATATTGAATGACCAGCAGTGGCAGTGTTGCACAACAGATTTTCTCTGCATTGCCGAGACTAAAGAAAAAAAAAAAAACAAGAAGTCTTGAAGCTTACTGCATCATTTTACCAATTCATATGGTAAGTAAAACACACTCACAATCATTTCGTTTGGATTAAAAGATGTTCACATCATCTGAAGGTCCTCACTACCTTATATTGGGGTCCTCCACGAGAATATAATTTCTCTCGAGTTGGAAGTAATTTGGATTACATTGTGGCAGTCATGACAGTTAATGAAAGAGCTTGACTGCCTCCAATGCTACCAAAGCCTGCTTTAGATACCGGTGCTAGCAATATTCCATCTGAATAAATTACTGCCATTCGAGGCTAGAATGCATTATCTTACGTTAGAGCGATAGTCTTACTTTCTCACAAAAGGAAGTGCAGTTAACCTGTACCCCTGCATTCTGTATGTGGGACTCGAATACTCAAGATTGATTGTTGTTGAGGATAATCTGTGTTTTTGTAACTCCATCACACTTTCAAAAAGGCCCCAATGCTTTGAATGGTTCAGAGTGCTTTACTCTTCCACTTCTAACTTGCCTTGCAGTCATAATTACAGATAGTAACCGAGTGCATAATTGCTGATATCTCATCCTTCTGTGTGTCATCTTCACCAGGATAATTGGTCCATTGGTGCCCTGACATCATAAAGCTACAGCAGGATGTCATCTGAGATGAGGGCCAATCAATTGCCTAGCAAGAAATAGGATACATTTATCCTGGTATTGAAATTGGTAGCATGGTAGACAGGAGGCCCCCCTGAAAACTAGGATGGTAAGATGAAAGACATGAGGGTTTTTTTTTAAATGTATAAATTTGTATGAACGTGTGGTGGTTGAGCATCATAGTCTTGCCATCACTATTGCCTAACTGGTAGGAATTGGCTAAAATGAAGATGGTAAAATGTGTTATTATTTATAATTTGTATTCTCACTATCTGTAGCATAGCCCTTCCCCTCTCAATTTATCAGCTGACTTTATTTTTACTGGTGTACCATAACCTGAAACAAATGCAGTGAGAAGGGTGCGCTGTCATTTGGCTGGCAATAAGATCTTTTTAGCTATGTCCTGTTATAGGGGCTACAGTTGTTTAGCGAGTGGTAGCAAATGAGGCATGGGATTTAGAGAAGTATGCTAGGTTGAAAACGCAAATTGAGATTTGAATTTGTAATGAGTTGTGTATTTTCACAATATTACAGACCCCATAGTACTGATCTGTTAACGCTTTATAAAAATCAGTTTTTGTTGTATTGCATATTGTATATGCACGAACAGTGGACTTTTCCATCTGCAGAATATACTGAATGGCCAGCAGTGGCAGTGTTGCACAACAGATTTTCTCTGCATTGCCGAGACTAAAGGAAAAAAAAAAGCTTCCTGCATCATTTTACCAATTTATATGGTAAGTAAAACACACTCACAATCATTTCATTTGGATTAAAAGATGTTCACATCATCTGAAGGTCCTCACTACCTTATGATGGAGCAAGGACTCACAAATGAGACTTGCTCGGAGGCAATCTTCTCACAGTATTAATTTATTAATCTTTGTGATGTTCGTACTAATAAATACACTCACAAAGATAAGTAGAAAGGAAGCTTGCCTATGTGTTTAAACTAACAAGTAACGCTTGTCTATTCTAAAAATGGCCGCTAAAGCGCGGGAACCCTATTGCGCATGTCTCAACCATATCACATGGTGTGACGTCTTTCTTTGCTTGGAGGGAAACTCTTGCTTCTGCGCAGTGTGCATTAAAATGGCTGCTTAATGTCTTCATGTGCTACAGCTTGCTCATATGTTGCAAATAAACTGTGGTATCCTAACGCTATTAATGCGGGATAGAATTTATAAATAATTGGGAATAGAGTAGAAAGAGTGGGTATACAGTGAACCAATTTATTTGTGATTTTAATATTTTCTTCTTTGACTTTTATTAGTTCGTAAATTGGGCCCGGGGTTGGTGAACTGAAAACTCGAGAGACAATGGTTCTGCGCATGCGCCCTGAGTGGCTGCCCAGAAGAGCGGATGAAGTCAACCTGGACGTCGTCCAAGGCCATGACCTGATGGCCAACATTATTGTACCAATAAACAATAGGAGAGAGAGGGAATTTTCAAAGGAGCACTCTTGGTCCCCCAAATTATATAGTCCAAACAACAAAAGAGTGTGCCTTCTTAGGAGAAGAGCTGGGATGAAGGATCAAATTTTGATTCTTTAGAAAGCCCTCACTCACCAACCTAGTTGGTGACATGCTTCATCATCGGGCCCCACCAGGAAGGTCGAGTACCTCCCCGGTGTGCTTCAACGCCAGAATTACTGCGGAGCAGGTTAAAGTGACAAGTGCAAGTGATTTGTGAAGTGAATTAAAAGTGACTAGGTTGTATCCGAAAATAATTTTATTCGTCGGTCAGCCAGGCACAAATAAAAACAGAGTGAGTGGTATATGTGCTGAATAGATTGGTCAGCTATGTCTCACTGTGTGTGGTCAACATGTTTCTGCCTCTATGATGCTACTAGCTAGGCATTCTTCAGGAGCAAGGTGAAGACCCCGGCGTTATGAGCGCGCTAAGGCTCACCCTAACCAGGAGGTCGAATATGTGAAAAAAACAGGAAAAAATCTTTAAAAACCTGCTACGACGGGGTCCAGTGTTTTGAGGGCTTGATCAGGTACCAAGCGGGTGCCTGGCTTTGCCGGCGGTGTGCCAACTAGCCACCACCCCCCTCCCGAGACCCATGGTGTGATTTTTGATCACCCTACATAGATCTGCTGGGTTCCAATAATTAAGAAGGATCCGGCAGTAATAGCAGGTTTTTAAAGATTTTTTCCTGTTTTTTTCACATATTCGACATGATCCTTCATCCCAGCTCTTCTCCTAAGAAGGCACACTCTTTTGTTGTTTGGACAACATTATTGTACCCACGATGTCCCTACTGAAAAGAAACAATTTATATGAACAATGAATTAAACTTGTCGTGAGACGGGTGGGAAATAAAGCAAATGTATTAATTGTGATGGGCGGTATTTTAAAACAATGGGCTTTAAGAAAATGAATTAAATCAATATGGTGTGAGGATCAACCCCTGTCCCCGTCCAATCAGAAGTAGTGGGCCCATAATTCTGCAACATTAAGGGGAGGTACATGGGCGTAGAAGGGTATAATAGATATAGAATTAGTTAATTAGAGTCAGAGGAGATGCTAGCACAGACACATGGAGGCAGAGGCTTAGGCTCCAGACATTCAAGCTGATCGATTGCAGACTGAAACGATGTCCAGAGAAGTCCTGAGGTGGGGGTGGCGGAGTACCTTAGAAGCAAGACACGGGAGAATCGAGGAGAAGCGAAGTATCAGAGAGGGTAACGACGCAGGCATCGTTGATAGAGAGATCACCGGTCCTGTCCTGAACCTGGAGGAGGTCTTTGCTCTTCATCCTTCCTGGGTCCTATCTTTCCAACTCCTTGGCCAAGGGGTTTGGTTTCTCGCACTTTTAGGTAAATATAATGCAAACCTTAGTTGCGCTGCTGTTTCTATCTTCTCCTTTTCTGAGGGACCGTCATTGATCAATAATTGATTATTATGCTTCATCCTTGATATACGATTTAAGTATCATGTGGTTCTGTATTTTACTCTGCTAAATCTTTAGATAAACATTTTAAAACTTCCTGACTCAGTGATTATTTCAGGAATTATGAATTGTATTGAATGTCACTCATTTTAAACTTCCCAATTAGCAAAGGGTCCATTGGTAAGTCATTACTCTTCAATCAGAAAAGTAATTGGTAGCAGGGATTTTGATAAAGAGTACACTTGACCCACCAGCGGAAATTGCTAGCGTAGTATGAATGTATGGGCCCAAGTGAGTATTTTATGTATGAATGCTTGTTGCTAGTAACCCGCTGGATCAGTTTTCTGGTTATCAGAGGATGGTTGCACTTTGTTAATTGGGTAATGAGAATTTTATTTTTATGAACTAACATCCGTGTGTTTTTAAAGTTTGTTTTATGTTGTCCAGAATCCCCGGGGGAAGAATAGCGGATGGTAAGTGGAAGCCATGCTGCAGTGAGGTTATCTGTCAGGCAGAAATAGTACTGAAAAGTTAAGTAGGGCTATCAGTACTTGTTAGGGACTCTATGCGTGTGAGTGACAGCAAAGGAATATGCTAGTGAAAATTTGATGTTATATCACCTAGAAAGGGTAACATTGAAGAAGTAGCAGGTATTTCTGAAGCTTGTGTGAAGAGTAAACGGAAGGGTTTTACTCATAGTGTATGTATAGTAAACGGAAAGGTTTTACTAAGTGTGAGAGAAACTATCTTTTTCAATTTTAGAGAAACAGGCACGATGGCGAATGTTTTATGTTGTTACTGAATTTTAATAAGAAGCGTAGAGAAAATAAAGTTTTGCGTACGATTTTGTAAAGGGAGGGTCAGCTACCGGAGAGGAAGCTGACGTCACAAAATGCCGCGCTGGGATTGGTTGAAACCGCAGGCGTAGAAAGACTCTTGTAAAAGAGGGGTCAGTAGTCAGGAGTAGTACGGACGTCACAGGTACCGCGCTGGGATTGGTTGAAACAGCGAGGGACAGAGAAGCACAGATTGTAAAGGAGCAGAAAAGACGTCACTAAAAGGCCACGCTAGGATTGGTTCAGAGACAAGTGTTAGCTGGAAGTTGATTGGTTGTTACCATAGAAGCCGAAATCCTAGTGGATAGTGGAGATTGTATGTTAAAAGGTGATCCGACTTTAATAGGAACTCGTCCAGACAGGAGATTCCTAGGGTTTGCAGAATATAATTTTATACACCGAGATTTGCCAAAAATGTACGGAGAAAAGAGGAAAATGTCATTCCTACAAAAGATTAAGAATTATTTTAAAAAGGATAAACCAATCAAAACTAGAGAAGGAATTATCATTCCACCAGCTAAAACGCCCGCTTCATTTATGATGATGGAGAGAGGTTATCATACTTGCGTATGGATAGAAAATTGGATGGAATATACCAAAAATGATGGAATATTAGCATTCCCCAAAAATGGTAGTTCAATGGGAGAATTCTTCAAAATTTGAGATTGAGGATGAATGACTTAGAACCCAGACCAAGATTAACTCAATACGAAGCCTTAGAAGAGTGGGAAACCGAGGCATTCGAACGTGACCGATCCAGGAGTAATAGGGGTTATAGGGGATTTTTCCACAGATACCAAAACGAGTCAAGGGACGGTCAGATGAAACAGTGGAGAAGAGCAATGCTTACAGAGGGTTTATATCCAATATTAATGGCAGAAGAATCGTCAGGGAATAAATGTACTGAAAAGACAAAACACTTGACCAGATTTGGAGATTCAGAAGATGAATTTATGGAAGAAATATTAAAGAACCCGCCACCATATCAGGAAGGGACAAGTGGATGCACCCCAAGTGCACCACTGCTAAAGACACCATTGGTACCGCAAGTATTGTATAATCCCCCAGTTAGTAGGGTACTTCATGATGAAGAAAAGGAAGCAATAGATAAAAACAGAGCAGAATTAATTCAGAAAGTAACACAATTGAGTATCCATCCTGATTCGCTGACCATACCTGTAACAATTGGTCCAGTGGTTCCCTTATATGGTGACAAAGTAAGTTATCCGAAATCGTTAGCAATGCCCACATCTGTAGAAATCCCAAAACCAGATCCTGTAATAATTGATGATCAATTCAGTGATTGTGAAAGTATGATATCCTTAATGGATTTACCTATCCGAGGTTCTGTAAATACCACTCCTAGAAGAGTAACACCTGGTTGCTCCAAAGATGTAAACATAGTAACCTCATCAGGAACCAAAAGTGCCACAGTAGTTACGCCAGAAGATTTAGAAAGGTGGGCACAAGGATCAGACAAACAGAGTTCACCTCCAAAGATTATGGACATTTACAAATTAAAGGTCGAGTTAGAAGAAATGATAGCAGGAAATGTAGGAGTAGATCGTCTAAATACTTACGATGAAGAAGAGTTATTATTTGTATGTAGAAGCATCACTAGAAATGTAAAAATATTTCATGAGAAGCTATCAGATTTGGCTTTGCAGATGGGAATTGAAAAAGGGAAGTCAAAGGTGTTACAGAAACCCTATAGAGCAGACTTCTCTGACAAAGATTTAGAAAACATGAATGCCTCTGGCCGAAAACTACAAATAAAAGAGTTAATGTCAGTATTACAGAAATGGGGAGAATTGGATAAATGGAAAACTAGATGGGCAAAGAAAAAGGAAGAGGCACGGTACAGTAGAACCACTTCTGAATATTTAATGAAGGAAACAGGGAAAGCAGACCAAATGTACCCGATGCGGGAAGTTCCAGGAGGAGAATATGTACATGTCCCATGGAGCCGACAGGATATTTTGTCATTTACGAATGACTTTCCAAAGTTGAGAGAAAAGCCAATAGAATGGTACAAGCAGGTTGAGAGGTTTGTAAAGGTGTCAAAGGTATTGTTGAAGGACTTGGATGGTTTGTATGACATAGTGGTACCTGCCGATTTATGGACAGATTGTAAAATCACAGTTGATTGGCCAAGCGAAGAGTATCCTAGAGATCCAAAGACAGGTGCCCCATCGAGTGATGTAATGAAAAAATATCAGCAGGTAATAACTTACCTGAAAGGGAAAATACCACCAAAAGAAACAGATTGGGTGAAAATAGACAGAACTACCCAAGAAGCCAGTGAATCGGTACATGCCTATTACGAACGTTTATTGCAGGTATTTAAGCATTTGATTTGAAGATATTGGAGATAAAAACATGAGTCAATTTGTTTACCGATTTGTTTATGGATTAAAACCAGAGATTTGTCAGATGATTAAGCAGCACATGTTGTGCATGCAGGGGAAACCGATTGACGAGATTTTGAAATATGCGAAATATTGTGGAGATGACATTGAGGATAGGCACAAGAAACTGCAAGAGAAAGTGATGTGGGCTCAGGTAAAAATGGCTGAGCGACAGGGAATTAATTTGGAAATCCAAGTGATAATCAGGGAAAAGATTCTGGAACGAATGGTGACACTGGGAATGGAGGAAAAGTGAGAGGACGACTGAGCAGAGAAGAGGCTAAAAAGAAGTTTCCTTGTCACAGGTGCGGAAAATTGGGGCATTGGAAGGATGAATGTAAAAAGATGCGGAATAATAATGGCCCAAATCAAAATTTAAATCCACAGACGCAGAATGACTCACAGCAGGGTGTAAATCCTCAGAGTCAGTTGCCACCTGCACCTATACAGGGTAACGTAAGCAGAGCAAAGCACGGTACAGACGTCGGATATCAAGGAGGAAGTGGTAAGAATGATTATGTAACCTCACAGTTTCTTTTACAGGACGACTTCTGTCCATATAGCCAATGACAGTGCCTTGGAGAGGGGGAGAAGGATAGCGTACTTGGTGCATCCTTACCGGTAGATCAGTCAGGTCCATATGTTGAAGGGAATGTGAAAGGTAATGATATTACTTTCCTTTTGGACACTGGTGCTACCAGGTCTACTGTGAGAACAGCAGACATCCCAGACCTTCCTCTCTCTGGAGAAGCTATCCAAGTTGTGGGTGTAGCTAATTAAAAGATTAGAACACCTCTTACCGAACCAATGGAAGTAAAAATTGGAAATTTTAGAGAAATGCATCAATTTGTAGTGTGTGATTCCAGTCCAGTGAATTTATTGGGCCGAGATTTGTTGTGTAAAATGAACTGCACAATTTTCTGCACACCGGATGGTGTGGCAGTTCAGACCCCGGATGAAGACCATGTATATAAATTTATGATTGCAAAGCAAGGTACAGAAGTAGATGAGATGTTCTCTTTGATAACAAAAGATGAGTTGCCAGAAGAGTTCAAAACTACAGTAAATTCCATAGTATGGGATTTCACGGGAAAGGAAGTAGGACTTATGGCCAAAATAGACCCAGTTAAAATTACTGTAAAGGAAGGTGCAATTTTCCCAAATACTAGACAATACAAAATGAGTGCAGAAGTAAAAGCAGGAGTTATTGAAGAAATTGACAGAATGGTAAAACAAGGCATACTAAAGGAAGTAATGAGTAGCTCTTGTAACTCACCAATAATGGGTTTAAAGAAACCTAGTGGAAAATATAGGATTGTGCAAGACCTGCGAAAAATAAATAAAATAGTTGAACCTTGTTGTCCTATAGTGCCAAATCCTGCAGTGATTCTATACCAAATTCCTTGGAGTGCAGGATGGTTTACCGTGATTGATTTATGTCAAGCATTCTTTTCAATACCATTGCACCCAGATAGTCAGTATCTTTTTTCATTTAAATTTGAGAACAAAGTCTATGTATGGAATCGTGTTCCTCAGGGGTACACGGAAAGTCCTTCTATCTTTAATCAGATATTGAAAAAGTGTCTAGAGAAACTAGTGATGCCAGGAAGCTCAGTCTTAGTACAGTATATAGATGATTTACTGGTGGCATCTAACACCAGAGAGGACTGTGTGGTTGACTCCATTGCATTATTAAATCATTTAGCTGAAGAAGGGCATAAAGTTTCACCTGAAAAGTTGCAGTTTTGTACAACAGCAGTTAAGTATCTAGCACACCAAATAGAGAGGGGAAAAAGAAGGATAACCTCTCAAAGAGTAAAATTAATCAAGAAAATGCAAATGCCCGTATCCAAACGAGAAGTGAGAATGTTCCTTGGAATAGTGGGTTATTGTCGACAATGGATACTAGGGTTTTCTCTGCTAGCCAAGCCATTAATCCAAATGACAAAAAAGAAGGCAAAGGACCCAGTTGAGTGGGATGATGAGAGCGTAGGAGCTTTTTTTAAATTGAGAAACGCTTTGTGTGCAGCACCTGCCCTAGGCATGCCTGATTATAAAAGAAAATTCGCATTATTCTGCCATGAAAGAGAAAATTGTGCACTTTCAGTCCTAACCCAGAGACATGGTTTGGACAGACGTCCTATAGCATATTTTTCTGCTACATTGGACCCAGTGGCAGCCGCATTGCCAGGCTGCTTAAAAGCAGTAGCGGCTACATGTTTGAGCATTGAGCAAAGTGAATCAATTGTAATGGGACATCCTGTCAAAGTGTTTGTTCCACATTCAGTTGTGATTCTGTTGACAAGAACCCGAACTCAGCATCTTACTCCTAGTCGGCTGACTAAATATGAAAGAATAATACTAGGTGCTGAAAATGTGACTATTGTAAGGTGCACAATAGTAAATCCTGCTACCTTACTACCAGACCCATATCATGAGGAAGTTAAAGATGATGAAGAGGAACATGATTGTTTACAAGTCACAGAGTTGTGCACAAAACCTCGTCCTGACATACAAGAACTACCCCTTAGGAAACCAGACAGGGAGCTGTTTGTTGATGGTTCATGCCAAAGGCATGAAGATGGTAAACTAACTGCAGCATATGCAGTATGTGAATTAACTGGAATAGTCGAAGCATCCTATTTACCAGGAGTAAAATCTGCACAAGTAGCTGAATTAATTTCTTTGATAAAAGCCTGCAAAATTGGGAGGAACCAGAAAGTAACTATATTTACAGATAGCCAATATGGTTACGGGGTTGTGCATGATTTTGGCCAATTATGGATGCAAAGGGATTTCATGACTTCTTCAGGATCCCCCATTAAAAATGGACAGTTCGTAAAAGAACTATTGGAAGCAATACAATCACCAAAAGAATTGGCTGTGGTGAAATGTGCCGCACACCAGTCAGGAGATGACTGGGTGGTAGTCGGTAACAGATATGCAGACTTGGTGGCCCAACACTGTGCCAAAAACAGGTTATCAGTTAATAAAAGGGTTGAAAGAATGGGAATCAGCTGCCAACTTATGCTGTATGCACCTCCCGAAACATGGAATGATGTGAAAAGATTACAAGACGATGCTGATGAGAGTGAAAGAAATGCATGGATTAAAATGGGATGTTCTCAAAGGTCAGACGACGATGTATGGATCTATGCCGATGGCAGACCAGTCATGCCCGACTGTTTGATTTCACAAATGGCCAGAATGTATCATGGAGACACCCATGTAGGGAGAGATGCAATGATTAGGCTCTTCAGACAAAATTGGTACAATCCAAGGTTTAGGGCTGTAGCAGAGAGTCTTTGCCAGAGATGTCTAACTTGCCAAATGCATAATCCAGGAAGAAAAACAGTAATTGGGTTTGGGAAGATCGGAAAGGCAGAGGGTCCATGTGTGAGATTGCAGCTAGATTTCATTCAGCTACCACCATGTAGAGGACTGAAATATGTACTCGTCATAGTGTGTCTGTTTTCAAAGTGGGTGGAGGCTTACCCTACCAGGAGGAATGACAGTATTACAGTCGCAAAGTTGTTGCTGCGAGAACTCATTCCTTGATTTGGTTTTCCAGTAACTTTGGAATCAGATAGAGGAAGGCACTTCAACAGTGATGTGATTAGAATAATCTGTGAAGCATTCCAAATTGAGCAAAAATTGCACTGTGCATATCGTCCAGAGGCTTCTGGAGTGGTTGAACAAATGAACGGCACAATAAAATCCAGACTGGCAAAAATGTGTGCATCAACATCGTTAGATTGGCCGGATGCATTGCCACTTGTTTTGATGGGACACAGAAACATTCCAGATAGGAATACCGGATTGAGTCCGCACGAAATAATCATGGGAAGAGCAATGAGACAAGCACATGTTCCTACAAATAAACTGCTGAATATAACTGATGATATGGTTCTGGATTATTGCAAAGGATTGGCTGACCTAGTGCGTTCTGCTCTCACCAGATTGGGGAAGACGCAGTTTCCAGGCAGCCTGAACAAGAACATGATCTGATTCCTGGTGACTGGGTGGTTGTGCAGCATCACACCAGAGAAACGTGTCTATCACCCAGGTGGGAAGAATCTCGTCAGGTCATACTAGTTACGAACACAGCAGTGAAATGTGCAGGATATCCTATTTGGATCCATGTAAGCCACACCAAAAGAGTACCAGACCCTGAAGAAGAAAATCCTCAGACAGCATCGATAACTGAGGAAGCTGAAGGTTGCCCAGTGGAAGAATCTCAGGTCCGAGATTCAAGGGAAGCTGAAGAAGAACAACCGAGCACAAGTCAGGACTGGATACCGGTGGTGGAAATACCTGAAGTCTACAACAGAACAAGAAGTCAAGCAAATTTAGAAGAAATTGAAGAAGATCAGATAGGTGAAGAAGAAGCAGCTCAGGAAGAGGAAGAAGAAACAATAAGAGAACCTGAGCAGGATCAGATAGGGAGAGGAAATTGGGCTCAAATCAACAACGAACCAACAGATTTTGAGCAGGGACAGACAGGTCTAGAAGAACGCGGTCAGGCTGCAGAAGTACAAAGTGCAATAAGCCCTGATCAGAACCAGTTAGATTTAGGAAAATACACTCAAGAAGAAGATCACGAGGATCACAACCATGAAGACGTAAATCCTGAACAAGGTCAATTACTGGAAACTCACAGTGGAGCAGCTGAAGAGAAAGCAATAAGACCTGAGAAAGAGCAAGTAGAAGAAACTGAAATAGAAGAAAACGAAATTGTGCCACAACTAGAAAATAAAAGAATTTCTGAAAAAGAATTAAGAAGTGAAGAGACAGTGCAAACAAAGAAGGTCAGAAAAGGTGATCGTTGGCCTAGTGTAATTAAAAGAGTAAAATACCACATAACAACCAGAAGTGAAGATCCAGAACAAGTAAATGAAGTGACAAGCCTAACAGGACAAACAAGTGGAATTGAAAGACGGAAAAGCAAAAGACTGAAACTTGTAAACAACAAATTTAAAGGTCCCGATTGGACTTATATCATTCTTGAAGACTACGAGAGCTCAGAGTCAAGTGAAAGTGCTGACGAAGGGACAAGTGCGGAATTGACTTATGAGAAAGAAATAAAACCACCTTGATAACGAAAAGAGACTTTAAATCACAATAAGAAATGCCGACGATTTAGCCATAATAACTCCGGAACCCAAAAGGGCCATTGTAGCTATAGAACAGGAGGCCCAAAAAGTTGGGCAGATATCTGGTTATGCTCTCAACAAAGCAAAAACACAGATCGTTTTAAATGAACAAATAAACTGGGTAGGTGACAGAGTAACCTATAAGGCTAAATACCTAGGGGTGAATATAGTTTCCGACCTGGATCTAATTGTTGAGGAAAATTTGACCCCGTTAGCAGCTGACATGAAAAAGGCACTTTGAAAAATAAATAATTTACACCTCACAATTGTTGGGAGATGCAATGTTCTAAAAATGTCTTTTTTTCCTAAACTACTATACTTTTTAGGACAATCCCGCTAGACTTCAATAACAAGATGCTGCTTACGTTTGAACAAATTTTTTCTCAATTTATTTGGGCCTACTCACAGCCAAGAAGGGCTTTTAAATTCCTTACACTACCCAGAGATAGAGGAGGGTGGGCTCTGCCCAACATAAAACTATATTACTGGGCAGCTGTTCTTCAATATAGTTCTGAGCTACTGCATGACCTTCCTGTCGAGAACTCTTCTGGATTGCCATCTCCCTATATTTCTTTACTCGGGAAAGCGTCAGGGGTTGTCTCTGGCGTCAGCTCGAACTTGCCTATTACAAACGGGTTAGATTTAAGACTTTGATTAATGTTTATAAGATATTCTCGAAAGTACGCAAATTATTTGGACTGGCAAAGCTAAATTATTATACCCCCATCAAGAATAATAGCAACCTGCCACTTATTTTCCAAGAAACATACTTGCAACAGTGGTACCAAGCCGGTATTACAAAAATGGGAGACTTGATTACTCCCAACGGTATTCGGACTTTTAACACTCTTAAAACCCGTTATAACCTTGGTAACAATCAGCTATTTCAATATAATGCGATCACAGGCTATCTAATTAATAAAACTGGCGGGCCTGTTGGGTTCGCTAAAATCAATCTTATAGATAGAATCCTCGGGCCCAGCATATTACGGATTGGAAATATCTATTCAATGCTAAATCAACAAAGGCCTGACGACGTAAATATAATAGACGAAAAATGGCAGGTGAGGTTGAATGCCCCTCCTAACACCTTTTGTTGCGCCCTAAGTTTGGCACAGTCCTATTTACTATCATCTAAATTACAAGCGCAATTTTATAAAACTGGATATTTTCTATACATAACCCCCAGTAGAATTGCCAAATGGGGTACTGGCAGTGGCACCCTGTGTCCGAGATGTGCTGAGTACAGTGCAGACTCTGTACACATGTTTGCCACGTGCCCCAAATTAGATCCATTACTTGAAGGGGTGCAGCAGTTTATTGGTAGGGTTTTATCACGTAACTTTCAATTGGTACCAACTACTATAATGCTTGGACTGCATGACACGATCGACCTGAGAAATGGGGGAGCCTTACTATTTGTGGCCATGACTATTCTTAGGCTATGTATCGCTTCACACTGGAAGGATCGGAGTCCTCCCACGTTTGCTCAATGGCAGGCTCGGCTGCTCGCCACCTATCAATTAGAGAAGGCCATATATGCCAAAAAAGGCAAGCATGGGAAAAAAAAGGGTTAGAGATTTGGGACCCCCTATCCAGGTGGCTTAATACATTGAATGCCCCAGACTGACTGTGAGGCAGCATATCCTATGCCTCCCCCGGCCTTCTCCCCCCTGCCTCTCTCCCTCCGGGGGTACCCTCCCCTCCCCCTCCCCCCCTCCCCTTCCCCTTTCTCTCTATGTTCTCCTTTTTTTTTTCCCAACTTGCTAACTCTTCCATTGTGGGTCTTTCTTTGATATTTTTTTTTTTTTTTTCTCTGTCGTAGGTTTTTACATCAACGTTAAAAATTGTTAAAACTGTTCCTTTGCTAATGTCTCACACTGCTTGCCATGTTTTTTTTTTTGTTCTTCTCGTCGGAGATGGGGAGGGGGTGGGGAAGTCTGGATAACATTTTTTTAAAAAGAAGAGAAATCTTCCTTGTCAAAAATGCCTGACGATAGAGTTACTGGGAGACCAAAACAGAAAGGTTGTAAAAGATGCTGTGCTATATGCATATGTAATCTGGTAGTGGTGCTTATAGTATGGTTAGTTGTGATCGTAGCAATTCCTTACCTTATGATAATAGATAAAAAGATTAACAACGAAACAAAGGAAAGGACAGATAACTTGAAAAGTAATAGAGTAGAACTAAAGGCAGAAGATGAACCAGAATTTCATCATGAAGTAACAGATAATGACACTAGTCTGAATGCTTTCACAAAATTATTGTTTCAATATGTAGATACCATGGAAGTTAGTAATTGTTATGTCTGTATGAAACTACCTGAATCAGTAGCAGAAGGGTTAACGTATCATCACTTGCCATTAACATATGGCATATCATGTAGTGTATTGACTAGTTTATTTTATAGAACAGGGCGACTTCAGTATTATTATTCAAATATAGATGTGATATTTTCTGAGGTTCCGATTCGAAAGAATATGAATCCAGTGCTTAGTAGTAAAGATGCACAGTTTATGGGTGAATTTTTCTTAACAATGAAATCAATAGACATAACACATGCACATAGAAGCAATCTAACATGTTCATTACATGAAGAAGAAAAGATATTTTTGAATTTAGTGGAGAGTAGAAGACAAGATTTCCAGAAGAAAGCTTCTGAGCATAAGGCTCATCTGCCACCTTGGGCTGAGAAAGAGGGTAGTTACACACCTGGCAAGGCTCAAGCTGCTATGGCTCTGGATTTTGTGAAGACAGGGAAAATTTGTCTACATAGATTAAAGACTGATTATAACAATATTTTCATCGGTACCAGTGAATGTGAACACAATTTCTTAATTCTTGGAGGTTGGGGATTAAAAGGAGGAACGGATTCAGTTTTTCCTGGAATCTATTATGTGTGTGGGAATAAG
This sequence comes from Calotriton arnoldi, assembly GCA_963921515.1. Lineage (NCBI taxonomy): Eukaryota > Metazoa > Chordata > Amphibia > Caudata > Salamandridae > Calotriton > Calotriton arnoldi. Next base: position 557,418 of record CAWUFW010002481.1, read on the forward strand.
GCTTACTTTAGGCTTCCTGCACGGTGGTATGGAAGTTGTTATTTTGGAATAGTATTTCCAAAAATATACCATGTAAAAAGGAACACTGGGAGCAATGAAAATACTAGTGAATTAACACGTAGTAAAAGAGCTAGTTTTTCTGAAATTGTAGGTGATATATTTGGTGCATTAATACCTTCAGTGGGAATAATTCTGAACTCAAGGAAGATATGTAAATTATCGACAGTGGTTGATCGTTTATCAACTGACACTGCTGGAGGATTTCTAATGATTAATGCGGAAATGGTTGCGATTAGATCTATGGTTATGCAAAATCGACTTGCTCTTGACATACTATTAGCGAAAGAGGGCGGAGTCTGTAAATTATTGAAGACGAAACACTGTTGCACTTACATACCTGATAAAAGTGCAGAAATTGGAACGTATTTACAGAATATAACTAAACTTGAGAAGGAACTAAAACCACTGGAAGTTGATAGTGTATGGGAAAGATTGACCAATAGTATTAGGTCAATTGGTACCTGGTTTACTAATATAGGGAAAGGACTTATAGGTCAAATATTAGTACCCTTAGAAGGGATAGGAATAATAGTACTGTCTATAATAATATGGTGCAAATGTTGTAGAAAGAATGAATCGTATAATGTGACAGGAAAAGGAAAGAAGCGAAAGTTTGATGAAATCGAACTAGAAGATTTAAGAACTGAATTATACAAGAAACTGAAAGGAGATGTGAAAAATAGAAAGTGTAAAATTGAAACTGAGACAATTTTATGCTAAAAGTTGGCATCTGGTTGTGGGTAGTATTTGATGGCTCAGAAACGCCATCAGAGAGGGGATTGATGGAGCAAGGACTCACAAATGAGACTTGCTCGGAGGCAATCTTCTCACAGTATTAATTTATTAATCTTTGTGATGTTCGTACTAATAAATACACTCACAAACATAAGTAGAAAGGAAGCTTGCCTATGTGTTTAAACTAACAAGTAACGCTTGTCTATTCTAAAAATGGCCGCTAAAGCGCGGGAACCCTATTGCGCATGTCTCAACCATATCACATGGTGTGACGTCTTTCTTTGCTTGGAGGGAAACTCTTGCTTCTGCGCAGTGTGTATTAAAATAGCTGCTTAATGTCTTCATGTGCTACAGCTTGCTCATATGTTGCAAATAAACTGTGGTATCCTAACGCTATTAATGCGGGATAGAATTTATAAATGATTGGGAATAGAGTAGAAAGAGTGGGTATACAGTGAACCAATTTATTTGTGATTTTAATATTTTCTTCTTTGACTTTTATTAGTTCGTAAATTGGGCCTGGGGTTGGTGAACTGAAAACTCGAGAGACAATGGTTCTGCGCATGCGCCCTGAGTGGCTGCCCAGAAGAGCGGATGAAGTCAACCTGGACGTCGTCCAAGGCCATGACCTGATGGCCAACATTATTGTACCCACGATGTCCCTACTGAAAAGAAACAATTTATATGAACAATGTATTAAACTTTTCGTGAGACGGGTGGGAAATAAAGTAAATGTATTAATTTTGATTGGCGGTATTTTAAAACAATGGGCTTTAAGAAAATGAATTAAATCAATATGGTGTGAGGATCAACCCTCTGTCCCCGTCCAATCAGAAGTAGTGGGCCCATAATTCTGCAACATTAAGGGGAGGTACATGGGTGTAGAAGGGTATAATAGATATAGAATTAGTTAATTAGAGTCAGAGGAGATGCTAGCACAGACACATGGAGGCAGAGGCTTAGGCTCCAGACATTCAAGCTGATCGATTGCAGACTGAAACGCTGTCCAGAGAAGTCCTGAGGTGGGGTGGCGGAGTACCTTAGAAGCAAGACACGGGAGAATCAAGGAGAAGCGAAGTATCAGAGAGGGGAACGACGCAGGCGTCGTTGATAGAGAGATCACCGGTCCTGTCCTGAACCTGGAGGAGGTCTTTGCTCTTCATCCTTCCTGGGTCCTATCTTTCCAACTCCTTGGCCAAGGGGTTTGGTTTCTCACACTTTTAGGTAAATATAATGCAAACCTTAGTTGCGCTGCTGTTTCTATCTTCTCCTTTTCTGAGGGACCGTCATTGATCAATAATTGATTATTATGCTTCATCCTTGATATACGATTTAAGTATCATGTGGTTCTGTATTTTACTCTGCTAAATCTTTAGATAAACATTTTAAAACTTCCTGACTCAGTGATTATTTCAGGAATTATGAATTGTATTGAATGTCACTCATTTTAAACTTCCCAATTAGCAAAGGGTCCATTGGTAAGTCATTACTCTTCAATCAGAAAAGTAATTGGTAGCAGGGATTTTGACAATTGACCCACCAGCGGAAATTGCTAGCATAGTATGAATGTATGGGCCCAAGTGAGTATTTTATGTATGAATGCTTGTTGCTAGTAACCCACTGGATCACTTATATTGGGGTCCTCCACGAGAATATAATTTCTCTCTAGGTGGAAGTAATATGGATTACATTGTGGCGGTCATGATAGTTAATGAAAGAGCTTTACTGCCTCCAAGGCTACCAAAGCCTGCTTTAGATACCGGTGCTAGCAATATTCCATCTGAATAAAATACTGCCTTTCGAGGCTAGAATGCATTATCTTACGTTAGAGCGATAGTCTTACTTTCTCACGAAAGGAAGTGCATTTAACCTGTACCCCTGCACTCTGTATGTGGGACTCGGATACTCAAGATTGATTGTTGTTGAGGATAATCTGTGTTTTTGTAACTCCATCCCAATTTCAAAAAGGCCCCAATGCTTTGAATGGTCCAGAGTGCTTTACTCTTCCACTTCCTACTTGCCTTGCAGGCATAATTACAGATAGTAACCGAGTGCATAATTGCTGATATCTCATCCTTCTGTGTGTCATCTTCACCAGGACAATTGGTCCATTGGTGCCCTGACATCATAAAGCTACAGCAGGATGTCATCTGACATGAGGGCCAATCAATTGCCTAGCAAGAAATGGGATACATTTATCCTGGTATTGAAATTGGTAGCATGGTAGACAGGAGGCCCCCCTGAAAACTAGGATGGTAAGATGAAAGATATGAGGGTTTTTTTTAAATGTATAAATTTGTATGAACGTGTGGTGGTTGAGCATCATAGTCTTGCCACCACTATTGCCTAACTGGCAGGAATTGGCTAAAATGAAGATGGTAAAATGTGTTATTATTTATAATTTGTATTCTCACTAGCTGTAGCATAGCCCTTCCCCTCTCAATTTATCAGCTGACTTTATATTTACTGGTGTACCATAACCTGAAACAAATGCAGTGAGAAGGGTGCACTATCATTTGGCTGGCAATAAGATCTTTTTAGCTATGCCCTGTTATAGGGGCTACAGTTGTTTAGAGAGTGGTAGCAAATGAGGCATGGGATTTAGAGAAGTATGCTAGGTTGAAAACACAAATTGAGATTTGAATTTGTAATGAGTTGTGTATTTTCACAATATTACAGACCCTATAGTACTGATCTGTTAACGCTCTATAAAAAATCAGTTTTTGTTGTATTGCATATGGTATATGCACGAACAGTGGACTTTTCCATCTGCAGAATATACTGAATGACCAGCAGTGGCAGTGTTGCACATCAGATTTTCTCTGCATTGCCGAGACAAAAGAAAAAAAAAAAACAAGAAGTCTTGAAGCTTACTGCATCATTTTACCAATTTATATGGTAAGTAAAACACACAATCATTTCATTTGGATTAAAAGAGGTTCACATCATCTGAAGGTCCTCACTACCTTATAATGGGGTCCTCCACAAGAATATAATTTCTCTCGAGTTGGAAGTAATTTGGATTACATTGTGGCAGTCATGACAGATTTTCTCTGCATTGCCGAGACTAAAGAAAAAAGAAAAAAAAAAAAGAAGTCTTGAAGCTTACTGCATCATTTTACCAATTTATATGGTAAGTAAAACACACTCACAATCATTTCATTTGGATTAAAAGATGTTCACATCATCTGAAGGTCCTCACTACCTTATATTGGGGTCCTCAGCGAGAATATAATTTCTCTCGAGGTGAAAGTAATATGGATTACATTGTGGCGGTCATGATAGTTAATGAAAGAGCTTGACTGCCTCCAAGGCTACCAAAGCCTGCTTTAGATACCGGTGCTAGCAATATTCCATCTGAATAAAATACTGCCTTTCGAGGCTAGAATGCATTATCTTACGTTAGAGCGATAGTCTTACTTTCTCACGAAAGGAAGTGCATTTAACCTGTACCCCTGCACTCTGTATGTGGGACTCGGATACTCAAGATTAATTGTTGTTGAGGATAATCTGGGTTTTTGTAACTCCATCCCACTTTCAAAAAGGCCCCAATGCTTTGAATGGTTCAGAGTGCTTAACTCTTCCACTTCCTACTTGCCTTGCAGGCATAATTACAGATAGTAACTGAGTGCATAATTGCTGATATCTCATCCTTCTGTGTGTCATCTTCACCAAGACAATTGGTCCATTGGTGCCCTGACATCATAAAGCTACAGCAGGATGTCATCTGACATGAGGGCCAATCAATTGCCTAGCAAGAAATAGGATACATTTATCCTGGTATTGAAATTGGTAGCATGGTAGACTGGAGGCCCCCCTGAAAACTAGGATGGTAAGATGAAAGACATGAGGGCGTTTTTTTAAATGGTTAAATTTGTATGAACGTGTGGTGATTGAGCATAATGGTCTTGCCATCACTATTGCTTAACTGGTAGGAATTGGCTAAAATGAAGATGATAAAATGTGTTATTATTTATAATTTGTATTCTCACTATCTGTAGCATAGCCCTTCCCCTCTCAATTTATCAGCTGACTTTATTTTTACTGGTGTACCATAACCTGAAACAAATGCAGTGAGAAGGGTGCACTGTAATTTGGCTGGCAATAAGATCTTTTTAGCTATGTCCTGTTATAGGGGCTACAGTTATTTAGAGAGTGATAGCAAATGAGGCATGGGATTTAGAGAAGTATGCTAGGTTGAAAACACAAATTGAGATTTGAATTTGTAATGAGTTGTGTATTTTCACAATATTACAGACCCCATAGTACTGATCTGTTAACGCTTTATAAAAATCAGTTTTTGTTGTATTGCATATGGTATATGCACGAACAGTGGACTTTTCCATCTGCAGAATATACTGAATGACCAGCAGTGGCAGTGTTGCACATCAGATTTTCTCTGCATTGCCGAGACTAAAGAAAAAAAAAAAAACAAGAAGTCTTGAAGCTTACTGCATCATTTTACCAATTTATATGGTAAGTAAAACACACTCACAATCATTTCATTTGGATTAAAAGATGTTCACATCATCTGAAGGTCCTCACTACCTGATATTGGGGTCCTCCACGAGAATATAATTTCTCTCGAGTTGGAAGTAATTTGTATTTCATTGTGGCAGTCATGATAGTTAATGAAAGAGCTTGACTGCCTCCAATGCTACCAAAGCCTGCTTTAGATACCGGTGCTAGCAATATTCCATCTGAATAAATTACTGCCTTTCGAGGCTAGAATACATTACCTTACGTTAGAGCGATAGTCTTAATTTCTCACGAAAGGAAGTGCAGTTAACCTGTATCCCTGCATTCTGTATGTGGGACTCGGATACTCAAGATTGATTGTTGTTGAGGATAATCTGTGTTTTTGTAACTCCATCCCACTTTCAAAAAGGCCCCAATGCTTTGAATGGTTCAGAGTGCTTTACTCTTCCACTTCCTACTTGCCTTGCAGTCATAATTACAGATAGTAACCGAGTGCATAATTGCTGATATCTCATCCTTCTGTGTGTCATCTTTACCAGGACAATTGGTCCATTGGTGCCCTGACATCATAAAGCTACAGCAGGATATCATCTGACATGAGGGCCAATCAATTGCCTAGCAAGAAATGGGATACATTTATCCTGGTATTGAAATTGGTAGCATGGTAGACAGGAGGCCCCCCTGAAAACTAGGATGGTAAGATGAAAGACATGAGGTTTTTTTTTAAATGTATAAATTTGTATGAACGTGTGGTGGTTGAGCATCATAGTCTTGCCATCACTATTGCCTAACTGGCAGGAATTGGCTAAAATGAAGATGGTAAAATGTGTTATTATTTATAATTTGTATTCTCACTAGCTGTAGCATAGCCCTTCCACTCTCAATTTATCAGCTGACTTTATTGCTACTGGTGTACCATAACCTGAAACAAATGCAGTGAGAAGGGTGCACTATCATTTGGCTGGCAATAAGATCTTTTTAGCTATGCCCTGTTATAGGGGCTACAGTTGTTTAGAGAGTGGTAGCAAATGAGGCATGGGATTTAGAGAAGTATGCTAGGTTGAAAACACAAATTGAGATTTGAATTTGTAATGAGTTGTGTATTTTCACAATATTACAGACCCTATAGTACTGATCTGTTAACGCTTTATAAAAAAATCAGTTTTTGTTGTATTGCATATGGTATATGCACGAACAGTGGACTTTTCCATTTGCAGAATATACTGAATGACCAGCAGTGGCAGTGTTGCACATCAGATTTTCTCTGCATTGCCGAGACTAAAGAAAAAAAAAAAAAAAGAAGTCTTGAAGCTTACTGCATCATTTTACCAATTTATATGGTAAGTAAAACACACTCACAATCATTTCATTTGGATTAAAAGAGGTTCACATCATCTGAAGGTCCTCATTACCTTATATTGGGGTCCTCCACAAGAATATAATTTCTCTCGAGTTGGAAGTAATTTGGATTACATTGTGGCAGTCATGACAGATTTTCTCTGCATTGCCGAGACTAAAGAAAAAAAAAAAAAAAAGAAGTCTTGAAGCTTACTGCATCAATTTACCAATTTATATGGTAAGTAAAACACACTCACAATCATTTCATTTGGATTAAAAGATGTTCACATCATCTGAAGGTCCTCACTACCTTATATTGGGGTCCTCCACGAGAATATAATTTCTCTCGAGGTGAAAGTAATATGGATTACATTGTGGCGGTCATGATAGTTAATGAAAGAGCTTAACTGCCTCCAAGGCTACCAAAGCCTGCTTTAGATACCGGTGCTAGCAATATTCCATCTGAATAAAATACTGCCTTTCGAGGCTAGAATGCATTATCTTACGTTAGAGCGATAGTCTTACTTTCTCACGAAAGGAAGTGCATTTAACCTGTACCCCTGCACTCTGTATGTGGGACTCGGATACTCAAGATTAATTGTTGTTGAGGATAATCTGGGTTTTTGTAACTCCATCCCACTTTCAAAAAGGCCCCAATGCTTTGAATGGTTCAGAGTGCTTTACTCTTCCACTTCCTACTTGCCTTGCAGGCATAATTACAGATAGTAACCGAGTGCATAATTGCTGATATCTCATCCTTCTGTGTGTCATCTTCACCAGGACAATTGGTCCATTGGTGCCCTGACATCATAAAGCTACAGCAGGATGTCATCTGACATGAGGGCCAATCAATTGCCTAGCAAGAAATAGGATACATTTATCCTGGTATTGAAATTGGTAGCATGGTAGACTGGAGGCCCCCCTGAAAACTAGGATGGTAAGATGAAAGACATGAGGGATTTTTTTAAATGTATAAATTTGTATGAACGTGTGGTGGTTGAGCATAATAGTCTTGCCATCACTATTGCCTAACTGGCAGGAATTGCTAAAATGAAGATGGTAAAATGTGTTATTTATTTATAATTTGTATTTTCACTAGCTGTAGCATAGCCCTTCCACTCTCAATTTATCAGCTGACTTTATTGCTACTGGTGTACCATAACCTGAAACAAATGCAGTGAGAAGGGTGCACTGTCATTTGGCTGGCAATAAGATCTTTTTAGCTATGTCCTGTTATAGGGGCTAAAGTTGTTTAGAGAGTGGTAGCAAATGAGGCATGGGATTTAGAGAAGTATGCTAGGTTGAAAACACAAATTGAGATTTGAATTTGTAATGAGTTGTGTATTTTCACAATATTACAGACCCTATAGTACTGATCTGTTAACGCTTTATAAAAATCAGTTTTTGTTGTATTGCATATGGTATATGCACGAACAGTGGACTTTTCCATCTGCAGAATATACTGAATGACCAGCAGTGGCAGTGTTGCACATCAGATTTTCTCTGCATTGCCGAGACTAAAGAAGAAAAAAAAAAAAAAGAAGTCTTGAAGCTTACTGCATCATTTTACCAATTTATATGGTAAGTAAAACACACTCACAATCATTTCATTTGGATTAAAAGATGTTCACATCATCTGAAGGTCCTCACTACCTTATATTGGGGTCCTCCACGAGAATATAATTTCTCTCGAGTTGGAAGTAATTTGGATTTCATTGTGGCAGTCATGATAGTTAATGAAAGAGCTTGACTGCCTCCAATGCTACCAAAGCCTGCTTTAGATACCGGTGCTCTCAATATTCCATCTGAATAAATTACTGCCTTTCGAGGCTAGAATACATTACCTTACGTTAGAGCGATAGTCTTACTTTCTCACGAAAGGAAGTGCATTTAACCTGTACCCCTGCACTCTGTATGTGGGACTTGAATACTCAAGATTGATTGTTGTTGAGGATAATCTGTGTTTTTGTAACTCCATCCCACTTTCAAAAAGGCCCCAATGCTTTGAATGGTTCAGAGTGCTTTACTCTTCCACTTCCTACTTGCCTTGCAGTCATAATTACAGATAGTAACCGAGTGCATAATTGCTGATATCTCATCCTTCTGTGTGTCATCTTTACCAGGACAATTGGTCCGTTGGTGCCCTGACATCATAAAGCTACAGCAGGATGTCATCTGACATGAGGGCCAATCAATTGCCTAGCAAGAAATAGGATACATTTATCCTGGTATTGAAATTGGTAGCATGGTAGACTGGAGGCCCCCCTGAAAACTAGGATGGTAAGATGAAAGACATGAGGGCGTTTTTTTAAATGGTTAAATTTGTATGAACGTGTGGTGATTGAGCATAATGGTCTTGCCATCACTATTGCTTAACTGGTAGGAATTGGCTAAAGTGAAGATGATAAAATGTGTTATTATTTATAATTTGTATTCTCACTATCTGTAGCATAGCCCTTCCCCTCTCATTTTATCAGCTGACTTTATTTTTACTGGTGTACCATAACCTGAAACAAATGCAGTGAGAAGGGTGCGCTGTCATTTGGCTGGCAATAAGATCTTTTTAGCTATGTCCTGTTATAGGGGCTACAGTTGTTTAGAGAGTGATAGCAAATGAGGCATGGGATTTAGAGAAGTATGCTAGGTTGAAAACACAAATTGAGATTTGAATTTGTAATGAGTTGTGTATTTTCACAATATTACAGACCCCATAGTACTGATCTGTTAACGCTTTATAAAAATCAGTTTTTGTTGTATTGCATATGGTATATGCACGAACAGTGGACTTTTCCATCTGCAGAATATACTGAATGACCAGCAGTGGCAGTGTTGCACATCATATTTTCTCTGCATTGCCGATACTAAAGAAAAAAAAAAAAAAGAAATCTTGAAGCTTACTGCATCATTTTACCAATTTATATGGTAAGTAAAACACACTCACAATCATTTCATTTGGATTAAAAGATGTTCACATCATCTGAAGGTCCTCACTACCTTATATTGGGGTCCTCCACGAGAATATAATTTCTCTCGAGTTGGAAGTAATTTGGATTTCATTGTGGCAGTCATGATAGTTAATGAAAGAGCTTGACTGCCTCCAATGCTACCAAAGCCTGCTTTAGATACCGGTGCTAGCAATATTCCATCTGAATAAATTACTGCCTTTCGAGGCTAGAATGCATTATCTTACGTTAGAGCGATAGTCTTACTTTCTCACAAAAGGAAGTGCAGTTAACCTGTATCCCTGCACTCTGTATGTGGGACTCGAATACTCAAGATTGATTGTTGTTGAGAATAATCTGTGTTTTTGTAACTCCATCACACTTTCAAAAAGGCCCCAATGCTTTGAATGATTCAGAGTGCTTTACTCTTCCACTTCCTACTTGCCTTGCAGGCATAATTACAGATAGTAACCGAGAGCATAATTGCTGATATCTCATCCTTCTGTGTGTCATCTTCACCAGGACAATTGGTCCATTGGTGCACTGACATCATAAAGTGACAGCAGGATGTCATCTGACATGAGGGCCAATCAATTGCCCTGCAAGAAATAGCATACATTTACCTGGTATTGACATTGGTAGTATGGTAGACAGGAGGCCCCCCTGAAAACTAGGATGGTAAGATGAAAGACATGAGGGTTTTTTTTTTTAAATGTATAAATTTGTATGAACATGTGGTGGTTGAGCATCATAGTCTTGCCATCACTATTGCCTAACTGGTAGGAATTGGCTAAAATGAAGATGGTAAAATGTGTTATTATTTATAATTTGTATTCTCACTATCTGTAGCATAGCCCTTCCCCTCTCAATTTATCAGCTGACTTTATTTTTACTGGTGTACCATAACCTGAAACAAATGCAGTGAGAAGGGTGTGCTGTCATTTGGCTGGCAATAAGATCTTTTTAGCTATGTCCTGTTATAGGGGCTACAGTTGTTTAGAGAGTGGTAGCAAATGAGGCATGGGATTTAGAGAAGTATGCTAGGTTGAAAACACAAATTGAGATTTGAATTTGTAATGAGTTGAGTATTTTCACAATATTACAGACCCCATAGTACTGATCTGTTAACGCTTTATAAAAATCAGTTTTTGTTGTATTGCATATGGTATATGCACGAACAGTGGACTTTTCCATCTGCAGAATATACTGAATGACCAGCAGTGGCAGTTTTGCACAACAGATTTTCTCTGCATTGCCGAGACTAAAGAAAAAAAAAAAAAAAGAAGTCTTGAAGCTTACTGCATCATTTTACCAATTTATATGGTAAGTAAAACACACTCACAATCATTTTATTTGGATTAAAAGATGTTCACATCATCTGAAGGTCCTCACTACCTGATATTGGGGTCCTCCACGAGAATATAATTTCTCTCGAGTTGGAAGTAATATGGATTACATTGTGGTAGTCATTACAGTTAATGAAAGAGCTTGACTGCCTCCAATGCTACCAAAGCCTGCTTTAGATACCGGTGCTAGCAATATTCCATCTGAATAAATTACTGCCTTTCGAGGCTAGAATGCATTATCTTACGTTAGAGCGATAGTCTTACTTTCTCACAAAAGGAAGTGCAGTTAACCTGTACCCCTGCACTCTGTATGTGGGACTCGAATACTCAAGATTAATTGTTGTTGAGGATAATCTGTGTTTTTGTAACTCCATCACACTTTCAAAAAGGCCCCAATGCTTTGAATCGTTCAGAGTGCTTTAATCTTCCACTTCCTACTTGCCTTGCAGGCATAATTACAGATAGTAACTGAGTGCATAATTGCTGATATCTCATCCTTCTGTGTGTCATCTTCACCAGGACAATTGGTCCATTGGTGCCCTGACATCATAAAGCTACAGCAGGATGTCATCTGACATGAGGGCCAATCAATTGCCTAGCAAGAAATAGGATACATTTATCCTGGTATTGAAATTGGTAACATGGTAGACAGAAGGCCCCCCTGAAAACTAGGATGGTAAGATGAAAGACCTGCGGGTTTTTTTTTTAAACGTATAAATTTGTATGAACGTGTGGTGGTTGAGCATCATAGTCTTGCCATCACTACTGCCTAACTGGTAGAAATTGGCTAAAATGAAGATGGTAAAATGTGTTATTATTTATAATTTGTATTCTCACTATCTGTAGCATAGCCCTTCCCCTCTCAATTTATCAGCTGACTTTATTTTTACTGGTGTACCATAACCTGAAACAAATGTAGTGAGAAGGGTGCGCTGTCATTTGGCTGGTAATAAGATCTTTTAGCTATGTCCTGTTATAGGGGCTACAGTTGTTTAGAGAGTGGTAGCAAATGAGGCATGGGATTTAGAGAAGTATGCTAGGTTGAAAACACAAATTGAGATTTGAATTTGTAATGAGTTGTGTATTTTCACAATATTACAGACCCCATAGTACTGATCTGTTAACGCTTTATAAAAATCAGCAACAGTGGACTTTTCCATCTGCAGAATATACTGAATGACCAGCAGTGGCATTGTTGCACAACAGATTTTCTCTGCATTGCCGAGACTAAAGAAAAAAAAAAAAAAAAAGAAGTCTTGAAGCTTACTGCATCATTTTACCAATTTATATGGTAAGTAAAACACACTCACAATCATTTCATTTGGATTAAAAGATGTTCACATCATCTGAAGGTCCTCACTACCTTATATTGGGGTCCTCCACGAGAATATAATTTCTCTCGAGTTGGAAGTAATATGGATTACATTGTGGTAGTCATTACAGTTAATGAAAGAGCTTGACTGCCTCCAATGCTACCAAAGCCTGCTTTAGATACCGGTGCTAGCAATATTCCAACTGAATAAATTACTGCCTTTCGAGGCTAGAATGCATTATCTTACGTTAGAGCGATAGTCTTACTTTCTCACAAAAGGAAGTGCAGTTAACCTGTACCCCTGCACTCTGTATGTGGGACTCGAATACTCAAGATTGATTGTTGTTGAGGATAATCTGTGTTTTTGTAACTCCATCACACTTTCAAAAAGGCCCCAATGCTTTGAATCGTTCAGAGTGCATTAATCTTCCACTTCCTACTTGCCTTGCAGGCATAATTACAGATAGTAACCGAGTGCATAATTGCTGATATCTCATCCTTCTGTGTGTCATCTTCACCAGGACAATTGGTCCATTGGTGCCCTGACATCATAAAGCTACAGCAGGATGTCATCTGACATGAGGGCCAATTAATTGCCTAGCAAGAAATAGGATACATTTATCCTGGTATTGAAATTGGTAGCATGGTAGACAGTAGGCCCCCCTGAAAACTTGGATGGTAAGATGAAAGACATGAGGGTTTTTTTTTTTAAACGTATAAATTTGTATGAACGTGTGGTGGTTGAGCATCATAGTCTTGCCATCACTATTGCCTAACTGGTAGAAATTGGCTAAAATGAAGATGGTAAAATGTGTTATTTATAATTTGTATTCTCACTATCTGTAGCATAGCCCTTCCCCTCTCAATTTATCAGCTGACTTTATATTTACTGGTTTACCATAACGTGAAACAAATGCAGTGAGAAGGGTGCGCTGTAATTTGCTGGCAATAAGATCTTTTTAGCTATGTCCTGTTATAGGGGCTACAGTTGTTTAGAGAGTGGTAGCAAATGAGGCATGGGATTTAGAGAAGTATGCTAGGTTGAAAACACAAATTGAGATTTGAATTTGTAATGAGTTGTGTATTTTCACAATATTACAGACCCTATAGTACTGATCTTTTAACGCTTTATAAAAATCAGTTTTTGTTGTATTGCATATGGTATATGCACGAACAGTAGACTTTTCCATCTGCAGAATATACTGAATGGCCAGCAGTGGCAGTGTTGCACAACAGATTTTCTCTGCATTGCCGAGTCTAAAGAAAAAAAAAAAAAAAAAGAAGTCTTGAAGCTTACTGCATCATTTTACCAATTTATATGGTAAGTAAAACACACTCACAATCATTTCATTTGGATTAAAAGATGTTCACATCATCTGAAGGTCCTCACTACCTTATATTGGGGTCCTCCACGAGAATATAATTTCTCTCGAGGTGGAAGTAATATGGATTACATTGTAGCGGTCATGATAGTTAATGAAAGAGCTTGACTGCCTCCAAGGCTACCAAAGCCTGCTTTAGATACCGGTGCTAGCAATATTCCATCTGAATAAAATACTGCCGTTCGAGGCTAGAATGCATTATCTTACGTTAGAGCGATAGTCTTACTTTCTCACGAAAGGAAGTGCATTTAACATGTACCCCTGCACTCTGTATGTGGGACTCGGATACTCAAGATTAATTGTTGTTGAGGATAATCAGTGTTTTTGTAACTCCATCCCACTTTCAAAAAGGCCCCAATGCTTTGAATGGTTCAGAGTGCTTTACTCTTCCACTTCCTACTTGCCTTGCAGTCATAATTACAGATAGTAACCGAGTGCATAATTGCTGATATCTCATCCTTCTGTGTGTCATCTTCACCAGGACAATTGGTCCATTGGTGCCCTGACATCATAAAGCTACAGCAAGATGGCATCTGACATGAGGGCCAATCATTTGCCTAGCAAGAAATAGGATACATTTATCCTGGTATTGAAATTGGTAGCATGATAGACAGGAGGCCCCCCTGAAAACTAGAATGGTAAGATGAAAGACATGAGGGCGTTTTTTATATGTATAAATTTGTATGAACGTGTGGTAGTTGAGCATAATAGTCTTGCCATCACTATTGCCTAACTGGTAGGAATTGGCTAAAATGAAGATGGTAAAATGTGTTATTTTTTATAATTTGTATTCTCACTATCTGTAGCATAGCCCTTCCCCTCTCAATTTATCAGCTGACTTTATTGCTACCGGTGTACCATAACCTGAAACAAATGCAGTGAGAAGGGTGCGCTGTCATTTGGCTGGCAATAAGATCTTTTTAGCTATGTCCTGTTATAGGGGCTACAGTTGTTCAGAGAGTGGTAGCAAATGAGGCATGGGATTTAGAGAAGTATGCTAGGTTGAAAACACAAATTGAGATTTGAATTTGTAATGAGTTGTGTATTTTCACAATATTACAGACCCCATAGTACTGATCTATCTGAAAGAAACACATAGTGATAGATTCCTTACCTTAGAATATCCCCTGGCGTCAGACTGGATCCGGAAAAGCAGTACCCCTGCGTCCGTCGTTGGCGTCGTGGTTGCCGAGATGACGTCGCGGGCGCTACTTAGACGCCGCCCGCGGGCGCTGACGTCAGTACTTTCTTTTTCCGCGCCAGCAAGCGCAGATCCGGGAAGAGCAGGAACCCCCAGTCAATTTTTGACTGACTTTTTGAGGCTTTTTGTCTCTGTTTTTCATTGAGTCTTCGACTCCTGGTGCAGATAGGATGCCCGGTTTTAAGTCCTGCGGGGACTGTCACTGTATGATGTCGGTGACAGACCTGCACCGTGTGTGTCTTTTCTGCCTGGGGCGCGACCGCGACCCCAAGTCGTGCCCGACTGCCGGGACATGGCG
Organism: Calotriton arnoldi; assembly: GCA_963921515.1. Lineage (NCBI taxonomy): Eukaryota > Metazoa > Chordata > Amphibia > Caudata > Salamandridae > Calotriton > Calotriton arnoldi. Next base: position 572,511 of record CAWUFW010002481.1, read on the forward strand.
CCGAAGACTTTGCGGGAGCGGTCCCTAAAGTTGCTGGAAGCCCAGCAGTCAGAGTCATCACCATCGGTCTTCGGGATCCAAGTCTTGGCACTCAGGGTCAGGTAAGGCGAAGCACAAGAAGTCAAAGAAACGCCATTGTTCTCTGACTTGCCCTTGCATGACGCGGCTGAGGGTGCGGGTGGTGCCTCCCCCACGGCTCCGGGGGAGCCTATGCAGTCGCCGTCGGACTACCCGCCCTTCCCAGGTCCGTCGATGACTCCGGCCCAAATACAGGAATTCCTGTCGGCCATGGCTCACCTCTTTGGGCCGTTGGGTCCCACTGGTGCGCCTTCGGGCCCCGCGGTCCCGACTGGGGGTCCTCGCCTTTCCTCGCCTGCGGCTCTGACCCCGGCATCGCTGTTGGCTCTGGCCTCGGCACCGCAAGACCCCCCTGGATCCCGGTCGACGCCGGTTGACCTTATAACACCTCCACCGACGTCGACCCCACCGGCACCACTTCTGATGCCGCCCGCTCCTCGGGACGACGTCGACCCCGGTTTCAGCCCCGAAATGGACGCGGCTTCGAGCCGGCATCGATCGATGCCGTTCTTGACGTTGCTCGGGGATTTCTATCCCCATGTCCCTGCTCCTTATTTTAGGCCTGTTGAACAGCCTGAAGAGCTAGGGGAGGACTGGGAGGGGTCTGAGGACCCTCTCGCAGCTGCTTGCGAGTCTGAACAGGACTGGGCTGAGGAGTTGGGGGACGCCAGTGGTCTGGATACCTCACCAGACCTTGCCATGCTGTCTCCTCCTACCGTGGCTACGGAGGAGGGTGCTAATTATGCTGTGGTGTTGCGTAGGGCGGCCGAGGCCCTACACCTCGGGCTCCCTACTGTGGCCATCAGGACTAACCTCCTGACAGAGGTGCTTCAGCCATCAGCTACTTCTGCGGAGCCACTGCTTCCCTTCAATAAAGCCCTTTCTGACGTTCTTTTGGGCACTTGGTCCAGGCCCACCACAGGGGCTCCTGTGGATAGGAACTTGGCCCGACGCCATCGCCCGGCTCCGGGTTACCCCATTTTCCTCTCCCAACATCCCACCCCGAGAGCTTGGTTGTCCAAGCCTCTGCTTTCCCGACCGCCTTCCCTTCCGCACCACCGGATAGGGAATCCAAGAAACTGGATCAGTTCGGGGAGAAGATTTTTTCTTCCATCAGTTCTGCGCTGCAGTCCGTGAACACCGCATGCCTCTTGGGCCGTTATTCCCACTCTCTGTGGGATACGGTGGCGCAAGTGCTGCCCCAGTGTCCGGAGGAGGCCCGGACAGCTCTCTCCCAGGCTGTTGCAGAGGGGAGAGACGCAGCTAAGTTCATGATCGGTTGTGGCCTAGACACAGCCGACTCACTGGGCAGATCGATTGCAACGACGGTGGCGGTTCAACGCCATGCCTGGTTGAGGACAACTGGATTTTCGGGGGATGTCCAAAACAAACTTATGGACATGCCCTTTGATGGCCGTCGCCTCTTCGGCGACAAAGCGGACAGCGCGTTGGAGCGGTTTAAGGACTCACGGGCTACGGCCAAGTCCTTGGGACTCTCTGCAGTCCGCTCTCCTCTGCCTTCTGCTTTTTGCTCCTTTCGTGGCACCGGAAGGGGCACCCCGCAGCGTTTGCAACAGAGCCACAGGCCTGCGCAGCCATCCTAGCGTGGCCGGGGACACGGGTTCCACCGTGGCGGACCAAGGGGCCAGCAGGCGGGTCAGTCCACCTCCACCCCGGTCACCACTGCCTCCAAACCTTCCTAGTCCGAACTTTCAGGTCCATCAAACGCCAGTGGGTGGCAGGCTTCGCCATCACCTCCCCCACTGGCGCACCATCACTTCGGACAGGTGGGTTTTAGAGATAGTCCGGAGGGGCTACTCCCTCCCCTTCGAGACTACCCCTCCAGCCATGCCACCTCAGTACCACCGCATGTCGGGGGATCACTTTGTGCTTCTTCAGCAGGAAGTTGCGGCCCTCTTGGCCAAGGGGGCCATCGAGCGTGTTCCGACGCCAGAAGTAGGTTGTGGTTGCTATTCCCACTACTTTCTGGTACCCAAGAAGGACATGGGCCTGCGTCCTATCTTAGACCTCCGGAACATCAATCACTTCCTCCGCAAAGAGAAGTTCAAGATGCTCACTCTGGCTCAGATCTTGCCTGCTCTCGATCCACAAGACTGGATGGTAGCGCTAGACTTGCAGGATGCCTATTTCCACATCCCAGTCCTGCAAGCCCACCGGCGTTACCTGCGGTTCACGGTAGGCCACGAGCACTTTCAGTTCACCGTGCTCCCTTTTGGCCTTACCAGCGCCCCTCGGGTGTTCACCAAGGTGATGGCGGTGGTCGCAGCTCATCTGCGCAGATCAGGGGTTTCAGTCTTCCCCTATCTCGACGACTGGTTGTTGAAGGCGGGCTCGCCCCAGGCAGTCGTCTCCCACCTCCAGACTACGGCCGACCTCCTGCACTTGCTGGGGTTCTCCATCAACGTGCCGAAGTCGCACCTGATTCACTCTCAGAAGCTCTTCTTTATCGGAGCAGTTCTGGGCACAGCGCAGTTTCGGGTCTATCCTCCCGAACAGCGAGTCCGGGATATTCGGGCTCTGATTCCGATCTTTCAGCCCTTGTCCCGGGTTTTGGTCAGAGTGACTCTGAGGCTGCTGGGCCTCATGGCCTCCTGCATCCTGCTGATCGATCATGCCAGATGGCATATGCGGGCTCTGCAGTGGGACCTGAAGTTCCAGTGGGCGCAGCATCAGGGGAACCTGTCCGATCACATCCAGATCTCGGAGGGCACTGCACGACAGTTGCAGTGGTGGCTCACGAACCGGCATCGGGTCGACGGCAGATCCCTCTCCCTTCCCCAACCGGAGTTTACAGTGGTGACGGATACGTTCCTCCTGAGATGGAGCGACCACATGGGAGAGGCGGAGATCAAAGGCCTCTGGTGTCCAGCGGAGTCCAAGCTCCATATCAACCTTCTGGAGCTTCGGCGATACGGCTTGCACTGAAGGCATTCCTTCCCTCTGTCAAGGGGAGAGTAGTGCAGGTGTTCACAGACAACACCACCGCCATGTGGTACTGCAACAAGCAAGGCGGGGTGGGGTCATGGACCCTCTGTCAGGAGGCTCTGCGTCTCGACATGGCTGGAACATCAGGGCATGTCCCTGCTGGTTCAACACCTGGCAGGTTCTCTGAACGCCAGGGCGGACGAACTCAGCCGCCGGTGCATGCTGGATCACGAATGGCGTCTTCACTCGGAGATGGTGCAAGGTCTCTTTTAGCAGTGGGGAGAGCCTTGGTTAGATCTATTTGCCACCGAAGAGAACGCGCAATGTCATCAGTTCTGCGTGTTGGAATTTCCAAGGCGGCACTCGCTCAGCGACGCTTTTCATCGCGAGTGGAGTTGTGGTCTGTTGTACGCCTTTCCGCCTATACCACTTCTGCCCAGAGTGCTGAAGAAGATCAGGCGCGACCGGGCAAAAGTCATCCTTGTGGCCCCGGACTGGGCTCGCTGAGTATGGTATCCCGAGATACTCAGTATGAGCATCGATCCTCCGATCAGACTGCCTCTTCGGGAGGATCTTCTGTCGCAGCAGCAGGAGACGGTCCTCCACCCGAACCGGTCCAGCCTCCACCTCTTTGCGTGGAGATTGAGCGGCGGCAGTTGATTCCTTTCGACTTGCCTCCTGAGGTTTGTAATGTCATTCTGGCAGCCAGGCGTCCCTCCACTAAGTTGGTATACGCCTGCAGGTAGAACAAATTTGTGGCATGGTGCACAGCAAAGGCTGTGGATACCCTTTCTGCCCCTCTTTCAGAAGTCCTTTTGTTCCTTCTTTCTTTGGCCCAGCAGGGCTCTGCTCTGGGCACTATCAAGGGCTATTTTTCTGCTATTTCGGCCTTTCTCAGGCTCCCTGATCAGCCCTCTCTTTTCAAGTCCCCTGTTGTAGATAGATTTCTCAAAGGCATTACGCACCTTTTTCCTCCTATTCCTTTCGTGATGCCACAGTGGGACTTGAATCTGGTTCTTACATACTTGATGTGCACTCCCTTTGAGCCCCTTCACAACTGTCCTCTTCGTCTCTTGACCTTGAAGACTGCTTTCCTGGTGGCCATCACCTCCGCTAGGCGAGTGAGTGAGCTCCATGCTCTTTCTTGTAAGCCTCCTTTCCTATCAGTCCATCCAGACAAGGTTGTGCTCAGGCCCCGTCCTTCCTTTTTGCCAAAAGTTGTTACGGCCTTTCACATTGGGCAGACTATTACCTTGCCCATCTTCTTTCCACCTCCGCATCCTTCCAGAGAGGAAGAGAGGCTCCACCGTCTGGACCCAAAATGGGCGCTCTCATTTTATCTCAACCGCACGCAACAGTTCCTGGTGGATGACCAACTCTTTGTTGGCTACGTTGGCCCCAAGAAAGGTCGGGCGGTACACAAGAGGACTATCTCTCGCTGAGTCGTCTTGTGTATCAAAGCCTGTTACTCTTTGGCTAAAAAAGAACCTCCGGTGGGACTGCATGCTCATTCCACCAGAGCTACTGCAGCCACTACTGCATTGGGACGTGGTGTCCCCCTGCAAGACATCTATCAGGCAGCCACGTGGGCCTCGCTGCACAAGTTTACTAAGCATTATTGCCTGGACAGCCAAGTCCGGAGAGACGGCTTCTTTGGCCATTCTGTTCTCCGTGACTTTCTGGTGTGATCTTGGTTCGCAGACCCACCACCGGGGTTGGTATTGCTGGGGTATCTATTCTAAGGTAAGTAATCTATCACTATGTGTTTCTTTCAGATGAACAAGTTACTTACCTTCGGTAACGATATATCTGTAAGAAACATTAATAGTGTTAGATTCCTTACTGCCCTACCCATCCTCCCCGTTCTGCAAACTGATTTCTAGGGTTAAGGTCATCCCTTTCAGGGCCCTAGTTTCAATGCACCAGTGGTCAGTATCTTGCATGGCTCTGCGTTCCTGGCGTGGAAAGTCGTGTACAAAACTGACATCAGCGCGCGTGGGTGGCGTCTAAGTAGCGCCCGTGACGTTATTTCGGCGACCACAACGCCAACGACGGAAGCGGAGCCGCACGACGCCACCTACCGACGTGCAGGGGTACTGCTGATAACAACTTTCCGGATCCAGTCTGACGCCTGGGGATATTCTAAGGTAAGGAATCTATCACTACTAATGTTTCTTACAGATATATCATTACCAAAGATAAGTAACTTGTTCATTAACGCTTTTTAAAAATCAGTTTTTGTTGTAGTGCATATGGTATATGCACTAACAGTGGACTTTTCCATCTGCAGAATATACTGAATGACCAGCAGTGGCAGTGTTGCACAACAGATTTTCTCTGCATTGCCGAGACTCAAGAAAAAAAAACAAACAAGAAGTTTTGAAGTTTACTGTCTCATTTTACCAATTTATATGGTAAGTAAAACACACTCAAAATCATTTCATTTGGATTAAAAGACGTTCACATCATCTGAAGGTCCTCACTACCTTATAATGGGGTCCTTGCGTGAATATAATTTCTCTCGAGTTGGAAGTAATATGGATTACATTGTGGCGGTCATGATAGTTAATGAAAGAGTTTGACTGCCTCCAAGGCTACCAAAGCCTGCTTTAAATACCGGTGCTAGCAATATTCCATTTGAATAAATTACTGCCTTTCGAGGATAGAATGCATTATCTTACATTAGAGTGATAGTCTTACTTTCTCACGAAAGGAAGTGCATTTAACTTGTACCCCTGCACTCTGTATGTGGGGCTCGGATACTCAATATTGATTGTTGAGGATAATCTGTGTTTTTGTAACTCCATCCCACTTTCAAAAAGGCCCCAATGCTTTGAATGGTTCAGAGTGCTTTACTCTTCCACTTCCTACTTGCCTTGCAGTCATAATTACAGATAGTAACCGAGTGCATAATTGCTGATATCTCATCCTTCTGTGTGTCATCTTTACCAGGACAATTGGTCCATTGGTGCCCTGACATCATAAAGCTACAGCAGGATGTCATCTGACATCAGGGCCAATCAATTGCCTAGCAAGAAATAGGATACATTTATCCTGGTATTGAAATTGGTAGCATGGAAGACAGGAGGCCCCCCTTTAAACTAGGATGGTAAGATGAAAGATATGAGGGCGTTTTTTTTAAATGTATAAATTTGTATGAACGTGTGGTGGTTGAGCATAATGGTCTTGCCATCACTATTGCTTAACTGGTAGGAATTGGCTAAAATGAAGATGATAAAATGTGTTATTATTTATTATTTGTATTCTCACTATCTGTAGCATAGCCCTTCCCCTCTCAATTTATCAGCTGACTTTATTGCTACTGGTGTACAATAACCTGAAACAAATGCAGTGAGAAGGGTGCGCTGTCATTTGGCTGGCAATAAGAGCTTTTTAGCCATGTCCTGTTATAGGGGCTACAGTTGTTTAGAGAGTGGTAGCAAATGAGGCAAGGGATTTAGAGAAGTATGCTAGGTTGAAAACACAAATTGAGATTTGAATTTGTAATGAGCTGTGTATTTTCACAATATTACAGACCCCATAGTACTGATCTGTTAACGCTTTATAAAAATCAGTTTTTGTTGTATTGCATATGGTATCTGCACTAACAGTGGACTTTTCCATCTGCAGAATATACTGAATGATCAGCAGTGGCAGTGTTGCACAACAGATTTTCTCTGCATTGCCGAGACTAAAGAAAAAAAAAAAAAAAAAAAGAAGTCTTGAAGCTTACTGCATCATTTTACCAATTTATATGGTAAGTAAAACACACTCACAATCATTTCATTTGGATTAAAAGATGTTCACATCATCTGAAGGTCCTCACTACCTTATATTGGGGTCCTCCATGAGAATATAATTTCTCTCGAGTTGGAAGTAATTTGGATTACATTGTGGCAGTCATGACAGTTAATGAAAGAGCTTGACTGCCTCCAATGCTACCAAAGCCTGCTTTAGATACCGGTGCTAGCAATATTCCATCTGAATAAACTACTGCCTTTCGAGGCTAGAATGCATTATCTTACGTTAGAGCGAAAGTCTTACTTTCTCACAAAAGGAAGTGCAGTTAAGCTGTACCCCTGCACTCTGTATGTGGGACTCGAATACTCAAGATTGATTGTTGTTGAGGATAATCTGTGTTTTTGTAACTCCATCACACTTTCAAAAAGGCCGCAATGCTTTGAATGGTTCAGAGTGCTTTACTCTTCCACTTCCTACTTGCCTTGCAGGCATAATTACAGATAGTAACCGAGTGCATAATTGCTGATATCTCATCCTTCTGTGTGTCATCTTCACCAGGACAATTGGTCCATTGGTGCCCTGACATCATAAAGTGACAGCAGGATGTCATCTGACATGAGGGCCAATCAATTGCCTAGCAAGAAATAGGATACATTTATCCTGGTATTGAAATTGGTAGCATGGTAGACAGGAGGCCCCCCTGAAAACTAGGATGGTAAGATGAAAGACATGAGGGTTTTTTTTTTTTAAATGTATAAATTTGTATGGACGTGTGGTGGTTGAGCATCATAGTCTTGCCATCACTATTGCCTAACTGGTAGGAATTGGCTAAAATGAAGATGGTAAAATGTGTTATTATTTATAATTTGTATTCTCACTATCTGTAGCATAGCCCTTCCCCTCTCAATTTATCAGCTGACTTTATTTTTACTGGTGTACCATAACCTGAAACAAATGCAGTGAGAAGGGTGCACTGTCATTTGGCTGGCAATAAGATCTTTTTAGCTATGTCCTGTTATAGGGGCTACAGTTGTTTAGAGAGTGGTAGCAAATGAGGCATGGGATTTAGAGAAGTATGCTAGGTTGAAAACACAAATTGAGATTTGAATTTGTAATGAGTTGTGTATTTTCACAATATTACAGACCCCATAGTACTGATCTGTTAACGCTTTATAAAAATCAGCAACAGTGGACTTTTCCATCTGCAGAATATACTGAATGACTAGGAGTGGCAGTGTTGCACAACAGATTTTCTCTGCATTGCCGAGACTAAAGAAAAAAAAAAACAAGAAGTCTTGAAGCTTACTGCATCATTTTACCAATTTATATGGTAAGTAAAACATACTCACAATCATTTCATTTGGATTAAAAGATGTTCACATCATCTGAAGGTCCTCACTACCTTATATTGGGGTCCTCCACGAGAATATAATTTCTCTCGAGTTGGAAGTAATATGGATTACATTGTGGTAGTCATTACAGTTAATGAAAGAGCTTGACTGCCTCCAATGCTACCAAAGCCTGCTTTAGATACCGGTGCTAGCAATATTCCATCTGAATAAATTACTGCCTTTCGAGGCTAGAATGCATTATCTTACGTTAGAGCGATAGTCTTACTTTCTCACAAAAGGAAGTGCAGTTAACCTGTACCCCTGCACTCTGTATGTGGGACTCGAATACTCAAGATTGATTGTTGTTGAGGATAATCTGTGTTTTTGTAACTCCCTCAAACTTTCAAAAAGGCCCCAATGCTTTGAATCGTTCAGAGTGCTTTAATCTTCCACTTCCTACTTGCCTTGCAGGCATAATTACAGATAGTAACCGAGTGCATAATTGCTGATATCTCATCCTTCTGTGTGTCATCTTCACCAGGACAATTGGTCCATTGGTGCCCTGACATCATAAAGCTACAGCAGGATGTCATCTGACATGAGGGCCTGATCCAGCGCTTACAATAAAAATAATTTCTCCTACTATGCTTTTGGTCATCCAGGTGTAATTATTTCTCCAAAATACACACACACACTATATCCATATGACGGTGGGGCCCATAACACCGCATATACATTCACTTACTTTCCCTGGATTTTCCTCCGACATGAAACCTAGGAGAAAAACGATTCGCTGGAAGGAGACGGGATACCTCTTTTATAATGACACAACAATTCTCATTTTACTTTAAAGGTATTCCGCTCATTGGTCGATGGACCAACTAGTAGGAATCAGTTGATGGTGATTAAGACCAGCTCAATCACAATGAACTCTTTTACCAATTCAATATTAATCATTATGCTAAAGAAAATCACTGAGTCATTTGTTTAAAGAATAGTAAAGTTTATATATAGTTTTGAATGCAGGAAATTCGAGATTAATTTATTATTCAGATCATTGTTTTTATCATCATTATAAGAATAATTGTAAATTGCATGACACTTTTATTAGACCGAAAATGAGGTTATCATACTAAGAACTCTATAAATCAACCTATCTATCTCTCGGATAAATCCTAATAATTCTAATATAAATCTTGTCAAATGCTAGTTCTCCTAAAGCAGCATTTTATACTCAACTGGAAAAGGAAAATAACAGCAGCAGCATCAGCTCGTCAGCATCAGCTACCGCAAACTCTCCCATCTACAGCATCTAACTTCTTCAGCATCTCCCGCAGCATCCCGCAGCATTCTTACTCCCTCCCACCAAGAGTAGGTCTTCTTATACCCTAATTCTAGCTTACAGCATAAAATGTTTCTTCTTACATGGCGCGATTCATTCTCATTGGTCCAAAATTCAGGTCCCTATACATTTTAATCAAACTTCCTGGTCTTAACTAGTTCCGTGAGGAATGTCCATGCAAGCATCGTTTCCCACAGTTCATGCACTTGCTCATCCGTTTCGATCAGTCCAAATTGTTTCTTTTTCTGCAACAATTTATATAATAGAGTTCTTTCTATTGATTCAACCAGGCTTCTCACGCTTCTTGCTGATCATCTTGGCACACATCTGCTCATAAGGGTCACAGCAGCCTTGACCATACTTTCATCCTAGCCTCTCGGCCTCAGCACGTGATCATCCCTTTGCAACAGCCTCTCTCCTCTATCACATGGTCGCATCCGCTCCTGCGCACTCTAGTAACTCGCGGCCATTTTATATTGCTGCTCAGTAGGCCTAAGCGCACTATTTCTAAAGAAAACAAAATGTTATTAAAACAATGAAATATAAACCCTTTCGTTTCCCTCCCGTCTTTCTACGTACCCCAATTAGGTATTACCTAGCAGAAGCAACATATAAAGCTGTCCCTTACTTACCATCGCTTTATTTTGCAACCACACGTTTTATTTAAAAGCACAAATCATGCATTTATTATTAAATTAGTACGCAAATATTATGTTATGTTAAAGACGTAAACAATTATAAGTCAATTAATTTGCACACTGAATTGCGTGTTACCATTAACCCTTTACATACATTGTTGGTTATTTACTTGAACGAACATGTTTATTATTATTATACGAAAAATATTAGGAGGTTAAAATTTTTATATTTACCCTGCTCCATCAACTCCCCCTTTGGTGATTTTTAACATCACCACAAAAACCTAAGTTATACAATTTTCTCAGACAGCATATATCTTTTATCCATTTGCTTTTGTTAGTTTTTATACTTCTGTATCACTTTCAACTTGTCTCTTTGATTTCTTGTACATGTTCTCTTTTATTTCTTCTAACTCTATTTCACCTATTTCTCTCTCTTTCCTTGTTTATCATGTTTTCTTTTCTATCTTATTCTGCTTTCTTCTTCTCTTTATACATGTTACTGCAAGCTTCAATACTAATAGTATTATTATTACCATGGTTGCTATTATTATAACTTTCCCTATTATTAATCCACTCATTCTTGTTAACCAATTCGTTACAGACGAAAACCCTTTACCAAGTTTCCCCAAACACTTTCAACCTCCAGTGGTACTAGTTCTTTGTGCAAATTTGTAATATTTGTTATATACTTCTGTATATTTTCGCTTTTATCAGGAATGTAAGTGCAACAATGTTGGACTTTCAACATTCCACAGACTCCGCCCTCTTTTGCCAAAAGAATGTCAAGGGCAAGACGATTTTGCATCACCATAGCTCTCATGGCAACCATCTCGGTATTTACCATTAAGAACCCTCCAGCAGTATCTGTAGATAAACGATCTACTACTGTGGATAATTTCCGAATTCTGAATGCATTCAAAGATATTCCCACTGCTGGTATCAATGCACCAAAAATATCACCTACTATTTCTGAAAAACTTTCCCTTTTTCTACGTGTCAGCCTCTTGTAACTGTCTTACCTCATCCCATGTTTCAATTGAGTTAGTAAAAAGCAATGGACAAGAAATATGCTCTCTCTCGCGGCATTTATTCAAAGAAACCACATTCTTTGCACAGTACTGTGCCATTTCGTCAGCATATTTGTTGCCAACAGTAATGTAGTCTTCCCCATTTTTATGTGCATTGCACTTCACTACAGCGATCTCTTTAGGCAGCTGTATCGCCTCAAGCAACTTTTTCACAAAATCTCCATTTCTTATGGGTGTCCCTGCAGACGTCAAGAAACCCTTTGTGACCAAATCTGACCAAAATCATGCACAACTCCAAAGCCGTACTGGCTGTCAGTCATAATCGTCACCCGTACATTTCTTCCCAACTTACATGCTTGAATCAGAGCTACTAATTCTGCAACTTGGGCAGACCGTACACCTTTCAGACAAGATGCTTCCAATACAGTTGCTACTGTGCAAACTGCATATGCTGCACTTAGAACTCCATCACTCGTTCTTAAACATGAGCCATCCACAAACAGAATATAATCTGATTCTTTCAAAGGCTCATCTCGTATATCAGCTCTTGGTTTAGTACAGTATTTGAGCACATTCAGACAATCGTGATCTACTTCATCCATTTCAATCACATTTTCTTCATCTGGCAATGATGTTGAAGGATTCACATTCATACATCTGTCAATGGTCACATTATCTGCACTCAATATTACCTTTTCATACCTAGTCAGCCGACTATGTGTCATGTATTGTGTTTTTGTTCTTGTCAAAAGAATTTCCACAGAATGGGGAACATACACTCTCAATGGATACCCCATCACTATGCCTTCACTCTGTTCCAGACTCACACAAGTAGCAGCAACTGCTTTCAAACATCCAGGCAACGCTTTTGCTACAGGGTCTAAAACAGCTGAAAAATATGCAATTGGTCTTTTCATAGTTCCATGTCTCTGCACCAAAACTGAAAATGCACATCCATCTCTTTCACTGCAAAACAGTTCAAAATCTTTCTCATAGTCAGGCATTCCCAATGCTGGAGCCTCACACAATTTCTTTTTCAGCTCTCTGAATGCTTTCATTTCTTCATCATTCATTTCAAAAGGATCTGTAACATCCTTCTTTGTCAGTTTCTGCAATGGTTTAGCAATTAGTGAAAAACCGCTTATCCATTGTCGACAATATCCAACCATTCCCAAAAACATTCTTACCTCTCTTTGTGTCATTGGAGCTCTCATTCCTTGAATCATTTTTATTCTCTCTGTCGTTACCTTTCGTACTCCTTTTCAATTTTATGCCCTAAATACTGAACTTCTTGTTTACAAAACTGCAACTTTGAAGGGGACACTTTATGTCCTCTTTTTGCTAAATGATTCAGCAAAGCAATCGTGTCATTGACACAGGCTTCTTTTGTTTTTGATGCCACCAGTAGGTCATCAATATACTGAACCATTACTGACTTTTCTGGCATTCTTAAATCTTCCAATGATTTCTTTAGGATCTGATTAAAGATTGAGGGACTTTCTGTATACCCTTGAGGAATTCGGCACCATGCCAAAATACGCTCTCCAAACCTAAACGCAAATATTGGCTGGCTATCTGGATGCAATGGAATAGAGAAAATGCATGACATAAATCAATCACAGTGTACCACTCTGCTTACGTGGAATCTGGTATAGAATCACGGCAGGGTTCGGTACTATTGGGCAACAAGGCACAACAATTTTGTTTACCTTTCTTAAATCCTGTACGATTCTATATGTTCCATTTGGCTTTTTCAGTCCCATTATTGGCGAATTACATGGACTGCTCATGATTTCTTTTAGAATCCCTTGTTCAATCATTTTATTTATTACTGGCGTTATTCCTTCAATTATTTCTGGGGTCAATTTATACTGGGGCGTATTTGGGTAACTCGTTCCTTCTTTTACTGAAATTTTTACGGGATCTACTCCTTTCATTAATCCTACATCTTCTCCTGTCAAGTCCCACACTTCTTCTTTTACTGTCCCTTTCAACTCAATTGGGATTTTCTCTGCATCAAATACAGGAAACAAACGATTTATTTCTGGTTCTAAATTTACCATTGTCATTTTGTACAGTACATCCTCATCTGGAGTCTGAAATGCAATTCCGTCTGGAGTACAATAAATTGTGCAATTCATCTTACACAATAAATCGCGTCCTAAAAGGTTAACGGGACTACAATCACACACCACAAATCGGTGCATTTCACTAAATGGACCAATTCTTACCTTTACTAATCTAGTAAGAGGCTTTTCAATTTGCTGATTGGAAACTCCAACCACTTGTATATGTTCACCTGAGAGAGGAAGATTTGGAATTTCCACTGACCTAACAGTAGAACGTGTAGCTCCAGTGTCAACAAGGAATGTTATATTTGCACCATTCACTTCTCCATCCACAAATGGACCTGACTGGTCTACCTCTAGAGTTGCGCCAAGCACACACTCTTCCTCTCTCTTCAGACACCGTCATGAGCTTTCACACGACTCATCTTCACTCTGTCGTAACCAATATTGTGAGATTTCAGCTGCACGTGACAACTGTTTTACCTGTTCTCCTCCGTAGAATCCTGTTTCTGCACTGTATTTCTGTTGATTAGCACTCTTGGGAAGTGGTGGTTGCGGCACCTGACCTTGTTGAGTAACTACCTCACTCTGCACCTGTGAATTTAATGTTTGATTTTCTACATTAGGTTTAGGAGGAAATTTACACTCGTTTCTCCAATGCCCTAGCTTTCGCAGTTGTGGCATGGCCACTTTTTCTTCGCCTCATCTATGCTCATTTGTCCTTTTCCTTTACCTATATTAGGTCGGGATTTAAACTGTCCTGTTTCACTGCTAGTATTATTCAATTGAGCTTCTTGCTTCTCTGCAACTTTCACCTGTGCCCACATGGCTTTTTCTTTCAATTTACGCTGTTTACTCTCAATTTCATCACTGCAATACTTAGCATATCTCAAAACCTCATCCACTGTGCTATTCTGCCACCCTATCAAATGCTGCTTAATCCTTTCACTTATCTCCGGTGTTAATCCATACACAAACCTATATACAAAGTGACTCATGTCCTTCACACTTAGCGTCTCATAACCACTATACTGTTTGAAAACCAACAACAATCTCTCATAGTACGCATGCACCGATTCTTTACTTTCCTGTGTTGTTCTGTCTATTTTCACCCAATCTGTTTCTTTTGGTGGGATTTTATTCTTCAAAAAGGTAACTACCTGATCATATTTCCGCATCACTTCTGGACCTGGCGCTCCTGTTTTAGCATCCCTTGGATATTCCACAGTTGGCCAATCAATTGTAATCTTACATTCCGTCCATAAATCAGCAGGCACTACTATGTCAAACAATCCATCTAGATCTATCCACAGCACTTTTGACACCTTAACAAATCTCTCCACTTGTCTGTACCATTCTACTGGTTTCTCTCTCAATTTTGGGAAGTCATTTGTAAATGACAGTATATCCTGTCTGGTCCACAGAACATGCACATAACTACCACCTGGTGTTTCTCTCATTGGATACTCTCTGGTAACTGGTTCCTTATCTGTCATTGCAAAAGCCAAAGATGCTTTATCTGTTGTTTTCTCATTCCTCTTTGTCCATCTGTTTCTCCATCTACCCACATCACCCCACTTTCTCAATAAAACAATCAGTTCTTTTATCTGGGTCAGTCTTCCTGATGTGTTCAAATTTTCTATGTCTTTCTCACAAAAATCTACTCTGTACGGTTTCTGCAACGTCCTCACTTTCACAAATTCCACTCCTAGTTCACCTGCAATCTCTTCCAATTTGTCATGTAAATTTCTAGCTCTCCATGTAAGACTCTTACACAAAAACATAATCTCATCATCCTGATAATTCTTTAGTTTTTCCGTTCCAATTGTTCCCATAATCAACTCTTCCATGTCTATTTTTAACCTAATTACATCTAATGGTTTTTCTTCTGGTTCTTTTGCTTTTAGTGCTTTCATCCATTCATTTAACTCTTCTGGAGTCGGACCTACAGGTGTACTATTTAACTCAATCCAATCACTGGTTCTTTCTGGTGTTCCTGATGCGGACTCTGTCACCATAGGCATTCTTCTAACCTCACTCTCATTTATCGTCAAATTTGTAGGTGGACTTGGTCTATACGTACTATCCGAATTGTGTGCACCTTCATTATTCAGTTCCATCCCTTCTCTTTTTCTTTGCAACTGTGAATTCATGGGAATCACCAAAGAATGTTCATTTATTTTCTGTTTTTCAAAAATTGGCATTACTGGACCTATCGTTACTGGTACAGTTACAGCTTCCATATTCTTTGTCAATTCTCTTATTTTCTCAGTCAATTCTTTTGTCGTTTTTGCTAGTTCAGTTGCATTGTCACTTTCTGTCTCATCATTTTGTGAACATTTAAATGTTTCTTGTGACCTATTTATTTCATTTCTTCGTTCGGGTTTTTTATTCCTCCCAGTTTCCATTTGCGGTGCATTAGGTGTCACCACTACAGAAGTCTGTTGGTATGGAGGTGGGTTTCTGTTTAAAATATCTTCCAGCAATTCGTCATCCATTTCACTACCACCATACACATACTTTTCTACCACTACATGTTTCTTTTTCTCAGTACACTTTCTCTTTGCTTCTTCCTCAACCGCAAAAGCTGGAAACAAACCTCCTGCCATGTTAGCGTATCTCCAACGCTTTACTCTGTCCTCATGATTTATTCCCCACAACCTTCCTGGTATAAACTCATGATTCTTCAATCCTCTGGATCTCTCTCGCTCATACATCTCATCTTCCCATTCCGCTAAAGCTTCAAACTGTGTTGGTCTAGGTCTAGGTTCTAACATTACCATCTTTTCTCGCAAGTTCCGTAATACAGCTACATTAAATGAACCATTTTCAGGAAAAGCCAATGCTCCGTCGTTCTTGGTGTATTTTGTCCAATTTTCTAACCAAATGCATGTATGATATCCATATTTCAGCATCATGTGTGAAGCTGGTGATTTCGGCGGAGGAATAATTTGTCCCTCTCTAGTCACTACCTTTTTATCCTTCTTAAAGAAGTTCTTAACTTTCGACATCCAAGACGTTTTCTCTTTCCATACTCATAGTACGACATGATTCACAACCTTTTTCTCCTTAAAACAATCCGCAATTCAATACTGTTCCCTATGCGTTATTTCAACCAATGCTAGCGCGACTCACACCAACGCTCCAATCACAACGATTTCTGTCTACGGCGCACTGTCCAATCCCAGCGCGGCTTTTGTCTACGTCACTTCGCTCCTGTTCTCATGTGACTAGCGCACTGTCCAATCCCAGCGCGGCTTTTGTCTACGTCACTTCTGCTCTTGACCCCTCCTTTACAAAATTTATCGGCAATTTCTTTTCCAACAATTCTTGTTAGTTACATTTTATCCACATTTCCATTGTCTGATTCTCTAAACCGAAAAGATAGCTTTGATCATTCACACAAGAATTCTGTATTTTCCAGTAGGCAGCGCTTACCTCTACCCTACCACAGAACTTTCAGTTTCGTCGATAAAGTAGCACTTCCCTCTACTTTACCCTTCTTTCAAGCAAACGGTAAACCCGTTTCTCTGGGGATAAAACACATGTGGAGACTATACTGCTCCTGAGAATTAAGGCCAGAGTTTCACAAGAAAACCGATCACTATTTCACTTACACACCTTTTATACGCAAAATATCCCAAAATAACACAACCTGTGTTATTACCAAATTGAACTCAGACAGTGTAAAATTCCATGCGACTTCTCTTGCCACACGTGTTCCACTTCCTACTTCTCGGAAGCGTGAAAACTTACATATAACATAACGCGACTCAACAAAAAGTGTTAGACATAAACTTATCAATAATCTATAATCAAAAATCAATAATCACCAAACTAATCTATAGTAACCATAACTCTGCTACCAAGAAATCTGATCCAGCGCTTACAATAAAAATAATTTCTCCTACTATGCTTTTGGTCATCCAGGTGTAATTATTTCTCCAAAATACACACACACACTATATCCATATGACGGTGGGGCCCATAACACCGCATATACATTCACTTACTTTCCCTGGATTTTCCTCCGACATGAAACCTAGGAGAAAACGATTCGCTGGAAGGAGACGGGATACCTCTTTTATAATGACACAACAATTCTCATTTTACTTTAAAGGTATTCCGCTCATTGGTCGATGGACCAACTAGTAGGAATCAGTTGATGGTGATTAAGACCAGCTCAATCACAATGAACTCTTTTACCAATTCAATATTAATCATTATGCTAAAGAAAATCACTGAGTCATTTGTTTAAAGAATAGTAAAGTTTATATATAGTTTTGAATGCAGGAAATTCGAGATTAATTTATTATTCAGATCATTGTTTTTATCATCATTATAAGAATAATTGTAAATTGCATGACACTTTTATTAGACCGAAAATGAGGTTATCATACTAAGAACTCTATAAATCAACCTATCTATCTCTCGGATAAATCCTAATAATTCTAATATAAATCTTGTCAAATGCTAGTTCTCCTAAAGCTATATATAACAAACAAGGGAACCCAAATAGAATAGGTCAGGGACCTTGGGAGCTAGATTAGTATAAGGACAGTGAGTCCCTGAGTAAAGAAAAATACATTAAGCAATAAATATAGTCTCAATCAGTACTATATCTTGATGCATGTCCAGCCGGACAGAGGCAAGTTTAATATACACAATAGTTTGAATAAAATTGAGGAAATGTGAGAAAATAACAGTGGGATACAAGCCTGTATCCAAAATCTCACAGATCAAAACACACAAACAACATAGAAAAGCTCAGGCAATTTACATGTGTTTCACTGAATATACATGGATAATGAAACAATAATCATAAAAGGTCACCTTTACACATGTTATAAATTAACATTCAGTGTATAAGGTTGACAACTGTAATCGACGACGTTTGATCCTTTACAGTGAGATATAGGATCATCTTCAGGACTATGAATTAAAGTGCCTGAGAGCATATGCCTGCAGTTGCACTTAAGGGTGGGAAGCTGGCATGTCCGGACTAGGGAGGAGGGGGGACAAAATGGACCCGGGTTAGAGCTACGTGCTCCACAATGGGATGGCAAAGCGGACAAGTCCTACGCAGCAAGGAATCAGTAAATGGGATTATGAGCCTAATTTGAGAGTCAGGTAGACTCTGTGCCAATTGGGGGTCCATTTTGTCCCCCCTCCTCCCTAGTCCGGACATGCCAGCTTCCCACCCTTAAGTGCAACTGCAGGCATATGCTCTCAGGCACTTTAATTCATAGTCCTGAAGATGATCCTATATCTCACTGTAAAGGATCGAAACGTCAGTCGATTACAGTTGTCAACCTTATACACTGAATGTTAATTTATAACATGTGTAAAGGTGACCTTTTATGATTATTGTTTCATTATCCATGTATATTCAGTGAAACACATGTAAATTGCCTGAGCTTTTCTATGTTGTTTGTGTGTTTTGATCTGTGAGATTTTGGATACAGGCTTGTATCCCACTGTTATTTTTCTCACATTTCCTCAATTTTTATTCAAACTATTGTGTATATTAAACTTGCCTCTGTCCGGCTGGACATGCATCAAGATATAGTACTGATTGAGACTATATTTATTGCTTAATGTATTTTTCTTTACTCAGGGACCACTGTCCTTTATACAGTTCTCCTAAAGCGGCATTTTATACTCAACTGGAAAAGGAAAATAACAGCAGCAGCATCAGCTCGTCAGCATCAGCAACCGCAAACTCTCCCATCTACAGCATCTAACTTCTTCAGCATCTCCCGCAGCATCCCGCAGCATTCTTACTCCCTCCCACCAAGAGTAGGTCTTCTTATACCCTAATTCTAGCTTACAGCATAAAATGTTTCTTCTTACATGGCGCGATTCATTCTCATTGGTCCAAAATTCAGGTCCCTATACATTTTAATCAAACTTCCTGGTCTTAACTAGTTCCGTGAGGAATGTCCATGCAAGCATCGTTTCCCACAGTTCATGCACTTGCTCATCCGTTTCGATCAGTCCAAATTGTTTCTTTTTCTGCAACAATTTATATAATAGAGTTCTTTCTATTGATTCAACCAGGCTTCTCACGCTTCTTGCTGATCATCTTGGCACACATCTGCTCATAAGGGTCACAGCAGCCTTGACCATACTTTCATCCTAGCCTCTCGGCCTCAGCACGTGATCATCCCTTTGCAACAGCCTCTCTCCTCTATCGCATGGTCGCATCCGCTCCTGCGCACTCTAGTAACTCGCGGCCATTTTATATTGCTGCTCGGTAGGCCTAAGCGCACTATTTCTAAAGAAAACAAAATGTTATTAAAACAATGAAATATAAACCCTTTCGTTTCCCTCCCGTCTTTCTACGTACCTCAATTAGGTATTACCTAGCAGAAGCAACATATAAAGCTGTCCCTTACTTACCATCGCTTTATTTTGCAACCACACGTTTTATTTAAAAGCACAAATCATGCATTTATTATTAAATTAGTACGCAAATATTATGTTATGTTAAAGACGTAAACAATTATAAGTCAATTAATTTGCACACTGAATTGCGTGTTACCATTAACCCTTTACATACATTGTTGGTTATTTACTTGAACGAACATGTTTATTATTATTATACGAAAATATTAGGAGGTTAACATTTTTATATTTACCCTGCTCCATCAGGCCAATCAATTGCCTAGCAAGAAATAGGATACATTTATCCTGGTATTGAAATTGGTAGCATGGTAGACAGAAGGCCCCCTGAAAACTAGGATGGGAAGATGAAAGACCTGAGGGTTTTTTTTTTTAAACGTATAAATTTGTATGAACGTGTGGTGGTTGAGCATCATAGTCTTGCCATCACTATTGCCTAACTGGTAGAAATTGGCTAAAATGAAGATGGTAAAATGTGTTATTATTTATAATTTGTATTCTCACTATCTGTAGCATAGCCCTTCCCCTCTCAATTTATCAGCTGACTTTATTTTTACTGGTGTACCATAACCTGAATCAAATGCAGTGAGAAGGGTGCGCTGTCATTTGGCTGGCAATAAGATCTTTTTAGCTATGTCCTGTTATAGGGGCTACAGTTGTTTAGAGAGTGGTAGCAAATGAGGCATGGGATTTAGAGAAGTATGCTAGGTTGAAAACACAAATTGAGATTTGAATTTGTAATGAGTTGTGTATTTTCACAATATTACAGACCCCATAGTACTGATCTGTTAACGCTTTATAAAAATCAGCAACAGTGGACTTTTCCATCTGCAGAATATACTGAATGACCAGCAGTGGCATTGTTGCACAACAGATTTTCTCTGCATTGCCGAGACTAAAGAAAAAAAAAAAACAAGAAGTCTTGAAGCTTACTGCATCATTTTACCAATTTATATGGTAAGTAAAACACACTCACAATCATTTCATTTGGATTAAAAGATGTTCACATCATCTGAAGGTCCTCACTACCTTATATTGGGGTCCTCCACGAGAATATAATTTCTCTCGAGTTGGAAGTAATATGGATTACATTGTGGTAGTCATTACAGTTAATGAAAGAGCTTGACTGCCTCCAATGCTACCAAAGCCTGCTTTAGATACCGGTGCTAGCAATATTCCATCTGAATAAATTACTGCCTTTCGAGGCTAGAATGCATTATCTTACGTTAGAGCGATAGTCTTACTTTCTCACAAAAGGAAGTGCAGTTAACCTGTACCCCTGCACTCTGTATGTGGTACTCGAATACTCAAGATTGATTGTTGTTGAGGATAATCTGTGTTTTTGTAACTCCATCACACTTTCAAAAAGGCCCCAATGCTTTGAATCGTTCAGAGTGCTTTAATCTTCCACTTCCTACTTGCCTTGCAGGCATAATTACAGATAGTAACCGAGTGCATAATTGCTGATATCTCATCCTTCTGTGTGTCATCTTCACCAGGACAATTGGTCCATTGGTGCCCTGACATCATAAAGCTACAGCAGGATGTCATCTGACATGAGGGCCAATCAATTGCCTAGCAAGAAATAGGATACATTTATCCTGGTATTGAAATTGGTAGCATGGTAGACAGGAGGCCCCCCTGAAAACTTGGATGGTAAGATGAAAGACATGAGGGGTTTTTTTTTTAAACGTATAAATTTGTATGAATGTGTGGTGGTTGAGCATCATAGTCTTGCCATCACTATTGCCTAACTGGTAGAAATTGGCTAAAATGAAGATGGTAAAATGTGTTATTTATAATTTGTATTCTCACTATCTGTAGCATAGCCCTTCCCCTCTCAATTTATCAGCTGACTTTATATTTACTGGTTTACCATAACCTGAAACAAATGCAGTGAGAAGGGTGCGCTGTCATTTGGCTGGCAATAAGATCTTTTTAGCTATGTCCTGTTATAGGGGCTACAGTTGTTTAGAGAGTGGTAGCAAATGAGGCATGGGATTTAGAGAAGTATGCTAGGTTGAAAACACAAATTGAGATTTGAATTTGTAATGAGTTGTGTATTTTCACAATATTACAGACCCTATAGTACTGATCTTTTAACGCTTTATAAAAATCAGTTTTTGTTGTATTGCATATGGTATATGCACGAAGAGTAGACTTTTCCATCTGCAGAATATACTGACTGGCCAGCAGTGGCAGTGTTGCACAACAGATTTTCTCTGCATTGCCGAGACTAAAGGAAAAAAAAAAAAACAAGAAGTCTTGAAGCTTACTGCATCATTTTACCAATTTATATGGTAAGTAAAACACACTCACAATCATTTCATTTGGATTAAAAGATGTTCACATCATCTGAAGGTCCTCACTACCTTATAATGAGGTCCTTCGCGTGAATATAATTTCTCTCGAGGTGGAAGTAATATGGATTACATTGTGGTGGTCATGATAGTTAATGAAAGAGCTTGACTGCCTCCAAGGCTACCAAAGCCTGATTTAGATACCGGTGCTAGCAATATTCCATCTGAATAAATTACTGCCTTTCGAGGCTAGACTGCATTATCTTACGTTAGAGCGATAGTCTTACTTTCTCACGAAAGGAAGAGCATTTAACCTTTATCCCTGCACTCTGTATGTGGGACTCGGATACTCAAGATTGATTGTTGTTGAGGATAATCTGTATTTTTGTAACTCCATCCCACTTTCAAAAAGGCCCCAATGCTTTGAATGGTTCAGAGTGCTTTACTCTTCCACTTCCTACTTGCCTTGCAGTCAGAATTACAGATAGTAACCGAGTGCATAATTGCTGATATGTCATCCTTCTGTGTGTCATCTTCACCGGGACAATTGGTCCATTGGTGCCCTGACATCATAAAGCTACAGCAGGATGTCATCTGACATGAGGGCCAATCAGTTGCCTAGCAAGAAATAGGATACATTTATCCTGGTATTGAAATTGGTAGCATGGTAGACAGGAGGCTCCCCTGAAAACTAGGATGGTAAGATGAAAGACATGAGGGCGTTTTTTTATATGTATAAATTTGTATGAACGTGTGGTGGTTGAGCATCATAGTCTTGCCATCACTATTGCCTAACTGGCAGGAATTGGCTAAAATGAAGATGGTAAAATGTGTTATTATTTATAATTTGTATTCTCACTAGCTATAGCATAGCCCTTGCCCTCTCAATTTATCATCTGACTTTATTGCTACTGGTGTACCATAACCTGAAACAAATGCAGTGAGAAGGGTGCGCTGTCATTTGGCTGGCAATAAGATCTTTTTAGCTATGTCCTGTTATAGGGGCTACAGTTGTTTAGAGTGTGGTAGCAAATGAGGCATGGGATTTAGAGAAGTATGCTAGGTTGAAAACACAAATTGAGATTTGAATTTGTAATGAGTTGTGCATTTTCACAATATTACAGACCCCATAGTACTGGTCTATCTGAAAGAAACACATAGTGATAGATTCCTTACCTTAGAATATCCCCTGGCGTCAGACTGGATCCGGAAAGTTTTCATCAGCAGTACCCCTGCGTCCGTCGTTGGCGTCGTGGTTGCTGAGATGACGTCGCGGGCGCTACTTAGACGCCGCCCGCGCGCGCTGACGTCAGTACTTTCTTTTTCCGTGCCAGCAAGCGCAGATCCGGGAAGAGCAGGAACCCCCAGTCAATTTTTGACTGACTTTTTGAGGCTTTTTGTCTCTGTTTTTCATTGAGTCTTCGACTCCTGGTGCAGATAGGATGCCCGGTTTTAAGTCCTGCGGGGACTGTCACCGTATGATGTCGGTGACAGACCTGCACCGTGTGTGTCTTTTCTGCCTGGGGCACGACCGCGACCCCAAGTCGTGCCCCGACTGCCGGGCCATGGCGCCGAAGACTTTGCGGGAGCAGTCCCTAAAGTTGCTGGAAGCCCAGCAGTCAGAGTCATCACCATCGGTCTTCGGGATCCAAGTCTTGGCACTCGGGGTCAGGTAAGGCGAAGCACAAGAAGTCGAAGAAACGCCATTGTTCTCCAACTTGCCCTTGAGCGACACGGCTGAGGGTGCGGGTGGTGCCTCCCCCACAGCTCCGGGGGAGCCTATGCAGTCGCCGCCGGACTACCCGCCCTTCCCAGGTCCGTCGACGACTCCGGCCCAAATACAGGAATTCCTGTCGGCCATGGCTCACCTCTTTGGGCCGTTGGGTCCCACTGGTGCGCCTTCGGGCCCCGCGGTCCCGACTGGGGGTCCTCGCCTTTCCTCGCTGGCGGCTCTGGCCCCGGCATCGCTGTTGGCTCTGGCCTCGGCACCGCAGGACCCCCCTGGATCCCGGTCGATGCCGGTTGACCTTATAACATCTCCACCGACGTCGACCCCACCGGCACCACTTCTGACGCCGCCAACTCCTCGGGACGACGTCGACCCCGGTTTCAGCCCCGAAATGGACGCGGCGTCGAGCCGGCATCGATCGATGCCGTTCTTGACGTTGCTCGGGGATTTCTATCCCCATGTGCCTGCTCCTTATTTTAGGCCTGTTGAACAGCCTGAGGAGCTAGGGGAGGACTGGGAGGGGTCTGAGGACCCTCTCGCAGCTGCTTGCGAGTCTGAACAGGACTGGGCTGAGGAGTTGGGGGACGCCAGTGGTCTGGATACCTCACCAGACCTTGCCATGCTGTCTCCTCCTACCGTGGCTACGGAGGAGGGTGCTAATTATGCTGTGGTGTTGCGTAGGGCGGCCGAGGCCCTACACCTCGTGCTCCCTACTGTGGCCATCAGGACTAACCTCCTGACAGAGGTGCTTCAGCCATCAGCTACTTCTGCGGAGCCACTGCTTCCCTTCAATAAAGCCCTTTCTGACGTTCTTTTGGGCACTTGGTCCAGGCCCACCACAGGGGCTCCTGTGGATAGGAACTTGGCCCGACGCCATCGCCCGGCTCCTGGTGACCCCATTTTCCTCTCCCAACATCCCACCCCCGAGAGCTTGGTTGTCCAAGCCTCTGCTTCCCCGACCGCCTTCCCTTCCGCACCACCGGATAGGGAATCCAAGAAACTGGATCAGTTCGGGGAGAAGATTTTTTCTTCCATCAGTTCTGCGCTGCAGTCCGTGAACACCGCATGCCTCTTGGGCCATTATTCCCACTCCCTGTGGGATACGGTGGCGCAAGTGCTGCACCAGTGTCCGGAAGAGGCCCGGACAGCTCTCTCCCAGGCTGTTGCAGAGGGGAGAGACGCAGCTAAGTTCATGATCGGTTGTGGCCTAGACACAGCCGACTCACTGGGCAGATCGATTGCAACGACGGTGGCGGTTCGACGCCATGCCTGGTTGAGGACAACTGGATTTTTGGGGGATGTCCAAAACAAACTTATGGACATGCCCTTTGATGGCCGTCGCCTCTTCGGCGACAAAGCGGACAGCGCGTTGGAGCGGTTTAAGGACTCACGGACTACGGCCAAGTCCTTGGGACTCTCTGCAGTCCGCCCTCCTCTGCCTTCTGCTTTTCGCTCCTTTCGTGGCACCGGAAGGGGCACCCCGCAGCGTTCGCAACAGAGCCACAGGCCTGCGCAGCCATCCCAGCATGGCCGCGGACACGGGTTCCACCGTGGCGGACCAAGGGGCCAGCAGGCGGGTCAGTCCACCTCCACCCCGGTCACCACTGCCTCCAAACCTTCCTAGTCCGAACTTTCAGGCCCATCAAACGCCAGTGGGTGGCAGGCTTCGCCATCACCTCCCCCACTGGCGCACCATCACTTCGGACAGGTGGGTTTTAGAGATAGTCCGGAGGGGCTACTCCCTCCCCCTCGAGACTACCCCTCCAGCCATGCCACCTCAGTACCACCGCATGTCGGGGGATCACTTTGTGCTTCTTCAGCAGGAAGTTGCGGCCCTCTTGCCAAGGGGGCCATCGAGCGTGTTCCGACGCCAGAAGTAGGTGTGGTTGCTATTCCCACTACTTTCTGGTACCCAAGAAGGACAAGGGCCTGCGTCCTATCTTAGACCTCCGGAACATCAATCGCTTCCTCCGCAAAGGGAAGTTCAAGATGCTCACTCTGGCTCAGATCTTGCCTGCTCTCGATCCACAAGACTGGATGGTAGCGCTAGACTTGCAGGATGCCTATTTCCACATCCCAGTCCTGCAAGCCCACCGGCGTTACCTGCAGTTCACGGTAGGCCACGAGCACTTTCAGTTCACCGTGCTCCCTTTTGGCCTTACCAGCGCCCCTCGGGTGTTCACCAAGGTGATGGCGGTGGTCACAGCTCATCTGCGCAGATCAGGGGTTTCAGTCTTCCCCCATCTCGACGACTGGTTGTTGAAGGCGGGCTCGCCCCAGGCAGTCGTCTCCCACCTCCAGACTATGGCCGACCTCCTGCACTTGCTGGGGTTCTCCATCAACGTGCCGAAGTCGCACCTGATTCACTCTCAGAAGCTCTTCTTTATCGGAGCAGTTCTGGGCACAGCGCAGTTTCGGGTCTATCCTCCCGAACAGCGAGTCCGGGATATTCGGGCTCTGATTCCGATCTTTCAGCCCTTGTCCCGGGTTTCGGTCAGAGTGACTGTGAGGCTGCTGGGCCTCATGACCTCCTGCATCCTGCTGATCGATCATGCCAGATGGCATATGCGGGCTCTGCAGTGGGACCTGAAGTTCCAGTGGGCGCAGCATCAGGGGAACCTGTCCGATCACATCCAGATCTCGGAGGGCACTGCACGACAGTTACAGTGGTGGCTCACGAACCGGCATTGGGTCGACGGCAGATCCCTCTCCCTTCCCCCACCGGAGTTTACAGTGGTGACGGATGCGTTCCTCCTGAGATGGAGCGGCCACATGGGAGAGGCGGAGATTAAAGGCCTCTGGGTTCCGGCGGAGTCCAAGCTCCATATCAACCTTCTGGAGCTTCGGGCGATACAGCTTGCACTGAAGGCATTCCTTCCCTCTGTCAAGGGGAGAGTAGTGCAGGTGTTCACAGACAACACCACCGCCATGTGGTACTGCAACAAGCAAGGCGGGGTGGGGTCATGGACCCTCTGTCAGGAGGCTCTGCGTCTCGACATGGCTGGAACATCAGGGCATGTCCCTGCTGGTTCAACACCTGGCAGGTTCTCTGAACGCCAGGGCGGACGAACTCAGCCGCCGGTGCATGCTGGATCACGAATGGCGTCTTCACTCGGAGGTGGTGCAAGGTCTCTTTTAGCAGTGGGGAGAGCCTTGGTTAGATCTATTTGCCACCGAAGAGAACGCGCAAGGTCATCAGTTCTGCGTGTTGGAATTTCCAAGGCGGCACTCGCTCAGCGATGCTTTTCGTCGCGAGTGGAGTTGCGGTCTGTTGTACGCCTTTCCGCCTATACCACTTCTGCCCAGAGTGCTGAAGAAGATCAGGCGCAACCGGGCACAAGTCATCCTTGTGGCCCCGGACTGGGCTCGAAGAGTATGGTATCCCGAGCTACTCAGTATGAGCATCGATCCTCCGATCAGACTGCCTCTTCGGGAGGATCTTCTGTCGCAGCAGCAGGAGACGGTCCTCCACCCGAACCGGTCCAGCCTCCACCTCTTTGCGTGGAGATTGAGCGGCAGCAGTTGATTCCTTTCGACTTGCCTCCTGAGGTTTGTAATGTCATTCTGGCAGCCAGGCGTCCCTCCACTAAGTTGGTATACGCCTGCAGGTGGAACAAATGTGTGGCATTGTGCACAGCAAAGGCTGTGGATACCCTTTCTGCCCCTCTTTCAGAAGTCCTTTTGTTCCTTCTTTCTTTGGCCCAGCAGGGCCCTGCTCTGGGCACTATCAAGGCCTATTTTTCTGCTATTTCGGCCTTTCTCAGGCTCCCTGATCAGCCCTCTCTTTTCAAGTCCCCTGTTGTAGATAGATTTCTCAAAGGCATTACGCACCTTTTTCCTCCTATTCCTTTCGTGATGCCACAGTGGGACTTGAATCTGGTTCTTACATACTTGATGTGCGCTCCCTTTGAGCCCCTTCACAACTGTCCTCTTCGTCTCTTGACCTTGAAGACTGCTTTCCTGGTGGCCATCACCTCCGCTAGGCGAGTGAGTGAGCTCCATGCTCTTTCTTGTAAGCCTCCTTTCCTATCAGTCCATCCGGACAAGGTTGTGCTCAGGCCCCGTCCTTCCTTTTTGCCAAAAGTTGTTACGGCCTTTCACATTGGGCAGGCTATTACCTTGCCCACCTTCTTTCCACCTCTGCATCCTTCCAGAGTGGAAGAGAGGCTCCACAGTCTGGACCCAAAATGGGCGCTCTCATTTTATCTCAACTGCACGCAACAGTTCCGGGTGGATGACCAACTCTTTGTTGGCTACGTTGGCACTAAGAAAAGTTGGAGCGGTACACAAGAGTACTATCTCTCGCTGAGTCGTCTTGTGTATCAAAGCCTGTTACTCTTTGGCTAAAAAAGAACCTCCGGTGGGACTGCATGCTCATTCCACCAGAGCTACTGCAGCCACTACTGCATTGGGACGTGGTGTCCCCCTGCAAGACATCTGTCAGGCAGCCACGTGGGCCTCGCTGCACAAGTTTACTAAGCATTATTGCCTGGACAGCCAAGTCCGGAGAGACGGCTTCTTTGGCCATTCTGTTCTCCGTGACTTTCTGGTGTGATCTTGGTTCGCAGACCCACCACCGGGGTTGGTATTGCTGGGGTATCTATTCTAAGGTAAGTAATCTATCACTATGTGTTTCTTTCAGATGAACAAGTTACTTACCTTCGGTAACGATATATCTGTAAGAAACATTAATAGTGTTAGATTCCTTACTGCCCTACCCATCCTCCCCGTTCTGCAAACTGATTTCTAGGGTTAAGGTCATCCCTTTCAGGGCCCTAGTTTCAATGCACCAGTGGTCAGTATCTTGCATGGCTCTGCGTTCCTGGCGTGGAAAGTCGTGTACAGAACTGACATCAGCGCGCGTGGGTGCCGTCTAAGTAGCGCCCGTGACGTTATCTCGGCGACCACAACGCCAACGACGGAAGCGGAGCCGCACGACGCCACCTACCGACGCGCAGGGGTACTGCTGACGAAAACTTTCCGGATCCAGTCTGATGCCTGGGGATATTCTAAGGTAAGGAATCTATCACTACTAATGTTTCTTACAGATATATCATTACCAAAGATAAGTAACTTGTTCATTAACGCTTTTTAAAAATCAGTTTTTGTTGTAGTGCATATGGTGTATGCACTAACAGTGGACTTTTCCATCTGCAGAATATACTGAATGACCAGCAGTGGCAGTGTTGCACAACAGATTTTCTCTGCATTGCCGAGACTCAAGAAAAAAACAAACAAACAAGAAGTCTTGAAGTTTACTGTCTCATTTTACCAATTTATATGGTAAGTAAAACACACTCAAAATCATTTCATTTGGATTAAAAGACGTTCACATCATCTGAAGGTCCTCACTACCTTATAATGGGGTCCTTCGCGTGAATATAATTTCTCTCGAGTTGGAAGTAATATGGATTACATTGTGGCGGTCATGATAGTTAATGAAAGAGTTTGACTGCCTCCAAGGCTACCAAAGCCTGCTTTAGATACCGGTGCTAGCAATATTCCATTTGAATAAATTACTGCCTTTCGAGGATAGAATGCATTATCTTACATTAGAGTGATAGTCTTACTTTCTCACGAAAGGAAGTGCATTTAACTTGTACCCCTGCACTCTGTATGTGGGGCTCGGATACTCAAGATTGATTGTTGAGGATAATCTGTGTTTTTGTAACTCCATCCCACTTTCAAAAAGGCCCCAATGCTTTGAATGGTTCAGAGTGCTTTACTCTTCCACTTCCTACTTGCCTTGCAGTCATAATTACAGATAGTAACCGAGTGCATAATTGCTGATATCTCATCCTTCTGTGTGTCATCTTCACCAGGACAATTGGTCCATTGGTGCCCTGACATCATAAAGCTACAGCAGTATGTCATCTGACATGAGGGCCAATCAATTGCCTAGCAAGAAATAGGATACATTTATCCTGGTATTGAAATTGGTAGCATGATAGACAGGCGGACCCCTGAAAACTAGGATGGTAAGATGAAAGACATGAGGGCGTTTTTAAATGTATAAATTTGTATGAACGTGTGGTGGTTGAGCATAATAGTCTTGCCATCACTATTGCCTAACTGGTAGGAATTGGCTAAAATGAAGATGGTAAAATGTGTTATTTATAATTTGTATTCTCACTAGCTGTAGCATAGCCCTTCCCCTCTCAATTTATAAGCTGACTTTATTGCTACTGGTGTACCATAACCTGAAACGAATGCAATGAGAAGGGTACGCTGTCATTTGGCTGGCAATAAGATCTTTTTAGCCATGTCCTGTTATAGGGGCTACAGTTGTTTAGAGAGTGGTAGCAAATGAGGCATGGGATTTAGAGAAGAATGCTACGTTGAAAACACAAATTGAGATTTGAATTTGTAATGAGTTGTGTATTTTCACAATATTACAGACCCCATAGTACTGATCTGTTAATGCTTTATAAAAATCAGTTTTTGTTGTATTGCATTTTGTATATGCACTAACAGTGGACCTTTCCATCTGCAGAATATACTGAATGACCAGCAGTGGCAGTGTTGCACAACAGATTTTCTCTCCATTGTCAACTAAAGAAAAAAAGAAAACAAACAGTGGGCTTTTCCATCTTCAGAATATACTGAATGACCAGCAGTGGCAGTGTTGCACAATGGATTTTCTCTGCATTGCCGAGACTAAAGAAAAAAAAATGGACTTTTCCATCTGCAGAATATACTGTATGACCAGCAGTGTTGCACAACAGATTTTCTCTGCATTGCCGAGACTAGAGAAAAAACTGAAATAAACAGTGGGCTTTTCCATCTGCAGAATATACTGAACGACCAACAGTGGCAGTGTTGCACAACAGATTTTCTCTGCATTGCCGAGACTAAAGAAAAAAAGAAAAACAAAAACTGGACTTTTCCATCTGCAGAATATACTGAATGACCAGCAGTGGCAGTTTTGCACAACAGATTTTCTCTGCATTGCCGAGACTCAAGAAAAAAAAAAACAGTGGGCTTTGACATCTGCAGAATATCCTGAATGACCAACAGTGGCAGTGTTGCACAACAGATTTTCTCTGCATTGCCGAGACTAAAGAAAAAAAGAAAAAAACAAACAGTGGACTTTTCCAAATGCAGAATATACTGAATGACCAGCAGTGGCAATGTTGCACAACAAGATTTTCTCTGCATTGCTGAGACTAAAGAAAAAAACAAAAAAACAGTGGGCTTTTCCATCTGCAGAATATACTGAATGACCAGCAGTGGCATTGTTGCACAACAGATTTTCTCTGCATTGCCAAGACTACAGAAAAAAAGAAAAAAAGAAAACTGGGCTTTTCGATCTGCAGAATATACTGAATGACGAGCAGTGGCAGTGTTGCACAACAGATTTTCTCTGCATTGCCGAGACTAAAGGGAAAATAAAAAAAACAAGAAGTCTTGAAGCTTACTGCATCATTTTACCAATTTATATGGTAAGTAAAACACACTCACCATCATTTCATTTGGATTAAAAGACGTTCACATCATCTGAAGGTCCTCACTACCTTATAATGGGGTCCTTCGCGTGAATATAATTTCTCTCGAGTTGGAAGTAATATGGATTACATTGTGGCGGTCATGATAGTTAATGAAAGAGTTTGTCTGCCTCCAAGGCTACCAAAGCCTGCTTTAGACACCGGTGCTAGCAATATTCCATTTGAATAAATTACTGCCTTTCGAGGATAGAATGCATTATCTTACATTAGAGTGATAGTCTTACTTTCTCACGAAAGGAAGTGCATTTAACTTGTACCCCTGCACTCTGTATGTGGGGCTCGGATACTCAAGATTGATTGTTGAGGATAATCTGTGTTTTTGTAACTCCATCCCACTTTCAAAAAGGCCCCAATGCTTTGAATGGTTCAGAGTGCTTTACTCTTCCACTTCCTACTTGCCTTGCAGTCATAATTACAGATAGTAACCGAGTGCATAATTGCTGATATCTCATCCTTCTGTGTGTCATCTTCACCAGGACAATTGGTCCATTGGTGCCCTGACATCATAAAGCTACAGCAGGATGTCATCTGACATGAGGGCCAATCAATTGCCTAGCAAGAAATAGGATACATTTATCTTGGTATTGAAATTGGTAGCATGATAGACAGGCGGACCCCTGAAAACTAGGATGGTAAGATGAAAGACATGAGGGCGTTTTTTTAAATGTATAAATTTGTATGAACGTGTGGTGGTTGAGCATAATAGTCTTGCCATCACTATTGCCTAACTGGTAGGAATTGGCTAAAATGAAGATGGTAAAATGTGTTATTTATAATTTGTATTCTCACTAGCTGTAGCATAGCCATTCCCCTCTCAATTTATAAGCTGACTTTATTGCTACTGGTGTACCATAACCTGAAACAAATGCAGTGAGAAGGGTACGCTGTCATTTGGCTGGCATAAGATCTTTTTAGCCATGTCCTGTTATAGGGGCTACAGTTGTTTAGAGAGTGGTAGCAAATGAGGCATGGGATTTAGAGAAGAATGCTAGGTTGAAAACACAAATTGAGATTTGAATTTGTAATGAGTTGTGTATTTTCACAATATTACAGACCCCATAGTACTGATCTGTTAATGCTTTATAAAAATCAGTTTTTGTTGTATTGCATTTTGTATATGCACTAACAGTGGACCTTTCCATCTGCAGAATATACTGAATGACCAGCAGTGGCAGTGTTGCACAACAGATTTTCTCTCCATTGTCAACTAAAGAAAAAAGAAAACAAACAGTGGGCTTTTCCATCTTCAGAATATACTGAATGACCAGCAGTGGCAGTGTTGCACAATGGATTTTCTCTGCATTGCCGAGACTAAAGAAAAAAATGGACTTTTCCATCTGCAGAATATACTGTATGACCAGCAGTGTTGCACAACAGATTTTCTCTGCATTGCCGAGACTAGAGAAAAACTGAAAAAAACAGTGGGCTTTTCCATCTGCAGAATATACTGAATGACCAACAGTGGCAGTGTTGCACAACAGATTTTCTCTGCATTGCCGAGACTAAAGAAAAAAAGAAAAACAAAAACTGGACTTTTCCATCTGCAGAATATACTGAATGACCAGCAGTGGCAGTTTTGCACAACAGATTTTCTCTGCATTGCCGAGACTAAAGAAAAAAAAAAAAACAGTGGGCTTTGACATCTGCAGAATATCCTGAATGACCAACAGTGGCAGTGTTGCACAACAGATTTTCTCTGCATTGCCGAGACTAAAGAAAAAAAGAAAAAAACAAACAGTGGACTTTTCCAAATGCAGAATATACTGAATGACCAGCAGTGGCAATGTTGCACAACGAGATTTTCTCTGCATTGCTGAGACTAAAGAAAAACAAAAAAAACAGTGGGCTTTTCCATCTGCAGAATATACTGAATGACCAGCAGTGGCATTGTTGCACAACAGATTTTCTCTGCATTGCCAAGACTACAAAAAAAAGAAAAAAAGAAAACTGGGCTTTTCGATCTGCAAAATATACTGAATGACGAGCAGTGGCAGTGTTGCACAACAGATTTTCTCTGCATTGCCGAGACTAAAGGGAAAATAAAAAAACAAGAAGTCTTGAAGCTTACTGCATCATTTTACCAATTTATATGGTAAGTAAAACACACTCACCATCATTTCATTTGGATTAAAAGATGTTCACATCATCTGAAGGTCCTCACTACCTTATATTGGGGTCCTCCACGAGTATATAATTTCTCTCGGGTGGAAGTAATATGGATTACATTGTGGCGGTCATGATACTTAATGAAAGAGCTTGACTGCCTCCAAGGCTACCAAAGCCTGCTTTAGATACCGGTGCTAGCAATATTCCATCTGAATAAATTACTGCCTTTCGAGGCTAGAATGCATTATCTTACGTTAGAGCGATAGTCTTACTTTCTCACGAAAGGAAGTGCATTTAACCTGTACCCCTGCACTCTGTATGTGGGACTCGGATACTCAAGATTGATTGTTGTTGAGGATAATATGTGTTTTTGTAACTCCATCCCACTTTCAACAAGCATTTGCAATGCAATAGGTCTCGCATTTGCGAGAGTTTGAGCTGTTGGCATTGTAAATTACAAACCTTTTATCTATGTGTTGGTTTTGAAAACAGATAAATAAAAGGTATTGTCATTACAATGCCAATAGCTTAAACTCTCGCAGATGCGAGGCACATTGCAAATGCTTGTTTGTATCGCCAGTACAATTTTTGCAGTTTCATTGGTAACCGGAAGGTAATGAGTGCTAGAATCAAAGATCTGTTTGCACAGAGAGACAGAGAAAGCAAAACAGCAATCCAAAAAGTGCAAGTCTATACAGAAAGAAATGCTTACCTATAGCGTAGGTCGTCTCTTTGTGTAGGCAGAAAAAAGCATTGGGTAATAAAGTCCCCAGCAGCAGAACTCAAATTGAGTTATACCGCAGTTTTTATCCGGTGGGCAGCCGCATCAGAGTGGAAAATCCACACGTCATATGGGAGGCTCAGGTTATATTTACAAGCACTGCATGCAATTCTTTAACAAGAAGAAAACCATTAAGTGGAATGCAGTTATAAATCACAGCCCTGAGAGGGAGTCGCTTTGCCAAAATATTGAGGCTGTGTGATTCTGGGTGGGAGCCGGCACAACCGGCAAGCTCCGAAGTGTTTACATACACGCTTTTATTGTCTTAGTTATGACTAACATTCAGTAGTGAATAGTGTAACTTCCAACTCTCATATATTAAGGCAACAAATAATGAAAAATAAACTGAACCATGAAGCGGACCCTGCGTCCGTTAAAAAACATAAGCCACACGAAGGGCATGGATGGGGAGGGAGAGGGAACAATGAAGGAAGCATCCAGAGATTTCTCTCATTAACACAGCGCCCGCTTGGCGCGGCGTCCGTGCGGGGGGGATATTTACCACATGAAACAGGCTCAAAGTAACCAAATATTTTTGAACAACAAAGTTAAATCAAAATAAATAAAAAAAATACCTGCTATGCATGCAAAAGTCTTCCGTGTATACTTTTTAGTTTAATCACGTTGTGACCGCACCTCGGGGAGGTTCACAAATCCTTCCTCTTCATTCTCCCCCTCGACATGAAAGTGGTGAAGGTGGGTGTTGGGCAGCTGCAGGAGCACTGGCTGAAACCGGAAGAGAGGCAGCGCCGTGTGTGTGCTGCAGAGGACAGTTTAACCGAGTGTGAAGGCAGCACCAATATACCAAAAAAATGCAAACACCATGAAGTGGACACTGCGCACATAAAAAAACACAAGCTACACAAAGGGCATGGGTGGGAGCAGGAGGGGGAACAATGGAGGAAGTATACAGATATTTCTGTAATTAACACAGCGCCCGCTTCACGCTGCTTCCGTGCAAAGGGGGGGCATATATTTAAAAGTTAAGCTGACACCCATTAAGTGAAAGTGAAAGCGTGCATAGCGCGCTGCAAATACCAATAAGAACAAGAGGAACCAGCGCGTACACAGCCGCGAGCGTTACCTGGGGTTCAAGAGGCAAGGCTGGCACCGGCCTGGGGCTCCTCCGGTCTTCGGGAAACTAGGCTCCTGGTGAAGCTGCACGGAGAAGGAGCGGGGCAGCCTCATGTTTTGCGGCTGGTGAGGACGGAAGGGGGACAGAAGATGTGCACATCGCGTGTCTGTACGTGCGTCTTCACGTTCACGGGCGCGTTCATAATTGCATTCCGTCCTGCGCGTGCCTGCGCGTGCACATCTCCTGTCTCCCTTCCGATGCAAGTTGGTAACAATACATCTCGCTAGCGACAGCGATTCGCGCTGCGTCGCTAGGCGAGACCTAAAAAGGCCCCAATGCTTTGAATGGTTCAGAGTGCTTTACTCTTCCACTTCCTACTTGCCTTGCAGTCAGAATTACAGATAGTAACCGATTGCATAATTGCTGATATCTCATCCTTCTGTGTGTCATCTTCACCAGGACAATTGGTCCATTGGTGCCCTGACATCATAAAGCTACAGCAGATGTCAGCTGACGTGAGGGCCAATCAATTGCCTAGCAAGAAATAGGATACATTTATCGTGGTATTGAAATTGTTAGCATGGTAGACAGGAGGCCCCCCCTGTAAACTAGGATGGTAAGATGAAAGACATGAGGGTGTTTTCTTCAATGTATACATTTGTATGAACATGTGGTGGTTGAGCATAATAGTCTTGCCATCACTATTGCCTAACTGGTAGGAATTGGCTAAAATGAAGATGGTAAAATGTATTATTATTTATAATTTGTATTCTCACTAGCTGTAGCATAGCCCTTCCCCTCTCAATTTATAAGCTGACTTTATTGCTACTGGTGTACCATAACCTGAAACGAATGCAGTGAGAAGGGTACGCTGTCATTTGGCTGGCAATAAGATCTTTTTAGCCATGTGCTGTTATAGGGGCTACAGTTGTTTAGAGAGTGGTAGCAAATGAGGCATGGGATTTAGAGAAGAATGCTACGTTGAAAACACAAATTGAGATTTGAATTTGTAATGAGTTGTGTATTTTCACAATATTACAGACCCCATAGTACTGATCTGTTAATGCTTTATAAAAATCAGTTTTTGTTGTATTGCATATGGTATATGCACTAACAGTGGACCTTTCCATCTGCAGAATATACTCAATGACCAGCAGTGGCAGTGTTGCACAATAGATTTTCTCTGCATTGCCGAGACTAAAGAAAAAAGAAAAAAACAAGAAGTCTTGAAGCTTACTGTCTCATTTTACCAATTTATATGGTAAGTAAAACACACTCAAAATCATTTCATTTGGATTAAAAGGCATTCACATCATCTGAAGGTCCTCACTACCTTATAATGGGGTCCTTCGCGTGAATATAATTTCTCTCAAGTTGGAAGTAATATGGATTACATTGTGGCGGTCATGATAGTTAATGAAAGAGCTTGACCGCCTCCAAGGCTACCAAAGCCTGCTTTAGATACCGGTGCTAGCAATATTCCATCTGAATAAATTACTGCCTTTCGAGGATAGAATGCATTATCTTACATTAGAGCGATAGTCTTACTTTCTCACGAAAGGAAGTGCATTTAACTTGTACCCCTGCACTGTGTATATGGGGCTCGAATACTCAAGATTGATTGTTGTTGAGGATAATCTGTGTTTTTGTAACTCCATCCCACTTTCAAAAAGGCCCCAATGCTTTGAATGGTTCAGAGTGCTTTACTCTTCCACTTCCTACTTGCCTTGCACTCATAATTACAGATAGTAACCGAGTGCATAATTGCTGATATCTCATCCTTCTGTGTGTCATCTTCACCAGGACAATTGGTCCGTTGGTGCCCTGACATCATAAAGCTACAGCAGGAAGTCATCTGACATGAGGGCCAATTAATTGCCTAGCAAGAAATAGGATACATTTATCCTAGTATTGAAATTGGTAGCATGGTAGACAGGAGGCCCACCTGAAAACTACAATGGTAAGATCAAAGACATGAGGGCGTTTTTTAAATTTATAAATTTGTATCAACGTGTGGTGGTTGAGCATAATGGTCTTGCCATCACTATTGCTTAACTGGTAGGAATTGGCTAAAATGAAGATGGTAAAATGTGTTATTTATAATTTGTATTCTCACTAGCTGAAGCATAGCCCTTCCCCTCTCAATTTATAAGTTGACTTTATTGCTACTGGTGTACCATAACCTGAAACAAATGCAGTGAGAAGGGTACGCTGTCATTTGGCTGGCAATAAGATCTTTTTAGCCATGTCCTGTTATGGGGGCTACAGTTGTTAAGAGAGTGGTAGCAAATGTGGCATGGGATTTAGAGAAGAATGCTAGGTTGAAAACACAAATTGAGATTTGAATTTGTAATGAGTTGTGTATTTTCACAATATTACAGACCCCATAGTACTGATCTGTTAACGCTTTATAAAAATCAGTTTTTGTTGTATTGCATTTTGTATATGCATTAACAGTGGACCTTTCCATCTGCAGAATATACTGAATGACCAGCAGTGGCAGTGTTGCACAATAGATTTTCTCTGCATTGCCGAGACAAGAGAAAAAACTGAAAAAAACAGTGGGCTTTTCCATCTGCAGAATATACTGAATGACCAACAGTGGCAGTGTTGCACAACAGATTTTCTCTGCATTGCCGAGACTAAAGAAAAAAAGAAAAACAAAAACTGGACTTTTCCATCTGCAGAATATACTGAATGACCAGCAGTGGCAGTGTTGCACAACAGATTTTCTCTGCATTGCAGAGACTAAAGGGAAAATAAAAAAAACAAGAAGTCTTGAAGCTTACTGCATCATTTTACCAATTTATATTGTAAGTAAAACACACTCACCATCATTTCATTTGGATTAAAAGATGTTCACATCATTTGAAGGTCCTCACTACCTTATATTGGGGTCCTCCACGAGTATATAATTTCTCTCGAGGTGGAAGTAATATGGATTACATTGTGGCGGTCATGATAGTTAATGAAAGAGCTTGACTGCCTCCAAGGCTACCAAAGCCTGCTTTAGATACCGGTGCTAGCAATATTCCATCTGAATAAATTACTGCCTTTCGAGGCTAGAATGCATTATCTTACGTTAGAGCGATAGTCTTACTTTCTCACGAAAGGAAGTGCATTTAACCTGTACCCCTGCACTCTGTATGTGGGACTCGGATACTCAAGATTGATTGTTGTTGAGGTTAATATGTGTTTTTGTAACTCCATCCCACTTTCAAAAAGGCCCCAATGCTTTGAATGGTTCAGAGTGCTTTACTCTTCCACTTCCTACTTGCCTTGCAGTCATAATTACAGATAGTAACAGAGTGCATAATTGCTGATATCTCATCCTTCTGTGTGTCATCTTCACCAGGACAATTGGTCCATTGGTGCCCTGACATCATAAAGCTACAGCAGGATGTTATCTGACGTGAGGGCCAATCAATTGCCTAGCAAGAAATAGGATACATTTATCCTGGTATTGAAATTGGTAGCATGGTAGACAGGAGGCCCCCTGTAAACTAGGATGGTAAGATGAAAGACATGAGGGTGTTTTTTTCAATGTATAAATTTGTATGAACATGTGGTGGTTGAGCATAATAGTCTTGCCATCACTATTGCCTAACTGGTAGGAATTGGCTAAAATGAAGATGGTAAAATGTGTTATTATTTATAATTTGTATTCTCACTAGCTGCAGCATAGCCCTTCCCCTCTCAATTTATAAGCTGACTTTATTGCTACTGGTGTACCATAACCTGAAACGAATGCAATGAGAAGGGTACGCTGTCATTTGGCTGGCAATAAGATCTTTTTAGCCATGTCCTGTTATAGGGGCTACAGTTGTTTAGAGAGTGGTAGCAAATGAGGCATGGGATTTAGAGAAGAATGCTAGGTTGAAAACACAAATTGAGATTTGAATTTGTAATGAGTTGTGTATTTTCACAATATTACAGACCCCATAGTACTGATCTGTTAACGCTTTATAAAAATCAGTTTTTGTTGTATTGCATATGGTATATGCACTAACAGTGGACCTTTCCATCTGCAGAATATACTGAATGACCAGCAGTGGCAGTGTTGCACAATAGATTTTCTCTGCATTGCCGAGACTAAAGAAAAAAACAAACAAACAAGAAGTCTTGAAACTTACTGTCTCATTTTACCAATTTATATGGTAAGTAAAACACACTCAAAATCATTTCATTTGGATTAAAAGACGTTCACATCATCTGAAGGTCCTCACTACCTTATAATGGGGTCCTTCGCAGAATATAATTTCTCTCGAGTTGGAAGTAATATGGATTAAATTGTGGCGGTCATGATAGTTAATGAAAGAGCTTGACCGCCTCCAAGGCTACGAAAGCCTGCTTTAGATACCGGTGCTAGCAATATTCCATCTGAATAAATTACTGCCTTTCGAGGATAGAATGCATTATCTTACATTAGAGCGATAGTCTTACTTTCTCACGAAAGGAAGTGCATTTAACTTGTACCCCTGCACTCTGTATATGGGGCTCGGATACTCAAGATTGATTGTTGTTGAGGATAATCTGTGTTTTTGTAACTCCATCCCACTTTCAAAAAGGCCCCAATGCTTTGAATGATTCAGAGTGCTTTACTCTTCCACTTCCTACTTGCCTTGCAGTCATAATTACAGATAGTAACCGAGTGCATAAGTGCTGATATCTCATCCTTCTGTGTGTCATCTTCACCAGGACAATTGGTCCGTTGGTGCCCTGACATCATAATGCTACAGCAGGATGTCATCTGACATGAGGGCCAATTAATTGCCTAGCAAGAAATAGGATACATTTATCCTAGTATTGAAATTGGTAGCATGGTAGACAGGAGGCCCACCTGAAAACTACGATGGTAAGATGAAAGACATGAGGGCGTTTTTTAAAATTTATAAATGTGTATCAACGTGTGGTGGTTGAGCATAATGGTCTTGCCATCACTATTGATTAACTGGTAGGAATTGGCTAAAATGAAGATGGTAAAATGTGTTATTTATAATTTGTATTCTCACTAGCTGTAGCATAGCCCTTCCCCTCTCAATTTATAAGCTGACTTTATTGCTACTGGTGTCCATAACCTGAAACAAATGCAGTGAGAAGGGTACGCTGTCATTTGGCTGGCAATAAGATCTTTTTAGCCATGTCCTGTTATGGGGGCTACAGTTGTTAAGAGAGTGGTAGCAAATGTGGCATGGGATTTAGAGAAGAATGCTAGGTTGAAAACCCAAATTGAGATTTGAATTTGTAATGAGTTGTGTATTTTCACAATATTACAGACCCCATAGTACTGATCTGTTAACGCTTTATAAAAATCAGTTTTTGTTGTATTGCATTTTGTATATGCACTAACAGTGGACCTTTCCATCTGCAGAATATACTGAATGACAAGCAGTGGCAGTGTTGCACAATAGATTTTCTCTGCATTGCCGAGACTAAAGAAAAAAAAATTGACTTTTCCATCTGCAGAATATACTGAATGACCAGCAGTGGCAGTGTTGCTCAATAGATTTTCTCTGCATTGCCGAGACAAGAGAAAAAACTGAAAAAAACAGTGGGCTTTTCCATCTGCAGAATATACTGAATGACCAACAGTGTCAGTGTTGCACAACAGATTTTCTCTGCTTTGCCGAGACTAAAGAAAAAAAGAAAAACAAAAACTGGACTTTTCCATCTGCAGAATATACTGAATGACCAGCAGTGGCAGTGTTGCACAACAGATTTTCTCTGCATTGCAGAGACTAAAGGGAAAATAAAAAAAACAAGAAGTCTTGAAGCTTACTGCATCATTTTACCAATTTATATGGTAAGTAAAACACACTCACCATCATTTCATTTGGATTAAAAGATGTTCACATCATCTGAAGGTCCTCACTACCTTATATTGGGGTCCCCCACGAGTATATAATTTCTCTCGAGGTGGAAGTAATATGGATTACATTGTGGCGGTCATGATAGTTAATGAAAGAGCTTGACTGCCTCCAAGGCTACCAAAGCCTGCTTTAGATACCGGTG
Organism: Calotriton arnoldi; assembly: GCA_963921515.1. Lineage (NCBI taxonomy): Eukaryota > Metazoa > Chordata > Amphibia > Caudata > Salamandridae > Calotriton > Calotriton arnoldi. Next base: position 613,600 of record CAWUFW010002481.1, read on the forward strand.
CTAGCAATATTCCATCTGAATAAATTACTGCCTTTCGAGGCTAGAATGCATTATCTTACGTTAGAGCGATAGTCTTACTTTCTCACGAAAGGAAGTGCATTTAACCTGTACCCCTGCACTCTGTATGTGGGACTCGGATACTCAAGATTGATTGTTGTTGAGGATAATATGTGTTTTTGTAACTCCATCCCACTTTCAAAAAGGCCCCAATGCTTTGAATGGTTCAGAGTGCTTTACTCTTCCACTTCCTACTTGCCTTGCAGTCATAATTACAGATAGTAACCGAGTGCATAATTGCTGATATCTCATCCTTCTGTGTGTCATCTTCACCAGGACAATTGGTCCATTGGTGCCCTGACATCATAAAGCTACAGCAGGATGTTATCTGACGTGAGGGCCAATCAATTGCCTAGCAAGAAATAGGATACATTTATCGTGGTATTGAAATTGGTAGCATGGTAGACAGGAGGCCCCCCTGTAAACTAGGATGGTAAGATGAAAGACATGAGGGTGTTTTTTTCAATGTATAAATGTGTATCAACGTGTGGTGGTTGAGCATAATGGTCTTGCCATCACTATTGCTTAACTGGTAGGAATTGGCTAAAATGAAGATGGTAAAATGTGTTATTTATAATTTGTATTCTCACTAGCTGTAGCATAGCCCTTCCCCTCTCAATTTATAAGCTGACTTTATTGCTACTGGTGTCCATAACCTGAAACGAATGCAATGAGAAGGGTACGCTGTCATTTGGCTGGCAATAAGATCTTTTTAGCCATGTCCTGTTATAGGGGCTACAGTTGTTTAGAGAGTGGTAGCAAATGAGGCATGGGATTTAGAGAAGAATGCTACGTTGAAAACACAAATTGAGATTTGAATTTGTAATGAGTTGTGTATTTTCACAATATTACAGACCCCATAGTACTGATCTGTTAACGCTTTATAAAAATCAATTTTTGTTGTATTGCATATGGTATATGCACTAACAGTGGGCCTTTCCATCTGCAGAATATACTGAATGACCAGCAGTGGCAGTGTTGCACAAAAGATTTTCTCTGCATTGCCGAGACTAAAAAACAAAAAACAAAAAAAAGAAGTCTTGAAGCTTACTGTCTCATTTTACCAATTTATATGGTACGTAAAACACACTCAAAATCATTTCATTTGGATTAAAAGACGTTCACATCATCTGAAGGTCCTCACTACCTTATAATGGGGTCCTTCGCGTGAATATAATTTCTCTCGAGTTGGAAGTAATATGGATTACATTGTGGCGGTCATGATAGTTAATGAAAGAGCTTGACCGCCTCCAAGGCTACCAAAGCCTGCCTTAGATACCGGTGCTAGCAATATTCCATCTGAATAAATTACTGCCTTTCGAGGATAGAATGCATTATCTTACATTAGAGCGATAGTCTTACTTTCTCACGAAAGGAAGTGCATTTAACTTGTACCCCTGCACTCTGTATATGGGGCTCGGATACTCAAGATTGATTGTTGTTGAGGATAATCTGTGTTTTTGTAACTCCATCCCACTTTCAAAAAGGCCCCAATGCTTTGAATGATTCAGAGTGCTTTACTCTTCCACTTCCTACTTGCCTTGCAGTCATAATTACAGATAGTAACCGAGTGCATAAGTGCTGATATCTCATCCTTCTGTGTGTCATCTTCACCAGGACAATTGGTCCGTTGGTGCCCTGACATCATAATGCTACAGCAGGATGTCATCTGACATGAGGGCCAATTAATTGCCTAGCAAGAAATAGGATACATTTATCCTAGTATTGAAATTGGTAGCATGGTAGACAGGAGGCCCACCTGAAAACTACGATGGTAAGATGAAAGACATGAGGGCGTTTTTTAAAATTTATAAATGTGTATCAACGTGTGGTGGTTGAGCATAATGGTCTTGCCATCACTATTGATTAACTGGTAGGAATTGGCTAAAATGAAGATGGTAAAATGTGTTATTTATAATTTGTATTCTCACTAGCTGTAGCATAGCCCTTCCCCTCTCAATTTATAAGCTGACTTTATTGCTACTGGTGTCCATAACCTGAAACAAATGCAGTGAGAAGGGTACGCTGTCATTTGGCTGGCAATAAGATCTTTTTAGCCATGTCCTGTTATGGGGGCTACAGTTGTTAAGAGAGTGGTAGCAAATGTGGCATGGGATTTAGAGAAGAATGCTAGGTTGAAAACCCAAATTGAGATTTGAATTTGTAATGAGTTGTGTATTTTCACAATATTACAGACCCCATAGTACTGATCTGTTAACGCTTTATAAAAATCAGTTTTTGTTGTATTGCATTTTGTATATGCACTAACAGTGGACCTTTCCATCTGCAGAATATACTGAATGACAAGCAGTGGCAGTGTTGCACAATAGATTTTCTCTGCATTGCCGAGACTAAAGAAAAAAAAATTGACTTTTCCATCTGCAGAATATACTGAATGACCAGCAGTGGCAGTGTTGCTCAATAGATTTTCTCTGCATTGCCGAGACAAGAGAAAAAACTGAAAAAAACAGTGGGCTTTTCCATCTGCAGAATATACTGAATGACCAACAGTGGCAGTGTTGCACAACAGATTTTCTCTGCTTTGCCGAGACTAAAGAAAAAAAGAAAAACAAAAACTGGACTTTTCCATCTGCAGAATATACTGAATGACCAGCAGTGGCAGTGTTGCACAACAGATTTTCTCTGCATTGCAGAGACTAAAGGGAAAATAAAAAAAACAAGAAGTCTTGAAGCTTACTGCATCATTTTACCAATTTATATGGTAAGTAAAACACACTCACCATCATTTCATTTGGATTAAAAGATGTTCACATCATCTGAAGGTCCTCACTACCTTATATTGGGGTCCCCCACGAGTATATAATTTCTCTCGAGGTGGAAGTAATATGGATTACATTGTGGCGGTCATGATAGTTAATGAAAGAGCTTGACTGCCTCCAAGGCTACCAAAGCCTGCTTTAGATACCGGTGCTAGCAATATTCCATCTGAATAAATTACTGCCTTTCGAGGCTAGAATGCATTATCTTACGTTAGAGCGATAGTCTTACTTTCTCACGAAAGGAAGTGCATTTAACCTGTACCCCTGCACTCTGTATGTGGGACTCGGATACTCAAGATTGATTGTTGTTGAGGATAATATGTGTTTTTGTAACTCCATCCCACTTTCAAAAAGGCCCCAATGCTTTGAATGGTTCAGAGTGCTTTACTCTTCCACTTCCTACTTGCCTTGCAGTCATAATTACAGATAGTAACCGAGTGCATAATTGCTGATATCTCATCCTTCTGTGTGTCATCTTCACCAGGACAATTGGTCCATTGGTGCCCTGACATCATAAAGCTACAGCAGGATGTTATCTGACGTGAGGGCCAATCAATTGCCTAGCAAGAAATAGGATACATTTATCGTGGTATTGAAATTGGTAGCATGGTAGACAGGAGGCCCCCCTGTAAACTAGGATGGTAAGATGAAAGACATGAGGGTGTTTTTTTCAATGTATAAATGTGTATCAACGTGTGGTGGTTGAGCATAATGGTCTTGCCATCACTATTGCTTAACTGGTAGGAATTGGCTAAAATGAAGATGGTAAAATGTGTTATTTATAATTTGTATTCTCACTAGCTGTAGCATAGCCCTTCCCCTCTCAATTTATAAGCTGACTTTATTGCTACTGGTGTCCATAACCTGAAACGAATGCAATGAGAAGGGTACGCTGTCATTTGGCTGGCAATAAGATCTTTTTAGCCATGTCCTGTTATAGGGGCTACAGTTGTTTAGAGAGTGGTAGCAAATGAGGCATGGGATTTAGAGAAGAATGCTACGTTGAAAACACAAATTGAGATTTGAATTTGTAATGAGTTGTGTATTTTCACAATATTACAGACCCCATAGTACTGATCTGTTAACGCTTTATAAAAATCAATTTTTGTTGTATTGCATATGGTATATGCACTAACAGTGGGCCTTTCCATCTGCAGAATATACTGAATGACCAGCAGTGGCAGTGTTGCACAAAGATTTTCTCTGCATTGCCGAGACTAAAAAACAAAAAAAAAAAAAAGAAGTCTTGAAGCTTACTGTCTCATTTTACCAATTTATATGGTACGTAAAACACACTCAAAATCATTTCATTTGGATTAAAAGACGTTCACATCATCTGAAGGTCCTCACTACCTTATAATGGGGTCCTTCGCGTGAATATAATTTCTCTCGAGTTGGAAGTAATATGGATTACATTGTGGCGGTCATGATAGTTAATGAAAGAGCTTGACCGCCTCCAAGGCTACCAAAGCCTGCCTTAGATACCGGTGCTAGCAATATTCCATCTGAATAAATTACTGCCTTTCGAGGATAGAATGCATTATCTTACATTAGAGCGATAGTCTTACCTTCTCACGAAAGGAAGTGCATTTAACTTGTACCCCTGCACTCTGTATATGGGGCTCGGATACTCAAGATTGATTGTTCTTGAGGATAATCTGTGTTTTTGTAACTCCATCCCACTTTCAAAAAGGCCCCAATGCTTTGAATGGTTCAGAGTGCTTTACTCTTCCACTTCCTACTTGCCTTGCAGTCATAATTACAGATAGTAACCGAGTGCATAATTGCTGATATCTCATCCTTCTGTTTGTCATCTTCACCAGGACAATTGGTCCGTTGGTGCCCTGACATCATAAAGCTACAGCAGGATGTCATCTGACATGAGGGCCAATTAATTGCCTAGCAAGAAATAGGATACATTTATCCTAGTATTGAAATTGGTAGCATGGTAGACAGGAGGCCCACCTGAAAACTACGATGGTAAGATGAAAGACATGAGGGCGTTTTTTTAAATTTATAAATGTGTATCAACATGTGGTGGTTGAGCATAATGGTCTTGCCATCACTATTGCTTAACTGGTAGGAATTGGATAAAATGAAGATGGTAAAATGTGTTATTTATAATTTGTATTCTCACTAGCTGTAGCATAGCCCTTCCCCTCTCAATTTATAAGCTGACTTTTTTGCTACTGGTGTCCATAACCTGAAACAAATGCAGTGAGAAGGGTACGCTGTCATTTGGCTGGCAATAAGATCTTTTTAGCCATGTCCTGTTATGGGGGCTACAGTTGTTAAGAGAGTGGTAGCAAATGTGACATGGGATTTAGAGAATAATGCTAGGTTGAAAACACAAATTGAGATTTGAATTTGTAATGAGTTGTGTATTTTCACAATATTACAGACCCCATAGTACTGATCTGTTAACGCTTTATAAAAATCAGTTTTTGTTGTATTGCATTTTGTATATGCACTAACAGTGGACCTTTCCATCTGCAGAATATACTGAATGACCAGCAGTGGCAGTGTTGCACAATAGATTTTCTCTGCATTGCCGAGACTAAAGAAAAAAAAATGGACTTTTCCATCTGCAGAATATACTGAATGACCAGCAGTGGCAGTGTTGCACAATAGATTTTCTCTGCATTGCCGAGACAAGAGAAAAAACTGAAAAAAACAGTGGGCTTTTCCATCTGCAGAATATACTGAATGACCAACAGTGGCAGTGTTGCACAACAGATTTTCTCTGCATTGCCGAGACTAAAGAAAAAAAGAAAAACAAAAACTGGACTTTTCCATCTGCAGAATATACTGAATGACCAGCAGTGGCAGTGTTGCACAACAGATTTTCTCTGCATTGCAGAGACTAAAGGGAAAATAAAAAAAACAAGAAGTCTTGAAGCTTACTGCATCATTTTACCAATTTATATTGTAAGTAAAACACACTCACCATCATTTCATTTGGATTAAAAGATGTTCACATCATTTGAAGGTCCTCACTACCTTATATTGGGGTCCTCCACGAGTATATAATTTCTCTCGAGGTGGAAGTAATATGGATTACATTGTGGCGGTCATGATAGTTAATGAAAGAGCTTGACTGCCTCCAAGGCTACCAAAGCCTGCTTTAGATACCGGTGCTAGCAATATTCCATCTGAATAAATTACTGCCTTTCGAGGCTAGAATGCATTATCTTACGTTAGAGCGATAGTCTTACTTTCTCACGAAAGGAAGTGCATTTAACCTGTACCCCTGCACTCTGTATGTGGGACTCGGATACTCAAGATTGATTGTTGTTGAGGTTAATATGTGTTTTTGTAACTCCATCCCACTTTCAAAAAGGCCCCAATGCTTTGAATGGTTCAGAGTGCTTTACTCTTCCACTTCCTACTTGCCTTGCAGTCATAATTACAGATAGTAACAGAGTGCATAATTGCTGATATCTCATCCTTCTGTGTGTCATCTTCACCAGGACAATTGGTCCATTGGTGCCCTGACATCATAAAGCTACAGCAGGATGTTATCTGACGTGAGGGCCAATCAATTGCCTAGCAAGAAATAGGATACATTTATCCTGGTATTGAAATTGGTAGCATGGTAGACAGGAGGCCCCCTGTAAACTAGGATGGTAAGATGAAAGACATGAGGGTGTTTTTTTCAATGTATAAATTTGTATGAACATGTGGTGGTTGAGCATAATAGTCTTGCCATCACTATTGCCTAACTGGTAGGAATTGGCTAAAATGAAGATGGTAAAATGTGTTATTATTTATAATTTGTATTCTCACTAGCTGCAGCATAGCCCTTCCCCTCTCAATTTATAAGCTGACTTTATTGCTACTGGTGTACCATAACCTGAAACGAATGCAATGAGAAGGGTACGCTGTCATTTGGCTGGCAATAAGATCTTTTTAGCCATGTCCTGTTATAGGGGCTACAGTTGTTTAGAGAGTGGTAGCAAATGAGGCATGGGATTTAGAGAAGAATGCTAGGTTGAAAACACAAATTGAGATTTGAATTTGTAATGAGTTGTGTATTTTCACAATATTACAGACCCCATAGTACTGATCTGTTAACGCTTTATAAAAATCAGTTTTTGTTGTATTGCATATGGTATATGCACTAACAGTGGACCTTTCCATCTGCAGAATATACTGAATGACCAGCAGTGGCAGTGTTGCACAATAGATTTTCTCTGCATTGCCGAGACTAAAGAAAAAAACAAACAAACAAGAAGTCTTGAAACTTACTGTCTCATTTTACCAATTTATATGGTAAGTAAAACACACTCAAAATCATTTCATTTGGATTAAAAGACGTTCACATCATCTGAAGGTCCTCACTACCTTATAATGGGGTCCTTCGCAGAATATAATTTCTCTCGAGTTGGAAGTAATATGGATTAAATTGTGGCGGTCATGATAGTTAATGAAAGAGCTTGACCGCCTCCAAGGCTACGAAAGCCTGCTTTAGATACCGGTGCTAGCAATATTCCATCTGAATAAATTACTGCCTTTCGAGGATAGAATGCATTATCTTACATTAGAGCGATAGTCTTACTTTCTCACGAAAGGAAGTGCATTTAACTTGTACCCCTGCACTCTGTATATGGGGCTCGGATACTCAAGATTGATTGTTGTTGAGGATAATCTGTGTTTTTGTAACTCCATCCCACTTTCAAAAAGGCCCCAATGCTTTGAATGATTCAGAGTGCTTTACTCTTCCACTTCCTACTTGCCTTGCAGTCATAATTACAGATAGTAACCGAGTGCATAAGTGCTGATATCTCATCCTTCTGTGTGTCATCTTCACCAGGACAATTGGTCCGTTGGTGCCCTGACATCATAATGCTACAGCAGGATGTCATCTGACATGAGGGCCAATTAATTGCCTAGCAAGAAATAGGATACATTTATCCTAGTATTGAAATTGGTAGCATGGTAGACAGGAGGCCCACCTGAAAACTACGATGGTAAGATGAAAGACATGAGGGCGTTTTTTAAAATTTATAAATGTGTATCAACGTGTGGTGGTTGAGCATAATGGTCTTGCCATCACTATTGATTAACTGGTAGGAATTGGCTAAAATGAAGATGGTAAAATGTGTTATTTATAATTTGTATTCTCACTAGCTGTAGCATAGCCCTTCCCCTCTCAATTTATAAGCTGACTTTATTGCTACTGGTGTCCATAACCTGAAACAAATGCAGTGAGAAGGGTACGCTGTCATTTGGCTGGCAATAAGATCTTTTTAGCCATGTCCTGTTATGGGGGCTACAGTTGTTAAGAGAGTGGTAGCAAATGTGGCATGGGATTTAGAGAAGAATGCTAGGTTGAAAACCCAAATTGAGATTTGAATTTGTAATGAGTTGTGTATTTTCACAATATTACAGACCCCATAGTACTGATCTGTTAATGCTTTATAAAAATCAGTTTTTGTTGTATTGCATATGGTATATGCACTAACAGTGGACCTTTCCATCTGCAGAATATACTCAATGACCAGCAGTGGCAGTGTTGCACAATAGATTTTCTCTGCATTGCCGAGACTAAAGAAAAAAGAAAAAAACAAGAAGTCTTGAAGCTTACTGTCTCATTTTACCAATTTATATGGTAAGTAAAACACACTCAAAATCATTTCATTTGGATTAAAAGGCATTCACATCATCTGAAGGTCCTCACTACCTTATAATGGGGTCCTTCGCGTGAATATAATTTCTCTCAAGTTGGAAGTAATATGGATTACATTGTGGCGGTCATGATAGTTAATGAAAGAGCTTGACCGCCTCCAAGGCTACCAAAGCCTGCTTTAGATACCGGTGCTAGCAATATTCCATCTGAATAAATTACTGCCTTTCGAGGATAGAATGCATTATCTTACATTAGAGCGATAGTCTTACTTTCTCACGAAAGGAAGTGCATTTAACTTGTACCCCTGCACTGTGTATATGGGGCTCGAATACTCAAGATTGATTGTTGTTGAGGATAATCTGTATTTTTGTAACTCCATCCCACTTTCAAAAAGGCCCCAATGCTTTGAATGGTTCAGAGTGCTTTACTCTTCCACTTCCTACTTGCCTTGCACTCATAATTACAGATAGTAACCGAGTGCATAATTGCTGATATCTCATCCTTCTGTGTGTCATCTTCACCAGGACAATTGGTCCGTTGGTGCCCTGACATCATAAAGCTACAGCAGGAAGTCATCTGACATGAGGGCCAATTAATTGCCTAGCAAGAAATAGGATACATTTATCCTAGTATTGAAATTGGTAGCATGGTAGACAGGAGGCCCACCTGAAAACTACAATGGTAAGATCAAAGACATGAGGGCGTTTTTTTAAATTTATAAATTTGTATCAACGTGTGGTGGTTGAGCATAATGGTCTTGCCATCACTATTGCTTAACTGGTAGGAATTGGCTAAAATGAAGATGGTAAAATGTGTTATTTATAATTTGTATTCTCACTAGCTGAAGCATAGCCCTTCCCCTCTCAATTTATAAGTTGACTTTATTGCTACTGGTGTACCATAACCTGAAACAAATGCAGTGAGAAGGGTACGCTGTCATTTGGCTGGCAATAAGATCTTTTTAGCCATGTCCTGTTATGGGGGCTACAGTTGTTAAGAGAGTGGTAGCAAATGTGGCATGGGATTTAGAGAAGAATGCTAGGTTGAAAACACAAATTGAGATTTGAATTTGTAATGAGTTGTGTATTTTCACAATATTACAGACCCCATAGTACTGATCTGTTAACGCTTTATAAAAATCAGTTTTTGTTGTATTGCATTTTGTATATGCATTAACAGTGGACCTTTCCATCTGCAGAATATACTGAATGACCAGCAGTGGCAGTGTTGCACAATAGATTTTCTCTGCATTGCCGAGACAAGAGAAAAAACTGAAAAAAACAGTGGGCTTTTCCATCTGCAGAATATACTGAATGACCAACAGTGGCAGTGTTGCACAACAGATTTTCTCTGCATTGCCGAGACTAAAGAAAAAAAGAAAAACAAAAACTGGACTTTTCCATCTGCAGAATATACTGAATGACCAGCAGTGGCAGTGTTGCACAACAGATTTTCTCTGCATTGCAGAGACTAAAGGGAAAATAAAAAAAACACGAAGTCTTGAAGCTTACTGCATCATTTTACCAATTTATATTGTAAGTAAAACACACTCACCATCATTTCATTTGGATTAAAAGATGTTCACATCATTTGAAGGTCCTCACTACCTTATATTGGGGTCCTCCACGAGTATATAATTTCTCTCGAGGTGGAAGTAATATGGATTACATTGTGGCGGTCATGATAGTTAATGAAAGAGCTTGACTGCCTCCAAGGCTACCAAAGCCTGCTTTAGATACCGGTGCTAGCAATATTCCATCTGAATAAATTACTGCCTTTCGAGGCTAGAATGCATTATCTTACGTTAGAGCGATAGTCTTACTTTCTCACGAAAGGAAGTGCATTTAACCTGTACCCCTGCACTCTGTATGTGGGACTCGGATACTCAAGATTGATTGTTGTTGAGGTTAATATGTGTTTTTGTAACTCCATCCCACTTTCAAAAAGGCCCCAATGCTTTGAATGGTTCAGAGTGCTTTACTCTTCCACTTCCTACTTGCCTTGCAGTCATAATTACAGATAGTAACAGAGTGCATAATTGCTGATATCTCATCCTTCTGTGTGTCATCTTCACCAGGACAATTGGTCCATTGGTGCCCTGACATCATAAAGCTACAGCAGGATGTTATCTGACGTGAGGGCCAATCAATTGCCTAGCAAGAAATAGGATACATTTATCCTGGTATTGAAATTGGTAGCATGGTAGACAGGAGGCCCCCCTGTAAACTAGGATGGTAAGATGAAAGACAAGAGGGTGTTTTTTTCAATGTATAAATTTGTATGAACATGTGGTGGTTGAGCATAATAGTCTTGCCATCACTATTGCCTAACTGGTAGGAATTGGCTAAAATGAAGATGGTAAAATGTGTTATTATTTATAATTTGTATTCTCACTAGCTGCAGCATAGCCCTTCCCCTCTCAATTTATAAGCTGACTTTATTGCTACTGGTGTACCATAACCTGAAACGAATGCAATGAGAAGGGTACGCTGTCATTTGGCTGGCAATAAGATCTTTTTAGCCATGTCCTGTTATAGGGGCTACAGTTGTTTAGAGAGTGGTAGCAAATGAGGCATGGGATTTAGAGAAGAATGCTAGGTTGAAAACACAAATTGAGATTTGAATTTGTAATGAGTTGTGTATTTTCACAATATTACAGACCCCATAGTACTGATCTGTTAACGCTTTATAAAAATCAGTTTTTGTTGTATTGCATATGGTATATGCACTAACAGTGGACCTTTCCATCTGCAGAATATACTGAATGACCAGCAGTGGCAGTGTTGCACAATAGATTTTCTCTGCATTGCCGAGACTAAAGAAAAAAACAAACAAACAAGAAGTCTTGAAACTTACTGTCTCATTTTACCAATTTATATGGTAAGTAAAACACACTCAAAATCATTTCATTTGGATTAAAAGACGTTCACATCAGCTGAAGGTCCTCACTACCTTATAATGGGGTCCTTCGCAGAATATAATTTCTCTCGAGTTGGAAGTAATATGGATTAAATTGTGGCGGTCATGATAGTTAATGAAAGAGCTTGACCGCCTCCAAGGCTACGAAAGCCTGCTTTAGATACCGGTGCTAGCAATATTCCATCTGAATAAATTACTGCCTTTCGAGGATAGAATGCATTATCTTACATTAGAGCGATAGTCTTACTTTCTCACGAAAGGAAGTGCATTTAACTTGTACCCCTGCACTCTGTATATGGGGCTCGGATACTCAAGATTGATTGTTGTTGAGGATAATCTGTGTTTTTGTAACTCCATCCCACTTTCAAAAAGGCCCCAATGCTTTGAATGATTCAGAGTGCTTTACTCTTCCACTTCCTACTTGCCTTGCAGTCATAATTACAGATAGTAACCGAGTGCATAAGTGCTGATATCTCATCCTTCTGTGTGTCATCTTCACCAGGACAATTGGTCCGTTGGTGCCCTGACATCATAATGCTACAGCAGGATGTCATCTGACATGAGGGCCAATTAATTGCCTAGCAAGAAATAGGATACATTTATCCTAGTATTGAAATTGGTAGCATGGTAGACAGGAGGCCCACCTGAAAACTACGATGGTAAGATGAAAGACATGAGGGCGTTTTTTAAAATTTATAAATGTGTATCAACGTGTGGTGGTTGAGCATAATGGTCTTGCCATCACTATTGATTAACTGGTAGGAATTGGCTAAAATGAAGATGGTAAAATGTGTTATTTATAATTTGTATTCTCACTAGCTGTAGCATAGCCCTTCCCCTCTCAATTTATAAGCTGACTTTATTGCTACTGGTGTCCATAACCTGAAACAAATGCAGTGAGAAGGGTACGCTGTCATTTGGCTGGCAATAAGATCTTTTTAGCCATGTCCTGTTATGGGGGCTACAGTTGTTAAGAGAGTGGTAGCAAATGTGGCATGGGATTTAGAGAAGAATGCTAGGTTGAAAACCCAAATTGAGATTTGAATTTGTAATGAGTTGTGTATTTTCACAATATTACAGACCCCATAGTACTGATCTGTTAACGCTTTATAAAAATCAGTTTTTGTTGTATTGCATTTTGTATATGCACTAACAGTGGACCTTTCCATCTGCAGAATATACTGAATGACAAGCAGTGGCAGTGTTGCACAATAGATTTTCTCTGCATTGCCGAGACTAAAGAAAAAAAAATTGACTTTTCCATCTGCAGAATATACTGAATGACCAGCAGTGGCAGTGTTGCTCAATAGATTTTCTCTGCATTGCCGAGACAAGAGAAAAAACTGAAAAAAACTGTGGGCTTTTCCATCTGCAGAATATACTGAATGACCAACAGTGGCAGTGTTGCACAACAGATTTTCTCTGCTTTGCCGAGACTAAAGAAAAAAAGAAAAACAAAAACTGGACTTTTCCATCTGCAGAATATACTGAATGACCAGCAGTGGCAGTGTTGCACAACAGATTTTCTCTGCATTGCAGAGACTAAAGGGAAAATAAAAAAAACAAGAAGTCTTGAAGCTTACTGCATCATTTTACCAATTTATATGGTAAGTAAAACACACTCACCATCATTTCATTTGGATTAAAAGATGTTCACATCATCTGAAGGTCCTCACTACCTTATATTGGGGTCCCCCACGAGTATATAATTTCTCTCGAGGTGGAAGTAATATGGATTACATTGTGGCGGTCATGATAGTTAATGAAAGAGCTTGACTGCCTCCAAGGCTACCAAAGCCTGCTTTAGATACCGGTGCTAGCAATATTCCATCTGAATAAATTACTGCCTTTCGAGGCTAGAATGCATTATCTTACGTTAGAGCGATAGTCTTACTTTCTCACGAAAGGAAGTGCATTTAACCTGTACCCCTGCACTCTGTATGTGGGACTCGGATACTCAAGATTGATTGTTGTTGAGGATAATATGTGTTTTTGTAACTCCATCCCACTTTCAAAAAGGCCCCAATGCTTTGAATGGTTCAGAGTGCTTTACTCTTCCACTTCCTACTTGCCTTGCAGTCATAATTACAGATAGTAACCGAGTGCATAATTGCTGATATCTCATCCTTCTGTGTGTCATCTTCACCAGGACAATTGGTCCATTGGTGCCCTGACATCATAAAGCTACAGCAGGATGTTATCTGACGTGAGGGCCAATCAATTGCCTAGCAAGAAATAGGATACATTTATCGTGGTATTGAAATTGGTAGCATGGTAGACAGGAGGCCCCCTGCAAACTAGGATGGTAAGATGAAAGACATGAGGGTGTTTTTTTCAATGTATAAATGTGTATCAACGTGTGGTGGTTGAGCATAATGGTCTTGCCATCACTATTGCTTAACTGGTAGGAATTGGCTAAAATGAAGATGGTAAAATGTGTTATTTATAATTTGTATTCTCACTAGCTGTAGCATAGCCCTTCCCCTCTCAATTTATAAGCTGACTTTATTGCTACTGGTGTCCATAACCTGAAACGAATGCAATGAGAAGGGTACGCTGTCATTTGGCTGGCAATAAGATCTTTTTAGCCATGTCCTGTTATAGGGGCTACAGTTGTTTAGAGAGTGGTAGCAAATGAGGCATGGGATTTAGAGAAGAATGCTACGTTGAAAACACAAATTGAGATTTGAATTTGTAATGAGTTGTGTATTTTCACAATATTACAGACCCCATAGTACTGATCTGTTAACGCTTTATAAAAATCAATTTTTGTTGTATTGCATATGGTATATGCACTAACAGTGGGCCTTTCCATCTGCAGAATATACTGAATGACCAGCAGTGGCAGTGTTGCACAAAAGATTTTCTCTGCATTGCCGAGACTAAAAAACAAAAAAAACAAAAAAGAAGTCTTGAAGCTTACTGTCTCATTTTACCAATTTATATGGTACGTAAAACACACTCAAAATCATTTCATTTGGATTAAAAGACGTTCACATCATCTGAAGGTCCTCACTACCTTATAATGGGGTCCTTCGCGTGAATATAATTTCTCTCGAGTTGGAAGTAATATGGATTACATTGTGGCGGTCATGATAGTTAATGAAAGAGCTTGACCGCCTCCAAGGCTACCAAAGCCTGCCTTAGATACCGGTGCTAGCAATATTCCATCTGAATAAATTACTGCCTTTCGAGGATAGAATGCATTATCTTACATTAGAGCGATAGTCTTACCTTCTCACGAAAGGAAGTGCATTTAACTTGTACCCCTGCACTCTGTATATGGGGCTCGGATACTCAAGATTGATTGTTCTTGAGGATAATCTGTGTTTTTGTAACTCCATCCCACTTTCAAAAAGGCCCCAATGCTTTGAATGGTTCAGAGTGCTTTACTCTTCCACTTCCTACTTGCCTTGCAGTCATAATTACAGATAGTAACCGAGTGCATAATTGCTGATATCTCATCCTTCTGTTTGTCATCTTCACCAGGACAATTGGTCCGTTGGTGCCCTGACATCATAAAGCTACAGCAGGATGTCATCTGACATGAGGGCCAATTAATTGCCTAGCAAGAAATAGGATACATTTATCCTAGTATTGAAATTGGTAGCATGGTAGACAGGAGGCCCACCTGAAAACTACGATGGTAAGATGAAAGACATGAGGGCGTTTTTTAAATTTATAAATGTGTATCAACATGTGGTGGTTGAGCATAATGGTCTTGCCATCACTATTGCTTAACTGGTAGGAATTGGATAAAATGAAGATGGTAAAATGTGTTATTTATAATTTGTATTCTCACTAGCTGTAGCATAGCCCTTCCCCTCTCAATTTATAAGCTGACTTTATTGCTACTGGTGTCCATAACCTGAAACAAATGCAGTGAGAAGGGTACGCTGTCATTTGGCTGGCAATAAGATCTTTTTAGCCATGTCCTGTTATGGGGGCTACAGTTGTTAAGAGAGTGGTAGCAAATGTGACATGGGATTTAGAGAATAATGCTAGGTTGAAAACACAAATTGAGATTTGAATTTGTAATGAGTTGTGTATTTTCACAATATTACAGACCCCATAGTACTGATCTGTTAACGCTTTATAAAAATCAGTTTTTGTTGTATTGCATTTTGTATATGCACTAACAGTGGACCTTTCCATCTGCAGAATATACTGAATGACCAGCAGTGGCAGTGTTGCACAATAGATTTTCTCTGCATTGCCGAGACTAAAGAAAAAAAAATGGACTTTTCCATCTGCAGAATATACTGAATGACCAGCAGTGGCAGTGTTGCACAATAGATTTTCTCTGCATTGCCGAGACAAGAGAAAAAACTGAAAAAAACAGTGGGCTTTTCCATCTGCAGAATATACTGAATGACCAACAGTGGCAGTGTTGCACAACAGATTTTCTCTGCATTGCCGAGACTAAAGAAAAAAAGAAAAACAAAAACTGGACTTTTCCATCTGCAGAATATACTGAATGACCAGCAGTGGCAGTGTTGCACAACAGATTTTCTCTGCATTGCAGAGACTAAAGGGAAAATAAAAAAAACAAGAAGTCTTGAAGCTTACTGCATCATTTTACCAATTTATATTGTAAGTAAAACACACTCACCATCATTTCATTTGGATTAAAAGATGTTCACATCATTTGAAGGTCCTCACTACCTTATATTGGGGTCCTCCACGAGTATATAATTTCTCTCGAGGTGGAAGTAATATGGATTACATTGTGGCGGTCATGATAGTTAATGAAAGAGCTTGACTGCCTCCAAGGCTACCAAAGCCTGCTTTAGATACCGGTGCTAGCAATATTCCATCTGAATAAATTACTGCCTTTCGAGGCTAGAATGCATTATCTTACGTTAGAGCGATAGTCTTACTTTCTCACGAAAGGAAGTGCATTTAACCTGTACCCCTGCACTCTGTATGTGGGACTCGGATACTCAAGATTGATTGTTGTTGAGGTTAATATGTGTTTTTGTAACTCCATCCCACTTTCAAAAAGGCCCCAATGCTTTGAATGGTTCAGAGTGCTTTACTCTTCCACTTCCTACTTGCCTTGCAGTCATAATTACAGATAGTAACAGAGTGCATAATTGCTGATATCTCATCCTTCTGTGTGTCATCTTCACCAGGACAATTGGTCCATTGGTGCCCTGACATCATAAAGCTACAGCAGGATGTTATCTGACGTGAGGGCCAATCAATTGCCTAGCAAGAAATAGGATACATTTATCCTGGTATTGAAATTGGTAGCATGGTAGACAGGAGGCCCCCTGTAAACTAGGATGGTAAGATGAAAGACATGAGGGTGTTTTTTTCAATGTATAAATTTGTATGAACATGTGGTGGTTGAGCATAATAGTCTTGCCATCACTATTGCCTAACTGGTAGGAATTGGCTAAAATGAAGATGGTAAAATGTGTTATTATTTATAATTTGTATTCTCACTAGCTGCAGCATAGCCCTTCCCCTCTCAATTTATAAGCTGACTTTATTGCTACTGGTGTACCATAACCTGAAACGAATGCAATGAGAAGGGTACGCTGTCATTTGGCTGGCAATAAGATCTTTTTAGCCATGTCCTGTTATAGGGGCTACAGTTGTTTAGAGAGTGGTAGCAAATGAGGCATGGGATTTAGAGAAGAATGCTACGTTGAAAACACAAATTGAGATTTGAATTTGTAATGAGTTGTGTATTTTCACAATATTACAGACCCCATAGTACTGATCTGTTAACGCTTTATAAAAATCAGTTTTTGTTGTATTGCATATGGTATATGCACTAACAGTGGACCTTTCCATCTGCAGAATATACTGAATGACCAGCAGTGGCAGTGTTGCACAATAGATTTTCTCTGCATTGCCGAGACTAAAGAAAAAAACAAACAAACAAGAAGTCTTGAAACTTACTGTCTCATTTTACCAATTTATATGGTAAGTAAAACACACTCAAAATCATTTCATTTGGATTAAAAGACGTTCACATCATCTGAAGGTCCTCACTACCTTATAATGGGGTCCTTCGCAGAATATAATTTCTCTCGAGTTGGAAGTAATATGGATTAAATTGTGGCGGTCATGATAGTTAATGAAAGAGCTTGACCGCCTCCAAGGCTACGAAAGCCTGCTTTAGATACCGGTGCTAGCAATATTCCATCTGAATAAATTACTGCCTTTCGAGGATAGAATGCATTATCTTACATTAGAGCGATAGTCTTACTTTCTCACGAAAGGAAGTGCATTTAACTTGTACCCCTGCACTCTGTATATGGGGCTCGGATACTCAAGATTGATTGTTGTTGAGGATAATCTGTGTTTTTGTAACTCCATCCCACTTTCAAAAAGGCCCCAATGCTTTGAATGATTCAGAGTGCTTTACTCTTCCACTTCCTACTTGCCTTGCAGTCATAATTACAGATAGTAACCGAGTGCATAAGTGCTGATATCTCATCCTTCTGTGTGTCATCTTCACCAGGACAATTGGTCCGTTGGTGCCCTGACATCATAATGCTACAGCAGGATGTCATCTGACATGAGGGCCAATTAATTGCCTAGCAAGAAATAGGATACATTTATCCTAGTATTGAAATTGGTAGCATGGTAGACAGGAGGCCCACCTGAAAACTACGATGGTAAGATGAAAGACATGAGGGCGTTTTTTAAAATTTATAAATGTGTATCAACGTGTGGTGGTTGAGCATAATGGTCTTGCCATCACTATTGATTAACTGGTAGGAATTGGCTAAAATGAAGATGGTAAAATGTGTTATTTATAATTTGTATTCTCACTAGCTGTAGCATAGCCCTTCCCCTCTCAATTTATAAGCTGACTTTATTGCTACTGGTGTCCATAACCTGAAACAAATGCAGTGAGAAGGGTACGCTGTCATTTGGCTGGCAATAAGATCTTTTTAGCCATGTCCTGTTATGGGGGCTACAGTTGTTAAGAGAGTGGTAGCAAATGTGGCATGGGATTTAGAGAAGAATGCTAGGTTGAAAACCCAAATTGAGATTTGAATTTGTAATGAGTTGTGTATTTTCACAATATTACAGACCCCATAGTACTGATCTGTTAACGCTTTATAAAAATCAGTTTTTGTTGTATTGCATTTTGTATATGCACTAACAGTGGACCTTTCCATCTGCAGAATATACTGAATGACAAGCAGTGGCAGTGTTGCACAATAGATTTTCTCTGCATTGCCGAGACTAAAGAAAAAAAAATTGACTTTTCCATCTGCAGAATATACTGAATGACCAGCAGTGGCAGTGTTGCTCAATAGATTTTCTCTGCATTGCCGAGACAAGAGAAAAAACTGAAAAAAACAGTGGGCTTTTCCATCTGCAGAATATACTGAATGACCAACAGTGTCAGTGTTGCACAACAGATTTTCTCTGCTTTGCCGAGACTAAAGAAAAAAAGAAAAACAAAAACTGGACTTTTCCATCTGCAGAATATACTGAATGACCAGCAGTGGCAGTGTTGCACAACAGATTTTCTCTGCATTGCAGAGACTAAAGGGAAAATAAAAAAAACAAGAAGTCTTGAAGCTTACTGCATCATTTTACCAATTTATATGGTAAGTAAAACACACTCACCATCATTTCATTTGGATTAAAAGATGTTCACATCATCTGAAGGTCCTCACTACCTTATATTGGGGTCCCCCACGAGTATATAATTTCTCTCGAGGTGGAAGTAATATGGATTACATTGTGGCGGTCATGATAGTTAATGAAAGAGCTTGACTGCCTCCAAGGCTACCAAAGCCTGCTTTAGATACCGGTGCTAGCAATATTCCATCTGAATAAATTACTGCCTTTCGAGGCTAGAATGCATTATCTTACGTTAGAGCGATAGTCTTACTTTCTCACGAAAGGAAGTGCATTTAACCTGTACCCCTGCACTCTGTATGTGGGACTCGGATACTCAAGATTGATTGTTGTTGAGGATAATATGTGTTTTTGTAACTCCATCCCACTTTCAAAAAGGCCCCAATGCTTTGAATGGTTCAGAGTGCTTTACTCTTCCACTTCCTACTTGCCTTGCAGTCATAATTACAGATAGTAACCGAGTGCATAATTGCTGATATCTCATCCTTCTGTGTGTCATCTTCACCAGGACAATTGGTCCATTGGTGCCCTGACATCATAAAGCTACAGCAGGATGTTATCTGACGTGAGGGCCAATCAATTGCCTAGCAAGAAATAGGATACATTTATCGTGGTATTGAAATTGGTAGCATGGTAGACAGGAGGCCCCCTGTAAACTAGGATGGTAAGATGAAAGACATGAGGGTGTTTTTTTCAATGTATAAATGTGTATCAACGTGTGGTGGTTGAGCATAATGGTCTTGCCATCACTATTGCTTAACTGGTAGGAATTGGCTAAAATGAAGATGGTAAAATGTGTTATTTATAATTTGTATTCTCACTAGCTGTAGCATAGCCCTTCCCCTCTCAATTTATAAGCTGACTTTATTGCTACTGGTGTCCATAACCTGAAACGAATGCAATGAGAAGGGTACGCTGTCATTTGGCTGGCAATAAGATCTTTTTAGCCATGTCCTGTTATAGGGGCTACAGTTGTTTAGAGAGTGGTAGCAAATGAGGCATGGGATTTAGAGAAGAATGCTACGTTGAAAACACAAATTGAGATTTGAATTTGTAATGAGTTGTGTATTTTCACAATATTACAGACCCCATAGTACTGATCTGTTAACGCTTTATAAAAATCAATTTTTGTTGTATTGCATATGGTATATGCACTAACAGTGGGCCTTTCCATCTGCAGAATATACTGAATGACCAGCAGTGGCAGTGTTGCACAAAAGATTTTCTCTGCATTGCCGAGACTAAAAAAAAAAAAAACAAACAAGAAGTCTTGAAGCTTACTGTCTCATTTTACCAATTTATATGGTACGTAAAACACACTCAAAATCATTTCATTTGGATTAAAAGACGTTCACATCATCTGAAGGTCCTCACTACCTTATAATGGGGTCCTTCGCGTGAATATAATTTCTCTCGAGTTGGAAGTAATATGGATTACATTGTGGCGGTCATGATAGTTAATGAAAGAGCTTGACCGCCTCCAAGGCTACCAAAGCCTGCCTTAGATACCGGTGCTAGCAATATTCCATCTGAATAAATTACTGCCTTTCGAGGATAGAATGCATTATCTTACATTAGAGCGATAGTCTTACCTTCTCACGAAAGGAAGTGCATTTAACTTGTACCCCTGCACTCTGTATATGGGGCTCGGATACTCAAGATTGATTGTTCTTGAGGATAATCTGTGTTTTTGTAACTCCATCCCACTTTCAAAAAGGCCCCAATGCTTTGAATGGTTCAGAGTGCTTTACTCTTCCACTTCCTACTTGCCTTGCAGTCATAATTACAGATAGTAACCGAGTGCATAATTGCTGATATCTCATCCTTCTGTTTGTCATCTTCACCAGGACAATTGGTCCGTTGGTGCCCTGACATCATAAAGCTACAGCAGGATGTCATCTGACATGAGGGCCAATTAATTGCCTAGCAAGAAATAGGATACATTTATCCTAGTATTGAAATTGGTAGCATGGTAGACAGGAGGCCCACCTGAAAACTACGATGGTAAGATGAAAGACATGAGGGCGTTTTTTAAATTTATAAATGTGTATCAACATGTGGTGGTTGAGCATAATGGTCTTGCCATCACTATTGCTTAACTGGTAGGAATTGGATAAAATGAAGATGGTAAAATGTGTTATTTATAATTTGTATTCTCACTAGCTGTAGCATAGCCCTTCCCCTCTCAATTTATAAGCTGACTTTATTGCTACTGGTGTCCATAACCTGAAACAAATGCAGTGAGAAGGGTACGCTGTCATTTGGCTGGCAATAAGATCTTTTTAGCCATGTCCTGTTATGGGGGCTACAGTTGTTAAGAGAGTGGTAGCAAATGTGACATGGGATTTAGAGAATAATGCTAGGTTGAAAACACAAATTGAGATTTGAATTTGTAATGAGTTGTGTATTTTCACAATATTACAGACCCCATAGTACTGATCTGTTAACGCTTTATAAAAATCAGTTTTTGTTGTATTGCATTTTGTATATGCACTAACAGTGGACCTTTCCATCTGCAGAATATACTGAATGACCAGCAGTGGCAGTGTTGCACAATAGATTTTCTCTGCATTGCCGAGACTAAAGAAAAAAAAATGGACTTTTCCATCTGCAGAATATACTGAATGACCAGCAGTGGCAGTGTTGCACAATAGATTTTCTCTGCATTGCCGAGACAAGAGAAAAAACTGAAAAAAACAGTGGGCTTTTCCATCTGCAGAATATACTGAATGACCAACAGTGGCAGTGTTGCACAACAGATTTTCTCTGCATTGCCGAGACTAAAGAAAAAAAGAAAAACAAAAACTGGACTTTTCCATCTGCAGAATATACTGAATGACCAGCAGTGGCAGTGTTGCACAACAGATTTTCTCTGCATTGCAGAGACTAAAGGGAAAATAAAAAAAACAAGAAGTCTTGAAGCTTACTGCATCATTTTACCAATTTATATTGTAAGTAAAACACACTCACCATCATTTCATTTGGATTAAAAGATGTTCACATCATTTGAAGGTCCTCACTACCTTATATTGGGGTCCTCCACGAGTATATAATTTCTCTCGAGGTGGAAGTAATATGGATTACATTGTGGCGGTCATGATAGTTAATGAAAGAGCTTGACTGCCTCCAAGGCTACCAAAGCCTGCTTTAGATACCGGTGCTAGCAATATTCCATCTGAATAAATTACTGCCTTTCGAGGCTAGAATGCATTATCTTACGTTAGAGCGATAGTCTTACTTTCTCACGAAAGGAAGTGCATTTAACCTGTACCCCTGCACTCTGTATGTGGGACTCGGATACTCAAGATTGATTGTTGTTGAGGTTAATATGTGTTTTTGTAACTCCATCCCACTTTCAAAAAGGCCCCAATGCTTTGAATGGTTCAGAGTGCTTTACTCTTCCACTTCCTACTTGCCTTGCAGTCATAATTACAGATAGTAACAGAGTGCATAATTGCTGATATCTCATCCTTCTGTGTGTCATCTTCACCAGGACAATTGGTCCATTGGTGCCCTGACATCATAAAGCTACAGCAGGATGTTATCTGACGTGAGGGCCAATCAATTGCCTAGCAAGAAATAGGATACATTTATCCTGGTATTGAAATTGGTAGCATGGTAGACAGGAGGCCCCCCTGTAAACTAGGATGGTAAGATGAAAGACATGAGGGTGTTTTTTTCAATGTATAAATTTGTATGAACATGTGGTGGTTGAGCATAATAGTCTTGCCATCACTATTGCCTAACTGGTAGGAATTGGCTAAAATGAAGATGGTAAAATGTGTTATTATTTATAATTTGTATTCTCACTAGCTGCAGCATAGCCCTTCCCCTCTCAATTTATAAGCTGACTTTATTGCTACTGGTGTACCATAACCTGAAACGAATGCAATGAGAAGGGTACGCTGTCATTTGGCTGGCAATAAGATCTTTTTAGCCATGTCCTGTTATAGGGGCTACAGTTGTTTAGAGAGTGGTAGCAAATGAGGCATGGGATTTAGAGAAGAATGCTACGTTGAAAACACAAATTGAGATTTGAATTTGTAATGAGTTGTGTATTTTCACAATATTACAGACCCCATAGTACTGATCTGTTAACGCTTTATAAAAATCAGTTTTTGTTGTATTGCATATGGTATATGCACTAACAGTGGACCTTTCCATCTGCAGAATATACTGAATGACCAGCAGTGGCAGTGTTGCACAATAGATTTTCTCTGCATTGCCGAGACTAAAGAAAAAAACAAACAAACAAGAAGTCTTGAAACTTACTGTCTCATTTTACCAATTTATATGGTAAGTAAAACACACTCAAAATCATTTCATTTGGATTAAAAGACGTTCACATCATCTGAAGGTCCTCACTACCTTATAATGGGGTCCTTCGCAGAATATAATTTCTCTCGAGTTGGAAGTAATATGGATTAAATTGTGGCGGTCATGATAGTTAATGAAAGAGCTTGACCGCCTCCAAGGCTACGAAAGCCTGCTTTAGATACCGGTGCTAGCAATATTCCATCTGAATAAATTACTGCCTTTCGAGGATAGAATGCATTATCTTACATTAGAGCGATAGTCTTACTTTCTCACGAAAGGAAGTGCATTTAACTTGTACCCCTGCACTCTGTATATGGGGCTCGGATACTCAAGATTGATTGTTGTTGAGGATAATCTGTGTTTTTGTAACTCCATCCCACTTTCAAAAAGGCCCCAATGCTTTGAATGATTCAGAGTGCTTTACTCTTCCACTTCCTACTTGCCTTGCAGTCATAATTACAGATAGTAACCGAGTGCATAAGTGCTGATATCTCATCCTTCTGTGTGTCATCTTCACCAGGACAATTGGTCCGTTGGTGCCCTGACATCATAATGCTACAGCAGGATGTCATCTGACATGAGGGCCAATTAATTGCCTAGCAAGAAATAGGATACATTTATCCTAGTATTGAAATTGGTAGCATGGTAGACAGGAGGCCCACCTGAAAACTACGATGGTAAGATGAAAGACATGAGGGCGTTTTTTAAAATTTATAAATGTGTATCAACGTGTGGTGGTTGAGCATAATGGTCTTGCCATCACTATTGATTAACTGGTAGGAATTGGCTAAAATGAAGATGGTAAAATGTGTTATTTATAATTTGTATTCTCACTAGCTGTAGCATAGCCCTTCCCCTCTCAATTTATAAGCTGACTTTATTGCTACTGGTGTCCATAACCTGAAACAAATGCAGTGAGAAGGGTACGCTGTCATTTGGCTGGCAATAAGATCTTTTTAGCCATGTCCTGTTATGGGGGCTACAGTTGTTAAGAGAGTGGTAGCAAATGTGGCATGGGATTTAGAGAAGAATGCTAGGTTGAAAACCCAAATTGAGATTTGAATTTGTAATGAGTTGTGTATTTTCACAATATTACAGACCCCATAGTACTGATCTGTTAACGCTTTATAAAAATCAGTTTTTGTTGTATTGCATTTTGTATATGCACTAACAGTGGACCTTTCCATCTGCAGAATATACTGAATGACAAGCAGTGGCAGTGTTGCACAATAGATTTTCTCTGCATTGCCGAGACTAAAGAAAAAAAAATTGACTTTTCCATCTGCAGAATATACTGAATGACCAGCAGTGGCAGTGTTGCTCAATAGATTTTCTCTGCATTGCCGAGACAAGAGAAAAAACTGAAAAAAACAGTGGGCTTTTCCATCTGCAGAATATACTGAATGACCAACAGTGGCAGTGTTGCACAACAGATTTTCTCTGCTTTGCCGAGACTAAAGAAAAAAAGAAAAACAAAAACTGGACTTTTCCATCTGCAGAATATACTGAATGACCAGCAGTGGCAGTGTTGCACAACAGATTTTCTCTGCATTGCAGAGACTAAAGGGAAAATAAAAAAAACAAGAAGTCTTGAAGCTTACTGCATCATTTTACCAATTTATATGGTAAGTAAAACACACTCACCATCATTTCATTTGGATTAAAAGATGTTCACATCATCTGAAGGTCCTCACTACCTTATATTGGGGTCCCCCACGAGTATATAATTTCTCTCGAGGTGGAAGTAATATGGATTACATTGTGGCGGTCATGATAGTTAATGAAAGAGCTTGACTGCCTCCAAGGCTACCAAAGCCTGCTTTAGATACCGGTGCTAGCAATATTCCATCTGAATAAATTACTGCCTTTCGAGGCTAGAATGCATTATCTTACGTTAGAGCGATAGTCTTACTTTCTCACGAAAGGAAGTGCATTTAACCTGTACCCCTGCACTCTGTATGTGGGACTCGGATACTCAAGATTGATTGTTGTTGAGGATAATATGTGTTTTTGTAACTCCATCCCACTTTCAAAAAGGCCCCAATGCTTTGAATGGTTCAGAGTGCTTTACTCTTCCACTTCCTACTTGCCTTGCAGTCATAATTACAGATAGTAACCGAGTGCATAATTGCTGATATCTCATCCTTCTGTGTGTCATCTTCACCAGGACAATTGGTCCATTGGTGCCCTGACATCATAAAGCTACAGCAGGATGTTATCTGACGTGAGGGCCAATCAATTGCCTAGCAAGAAATAGGATACATTTATCGTGGTATTGAAATTGGTAGCATGGTAGACAGGAGGCCCCCCTGTAAACTAGGATGGTAAGATGAAAGACATGAGGGTGTTTTTTTCAATGTATAAATGTGTATCAACGTGTGGTGGTTGAGCATAATGGTCTTGCCATCACTATTGCTTAACTGGTAGGAATTGGCTAAAATGAAGATGGTAAAATGTGTTATTTATAATTTGTATTCTCACTAGCTGTAGCATAGCCCTTCCCCTCTCAATTTATAAGCTGACTTTATTGCTACTGGTGTCCATAACCTGAAACGAATGCAATGAGAAGGGTACGCTGTCATTTGGCTGGCAATAAGATCTTTTTAGCCATGTCCTGTTATAGGGGCTACAGTTGTTTAGAGAGTGGTAGCAAATGAGGCATGGGATTTAGAGAAGAATGCTACGTTGAAAACACAAATTGAGATTTGAATTTGTAATGAGTTGTGTATTTTCACAATATTACAGACCCCATAGTACTGATCTGTTAACGCTTTATAAAAATCAGTTTTTGTTGTATTGCATATGGTATATGCACTAACAGTGGGCCTTTCCATCTGCAGAATATACTAAATGACCAGCAGTGGCAGTGTTGCACAAAAGATTTTCTCTGCATTGCCGAGACTAAAAAAAAAAAAAAAAAAAGAAGTCTTGAAGCTTACTGTCTCATTTTACCAATTTATATGGTACGTAAAACACACTCAAAATCATTTCATTTGGATTAAAAGACGTTCACATCATCTGAAGGTCCTCACTACCTTATAATGGGGTCCTTCGCGTGAATATAATTTCTCTCGAGTTGGAAGTAATATGGATTACATTGTGGCGGTCATGATAGTTAATGAAAGAGCTTGACCGCCTCCAAGGCTACCAAAGCCTGCCTTAGATACCGGTGCTAGCAATATTCCATCTGAATAAATTACTGCCTTTCGAGGATAGAATGCATTATCTTACATTAGAGCGATAGTCTTACCTTCTCACGAAAGGAAGTGCATTTAACTTGTACCCCTGCACTCTGTATATGGGGCTCGGATACTCAAGATTGATTGTTCTTGAGGATAATCTGTGTTTTTGTAACTCCATCCCACTTTCAAAAAGGCCCCAATGCTTTGAATGGTTCAGAGTGCTTTACTCTTCCACTTCCTACTTGCCTTGCAGTCATAATTACAGATAGTAACCGAGTGCATAATTGCTGATATCTCATCCTTCTGTTTGTCATCTTCACCAGGACAATTGGTCCGTTGGTGCCCTGACATCATAAAGCTACAGCAGGATGTCATCTGACATGAGGGCCAATTAATTGCCTAGCAAGAAATAGGATACATTTATCCTAGTATTGAAATTGGTAGCATGGTAGACAGGAGGCCCACCTGAAAACTACGATGGTAAGATGAAAGACATGAGGGCGTTTTTTAAATTTATAAATGTGTATCAACATGTGGTGGTTGAGCATAATGGTCTTGCCATCACTATTGCTTAACTGGTAGGAATTGGATAAAATGAAGATGGTAAAATGTGTTATTTATAATTTGTATTCTCACTAGCTGTAGCATAGCCCTTCCCCTCTCAATTTATAAGCTGACTTTTTTGCTACTGGTGTCCATAACCTGAAACAAATGCAGTGAGAAGGGTACGCTGTCATTTGGCTGGCAATAAGATCTTTTTAGCCATGTCCTGTTATGGGGGCTACAGTTGTTAAGAGAGTGGTAGCAAATGTGACATGGGATTTAGAGAATAATGCTAGGTTGAAAACACAAATTGAGATTTGAATTTGTAATGAGTTGTGTATTTTCACAATATTACAGACCCCATAGTACTGATCTGTTAACGCTTTATAAAAATCAGTTTTTGTTGTATTGCATTTTGTATATGCACTAACAGTGGACCTTTCCATCTGCAGAATATACTGAATGACCAGCAGTGGCAGTGTTGCACAATAGATTTTCTCTGCATTGCCGAGACTAAAGAAAAAAAAATGGACTTTTCCATCTGCAGAATATACTGAATGACCAGCAGTGGCAGTGTTGCACAATAGATTTTCTCTGCATTGCCGAGACAAGAGAAAAAACTGAAAAAAACAGTGGGCTTTTCCATCTGCAGAATATACTGAATGACCAACAGTGGCAGTGTTGCACAACAGATTTTCTCTGCATTGCCGAGACTAAAGAAAAAAAGAAAACAAAAACTGGACTTTTCCATCTGCAGAATATACTGAATGACCAGCAGTGGCAGTGTTGCACAACAGATTTTCTCTGCATTGCAGAGACTAAAGGGAAAATAAAAAAACAAGAAGTCTTGAAGCTTACTGCATCATTTTACCAATTTATATGGTAAGTAAAACACACTCACCATCATTTCATTTGGATTAAAAGATGTTCACATCATCTGAAGGTCCTCACTACCTTATATTGGTGTCCTCCACGAGTATATAATTTCTCTCGAGGTGGAAGTAATATGGATTACATTGTGGCGGTCATGATAGTTAATGAAAGAGCTTGACTGCCTCCAAGGCTACCAAAGCCTGCTTTAGATACCGGTGCTAGCAATATTCCATCTGAATAAATTACTGCCTTTCGAGGCTAGAATGCATTATCTTACGTTAGAGCGATAGTCTTACTTTCTCACGAAAGGAAGTGCATTTAACCTGTACCCCTGCACTCTGTATGTGGGACTCGGACACTCAAGATTGATTGTTGTTGAGGATAATATGTGTTTTTGTAACTCCATCCCACTTTCAAAAAGGCCCCAATGCTTTGAATGGTTCAGAGTGCTTTACTCTTCCACTTCCTACTTGCCTTGCAGTCATAATTACAGATAGTAACCGAGTGCATAATTGCTGATATCTCATCCTTCTGTGTGTCATCTTCACCAGGACAATTGGTCCATTGGTGCCCTGACATCATAAAGCTACAGCAGGATGTTATCTGACGTTAGGGCCAATCAATTGCCTAGCAAGAAATAGGAAACATTTATCGTGGTATTGAAATTGGTAGCATGGTAGACAGGAGGCCCCCTGTAAACTAGGATGGTAAGATGAAAGACATGAGGGTGTTTTTTTCAATGTATAAATTTGTATGAACATGTGGTGGTTGAGCATAATAGTCTTGCCATCACTATTGCCTAACTGGTAGGAATTGGCTAAAATGAAGATGGTAAAATGTGTTATTATTTATAATTTGTATTCTCACTAGCTGCAGCATAGCCCTTCCCTCCCAATTTATAAGCTGACTTTATTGCTACTGGTGTACCATAACCTGAAACGAATGCAATGAGAAGGGTACGCTGTCATTTGGCTGGCAATAAGATCTTTTTAGCCATGTCCTGTTATAGGGGCTACAGTTGTTTAGAGAGTGGTAGCAAATGAGGCATGGGATTTGGAGAAGAATGCTACGTTGAAAACACAAATTGAGATTTGAATTTGTAATGAGTTGTGTATTTTCACAATATTACAGACCCCATAGTACTGATCTGTTAACGCTTTATAAAAATCAGTTTTTGTTGTATTGCATATGGTATATGCACTAACAGTGGACCTTTCCATCTGCAGAATATACTGAATGACCAGCAGTGGCAGTGTTGCACAATAGATTTTTTCTGCATTGCCAAGACTAAAAAAAAAAAAACAAACAAGAAGTCTTGAAGCTTACTGTCTCATTTTACCAATTTATATGGTAAGTAAAACACACTCAAAATCATTTCATTTGGATTAAAAGACGTTCACATCATCTGAAGGTCCTCACTACCTTATAATGGGGTCCTTCGCGTGAATATAATTTCTCTCGAGTTGGAAGTAATATGGATTACATTGTGGCGGTCATGATAGTTAATGAAAGAGCTTGACCGCCTCCAAGGCTACCAAAGCCTGCCTTAGATACCGGTGCTAGCAATATTCCATCTGAATAAATTACTGCCTTTCGAGGATAGAATGCATTATCTTACATTAGAGCGATAGTCTTACCTTCTCACGAAAGGAAGTGCATTTAACTTGTACCCCTGCACTCTGTATATGGGGCTCGGATACTCAAGATTGATTGTTGTTGAGGATAATCTGTGTTTTTGTAACTCCATCCCACTTTCAAAAAGGCCCCAATGCTTTGAATGGTTCAGAGTGCTTTACTCTTCCACTTCCTACTTGCCTTGCAGTCATAATTACAGATAGTAACCGAGTGCATAATTGCTGATATCTCATCCTTCTGTGTGTCATCTTCACCAGGACAATTGGTCCGTTGGTGCCCTGACATTATAAAGCTACAGCAGGATGTCATCTGACATGAGGGCCAATTAATTGCCTAGCAAGAAATAGGATACATTTATCCTAGTATTGAAATTGGTAGCATGGTAGACAGGAGGCCCACCTGAAAACTACGATGGTAAGATGAAAGACATGAGGGCGTTTTTTTAAATTTATAAATGTGTATCAACGTGTGGTGGTTGAGCATAATGGTCTTGCCATCACTATTGCCTAACTGGCAGGAATTGGCTAAAATGAAGATGGTAAAATGTGTTATTATTTATAATTTGTATTCTCACTAGCTGTAGCATAGCCCTTCCACTCTCAATTTATCAGCTGACTTTATTGCTACTGGTGTACCATAACCTGAAACAAATGCAGTGAGAAGGGTACGCTGTCATTTGGCTGGCAATAAGATCTTTTTAGCCATGTCCTGTTATGGGGGCTACAGTTGTTAAGAGAGTGGTAGCAAATGTGGCATGGGATTTAGAGAAGAATGCTAGGTTGAAAACACAAATTGAGATTTGAATTTGTAATGAGTTGTGTATTTTCACAATATTACAGACCCCATAGTACTGATCTGTTAACGCTTTATAAAAATCAGTTTTTGTTGTATTGCATTTTGTATATGCACTAACAGTGGACCTTTCCATCTGCAGAATATACTGAATGACCAGCAGTGGCAGTGTTGCACAATAGATTTTCTCTGCATTGCCGAGACTAAAGAAAAAAAATTGACTTTTCCATCTGCAGAATATACTGAATGACCAGCAGTGGCAGTGTTGCACAATAGATTTTCTCTGCATTGCCGAGACAAGAGAAAAAACTGAAAAAAACAGTGGGCTTTTCCATCTGCAGAATATACTGAATGACCAACAGTGGCAGTGTTGCACAACAGATTTTCTCTGCATTGCCGAGACTAAAGAAAAAAAGAAAAAAAGAAAAACAAAAACTGGACTTTTCCATCTGCAGAATATACTGATTGACCAGCAGTGGCAGTGTTGCACAACAGATTTTCTCTGCATTGCAGAGACTAAAGGGAAAATAAAAAAACAAGAAGTCTTGAAGCTTACTGCATCATTTTACCAATTTATATGGTAAGTAAAACACACTCACCATCATTTCATTTGGATTAAAAGATGTTCACATCATCTGAAGGTCCTCACTACCTTATATTGGGGTCCTCCACGAGTATATAATTTCTCTCGAGGTGGAAGTAATATGGATTACATTGTGGTGGTCATGATAGTTAATGAAAGAGCTTGACTGCCTCCAAGGCTACCAAAGGCTGCTTTAGATACCGGTGCTAGCAATATTCCATCTGAATAAATTACTGCCTTTCGAGGCTAGAATGCATTATCTTACGTTAGAGCGATGGTCTTACTTTCTCACGAAAGGAAGTGCATTTAACCTGTACCCCTGCACTCTGTATGTGGGACTCGGGTACTCAAGATTGATTGTTGTTGAGGATAATATGTGTTTTTGTAACTCCATCCCACTTTCAAAAAGGCCCCAATGCTTTGAAAGGTTCAGAGTGCTTTACTCTTCCACTTCCTACTTGCCTTGCAGTCATAATTACAGATAGTAACCGAGTGCATAAATGCTGATATCTCATCCTTCTGTGTGTCATCTTCACCAGGACAATTGGTCCATTGGTGCCCTGACATCATAAAGCTACAGCAGGATGTTATCTGACGTGAGGGCCAATCAATTGCCTAGCAAGAAATAGGATACATTTATCGTGGTATTGAAATTGGTAGCATGGTACACAGGAGGCCCCCCTGTAAACTAGGATGGTAAGATGAAAGATATGAGGGTGTTTTTTTCAATGTATACATTTGTATGAACATGTGGTGGTTGAGCATAATAGTCTTGCCATCACTATTGCCTAACTGGTAGGAATTGGCTAAAATGAAGATGGTAAAATGTGTTATTATTTATAATTTGTATTCTCACTAGCTGTATCATAGCCCTTCCCCTCTCAATTTATAAGCTGACTTTATTGCTACTGGTGTACCATAACCTGAAACGAATGCAATGAGAAGGGTACGCTGTCATTTGGCTGGCAATAAGATCTTTTTAGCCATGTCCTGTTATAGGGGCTACAGTTGTTTAGAGAGTGGTAGCAAATGAGGCATGGGATTTAGAGAAGAATGCTACGTTGAAAACACAAATTGAGATTTGAATTTGTAATGAGTTGTGTATTTTCACAATATTACAGACCCCATAGTACTGATCTGTTAACGCTTTATAAAAATCAGTTTTTGTTGTATTGCATTTTGTATATGCACTAACAGTGGACCTTTCCATCTGCAGAATATACTGAATGACCAGCAGTGGCAGTGTTGCACAATAGATTTTCTCTGCATTGCCGAGACTAAAGAAAAAAATGGACTTTTCCATCTGCAGAATATACTGAATGACCAGCAGTGGCAGTGTTGCACAATAGATTTTCTCTGCATTGCCGAGACAAGAGAAAAACTGAAAAACCAGTGGGCTTTTCCATCTGCAGAATATACTGAATGACCAACAGTGGCAGTGTTGCACAACAGATTTTCTCTGCTTTGCCGAGACTAAAGAAAAAAAGAAAAACAAAAACTGGACTTTTCCATCTGCAAAATATACTGAATGACCAGCAGTGGCAGTGTTGCACAACAGATTTTCTCTGCATTGCAGAGACTAAAGGGAAAATAAAAAACAAGAAGTCTTGAAGCTTACTGCATCATTTTACCAATTTATATGGTAAGTAAAACACACTCACCATCATTTCATTTGGATTAAAAGATGTTCACATCATCTGAAGGTCCTCACTACCTTATATTGGGGTCCTCCACGAGTATATAATTTCTCTCGAGGTGGAAGTAATATGGATTACATTGTGGCGGTCATGATAGTTAATGAAAGAGCTTGACTGCCTCCAAGGCTACCAAAGCCTGCTTTAGATACCGGTGCTAGCAATATTCCATCTGAATAAATTACTGCCTTTCGAGGCTAGAATGCATTATCTTACGTTAGAGCGATAGTCTTACTTTCTCACGAAAGGAAGTGCATTTAACCTGTACCCTGCACTCTGTATGTGGGACTCGGATACTCAAGATTGATTGTTGTTGAGGATAATATGTGTTTTTGTAACTCCATCCCACTTTCAAAAAGGCCCCAATGCTTTGAATGGTTCAGAGTGCTTTACTCTTCCACTTCCTACTTGCCTTGCAGTCATAATTACAGATAGTAACCGAGTGCATAATTGCTGATATCTCATCCTTCTGTGTGTCATCTTCACCAGGACAATTGGTCCATTGTTGCCCTGACATCATAAAGCTACAGCAGGATGTTATCTGACGTGAGTGCCAATCAATTGCCTAGCAAGAAATAGGATACATTTATCGTGGTATTGAAATTGGTAGCATGGTAGACAGGAGGCCCCCCTGTAAACTAGGATGGTAAGATGAAAGATATGAGGGTGTTTTTTTCAATGTATAAATTTGTATGAACATGTGGTGGTTGAGCATAATAGTCTTGCCATCACTATTGCCTAACTGGTAGGAATTGGCTAAAATGAAGATGGTAAAATGTGTTATTATTTATAATTTGTATTCTCACTAGCTGTATCATAGCCCTTCCCCTCTCAATTTATAAGCTGACTTTATTGCTACTGGTGTACCATAACCTGAAACGAATGCAATGAGAAGGGTACGCTGTCATTTGGCTGGCAATAAGATCTTTTTAGCCATGTCCTGTTATAGGGGCTACAGTTGTTTAGAGAGTGGTAGCAAATGAGGCATGGGATTTAGAGAAGAATGCTACGTTGAAAACACAAATTGAGATTTGAATTTGTAATGAGTTGTGTATTTTCACAATATTA
This sequence comes from Calotriton arnoldi, assembly GCA_963921515.1. NCBI lineage: Eukaryota > Metazoa > Chordata > Amphibia > Caudata > Salamandridae > Calotriton > Calotriton arnoldi. The sequence continues at coordinate 647,289 of CAWUFW010002481.1, forward strand.
CAGACCCCATAGTACTGATCTGTTAACGCTTTATAAAAATCAGTTTTGTTGTATTGCATTTTGTATATGCACTAACAGTGGACCTTTCCATCTGCAGAATATACTGAATGACCAGCAGTGGCAGTGTTGCACAATAGATTTTCTCTGCATTGCCGAGACTAAAGAAAAAAAAATGGACTTTTCCATCTGCCGAATATACTGAATGACCAGCAGTGGCAGTGTTGCACAATAGATTTTCTCTGCATTGCCGAGACAAGAGAAAAAACTGAAAAAAACAGTGGGCTTTTCCATCTGCAGAATATACTGAATGACCAACAGTGGCAGTGTTGCACAACAGATTTTCTCTGCTTTGTCGAGACTAAAGAAAAAAAGAAAAACAAAAACTGGACTTTTCCATCTGCAGAATATACTGAATGACCAGCAGTGGCAGTGTTGCACAATAGATTTTCTCTGCATTGCCGAGACTAAAGAAAAAAAAAAAAAAACAAGAAGTCTTGAAGCTTACTGTCTCATTTTACCAATTTATATGGTAAGTAAAACACACTCAAAATCATTTCATTTGGATTAAAAGACGTTCACATCATCTGAAGGTCCTCACTACCTTATAATGGGGTCCTTCGCGTGAATATAATTTCTCTCGAGGTGGAAGTAATATGGATTACATTGTGGCGGTCATGATAGTTAATGAAAGAGCTTGACCGCCTCCAAGGCTACCAAAGCCTGCTTTAGATACCGGTGCTAGCAATATTCCATCTGAATAAATTACTGCCTTTCGAGGATAGAATGCATTATCTTACATTAGAGCGATAGTCTTACTTTCTCACGAAAGGAAGTGCATTTAACTTGTACCCCTGCACTCTGTATATGGGGCTCGGATACTCAAGATTGATTGTTGTTGAGGATAATCTGTGTTTTTGTAACTCCATCCCACTTTCAAAAAGGCCCCAATGCTTTGAATGGTTCAGAGTGCTTTACTCTTCCACTTCCTACTTGCCTTGCAGTCATAATTACAGATAGTAACCGAGTGCATAATTGCTGATATCTCATCCTTCTGTGTGTCATCTTCACCAGGACAATTGGTCCGTTGGTGCCCTGACATCATAAAGCTACAGCAGGATGTCATCTGACATGAGGGCCAATTAATTGCCTAGCAAGAAATAGGATACATTTATCCTAGTATTGAAATTGGTAGCATGGTAGACAGGAGGCCCACCTGAAAACTACGATGGTAAGATGAAAGACATGAGGGCGTTTTTTTAAATTTATAAATGTGTATCAACGTGTGGTGGTTGAGCATAATGGTCTTGCCATCACTATTGCTTAACTGGTAGGAATTGGCTAAAATGAAGATGGTAAAATGTGTTATTTATGGAGGAGCCCGCATCCCTGCCTTCAGCTGTGTGGCCTGCTGATCCGGCGCCTGGGGCTGCATGAATCCCTGCGGACCGGCGGTGAGTGGGGCGATCTTTGGGGGTGGCGGGGGGGCAGCGTGGATGCTGTGGAGGCCCCCTCCCCGCGCCTTGCGGTCCCGCACTGGGCCATGCCGCACCGCCGACCCCGGCCACCATTGTCGGGTGGCGGCGTGACGAGCCCGCCTGCATACACCGTCCCTGCCGGACCCGACTCCCCACTGGCGGGGAGACCCCGAGACGGCCCCCTCTCTCCTGCTGGGGCCCTTCTTCGGCGGACAGGGGCCCTCCTGGCGGGCGCGGACGCCCTACCAGCCTCCGTGGCTACGCAGTGCGGAACGCACCACCGGACTCACTACCGGGCCCTCTCTGGCCCCCGCCCTCGTCCTGGACCTACCTGCACCCCTGTAGTCCATCCTCTGGGGATGGCCGACCTACCCCCTTCCTCCCGGCCCTTCGGCCCTTCTTTCGGACTGTGAGGAGGTGTGGCCCGCCGCCGCCCACGGCGCTGGACCTGGGGCCTTGGCGAGGCGTTGAGTTGCCCGGGGGTCTGCGGGGGGACCTGTCCTGGGCGCCCGGGCCTGAGTGCTGACGGTCTGGGTGCGTGGGGCCCTCTTTCCCCCCCCTTGCTGAGACTGTTGACACCCCTTTCCCCCCCCTCTGTCCGCGGGGAGTCCGGACCGCATCGCCGGTGGCTATGGGGAGGAACCGCACCATGCAGACCCCTGGTCCTCCAACCCAAACAACAATGGACCAATATACTATGACCGATCGGGGCCCTGAGGGAGGAACGCCTGGTCCTCCTGCCCCCATGGGGGGAGACCTCTCCACCATCCTCCAGGCGATCGGCGCATCACAGGCCTCAGTTGAAGCTAAGATAGGCGAAGTGAGGGTGGACGTGGCCCTCATTCGCCAAGACCTGCGCAACGCAACGGCACGAATTACAGAGACTGAGTCACGCGTCTCCATGGCTTAAGACGACATAAGCCAACTTAAGACTCAGATGGCCCACCTCCAGACCCAGACCTTGGAGCTCCACCGTCGGGCCGAAGACGCGGAGAACAGGTCAAGGAGAAACAACCTACGCCTCATTGGATTTCCCGAAGGGACGGAGCAGGGCCACGCGGACACGTTTGTGGAGACCTGGGTCCGCTCCTGGATGCCCAAGGACTCCCTCTCCCCTTGGTTCGCGGTTGAACGCGCCCATCGTTCCCTGGGACCTCGTCCTCCCCCCGGGGCTCCAGCCCGGCCCATCATCCTGAGGGTCCTCAGCTTCCGAGATCGGGATGCTATCCTCCGAGCGGCTAGAGCGCAAGGCCCATTGACATTTCAAAATAGCAAGATCATGGTTTTCCCGGACTACACTAGGGAGGTGCAGGCCCAACGTCGAACTTATGATGAGGTTAAGCAGAAACTCCGCAACCTGGGCCTTCGCTATGGTCTCCTTTTTCCGGCCCGGGTCAGAGTGCTATTCCAGGACAAAGCACTTTTCTTTGAAACCCCCCAGGCGGCCTGGACCTGGCTCACGGAAGAACGTCCCCTCCGGGGCCCACGGGTCTCCTCCCCACCGCGGCGAGAACAAACACGACCCCGCCGAGACATGCCCAAGCTTCAACGGCGCCGCACCAGGTTCCGCAGGCAGGGAGACCGCCGCGATGGGGTCTCCAGATCGCCGGATGCGGTGTCCCACCGGTCCCTCCCCCAGGCGCTATCCCCAAGATCGGTTGCTTCCGGCCCGGGGGGCTCCCTGAAAGACCTGAGCTGCATCCCAGACCCCTCCAAGACTCCACGCCCGGCCATATCGGACTCGGACTTGTCGAGGAGCCCTGCTCTCCGAGGATCTGTGGATGATGAGGGAGCTTGAGCCCAGAGACCCAGAACACGGGGGTCCACACATTGTCTTTCCGAACTGCTCTAAGTGACAGCACAACAGTTTCAAATGTATTTTCAATTGTCACGAATCTTACATCCTACTATATGGAGGGGTCCATCTACTCTATGTTCACGTCCTGCTAACCGTTTTAGTTTAGCTTCTGGACCGATTACTGTTGTTTTAGGGTGTTTTCCTTTTAGGGCGACAGATGCTTCACCTGTGGAAGTGTAGGGTGGGGGGTGTTGGGGGGCGAGGGAGGGTGGGTAGACCGTTGTCTCCCAATTGCTTTCTGTTTCTGGCCGCCTATGGGCCGCTGTTTTTTGTTTTATATAGCCTTTTCAGCACACATGCCACTGGCCCTGCTTCGCGCTCTCTTGGAATAAATGGGCCTCACTCTCGACTCTCTCGTGAGATGAGACGATGCTCCCCATTTTACCTAACAGCGCAATGCACTCATCCACCACTATGTCAGCCCCTGGATCACTCCTGGTTCCCAGATCCGGTCCTTCTATCCACGTGCCGGGGGATTACTCCCCCCGAGACACTGTCCCCTTGGCCCCTTAACCACTGCCCTGATGTCCATCCTCCCTAGACCCCTCCACGTACTATCGTGGAACGTGAATGGTCTCCTAGACCGAATCAAAAGAACAGCGGTGCTCCGCAGTGCCCAGCGCCAAACGCCTGATATCCTCTTCCTGCAAGAGACACATCTTATGGGGACCCACTGCACTTTCCTTGCCCGATACGGGTTTGACAGGGTCTGGCACTCTGGCTACGCACGGGGATCCCGGGGAGTGGCCATACTGATGCGCAGGGGTTTTCCCTTCCAGCTGACAGGGGTGGAGACTGATGTCCAGGGATGCTCCATCGCCGTTATGGGTAGGGTCGAGGGGTACCCTCTAAATCTCCTCTGCACATACATTCCTCCCACGATACAACCCACAACCCTCAAACGCCTCACGACGCTGATTTCGGCTTTCTCCCAGGGTTTGACGGTCGTCGGGGGCGACTTTAATGCTGTTCTGCAGCCACTGCGCGATTCAACGGGTGCTCCCTCAGTGACTCGCCTTGCTTCTGCAAGGCGTCTCTCCGACTGGGCCGCTGCTCTGGGCCTCTGCGATGTATGGAGGGTATGGAACCCCCGACGGGACCAATACACCCATACCTCAGCGGCACACCATACCCATTCTCGCATAGACCTACTACTGCTGCCCGCCCTCGATTGCCAAAGTGTGACTGGAGTGGCTATTCCTCCTCGCGGCATTTCCGACCATTCTCCCGTCTCTCTCCGTCTCGGGCAACCCACTGAGGGCATCCGCACGGTCTGGCGGATGAACGCCTGGTTTTTGCAAGACGCTGATTTTGTGGAACACCTTCGGCGAGAACTCGAGCACTACCTGGCCACTAATGTGGGCTCGGTCCCCTCCCCGGGCACAGTCTGGGAAGCCGGTAAGGCCACGATGCGCGGCGTAGCGCGGGGGCTGATCCATGCACGACGCGCGAACCAGAATGCCCGCTTGTTGCAGCTAGACACCCAGGTGGCTCAGTTGGAGGCAGCCCACCCTATCCCCGACGATGCATCTTCCTCCCGACAGCTCGCTCTCCTCCGTGAGGAGATTAGCCACATATCCCTAGAATCCGCCAAAACGCTTTGGCGATCCTCGGTGGTGCGCGTTTACGGATGGGGGGACAAGAACGGGAAGCTCCTCCATAGTCTTGTTTCCTACCCCAGAGCTAATCGTATCATCCCCGAGATCCAAGACGGAGCTGGGAACCATCACCTCTCCTCCCGGGCCATAGCCCAGACATTTGCGGAATACTATGCCCGCCTCTATGAGGCCCGGCCTTTGGAGGCCCCGGTGGCCGAGCTGCTTTCCAGGGCCTCGGTTGGGCTGCCCAGCCTTCCCGGGCAGTCTCGGAGACGCTTGATCTCCCTTCACCCCGGAGGAGGTACACAAGGCCATCACTCTCCTGCATTCTGGTAAGACCCCCGGCCCAGATGGCTATCCCCAGGAGTATTATGCGGCGTATCGGGAGTTGTTGGTCCCGCCCTTGGTGGAGCTGTTCCGCCATGTGGTAGACGCAGGCTCCTTCCCTGCAGAGACAGATGTGGCCACCATAGTGGTGATCCCCAAGACGCAGCCGCCCTCACTCGCCTGCGCGGACTATCGCCCCATCTCCCTCATCAATACAGAGGTGAAGATTTTCGCCACGGTTCTGGCGCAACGCCTCCGTCCCCATCTGCAGGACTTGGTCCACCCAGACCAATGCGGTTTTATGCCCGCCCGTAGTACTCGGCATTGCATACGCCGCTTCCACTTCGCTCTCGCCCACCGCCAGTCGCTTACCCCGTATTTGGCCCTGCTTCTCATAGATTTCGAGAAGGCATTTGATACCGTTGACTGGCGTTATTTGGAGGAGGTCCTGGAGCTGATGGGATTTGGTCCCCCCTTCAGGAGCTTCATCCATGTCCTATATTCCAACCCCACGGCGCGGGTCCTGGTCAATGGAGCGCTCTCCGAGGCATTCCCCATCCGTAGGGGCACCCGTCAAGGCTGCCCGCTCTCACCGCTCCTGTTCGCCTTGGTGATGGAGCCTCTGGCCCGGCTCGTCCGGGGAGACCCTCTCATCCAAGGGTGGGAATGGGACCCCTCTCGAGTGGACAAAATCGCCCTCTACGCGGATGATGTCCTTCTCTTCCTGGCGGACCCGGAGGTCTCCGGCCCACGGAGCATGGAGGTTCTCCTTGCCTTCGAACAGGTCTCGGGCCTGCGCCTTAACCCGGCAAAATCCACGCTGGTCCCTCTTCACCCGTCCCGATCCTGCTTCGATTGGCAATCCACCATCCCCCTGCGGCGACAGTCCTTTAAGTACCTGGGGATCTGGATGACCCTGCTCCCAGAGCTCGAGTGGGCCCTTAATCTCACGCCCCTGGTCAACAAACCAAGACGGATCTTAAACGTTGGCAGTCTCTCCCTCTTAATCCTCTAGGCCGTAGCGCCCTTTTTAAAATGATGATTCTTCCCCGTTTTCTTTACATTCTCCAGAATATAACTCTTCACCTCCCAGGGAGCTGGTTCCGAGAGCTCGACGGCCTACTTAGCGGATTTTTGTGGGGGGGCAGACGACCACGGATGGCGCTGGCTCACTGCCGGATCCCTCCATATGACGGCGGTATGGGGGTGACTAATCTACATCTCTACTACTTGGCCACCAGGCTCATTGTGGTCCACGACTGGTTTACCGGCGGCTGGTCCGACCCGGCATACCGAGTTGAGCTCCAAAAGATGGATTTCCCACAACTCCAGGCGTACTTATATGGGGCTCCGATACCCCAAACCCTTCCCCCCCTTACTAAGGCCGTCTTCCTGGCCTGGTGCACCGCCCTGCGTCACACGAAATGGAGCCGGAAACTTACCCAACATACGCCCTTATGGCATGGAACTTGGCTGCGGGAGACTTCTTCCCTACGGGACTTTGACCACTGGGACCACCTGGGGATCTCACTTCTTGGGGATGTCTGGACAGGGGACCACATCAGGACCTTCACAGACCTGCAACAACGATACTCCCTTCTCCCCTCCCAGTTTTACCGATACCTACAGCTACGGCACGCCTTCACTGTGCACATCCTGTCCCCCACCTCCCTTCCTGAATTTAGTCCGCTTGAGGCACAAGTGATGATGGGAAACCTAGGCAATGGGGGGGTATCAAGGATTTATCGCTCCCTAGTGAATAACGGCCCCGCATCCCTGGACTCACTACGCACCCGCTGGGAGGGTTGGCTGGGCCACTTAGAAGATGAAGACTGGCGCGATGCACTGATGGCCCCCAGGACCCTCACGACCTCCTCTAAACTGCGTCTGGTGCAAATATATTACCTACACACGGCATATCTCACCCCTGAGCGGCTGCACAGGGCGCGACTGCGGCCTACCCCGAACTGCGCGCGCTGCGACCACTCCCCCGCGGATTTCTACCACATGACCTGGCAATGTCCCGCCCTTACAGCATTCTGGACGGGGGTGGAACGGGAGCTTACATTGACCTTAGGGTGGGAGATCCCCCACGACCCGGTGCGCCTGCTTCTGGGGGTGTTTGATGGCCTGGGTGGCTCACGAGCCGACAAGCGTCTCCTTGGCACTGCGGTGGCTGTGGCCAAGAGGGACATTGCAGCGCTATGGTCTCAGAACAAACCCCCTACAGTACAGAGATGGAGACGGGGGGTGGACTGGTGCGGATCTCAAGAGGAACCTCTCTTTGAGGCCCGAGGCTGTCCTGATCTATTTCGAAAAATGTGGGGTAAATGGTTCAACCTCATATCATAACCAATATGGTGGTCTTGGGTGTGGGGACAGACTTATAGGGGCCCCTGGGACAGCGAATGGGGAAGTGGGTTTGTGGCTTTTTTCTCTTGCTATGTTTCCACAAGCTACTGTGCTGATACTGGCTGTCGTTGTATTGTTGTTGTGGTTTCTCTTAAATGTCAATAAAAAATTGATTATCAAAAAAAAAATTGTGTTATTTATAATTTGTATTCTCACTAGCTGTAGCATAGCCCTTCCCCTCTCAATTTATAAGCTGACTTTATTGCTACTGGTGTACCATAACCAGAAACAAATGCAGTGAGAAGGGTACGCTGTCATTTGGCTGGCAATAAGATCTTTTTAGCCATGTCCTGTTATGGGGGCTACAGTTGTTAAGAGAGTGGTAGCAAATGTGGCATGGGATTTAGAGAAGAATGCTAGATTGAAAACACAAATTGAGATTTGAATTTGTAATGAGTTGTGTATTTTCACAATATTACAGACCCCATAGTACTAATCTGTTAACGCTTTATAAAAATCAGTTTTTGTTGTATTGCATTTTGTATATGCACTAACAGTGGACCTTTCCATCTGCAGAATATACTGAATGACCAGCAGTGGCAGTGTTGCACAATAGATTTTCTCTGCATTGCCGAGACTAAAAAAAAAATGGACTTTTCCATCTGCAGAATATACTGAATGACCAGCAGTGGCAGTGTTGCACAACAGATTTTCTCTCCATTGTCAACTAAAGAAAAAAAGAAAACAAACAGTGGGCTTTTCCATCTGCAGAATATACTGAATGACCAGCAGTGGCAGTGTTGCATCAATAGATTTTCTCTGCATTGCCGAGACTAAAAAAAAAAATTGACTTTTCCATCTGCAGAATATACTGAATGACCAGCAGTGGCAGTGTTGCACAACAGATTTTCTCTCCATTGTCAACTAAAGAAAAAAGAAAACAAACAGTGGGCTTTTCCATCTGCAGAATATACTGAATGACCAGCAGTGGCAGTGTTGCACAATAGATTTTCTCTGCATTGCCGAGACTAAAGAAAAAAAAATGGACTTTTCCATCTGCAGAATATACTGTATGACCAGCAGTGTTGCACAACAGATTTTCTCTGCATTGCCGAGACTAGAGAAAAACTGAAAAAACAGTGGGCTTTTCCATCTGCAGAATATACTGAATGACCAACAGTGGCAGTGTTGCACAACAGATTTTCTCTGCATTGCCGAGACTAAAGAAAAAAAGAAAAACAAAAACTGGACTTTTCCATCTGCAGAATATACTGAATGACCAGCAGTGGCAGTTTGCACAACAGATTTTCTCTGCATTGCCGAGACTAAAGAATAAAAAAACAGTGGGCTTTGACATCTGCAGAATATACTGAATGACCAACAGTGGCAGTGTTGCACAACAGATTTTCTCTGCATTGCCGAGACTAAAGAAAAAAGAAAAAAACAAACAGTGGACTTTTCCAACTGCAGAATATACTGAATGACCAGCAGTGGCAATGTTGCACAACGAGATTTTCTCTGCATTGCTGAGACTAAAGAAAAAAACAAAAAAACAGTGGGCTTTTCCATCTGCAGAATATACTGAATGACCAGCAGTGGCATTGTTGCACAACAGATTTTCTCTGCATTGCCAAGACTAAAGAAAAAAAGAAAAAAAAACACTGGGCTTTTCGATCTGCAGAATATACTGAATGACCAGCAGTGGCAGTGTTGCACAACAGATTTTCTCGCATTGCCGAGACTAAAGGGAAAATAAAAAAACAAGAAGTCTTGAAGCTTACTGCATCATTTTACCAATTTATATGGTAAGTAAAACACACTCACCATCATTTCATTTGGATTAAAGATGTTCACATCATCTGAAGGTCCTCACTACCTTATATTGGGGTCCTCCACGAGTATATAATTTCTCTAGAGGTGGAAGTAATATGGATTACATTGTGGCGGTCATGATAGTTAATGAAAGAGCTTGACTGCCTCCAAGGCTACCAAAGCCTGCTTTAGATACCGAGTGCTAGCAATATTCCATCTGAATAAATTACTGCCTTTCGAGGCTAGAATGCATTATCTTACGTTAGAGCGATAGTCTTACTTTCTCACGAAAGGAAGTGCATTTAACCTGTACCCCTGCACTCTGTATGTGGGACTCGGATACTCAAGATTGATTGTTGTTGAGGATAATATGTGTTTTTGTAACTCCATCCCACTTTCAAAAAGGCCCCAATGCTTTGAATAGTTCAGAGTGCTTTACTCTTCCACTTCCTACTTGCCTTGCAGTCATAATTACAGATAGTAACCGAGTGCATAATTGCTGATATCTCATCCTTCTGTGAGTCATCTTCACCAGGACAATTGGTCCATTGGTGCCCTGACATCATAAAGCTACAGCAGGATGTTATCTGACGTGAGGGCCAATCAATTGCCTAGCAAGAAATAGGATACATTTATCGTGGTATTGAAATTGGTAGCATGGTAGACAGGAGGCCCCCCTGTAAACTAGGATAGTAAGATGAAAGACATGAGGGTGTTTTTTTCAATATATAAATTTGTAGGAACGTGTGGTGGTTGAGCATAATAGTCTTGCCATCACTATTGCCTAACTGGTAGGAATTGGCTAAAATGAAGATGGTAAAATGTGTTATTATTTATAATTTGTATTCTCACTAGCTGTAGCATAGCCCTTCCCCTCTCAATTTATAAGCTGACTTTATTGCTACTGGTGTACCATAACCTGAAACAAATGCAGTGAGAAGGGTACGCTGTCATTTGGCTGGCAATAAGATCTTTTTAGCCATGTCCTGTTATGGGGGCTACAGTTGTTAAGAGAGTGGTAGCAAATGTGGCATGGGATTTAGAGAAGAATGCTAGGTTGAAAACACAAATTGAGATTTGAATTTGTAATGAGTTGTGTATTTTCACAATATTACAGACCCCACAGTACTGATCTATTAACGCTTTATAAAAATCAGTTTTTGTTGTATTGCATTTTGTATATGCACTAACAGTGGACCTTTCCATCTGCAGAATATACTGAATGACCAGCAGTGGCAGTGTTGCACAATAGATTTTCTCTGCATTGCCGAGACTAAAGAAAAAAAAATTGACTTTTCCATCTGCAGAATATACTGAATGACCAGCAGTGGCAGTGTTGCACAACAGATTTTCTCTGCATTGCCGAGACAAGAGAAAAAACTGAAAAAAACTGTGGGCTTTTCCATCTGCAGAATATACTGAAAGACCAGCAGTGGCAGTGTTGCACAACAGATTTTCTCTCCATTGCCAACTAAAGTAAAAAAGAAAACAAACAGTCGGCTTTTCCATCTGCAGAATATACTGAATGACCAGCAGTGGCAGTGTTGCACAATAGATTTTTTCTGCATTGCCGAGACTAAAGAAAAAATAAATTGACTTTTCCATTTGCAGAATATACTGAATGACCAGCAGTGGCAGTGTTGCACAACAGATTTTCTCTGAATTGCCGAGACTAAAGAAAAAAGAAAAACAAAAACTGGACTTTTCCATCTGCAGAATATACTGAATGACCAGCAGTGGCAGTTTTTCACAACAGATTTTCTCTGCATTGCAGAGACTAAAGAATAAAAAAACAGTGGCTTTGACATCTGCAGAATATACTGAATGACCAACAGTGGCAGTGTTGCCCCACAGATTTTCTCTGCATTGCCGAGACTAAAGAAAAAAAGAAAAACAAAAAACTGGACTTTTCCATCTGCAGAATATACTGAATGACCAGCAGTGGCAGTTTTTCACAACAGATTTTCTCTGCATTGCAGAGACTAAAGAATAAAAAAAAACAGTGGGCTTTGACATCTGCAGAATATACTGAATGACCAACAGTGGCAGTGTTGCACAACAGATTTTCTCTGCATTGCCGAGACTAAAGAAAAAAAGAAAAAAACAAACAGTGGACTTTTCCAACTGCAGAATATACTGAATGACCAGCAGTGGCAATGTTGCACAACGAGATTTTCTCTGCATTGCTGAGACTAAAGAAAAAAACAAAAAAAACAGTGGGCTTTTCCATCTGCAGAATATACTGAATGACCAGCAGTGGCATTGTTGCACAACAGATTTTCTCTGCATTTCCAAGACTAAAGAAAAAAAAGAAAAAAAAAAACACTGGGCTTTTCGATCTGCAGAATATACTGAATGACCAGCAGTGGCAGTGTTGCACAACAGATTTTCTCTGCATTGCCGAGACTAAAGGGAAAATAAAAAAAACAAGAAGTCTTGAAGCTTACTGCATCATTTTACCAATTTATATGGTAAGTAAAACACACTCACCATCATTTCATTTCGATTAAAAGATGTTCACATCATCTGAAGGTCCTCACTACCTTATATTGGGGTCCTCCACGAGTATATAATTTCTCTCGAGGTGGAAGTAATATGGATTACATTGTGGCGGTCATGATAGTTAATGAAAGAGCTTGACTGCCTCCAAGGCTACCAAAGCCTGCTTTAGATACCGGTGCTAGCAATATTCCATCTGAATAAATTACTGCCTTTCGAGGCTAGAATGCATTATCTTACGTTAGAGCGATAGTCTTACTTTCTCACGAAAGGAAGTGCATTTAACTTGTACCCCTGCACTGCTTGGAATGGTTCAGAGTGCTTTACTCTTCCACTTCCTACTTGCCTTGCAGTCATAATTACAGATAATAACCAAGTGCATAATTGCTGATATCTCATCCTTCTGTGTGTCATCTTCACCAGGACAATTGGTCCATTGGTGCCCTGACATCATAAAGCTACAGCAGGATGTTATCTGACGTGAGGGCCAATCAATTGCCTAGCAAGAAATAGGATACATTTATCGTGGTATTGAAAATGGTAACGTGGTAGACAGGAGGCCCCCCTGTAAACTAGGATGTTAAGATGAAAGACATGAGGGTGTTTTTTTCAATGTATAAATTTGTATGAACATGTGGTGGTTGAGCATAATAGTCTTGACATCACTATTGCCTAACTGGCAGGAATTGGCTAAAATGAAGATGGTAAAATGTGTTATTATTTATAATTTGTATTCTCACTAGCTGTAGCATAGCCCTTCCCCTCTCAATTTATAAGCTGACTTTATTGCTACTGGTGTACCATAACCTGAAACGAATGCAATGAGAAGGGTACGCTGTCATTTGGCGGGCAATAAGATCTTTTTAGCCATGTCCTGTTATAGGGGCTACAGTTGTTTAGTGAGTGGTAGCAAATGAGGCATGGGATTTAGAGAAGAATGCTAGCTTGAAAACACAAATTGAGATTTGAATTTGTAATGAGTTGTGTATTTTCACAATATTACAGACCCCATAGTACTGATCTGTTAACGCTTTATAAAAATCAGTTTTTGTTGTATTGCATATGGTATATGCACTAACAGTGGACCTTTCCATCTGCAGAATATACTGAATGACCAGCAGTGGCAGTGTTGCACAATAGATTTTCTCTGCATTGCCGAGACTAAATAAAAAATAAAAAAAAACAAGAAGTCTTGAAGCTTACTGTCTCATTTTACCAATTTATATGGTAAGTAAAACACACTCAAAATCATTTCATTTGTATTAAAAGATGTTCACATCATCTGAAGGTCCTCACTACCTTATAATGGGGTCCTTCGCGTGAATATAATTTCTCTTGAGTTGGAAGTAATATGGATTACATTGTGGCGGTCATGATAGTTAATGAAAGAGCTTGACTACCTCCAAGGCTACCAAAGCCTGCTTTAGATACCGGTGCTAGCAATATTCCATCTGAATAAATTACTGCCTTTCGAGGATAGAATGCATTATCTTACATTAGAGCGATAGTCTTACTTTCTCACGAAAGGAAGTGCATTTAACTTGTACCCCTGCACTCTGTATATGGGGCTCGGATACTCAAGATTGATTGTTGTTGAGGATAATCTGTGTTTTTGTAACTCCATCCCACTTTCAAAAAGGCCCCAATGCTTTGAATGGTTCAGAATGCTTTACTCTTCCACTTCCTACTTGCCTTGCAGTCATAATTACAGATAGTAACTGTTAGAATTGGGGGTCTCTAGTTGGCACAGGTAGGTACTTGTGACAAATAGGGACCCTTGCCTCTAGTCAGGGTAAAGGGGTACACTCCTAAAATAACCCCTGCTCACCCCCTTGGTAGCTTGGCACGAGCAGACAGGCTTATCTCAGAGGCAGTGTGTAAAGCATTTGTGAACACATACAGTAATCTATTGACAACACTACAGATGGACACCACACAAGGTTTATATCAAAAATAAGTATTCTTTATATAGTTTTAACACAAGACCATAAACGACAAAAATCCACAATACTGTACTTAAAATGGTAGGTTTAGCTTAGTTCTCTTAAGTTCTTAAAATGCGACACTTTGAGTCAATGTACCTTACGATGCGTCACGTTTCTACAACGAAAGTGTTGCAGAGATGGAGATGCGACAAAGTTCTGGTGCAAAGAAATAAAGACGTCAAGTTCTTCCTGATGCGGCACGCTTCTCCGATGTTGCGAGAAGTCTCGACTAGATGCGTCAGCTGCAGCGGCGACACCCTTGTTCCGTGATGCGACGACAGCGGCTTTGGCGGCGACACTCTTCTCCGACGTTGCGAGATGCTTCCGCTCGATGCGACAACTGCAGCGGTGACACCCTTGTTTCGTGATGCGAAGGCAGCAGCTCCGATGGCGGCACGCTTCTCCGTGGATGCGAGGCGCTTCTCTTGATGCGGTGCAATGCGACAGCTACAGCGGCGACATCTACGATGCGACGGCAGCGGCTGCGACGGCGACACGCTTCTTCCTCGATGCGAGACTCTTCTCTTGATGCGGTGCAATGCGACAGCTACAGCGGCGACATCTACGATGCGACGGCAGCGGCTGCGACGGCGACACACTTCTTCCTCGATGCGAGACTCTTCTCTTGATGCGGTGCAATGCGACAGCTACAGCGGCGTCATCTCTGTGATGCGACGGCAGCGGCTGCGACGGTGACACGCTTCTCCCTCTTGAGTCGCGCTTCCAGCTCCTTGCGACACGCAGTCCCTTCAGAAGGCCCAAAACAGCAGCAGGCACTTCCAAAGGATTCTTGGGGAGCTGGTGGTTGAAGTCTGTTGTCCCTGAGACTTCAGCAGGAGGCAAGCTCTTTTCTCAAGCCCTTGGAGATCCTTGACAAGTTGAATAAAAGTGCACACAAAGTCCTTTCTCCTTCCTTTGGCAGTCAGGCAACCACTGCAGGCAGATCCCTCTAGCTTAGGGATAGTCTTCTCCTCAGTTTCTTCTTGGTTCCGCTCCTCAGCAAAGGTTTCTTCTTGTTTCCCAAAGTGATCTAATTTCCTAGGGGTCTGGGTCCCCTTTTTATACACAGTTTCTCTTTGTTCTCTGAAGGCAGAGAGGCCTCTGCCTAGCCCAAAACCAGTTCTGGTCAGTCCTGGAGCACTTTGTTTTTCTGACTCCTTCTTTCCTTTCAGAATGTGGGGCAGAGTGCTCAGCCGCCCGGCAGGAGGTGGAGCCAGCATTGTGGAAGGCAGGCACAGCCCTATTCAGACCCAGGTGCAACTCCTCCCTCCACTCTGGATGCAGATCTTTCTATTCAGCCCTGTGCTGACTCACCCTGTCTCCTGTAGCCACCCCCAGCCCCTGTCACTCAATCTCCAGACAAGGAATACACAACCTAGCAGAGGCAGGCTTGGACGTTTAGGCAAGAAAATACCCACTTTCTAAAAGTGGTATTTTCAAACACAGAATGCTAAAACCAACTTCACTAAAAGATGTATTTTATCATTCTGAGTTCAGGCATACTAAATTCGTTTGTCTACCATGTTCCCTGGGTCAGTTCTGACTATAAGGTGTAATAGTCAGTCTGCCCATTCTGGCCTATGGGGAGCAGGTAGCCTTGCAATAGTGAAAAACGAAAATGGCTGTAATTCACTATTAGGACATGCCACACACACCAGGGCATGTCCTACCTTATACTTACAATGCACCCTGCCCTAGGGCCTACTTTAGGGGTGACCAACATGCAGTAAAGCGAAGGTTTAGGGACTGGTAAGTGGGTGCACTCACCAAGTCGACATGGCAGCCCTAGGCTGCACACAGGCTCTGCGATGGCAGGCCTGAGACACATTTTACAAGCCGCTTCTGTGGGTGGCACAACCAGTGCTGCAAGCCCACCAGCGGCATTGGATTTACAAGCCCTGGGCACACTCAGTGCACTGTACTAGGGACTGACAAGTAAACCAATAATCCAATCATGGAGTCACTAATCCATCACCCAATTTATCATAGGGAGCACTTGCACTGTGGCACTGAATAGCAGTGGCACAGTGCCCAAAGCATCTAACACCAGCAAAAACAGATCAGTAACATAGGAGGCATCATAAAAAATGGAAGGGAGACCCACGCCAAGGATGCCAGGTCTAACACGTGTCCCCTCCAGCTGAAATGTGGGGAGAACTACCCTACCTCAGGGGAGTTCTCTTCACTAAGGCGGAAAAATCTGGACAGACCATCAGCATTGGCGTGTTCTGTACCAGGGCGGTGTTCCACCGTGAAATCCATCCCCTGTAGGGAAATGGACCACCTCATCAGCTTTGGATTCTCACCCCTCATCTGCATCAACCATCTGAGGGGCCTGTGGTCTGTCTGAACCCAGAAGTGAGTCCCAAACAGGTATGGTCTCAGCTTCTTCAGTGCCCAGACCACAGCAAATGCCTCACGCTCAATAGCACTCCACCTCTGTTCCCGTGGTAGTAACCTCCTACTGATGAAGGCTACGGGTTGATCTAGGCCCTCCTCATTCATCTGTGACAGAACAGCCCCCACACCATGCTCTGAAGCGTCTGTTTGTACTACGAACTCTTTGGAGAAGTTGGGTGCCAGGAGCACGGGCGCCGTGCACATGGCAGTTTTCAGGGCCTCAAAAGCTTTCTGACAGGTGTCAGTCCAAATCACTTTCCTGGGCTGCTTCTTGGAAGTCAGCTCTGTCAGGGGTGCAACGATGCTGCCATACCCTTTGACAAACCTCCTGTAGTAACCCGTGAGTCCTAAAAAGGCTCTCACCTCTGTCTGGGTTTTGGGGGGTTCCCAATTCAGTATGGTTTCAATTTTGGGTTGTAGGGGCGCCACCTGGCCGCTCCCCACTTGGTGTCCCAAGTACACCACGGAACCCTGCCCGATCTGGCACTTACTCGCCTTGATCGTGAGGCCTGCTCTCCGCAGCGCCATCAACACTTCCCAGAGGTGGCGCAGATGTTCTTCCCAACTGGCGCTGAACACTGCGATGTCATCCAGGTAGGCGGCACTGAACGAGTCCAGTCCAGCCAACACCTGGTTGACCAACCTCTGGAAGGTGGCAGGGGCATTCTTCATCCCAAAGGGCATCACCCGGAAGTGGTAGTGCCCATCTGGTGTGGAGAATGCTGACCTCTCTCTTGCCCCATCAGTCAAGGCGATCTGCCAGTACCCAGACGTCAAGTAAAACGTGCTGAGGTACCGGGCAGCCCCTAGCCGATCTATGAGCTCATCAGCTCTGGGGATGGGGTGCGCGTCAGTCCTGGTGACTGAATTGAGCCCTCGGTAGTCCACACAGAACCGGAGTTCTGGTGTGGCACCCGGTGCGGCAGCCTTTGGGACCAAGACCACTGGGCTGGCCCAAGGACTGTTAGAGGACTCAATCACCCCTAACGCAAGCATTTTGGAGACCTTCTCCTTGATGCAAGCTCTCACCCTGTCAGTCACCCTGTAAGATTTGTGCTTCACAGGTGTACTGTCCCCAGTGTCCACATCATCGATGCACCAATCTGTGACACCGGGAACCAGGGAGAACAGATCAGAAAACTGTCCCAGCAACTGGCGGCAGTCATTCTGTTTCTCAGGGGTCAGGGTGGAAGAGAGGTTGACACCATCCACTGACCCATCTTGCTCTGTTGCTGACAGGAGGTCAGGAAGAGGCTCGGTCTCCTCCTCCATCCCAGCATCTGTCGCTAAGAGCATGCCCACTTGGGACCTCTCCAAGTGGGGCTTCAGGCGGTTGACATGCAGGACCCTCAAGGGGTTCCTGGGAGACCGCAAGTCCACCAAGTAGGTAACCGGACTTTTGCGCTCTACAACCTGAAAGGGTCCGGTCCACTTATCCTGGAGGGCGCAGGGCTCCACTGGGGCCATGACCCACACTTTCTGACCAGGCTGAAGCTCTACCAGAGTGGCATTCTGGTTGTACCACTGCTTCATCTCCTCCTGGCTGGCTTCCAGATTCGCCTCAGCGAGTTGCCTGAAACGCCTAGTTTGGTTCCTAAAGGCCAGCATGTAACTGTATACATCCTGGGGAGGTTTCCTGGGAGATTGCTCCCAGCCTTCTTTGACCAAACTTAGAGGTCCTCTTACTGTCCATAGAGAAGCTCAAAGGGACTGAACCCTAGAGATTTCTGTGGCACCTCACGGTAAGCAAAGAGCAGGCATGGTAAGAGGACGTCCCACTTACGCCTCATAGGTTCCTCAAGACCCATAATCATGCCTTTGAGGGTTCGGTTGAACCTTTCAACCAATCCATTTCCTTGGGGGTGGTAAGGAGTGGTAAACTTGTAGGTTACCCCACACTCCTGCCACAGGGACTTCATATACTTGGAAATGAAGTTGGTCCCCCGGTCAGACACTACCTCTCTAGGGAATCCCACTCGGGAGAAAATTCCCATCAGTGCTCGTCCCACCACGGGGGCCGTCACTGTCCTCAGAGGTATGGCTTCCGGGTACCGGGTGGCATGGTCCACCAAGACCAGGATGAACCTGTTGCCCATGGCTGTCTTGGGGTCCAGTGGCCCCACAATGTCAATACCCACCCGTTCAAAGGGGGTGCTGACTACAGGGAATGGCTGGAGAGGAGCCTTGCGCTTCCTCCCACTCTTTCCACTTGCCTGGCAAGTCTGACATGTCCTGCAGTGAGTGTCTGAACTCCTGCGCATTTGGGGCCAATAAAAGTGGGTGACAAGCCTCTCAAAGGTCTTGTCCTGCCCCAAATGTCCTGCCAATGGAACATCATGAGCCAGCCCCAGTAGGAAGGCTCTGAGGCACTGGGGTACCACCAGCACACGGGCTGACCCAGGCTCAGCAACCTTAGGCTCAGTATACAGGAGATCATTCTCCCAATAGACCCAATGTGACCCAGACTGATCACCTGTTGCCTGGTCTGCGGCCTGTTGCCGCAGACCCACCAGAGAAGGGCATTCTTTCTGCTCCTTGCAGAATTCTTCCCTGGAGAGTCCTCCTTCTTGCTGCCAATGGGTCAGCTCAGGCAGGTCCCCCAGTTCAGCTACCTGTTCCCCTGTAGGCTCCAGGGCACCCCCCTCAAGGTCTGCCTCCTCCTGGACCGTGGGAACTTCGGGGCCGGGTTTCCGCGCCCCTGCCTCTTCTCGTGTCGGCAGGTACCTGGGCCTCCCTCTCAGGCTCCAGGTCCTCTTGAGCACCTTTACTTGCTGCCATGGACCGTGTGGTCACACACGCCCAGTCAGGCAAACCCAACATCTCTAAATGAGCACTTCGCTCCACCTTCGCCCAAGGTGAGCTCTCCAAGTCGTTCCCTAACAAACAGTCAACAGGCATGGCGGGCCTCACAGCTACCTGAAGAGTACCAGAGACCCCCCCACTCAAAGGGAACCTGAGCCACTTTGCAGTGACTCTCTGTGTTGTCAGCGGCAACAACGGGATAGAATGCATGGGGGATAACCTGCTCTTGAGACACCAGGTGACACTTGACAGCTGTCACACTGGCTCCTGTATCTCTAAGAGCCTCCACCCTATGGCCATTGATGGTCACCCACTGCCTGTATTTCTTAGTGTTGTCAGGCAGCGGGGTCCTGGGGACCACCTCACAGTCTCCTAATGAGACAAGGGACATCTGTGCGGGACCCCACCCCTCTTGGGCATCCATCTCCTCCCCCAGGGCTACACTAGCCATCTGCCGGGGGCTGCACCAGGGGGTGTGGTCTTTCCAAACTGGCGGCACCTGGGATCACTCGCTATATGACCCAGGTCCCCACATTTGTAGCATCTCAGGGGTCCCCTTTGAACAGGTGGACCTGTTGGGGCCCCTGAGGGTTTCTGGGGGAGGCTGGGAACCTTTCCTTGGTTCCCTTGGGGACTACTTTGGGGCCTTCTTTGGAACTCCCTCTGTTTACCCTTGTCCCCCCACTCTTCTGCTGGGGACCCTGCCCACCCTTGGCTGAGTCTCCCACGTGACCCTTGTGGACCCTGGTACTGACCCAGCGGTCCGCCTCCTCAGCAAGCTTCCTAGGGATAGTCAGCTTGCTATCTATCAGGTGCTGGCGTAGCTCTGGAAAACAGTTACTTGACAAGTGCTCCCATGCAATCAAATCAAGGAGCCCCTGAAAATCATCAACTTTGCTACCCTTCACCCAACCATCCAATGCTCTGCAGAAAAAAGTGACATATTCAACCCAGGTACTGTTCTCTGTTTTCTTGCAACCCCTGAACCTCTGCCTATACAATTCAGGAGTTAAACCATACCTAGACATTAAAGCATCCTTCATGTGGTGATATGAATTATGGACATCAGAAGGCAAATCTAGCAGTGTGTCCCGCCCCTCACTAAGGAACCGTCCCCACAACCCCGCTCCCCAATCCTTCTCAGGGACCCGGTGGGAAGACATGGCTACCTCATAGGCCTTGAACCACTGCCCAAAGTCATCATTTTTAAAAACTCTCTGACCACATCCTTAGGAATATACACTCTAGATTCCACAGGCATTGACGGTGTGCTGCCACCAGAGGGAGTAATTTCTAAGCTCCTAGCTTTCAAATCCAACTCCCTCAAACTTCTATCATGCTCAAGCTGTATCCTCTTTTCTTCCAGGGCCAGTTTCCTAATTTCCAATTGCCCATTCATTTTGGCCAGCTCCAACTCATGCATCCTATTTCTCTCCCTGTCCTCCAGCTCTTCTGTGGACAGACCTTTGGCAGAAACACTGCTACCTGCTGGGGAAGGTGCCTTCCCTTCCCCTGGACCCAATGGCCCTTCCAGCTGCACATCTGCATCATTATACCCTTCCTCATTCTCAGGGGTGTTCCTTGCTTCTACCCAGGCCCTCAGCGCCTTATAGAACTCCTCCTTCTTGGTGAGCCCGGTAATTGCAACATTAAATCTTTTGCAGAAGTGCTTCAGCTGCCTTGCATTGTAGCATTCTAGTTTCTCCTCTTCCCAATCAAAATCAACAGATGCTATGGATGCTGGTTTCATGATGGCTGAACTTGGCTAAAAATGGAAAGTCCCAGAAAAAAAATCTACCAAAAGTATGTGGTCGCGTTTTGGTCTGCACTCACTAGTAGTGTTCACCAATCACTGTACATGAGTCACAAATGCAAGTCCAGAATCCTCACCGCTGACCACCAATGTTAGAATTGGGGGTCTCTAGTTGGCACAGGTAGGTACTTGTGACAAATAGGGACCCTTGCCTCTAGTCAGGGTAAAGGGGTACACTCCTAAAATAACCCCTGCTCACCCCTTGGTAGCTTGGCACGAGCAGACAGGCTTATCTCAGAGGCAGTGTGTAAAGCATTTGTGAACACATACAGTAATCTAGTGACAACACTACAGATGGACACCACACAAGGTTTATATCAAAAATAAGTATTCTTTATATAGTTTTAACACAAGACCATAAACGACAAAAATCCACAATACTGTACTTAAAATGGTAGGTTTAGCTTAGTTCTCTTAAGTTCTTAAAATGCTACACTTTGAGTCAATGTACCTTACGATGCGTCACGTTTCTACAATGAAAGTGTTGCAGAGACGGAGATGCGACAAAGTTCTGGTGCAAAGAAATAAAGACGTCAAGTTCTTCCTGATGCGGCACGCATCTCCGATGTTGCGAGAAGTCTCGACTCGATGCGTCAGCTGCAGCGGCGACACCCTTGTTCCGTGATGCGACGACAGCGGCTTTGGCGGCGACACTCTTCTCCGACGTTGCGAGACGCTTCCGCTCGATGCGACAACTGCAGCGGCGACACCCTTGTTTCGTGATGCGACGGCAGCAGCTCTGACGGCGGCACGCTTCTCCGTGGATGCGAGGCGCTTCTCTTGATGCAGTGCAATGCGACAGCTACAGCGGCTCCATTTATGATGCGACGGCAGCGGCTGCGACGGCGACACGCTTCTTCCTCGATGCGAGACTCTTCTCTTGATGCGGTGCAATGCGACAGCTACAGCGGCGACATCTACGATGCGACGACAGCGGCTGCGACGGCGACACGCTTCTTCGGTGTTGCGGGACGTTTCTTGAGATGCGGTGCAATGCGACAGCTACAGCTGCGTCATCTCCGTGATGCGACGGCAGCGGCTGCGACGGCGACACGCTTCTCCCTCTTGAGTCGCGCTTCCAGCTCCTTGCGACACGCAGTCCCTTCAGAAGGCCCAAAACAGCAGCAGGCACTTCCAAAGGATTCTTGGGGAGCTGGTGGTTGAAGTCTGTTGTCCCTGAGACTTCAGCAGGAGGCAAGCTCTTTTCTCAAGCCCTTGGAGATCCTTGACAAGTTGAATACAAGTGCACACAAAGTCCTTTCTCCTTCCTTTGGCAGTCAGGCAACCACTGCAGGCAGATCCCTCTAGCTTAGGGATAGTCTTCTCCTCAGTTTCTTCTTGGTTCCGCTCCTCAGCAAAGGTTTCTTCTTGTTTCCCAAAGTGATCTAATTTCCTAGGGGTCTGGGTCCCCTTTTATACACAGTTTCTCTTTGTTCTCTGAAGGCAGAGAGGCCTCTGCCTAGCCCAAAACCAGTTCTGGTCAGTCCTGGAGCACTTTGTTTTTCTGACTCCTTCTTTCCTTTCAGAATGTGGGGCAGAGTGCTCAGCCGCCCGGCAGGAGGTGGAGCCAGCATTGTGGAAGGCAGGCACAGCCCTATTCAGACCCAGGTGCAACTCCTCCCTCCACTCTGGATGCAGATCTTTCTATTCAGCCCTGTTCTGACTCACCCTGTCTCCTGTAGCCACCCCCAGCCCATGTCACTCAATCTCCAGACAAGGAATACACAACCTAGCAGAGGCAGGCTTGGAAGTTTAGGCAAGAAAATACCCACTTTCTAAAAGTGGTATTTTCAAACACAGAATGCTAAAACCAACTTCACTAAAATATGTATTTTATCATTCTGAGTTCAGGCATACTAAATTCGTTTTTCTACTATGTTCCTGGGTCAGTTCTGACTATAAGGTGTAATAGTCAGTCTGCCCATTCTGGCCTATGGGGAGCAGGTAGCCTTGCAATAGTGAAAAACGAAAATGGCTGTAATTCACTATTAGGACATGCCACACACACCAGGGCATGTCCTACCTTATACTTACAATGCACCCTGCCCTAGGGCCTACTTTAGGGGTGACCAACATGCAGTAAAGGGAAGGTTTAGGGACTGGTAAGTGGGTGCACTCACCAAGTCGACATGGCAGCCCTAGGCTGCACACAGGCTCTGCGATGGCAGGCCTGAGACACATTTTACAAGCCGCTTCTCTGGGTGGCACAACCAGTGCTGCAAGCCCACCAGCGGCATTGGATTTACAAGCCCTGGGCACATTCAGTGCACTGTACTAGGGACTGACAAGTAAACCAATCATCCAATCATGGAGTCACTAATCCATCACCCAATTTATCATAGGGAGCACTTGCACTGTGGCACTGAATAGCAGTGGCACAGTGCCCAAAGCATCTAACACCAGCAAAAACAGATCAGTAACATAGGAGGCATCATAAAAAATGGAAGGGAGACCCACGCCAAGGATGCCAGGTCTAACAGTAACCGAGTGCATAATTGCTGATATCTCATCCTTCTGTGTGTCATCTTCACCAGGACAATTGGTCCGTTGGTGCCCTGACATCATAAAGCTACAGCAGGATGTCATCTGACATGAGGGCCAATCAATTGCCTAGCAAGAAATAGGATACATTTATCCTAGTATTGAAATTGGTAGCATGGTAGACAGGAGGTCCACCTGAAAACTACGATGTTAAGATGGAAGACATGAGGGCGTTTTTTTTAATTTATAAATTTGTATCAATGTGTGGTGGTTGAGCATAATGGTCTTGCCATCACTATTGCTTAACTGGTAGGAATTGGCTAAAATGAAGATGGTAAAATGTGTTATTTATAATTTGTATTCTCACTAGCTGTAGCATAGCCCTTCCCCTCTCAATTTATAAGCTGACTTTATTGCTACTGGTGTATCATAGCCTGAAACAAATGCAGTGAGAAGGGTGCACTGTCATTTGGCTGGCAATAAGATCTTTTTAGCTATGTCCTGTTATAGGGGCTACAGTTGTTTAGAGAGTGGTAGCAAATGTGGCATGGGATTTAGAGAAGAATGCTAGGTTGAAAACACAAATTGAGATTTGAATTTGTAATGAGTTGTGTATTTTCACAATATTACAGACCCCATAGTACTGATCTGTTAACGCTTTATCAAAATCAGTTTTTGTTGTATTGCATTTTGTATATGCACTAACAGTGGACCTTTCCATCTGCAGAATATACTGAATGACCAGCAGTGGCAGTGTTGCACAATAGATTTTCTCTGCATTGCAGAGACTAAAGAAAAAAAACGGACTTTTCCATCTGCAGAATATACTGAATGACCAGCAGTGGCAGTGTTGCACAACAGATTTTCTCTGCATTGCCGAGACTAGAGAAAAAACTGAAAAAAACAGTGGGCTTTTCCATCTGCAGAATATACTGAATGACCAACAGTGGCAGTGTTGCACAACAGATTTTCTCTGCATTGCCGAGACTAAAGAAAAAAGAAAAACAAAAACTGGACTTTTCCATCTGCAGAATATACTGAATGACCAGCAGTGGCAGTTTTGCACAACAGATTTTCTCTGCATTGCCGAGACTAAAGAAAAGAAAAAAAACAGTGGGCTTTGACATCTGCAGAAAATACTGAATGACCAGCAGTGGCATTGTTGCACAACAGATTTTCTCTGCATTGCCAAGACTAAAGAAAAAAAGAAAAAAAAAAACAGTGGGCTTTTCGATCTGCAGAATATACTGAATGACGAGCAGTGGCAGTGTTGCACAACATATTTCCCCGCATTGCCAAGACTAAAGAAAAAAAGAAAAAAAAAACAGTGGGCTTTTCGATCTGCAGAATATACTGAATGACCAGCAGTGGCAATGTTGCACAACATATTTTCTCTGCATTGCCGAGACTAAAGAAAAAAAGAAAAAAACAAACATTGGACTTTTCCAACTGCAGAATATACTGAATGACCAGCAGTGGCAATGTTGCACAACGAGATTTTCTCTGCATTGCTGAGACTAAAGAAAAAAACAAAAAAACAGGGGCTTTTCCATCTGCAGAATATACTGAATGACCAGCAGTGGCAGTGTTGCACAACAGATTTTCTCTGCATTGCCGAGATTAAAGAAGAAAAAAACAAGAAGTCGTGAATCTTACTGCATCATTTTACCAATTTATATGGTAAATAAAACTCACACACAATCATTTCATTTGGATTAAAATATGTTCACATCATCTGAAGGTCCTCACTACCTTATATTGGGAGCCTCCACGAGAATATAATTTCTCTCGAGGTGGAAGTAATATGGATTACATTGTGGCGGTCATGATAGTTAATGAAAGAGCTTGACTGCCTCCAAGCCTACCAAAGCCTGCTTTAGATACCGGTGCTAGTAATATTCCATCTGAATAAATTACTGCCTTTCGAGGCTAGAATGCATTATCTTAAGTTAGAGCGATAGTCTTACTTTCTCACGAAAGGAAGTGCATTTAACCTGTACCCCTGCACTCTGTATGTGTTACTCGGATACTCAAGATGGATTGTTGTTGAGCATAATCTGTGTTTTTGTAACTCCATCCCACTTTCAAAAAGGCCCCAATGCTTTGAATGGTTCAGAGTGCTTTACTCTTCCACTTCCTACTTGCCTTGCAGTCATAATTACAGATAGTAACCGAGTGCATAATTGCTGATATCTCAACCTTCTGTGTGTCATCTTCACCAGGACAATTGGTCCATTGGTGCCCTGACATCATAAAGCTACAGCAGGATGTCATCTCACATGAGGGCCAATCAATTGCCTAGCAAGAAATAGGATACATTTATCCTGGTATTGAAATTGGTAGCATGGTAGACAGGAGGCCCCCCTGTAAACTAGGATGATAAGATGAAAGACATGAGGGCGTTTTTTTCAATGTATAAATTTATATGAACGTGTGGTGATTGAGCATAATAGTCTTGCCATCACTATTGCCTAACTGGCAGTGGCGGTGCGTCCATTGGGGGCGTTGGGGCGTTGCCCCACCGACCGTCACCGCCACACCACCACCAACATCCTAAGTTGAGAATTAAACAAAGTTAGTCTGTGATTGACGCCCGACTCGAGGCATGAAGCAGACGCGGACGGCGCTGAAGGGGATGGGGCTTGGCAGCTTGAGTGACAGACTAGACAGCGCAGTAGTGCGCATGTCCTCTTTTGGGCTGGTCATTTTTATGACTGGCCGGAACATGCGCAGCACACCACCTTCCCGCAGAGCGACTGGCGAGGGAGGGACCCAAGGGAGCTTCTACAGCAGCCGCCCGGGTCTCATAATGGGCGGTGACTCACCCTGCTCTTAGCCAATCCTGGCGCTGCAAGCAGCGCCAGGATTGGCTGAGACACCGCGTGGCCTGAGGCCTGAGGCAGGAATTATAGTGTATAATGGGTGCCCGCTTGGGTGGTGGCACTGCCGCAGCCGCACTTGTCTGGCCAATCACTGTGGCTATTATGTGGAAGCCATGCAGTGATTGGATGGCCATTTCATTCCTCTCAGCGCAGCAGTCACGTCACCGCGCCGCCACACGACACACACAGACCTCGTGCGCGGTGACAGACGGTCACAGTGTCTTCTTGACTAGTTCAACTGCTGCTCGTGTTGGCTTGCTCGACGTGACGACGACGACGAGTAGTCCGAGACCAGGTACCGAAGGCCCGGCTCCTTGAAGAGTTGTTGAATAATAAAGTGTGTGCAGGCTGGGAGGTGTACAGGGGGACGCACGGGGTCTGCAGACGGGATTGCCTGTAGAAAGGGGCCTCCTGGGCCTGGCATATTCTGTGTTCTGCACTTGCAAATCTGCTTCTGTGAGAGGTGATCAGGTCTTCGTCGTCAGTGCTTATGTGCGTTTAGGGTTACGGATCGGTCCGGACGGTATCGGATACATTTACATATGGATATCCTCTACAAGTTACAACTGCTGCTCGTGTTGGCTGGCTCGACATGACGAAATGAGATTTTACCGGCCCGCACAGCATCCGGCCTGCATCTTTGGTACACAACCAGGATAAAAATGATTCCTGAATTCCAATTATATCGGGAGCCTGACTTTGATTTACTTTAGCGCTGGATTTAACAAAACGACCTTGTTAGGAACAAAAATTGAGCAGTTTTTGCAAACGCTGTTCAAATAAATTCAGAGCAGAAAATAGGGAGATTTAAAATTGACAAGTTAGAAGGAATAGTGATCCATAACCTTGAACTACGGCTGCTGTCCAGTGCATTTATGATGCTCGCGTTAAACTGCCTGTCGAGCACGCTCCATAGAAACTGCATTCCATCTAATGCATAGTTGGTTCAAAATATACCTATTGAAAAAGCGCACATGAATGCTGGCAGCTAAAAGGCACTTCAATTCCATGAGCAACTAAGCGTCCGTTTTGTATAATTTTAGAATTAACAAAGTTTTCGAAGACAACAGGAGCCTGCTTATCTTTTCAATCTACTCCCTAACGAAAAATAAATGCCTTTTGCCACGGTACACAAAATTAAACGTTTCTAAAATCATGTCAAACATTAATAAAAATGATACTGGACCTCGTGTCAGTTTCAGCGATATTTTGATCCAATGAGAAAAACACACCTAAACGGGTACATTTGGTTCTTTCTGTATCTGTAGCTACGAGTCCAAGACCAGGTACCGAAGGCCCGGCTCCTTGAAGAGTTGAAGTTGAATAATAAAGTGTGTGCAGGCTGGGAGGTGTACAGGGGCACGCACGGGGTCTGCAGACGGGATTGCCTGTAGAAAGGGCCTCCTGGGCCTGGCATATTCTGTGTTCTGCATTGCAATAATTTTAAGATGGCCCCTTTCCTCGTTATTACTGAAAAGGTGTTTACTAATGCATGGCTTATATAAGGTTGCATACTG
This sequence comes from Calotriton arnoldi, assembly GCA_963921515.1. NCBI lineage: Eukaryota > Metazoa > Chordata > Amphibia > Caudata > Salamandridae > Calotriton > Calotriton arnoldi. The sequence goes on from CAWUFW010002481.1 coordinate 675,090, forward strand.
GCTCCTATGCTTTATATCCTCTCTCTCTCTCTCTATTTCTCTCTCTTTCCCTCTCTTTCTCTCTCTTTCTCTTCCAATATGCCGAGATCACAGTTATTTTGGACCAACCTGCCATCAGCTTCTATAGAACACTTGTATCCCTGGAAAAATAATTGTAAAATAATTAAGTTCACAATAAAATGCTAAAAACAAAGATCCTGGTATTTAGTAAGAAAGCTGTCAAGGAGCATGGTGAATGAGAGATTAGAACTCCAGATAGCATGTATATACCTAGACATCTGATTTTGAGGAAAGAGGGGGAGTAAAAGCTCATCCTGTCACCCTAAAATCAAAAGCGTTAGCTTTAAACGCCGCTATCCTGCATCTGAAAAGAAATCTATATGGGCCCCTCAGCAGTTCCCATATTAGAGATCATGACAAAAGAGCTAATGCTTACATTGCATTTTGGTATGGCGACATTTTATGGCAAACTGGCTCTGTTCCCAGACACACATCAGTGTCGAGTGTCCAGTCTTGTTTGGCCTTTTAGCACCACACAAGCCCCGGTTAGGTTACAATTTAATCTGTTTAACCAATTTAGAATACATGAGCGCTCTTTGTGACACACTGCCTAGAGCTAAGAGCAACGCCAGCTGGCCCTTTAAAATCGTTATTATGGCAGGAAATCAATGAAGTCCAACAGCTGTATGATAATCCATGGAAGTGTTATCTAGATACAGCACTTACAAATGTACAGTTTAACAACCCCTGGAAAGCAGAGCTTCCATCCGTACAACCTAAACTTCTATCCAGGAAGCAGCCTAAACTAATATCATTTTCTGTTGTTAGAAAAGAAAGGCATGCTTGCTTGACTATTGTCTGTAAGTCTCCCTTTAGCACCAAACCTGAAGGACAAGCTTATTAGACTGAGATTCTTTTCTGTCGGTTATTAGGTTACATCTGAGACAGAACCATTGCCACATATAGGATGCATTTGGTAAGCCTTTGAGTCCTCGTGCAGAAGGGTCCTGAAACCTGTTTCTAAGCCTCTTGAATCAGGCGAAGCAAAGAGGCAGTTTTAGCTTCTCTCTCCACACTGGTTTTAATGAAGCATGCAAATAAACTAAAATGAGAAATAAGATTCTATGGACACCAGGCTTTCCTGCATCTTACTTTTAGATAATAAATATATACATGTGTGAAAGCGGAGTGAGAGGCTTTCGTTTTCTACACACCCCGTGCTTAGAGAAACACCTTTTATAACCGTCTTGCGAGACAGTGACATTTTCTCTCAGTCTCATTCTGACTCAGAAATAGGATCCACTGTCTCCTCACAGTTGTTGTTGCCATGGTGTTCGGGATTTTACTGTTAGTTCAGCTGTAAAATATAGCACCATCCAGGCACCATCTTAATTTCACAAGTTCCAACCGTCTGCATCTTCTGCTCTGAAATCTGCCCTCACGTTTCATTTACTCAGAAACAACATTATTGATGACTTGACTGCCAGTGCTCGAGAAATTAGCTTTATATTTGTGATATGGAAGATATTTTATTTTCCGAAGGCACCTGCACAAAGCACATTTTAAGAAGGCGGGGCTCAAATCTTGTGCAACGAACGGCAGAATACACTTAAAGTGTGTGTTTAGCGCCGTGAGAGGTTATTATGTTAATTGTGATGCAGCAAATAGACCATTTGCAAGGTGGACAACAATGCACTTTTAATGGGAGTAATAGTGCTTTATTAAACAGCAGTACTTGCTGTAAGAAGGCAAACCATGTTACCTTTAGTTGTAGAGAAATGTGATGACATATATTGAAATACTCCTCGAAAAGGGACTTCTTTAGTCAACAAGCAGTTGTGTGGAAATGGAGGTCGCAGAGTGCAGAATAATTGATATTGACAGGGGCACTGTAACAGCGCCTCCTTTACGTGTGCATGCTACCCTTCCTCGTCAGACAGGCTGGTGGATCAATGTGCACAACGCCAGTGGTATTGCTTTTTGTATGCACGGAAGCATCATTGATCAGTCTACCATCGTGAAACACACCCGTTTACAACAGGATGAAATGCAAGCCAAGTAAAAGACAGATTTTGCACTGAAAGGGGATAGTCGTTTGAGAAGAGTCTTAACTTCCTTAATACATTTTAAATTATTGATTCAGATGGTTATTGTTTTCCACTTAGGACTACAAAACCGTGCTGTATCTGGATGACACGAGTCCAAGGGATCATTGCTCAGCAGGTTGGACCCACATTTCATGTTTTCTTTGCGTTCTCCAACATTTAAATATAAATTTACTGTTTGCTCTTGAATGCCAAAGCCCACCAGTATCTTATCTAGAGAGCCTCCACAGGTCACTCCAACAGTGCATTTAGAACAGAACATACCCAACACAGCCTGAAGTGGCTTAAATTGAGTTCATGGTGCCCAAACAACACTGAACAATAATAAAATCTCCTGCAAAACCCATTAGGCATCACTGTACATACATCACAGCTAGACATGCCATAACGTTGGATGTCACTACTCAAAATTAACTGACCGCCTCCTGGAATGCTGGTCCATAATTGTGGAATCTGGGATTAACATCTGTTTCTGACCACAGCAGCAAGAAGTAGCACTTAATCATGCTTTAATATAAAAATTTGTTGGCACTAAAAGTAAAGGTCAGTTAGCAGAAATATTTAAAATGCACCAATTTGGGGGCAGCACAATACTATGCTTCCTGAAATGCACTAATTTAATTCAGTGGACAAACACCATCAAAGGATAGATTGTATTTTAATCTGAATCTCACTTGAACTTATTCTACAAAACATCTACATCAACATGGTTAATATTTTTCCTAGAGAGAGATCAGAGTTTTGTCTAGTGGAAGTTTTGACTCATGGAAAGGTAGCGCAGAAGGTTAATGTGCCTGCTGCAAAGAACATGTACCTGATGCAGATCACAAAATGCACATGATGTAAATAGGTCAGTGAGTCACCGCTTTTGTCAGAGAGATCCTTTTGTTACTTGCAGTTTGTAAGTTAAAATCCTAACATACAACAGTGAGCTATTAACTGTCATCTAAGAGCTGCATGCAAACTGCAAGGTAAAAATTGGAGCGTTATGTTTTTTCCCCCAGTCTTTGTTTGATTACCCTAATGTTTCAAAAATAAATTGTTATGTTTTTATTTTCAGCACCTGGTAAAGCCTGACAACCTGAACTATTACCTAATTTTTGGGCAATTTTTGGACGAAGAACAAGAGGCCCCAACGACCTCCTTTGCTGCTCTTTCACCCCGGCTACGACCCAGCAAACACCAGTGTTAAAGGTAAGGAAACTGATGCTATATTTTTTAGATTGGAGTTAGGGCTATCTATGTGGTCACTCTACATGGTGGTTGGGGTGGGTGCACATTCTGAACATTGTACCCTCAGTGGATGCAATTTACTAATAGCCTTAGCCCCGTGCTTTCGGCAATAACAGTTGTTAAAGCCACTATCTATCCCTTGCCTTGTTCAAGGCCCTCAAGCAGTGTCTGTTTCAGTGCCTTCAGCAACCAGTACGGCACACAGAGGTAGCAGGCAGTAAGGCTGTATTTTTAGCTGTCATGTTGTGCAAAGAGGAGCTGTTGGAGACTTATTGCGATACTGCACAATATATATGTATTTATACTGAAATTTGATATTATTGCACCAAACCTTATACGTTGTACTTTGATTATTGACAGGTTTCTTTAATATTGGTAAGGTCAGCATCGGCATGATGAATACAGTAGAACAGCTAATTACAATGTCATTCCATGCACGGCCACTCGAACAGAAACTACATATAAAGCGTTTAGGACCTGATCGGCCTGACCTGCAACTACAACAAGTTACCCAGGACAGAGGAAAATCTTACAAACGTACATTCTCAAACACCTGGTACACAAAAGCTGATTGGCTTACAGGGTGCCCGTCAAGAAACAAACTGTTCTGCTTCCCCTGCTTGCTGTTTAATGGTGACTTTTCTTGGACAAGAGAAGGAGTAAACGACTTGAAGCATTTGTCTGAAAAAATAAAGAAGCATGCACACACAAGAAAGCATATGGAAAACCAGACGAGACTGGGAATGTTGGGGGAAGACACACCGATTGAGCAGCAGATAAATGATGCATATCGTAAAACAATACAGAAACACAATGAAGCAGTTGATAGGAACAGACAGATTCTATCCAAAATAATTGATTGCATTCGTTTCTGTGGTGCTTTCGAACTGGCATTGCGAGGCCATGATGAATCAGAAAGTTCCTCAAAACCTGGAATATTCAGAGGCCTTGTGGATTTAATAGCAAGCATAGACAAGGAAATGGAAGCACATTTAGCAAGTGCTACAGTCTTTAAGGGCACCTCGAAAACAATACAAAATGAACTCCTTGAGTGTATGCTCGAAATTGTAAGAAGCCATATTGTGCAAGAGTTGCAAAACACAGACTTTGTGGCTATTCAGGCTGATGACACCACTGATGTGGCCACTAAAACACAGTCCGTATTAGTGTTTCGGTACCTTGACAATGACAGACAAGTTGTGGAGAGGTTCTATGGTTTCACACATTTAAGAGACTCTAGTGCAGAAACCATTACTGCAGCTATACTGCGTCAACTGAGCTTAATTTTTCCAGAGCTGCCTCAAAAACAAAAACTTATCGCACAAAGCTATGATGGTGCGTCCGTAATGAGTGGAAGCCTCAGTGGAGTACAGAAAAGAATTCGAGATGTGTACCCTAATGCTCATTATGTGCACTGTTATGCCCACCAGCTTAATCTTATTATGCAACAGGCAGTATCAAAGATCACCGAAACACGAATTTTCTTTCAGGATGTAGGAGGCATGGCAGCATTCTTCTCACGTTCCCCCAAAAGAACGGAAGCACTTCATGAGATTGTGGACAAAAGCGTTCCCAGGGGATCCTCAACTCGTTGGAACTTTAACATCCGTACAGTCAACCTAATCTTTGAACATAGGGAGGACCTTGAGAAATGTTTTGCAGCCATAGAAGACAATGATGAGTTTGATTACAAAAGTCAGACTGAAGCCCGTGGCTTTGCTAGAACACTACAAGACAGAGAGTTTCAGTTCTTACTGTTTTTATTTCATGATATAATGCTAGCTGTCGACCAGTTGTACAATCAGTTACAAGCACGAGAGATAGATACTGTCAAAGTGCACTATGTTTGTCGAAACATAAGCAAAGTGAGAGATGGGGTTGACAATTTAGACAGCAAACTGCCAGAGCATTCTACTTTTTCAAACCGCAGGAAAAACATCACCACTCTGGTCCGAATTGCAAAGGAGATATGTGACATTGTAATTGTGCAGGCACAAGAACGTTTTTCTTTCACAAAACATTTGGTGAGTGCCACATTATTGCAAAGTGAAGAGTTTGCAAAATATGATGAATCTTTCCCTGAGTGTGCTCTGAATGAGGCTGTGGAAGCTTACCCTATGCTCAAAAAAGAGGAGCTGAGAACTGAGTTGACTGTACTGTACGGAATGTCTGTGTACCGGAAGGCCAAAGGTGCCATTTCTTTGCTGGCTTTAATACATAAACTGAATATGGAAAAGTCACTTACAGAGACAGTTGCTTTACTAAAAATTGTCATAACTACACCTATGACAACAGCAGAGTCAGAACGATGTTTTTCAACTTTAAAGAGGATAAAAACTTTCCTGAGAAACACCATGCTTGAGGAAAGACTCAATGCTTTGGCAATGCTCTCTATAGAGAGCAAGCTAGTTAAAAAATACCTGACTTTAACATTAAAATTATTGAAAAGTTTGCCTCACTTAAAGATAGACGTGCTGATTTCATTTACAAAAAGTAAAATATGTTCAATGCAGCTACTTTGCGACCAGTTTAGTTGTTTGTTCAATAAAAAACATCTGTGAGGTACTCAGAAATTCATTGTATCGCGAACTTTGTTATGAAGCTTTGTGGTTATACTGAATAAGCAGCTACCTATGTTATATGACATCTCTTTATTAATGTAATAACTGCACTTTAACAATTGCTTTATTTACCTTCCTGCTTTCTCAAATTTGCTTGAAAATGCACAATTTTTCAGCTTTTTTGTCAAAATTTTCTCTGGGGGAGAACCCCCCGAACCCCCCTAAGGTTGTTCGGGCTCGCTCGCTCGCTACGCTCGCTCGCTACGGTGCAATATGCCAATCATTTTACGCCCCACCACTTTCAAATGTCACCAGCCGCCCCTGCTAACTGGTAGGAATTGGCTAAAATGAAGATGGTAAAATGTGTTATTATTTATAATTTGTATTCTCACTAGCTGTAGCATAGCCCTTCCCTCTCAATTTATAAGCTGACTTTATTGCTACTGGTGTACCATAACCTGAAACGAATGCAGTGAGAAGGGTGCGCTGTCATTTGGCTGGCATAAGATCTTTTTAGCCATGTCCTTATAGGGGCTACAGTTGTTTCGAGAGTGGTAGCAAATGAGGCATGGGATTTAGAGAAGTATGCTACGTTGAAAACACAAATTGAGATTTGAATTTGTAATGAGTTGTGTATTTTCACAATATTACAGACCCCATAGTACTGATCTGTTAACGCTTTATAGAAATCAGTTTTTGTTGTATTGCATTTTGTATATGCACTAACAGTGGACCTTTCCATCTGCAAAATATACTGAATGACCAGCAGTGGCAGTGTTGCACAACAGATTTTCTCTCCATTGCCAACTAAAGAAAAAAAGAAAACAAACAGTGGGCTTTTCCATCTGCAGAATATACTGAATGACCAGCAGTGGCAGTGTTGCACAATAGATTTTCTCTGCATTGCCGAGACTAAAGAAAAAAATGGACTTTTCCATCTGCAGAATATACTGAATGACCAGCAGTGGCAGTGTTGCACAACAGATTTTCTCTGCATTGCCGAGACTAGAGAAAAAACTGAAAAAAACAGTGGGCTTTTCCATCTGCAGAATATACTGAATGACCAAAAGTGGCAGTGTTGCACAACAGATTTTCTCTGCATTGCCGAGACTAAATAAAAAAGAAAAACAAAAACTGGACTTTTCCATCTGCAGAATATACTGAATGACCAAAAGTGGCAGTGTTGCACAACAGATTTTCTCTGCATTGCCGAGACTAAATAAAAAAAGAAAAACAAAAACTGGACTTTTCCATCTTCAGAATATACTGAATGACCAACAGTGGCAGTTTTGCACAACAGATTTTCTCTGCATTGCCGAGACTAAAGAAAAAAAAAAACAGTGGGCTTTGACATCTGCAGAATATACTCAATGACCAACAGTGGCAGTGTTGCACAACAGATTTTCTCTGCATTGCCGAGACTAAAGAAAAAAAGAAAAAAACAAACATTGGACTTTTCCAACTGCAGAATATACTGAATGACCAGCAGTGGCAATGTTGCAGAACGAGATTTTCTCTGCATTGCTGAGACTAAAGAAAAAAACAAAAAAACAGTTGGCTTTTCCATCTGCAGAATATACTGAATGACCAGCAGTGGCATAGTTGCACAACAGATTTTCTCTGCATTGCCAAGACTAAAGAAAAAAAAAAACACTGGGCTTTTCGATCTGCAGAATATACTGAATGACCAGCAGTGGCAGTGTTGCACAACAGATTTTCTCTGCATTGCCGAGACTAAAGGGAAAATAAAAAAAACAAGAAGTCTTGAAGCTTACTGCATCATTTTACCAATTTATATGGTAAGTAAAACACACTCACCATCATTTCATTTGGATTAAAAGATGTTCACATCATCTGAAGGTCCTCACTACCTTATATTGGGGTCCTCCACGAGTATATAATTTCTCTCGAGGTGGAAGTAATATGGATTACATTGTGGCGTCATGATACTTAATGAAAGAGCTTGACTGCCTCCAAGGCTACCAAAGCCTGCTTTAGATACCGGTGCTAGCAATATTCCATGTGAATAAATTAGGGAAACAACCTTTAGAACGCATGCATTACATCGCATGCCATTAGATTGCGGTTTTTACAACGAAAGTCGTTACAACGACTTGCACTGAGGGCGCTATAGGACAAGGAGTAGTTTAAATTACTATCCAACACCTTCCCTACTGTACGTAGGCTGGAGTTGGAATAGTAAATTAAACTACTCCTAAGTCCAGCGCCCTCCAACGCAAGTCGTTGTATCGACTTGCGTTGTTAAAAACGCGATCTAATGGCATGCGATGTAATGCATGCGTTCTATCGTCATACATCCAATAAATTACTGCTTTTCGAGGCTAGAATGCATTATCTTACGTTAGAGCGATAGTCTTACTTTCTCACGAAAGGAAGTGCATTTAACCTGTACCCCTGCACTCTGTATGTGGGACTCGGATACTCAAGATTGATTGTTGTTGAGGATAATATGTGTTTTTGTAACTCCATCCCACTTTCAAAAAGGCCCCAATGCTTTGAATGGTTCAGAGTGCTTTACTCTTCCACTTCCTACTTGCCTTGCAGTCATAATTACAGATAGTAACCGAGTGCATAATTGCTGATATCTCATCCTTCTGTGTGTCATCTTCACCAGGACAATTGGTCCATTGGTGCCCTGACATCATAAAGCTACAGCAGGATGTCATCTGACGTGAGGGCCAATCAATTGCCTAGCAAGAAATAGGATACATTTATCGTGGTAGTGAAATTGGTGGCATGGTAGATAGGAGGCCCCCCCTGTAAACTAGGATGGTAAGATGAAAGACATGAGGGCGTTTTTTTCAATGTATAAATTTGTATGAACATGTGGTGGTTGAGCATAATAGTCTTGCCATCACTATTGCCTAACTGGTAGGAATTGGCTAAAATGAAGATGGTAAAATGTGTTATTATTTATAATTTGTATTTTCACTAGCTGTAGCATAGCCCTTCCCCTCTCAATTTATAAGCTGACTTTATTGATACTGGTGTACCATAACCTGAAACGAATGCAGTGAGAAGGGTACGCTGTCATTTGGCTGGCAATAAGATCTTTTTAGCCATGTCCTGTTATAGGGGCTACAGTTGTTTAGAGAGTGGTAGCAAATGAGGCATGGGATTTAGAGAAGAATGCTATGTTGAAAACACAAATTGAGATTTGAATTTGTAATGAGCTGTGTATTTTCACAATATTACAGACCTCATAGTACTGATCTGTTAACGCTTTCTAAAATCAGTTTTTGTTGTATTGCATTTTGTATATGCACTAACAGTGGACCTTTCCATCTGCAGAATATACTGAATGACCAGCAGTGGCAGTGTTGCACAATAGATTTTCTCTGCATTGCCGAGACTAAAGAAAACAAAAATGGACTTTTCCATCTGCAGAATATACTGAATGACCAGCAGTGGCAGTGTTGCACAACAGATTTTCTCTGCATTGCCGACACTAGAGAAAAAACTGAAAAAAACAGTGGGCTTTTCCATCTGCAGAATATACTGAATGACCAACAGTGGCAGTGTTGCACAACAGATTTTCTCTGCATTGCCGAGACTAAAGAAAAAAAGAAAAACAAAAACTGGACTTTTCAATCTGCAGAATATACTGAATGACCAGCAGTGGCAGTTTTGCACAACAGATTTTCTCTGCATTGCCGAGACTAAAGAAAAGAAAAAAAACAGTGGGCTTTGACATCTGCAGAAAATACTGAATGACCAACAGTGGCAGTGTTGCACAACAGATTTTCTCTGCATTGCCGAGACTAAAGAAAAAAAGAAAAAATCAAACAGTGGACTTTTCCAACTGCAGAATATACTGAATGACCAGCAGTGGCAATGTTGCACAACGAGATTTTCTCTGCATTGCTGAGACTAAAGGAAAAAAACAAAAAAACAGTGGGCTTTTCGATCTGCAGAATATACTGAATGACCAGCAGTGGCAGTGTTGCACAACATATTTTCTCTGCATTGCCGAGACTAAAGAAAAAAAGAAAAAAACAAACAGTGGACTTTTCCAACTGTAGAATATACTGAATGACCAGCAGTGGCAGTGTTGCACAACATATTTTCTCTGCATTGCCGAGACTAAAGAAAAAAAGAAAAAAACAAACAGTGGACTTTTCCAACTGTAGAATATACTGAATGACCAGCAGTGGCAATGTTGCACAACGAGATTTTCTCTGCATTGCTGAGACTAAAGGAAACAAACAAAAAAAACTGTGGGCTTTTCCATCTGCAGAATATACTGAATGAACAGCAGTGGCAGTTTTGCACAACAGATTTTCTCTGCATTGCCGAGACTAAAGAAAAAAAGAAAAAAACAAACAGTGGACTTTTTCATCTGCAGAATATACTGAATGACCAGCAGTGGCAGTGTTGCACAACAGATTTTCTCTGCATTGCCGAGACTAGAGAAATTAACGGAAAAAAACAGTGGGCTTTAACATCTGCAGAATATACTGAATGACCAGCAGTGGCAATGTTGCACAACGAGATTTTCTCTGCATTGCTGAGACTAAAGAAAAAAACAAAAAAAACAGTGGGCTTTTCCATCTGCAGAATATACTGAATGACCAGCAGTGGCAGTGTTGCACAACAGATTTTCTCTGCATTGCCAAGACTAGAGAAATTAACGGAAACAAACAGTGGGCTTTTCCATCTGCAGAATATACTGAATGACCAGCAGTGGCAATGTTGCACAACGAGATTTTCTCTGCATTGCTGAGACTAAAGAAAAAAACAAAAAAACAGTGGGCTTTTCCATCTGCAGAATATACTGAATGACCAGCAGTGGCAATGTTGCACAACAAGATTTTCTCTGCATTGCTGAGACTAAAGAAAAAAAAAAAACAAACAGTGGACTTTTCCATCTGCAGAATATACTGAATGACCAGCAGTGGCAGTGTTGCACAACAGATTTTCTCTGCATTGCCGAGACTAGAGAAATTAACGGAAAAAAACAGTGGGCTTTAACATCTGCAGAATATACTGAATGACCAGCAGTGGCAGTGTTGCACAACATATTTTCTCTGCATTGCCGAGACTAAAGAAAAAAAGAAAAAAACAAACATTGGACTTTTCCAACTGCAGAATATACTGAATGACCAGCAGTGGCAATGTTGCACAACGAGATTTTCTCTGCATTGCTGAGACTAAAGAAAAAAACAAAAAAAACAGGGGCTTTTCCATCTGCAGAATATACTGAATGTCCAGCAGTGGCAGTGTTGCACAAAAGATTTTCTCTGCATTGCCGAGATTAAAGAAGAAAAAAACAAGAAGTCGTGAATCTTACTGGATCATTTTACCAATTTATATGGTAAATAAAACTCACACACAATCATTTCATTTGGATTAAAATATGTTCACATCATCTGAAGGTCCTCACTACCTTATATTGGGAGCCTCTACGAGAATATCATTTCTCTCAAGGTGGAAGTAATATGGATTACATTGTGGCAGTCATGATAGTTAATGAAAGAGCTTGACTGCCTCCAAGCCTACCAAAGCCTGCTTTAGATACCGGTGCTAGTAATATTCCATCTGAATAAATTACTGCCTTTCGAGGCTACAATGCATTTTCTTAAGTTAGAGCGATAGTCTTACTTTCTCACGAAAGGAAGTGCATTTAACCTGTAACCCTGCACTCTGTATGTGTTACTCGGATACTCAAGATTGATTGTTGTTGAGCATAATCTGTGTTTTTGTAACTCCATCCCACTTTCAAAAAGGCCCCAATGCTTTGAATGGTTCAGAGTGCTTTACTCTTCCACTTCCTACTTGCCTTGCAGTCATAATTACAGATAGTAACCGAGTGCATAACTGCTGATATCTCATCCTTCTGTGTGTCATCTTCACCAGGATAATTGGTCCATTGGTGCCCTGACATCATAAAGCTACAGCAGGATGTCATCTGACATGAGGGCCAATCAATTGCCTAGCAAGAAATAGGATACATTTATCCTGGTATTGAAATTGGTAGCATGGTAGACAGGAGGCCCCCCTGTAAACTAGGATGATAAGATGAAAGACATGAGGGCGTTTTTTTCAATGTATAAATTTATATGAACGTGTGGTGATTGAGCATAATAGTCTTGCCATCACTATTGCCTAACTGGTAGGAATTGGCTAAAATGAAGATGGTAAAATGTGTTATTATTTATAATTTGTATTTTCACTAGCTGTAGCATAGCCCTTCCCCTCTCAATTTATAAGCTGACTTTATTGCTACTGGTGTACCATAACCTGAAACGAATGCAGTGAGAAGGGTACGCTGTCATTTGGCTGGCAATAAGATCTTTTAGCCATGTCCTGTTATAGGGGCTACAGTTGTTTAGAGAGTGGTAGCAAATGAGGCATGGGATTTAGAGAAGAATGCTACGTTGAAAACACAAATTGAGATTTGAATTTGTAATGAGTTGTGTATTTTCACAATATTACAGACCCCATAGTACTGATCTGTTAACGCTTTATAAAAATCAGTTTTTGTTGTATTGCATTTGGTATATGCACTAACAGTGGACCTTTCCATCTGCAGAATATACTGAATGACCAGCAGTGGCAGTGTTGCACAATAGATTTTCTCTCCATTGCCAACTAAAGAAAAAAAGAAAACAAACAGTGGGCTTTTCCATCTGCAGAATATACTGAATGACCAGCAGTGGCAGTGTTGCACAATAGATTTTCTCTGCATTGCCGAGACTAAAAAAAAAAAAAATTGACTTTTCCATCTGCAGAATATACTGAATGACCAGCAGTGGCAGTGTTGCACAACAGATTTTCTCTGCATTGCCGAGACTAGAGAAAAACTGAAAAAAACTGTGGGCTTTTCCATCTGCAGAATATACTGAATGACCAACAGTGGCAGTGTTGCACAACAGATTTTCTCTGCATTGCCGAGACTAAATAAAAAAGAAAAACAAAAACTGGACTTTTCCATCTTCAGAATATACTGAATGACCAGCAGTGGCAGTTTTGCACAACAGATTTTCTCTGCATTGCCGAGACTAAAGAAGAAAAAAAACAGTGGGCTTTGACATCTGCAGAATATACTCAATGACCAACAGTGGCAGTGTTGCACAACAGATTTTCTCTGCATTGCCGAGACTGAAGAAAAAAAGAAAAACCAAACATTGGACTTTTCCAACTGCATAATATACTGAATGACCAGCAGTGGCAATGTTGCAGAACGAGATTTTCTCTGCATTGCTGAGACTAAAGAAAAAAACAAAAAAACAGTGGGCTTTTCCATCTGCAGAATATACTGAATGACCAGCAGTGGCATTGTTGCACAACAGATTCTCTCTGCATTGCCAAGACTAAAGAAAAAAAGAAAAAAAAAAACACTGGGCTTTTCGATCTGCAGAATATACTGATGGACCAGCAGTGGCAGTGTTGCACAACAGATTTTCTCTGCATTGCCGAGACTAAAGGGAAAATAAAAAAAACAAGAAGTCTTGAAGCTTACTGCATCATTTTACCAATTTATATGGTAAGTAAAACACACTCACCATCATTTCATTTGGATTAAAAGATGTTCACATCATCTGAAGGTCCTCACTACCTTATATTGGGGTCCTCCACGAGTATATAATTTCTCTCGAGGTGGAAGTAATATGGATTACATTGTGGCGGTCATGATACTTAATGAAAGAGCTTGACTGCCTCCAAGGCTACCAAAGCCTGCTTTAGATACCGGTGCTAGCAATATTCCATCTGAATAAATTACTGCCTTTCGAGGCTAGAATGCATTATCTTACGTTAGAGCGATAGTCTTACTTTCTCACAAAAGGAAGTGCATTTAACCTGTACCCCTGCACTCTGTATGTGGGACTCGGATACTCAAGATTGATTGTTGTTGAGGATAATATGTGTTTTTGTAACTCCATCCCACTTTCAAAAAGGCCCCAATGCTTTGAATGGTTCAGAGTGCTTTACTCTTCCACTTCCTACTTGCCTTGCAGTCATAATTACAGATAGTAACCGAGTGCATAATTGCTGATATCTCATCCTTCTGTGTGTCATCTTCACTCAGGACAATTGGTCCATTGGTGCCCTGACATCATAAAGCTACAGCAGGATGTCATCTGACGTGAGCGCCAATCAATTGCCTAGCAAGAAATAGGATACATTTATCGTGGTATTGAAATTGGTGGCATGGTAGATAGGAGGCCCCCCTGTAAACTAGGATGGTAAGATGAAAGACATGAGGGCGTTTTTTTCAATGTATAAATTTGTATGAACATGTGGTGGTTGAGCATAATAGTCTTGCCATCACTATTGCCTAACTGGTAGGAATTGGCTAAAATGAAGATGGTAAAATGTGTTATTATTTATAATTTGTATTTTCACTAGCTGTAGCATAGCCCTTCCCCTCTCAATTTATAAGCTGACTTTATTGCTACTGGTGTACCATAACCTGAAACGAATGCAGTGAGAAGGGTACGCTGTCATTTGGCTGGCAATAAGATCTTTTTAGCCATGTCCTGTTATAGGGGCTACAGTTGTTTAAAGAGTGGTAGCAAATGAGGCATGGGATTTAGAGAAGAATGCTACGTTGAAAACACAAATTGAGATTTGAATTTGTAATGAGCTGTGTATTTTCACAATATTACAGACCTCATAGTACTGATCTGTTAACGCTTTATAAAAATCAGTTTTTGTTGTATTGCATTTTGTATATGCACTAACAGTGGACCTTTCCATCTGCAGAATATACTGAATGACCAGCAGTGGCAGTGTTGCACAATAGATTTTCTCTGCATTGCCGAGACTAAAGAAAACAAAAATGGACTTTTCCATCTGCAGAATATACTGAATGACCAACAGTGGCAGTGTTGCACAACAGATTTTCTCTGCATTGCCGAGACTAAAGAAAAAAGAAAAACAAAAACTGGACTTTTCGATCTGCAGAATATACTGAATGACCAGCAGTGGCAGTTTTGCACAACAGATTTTCTCTGCATTGCCAAGACTAAAGAAAAGAAAAAAAACAGTGGGCTTTGACATCTGCAGAAAATACTGAATGACCAACAGTGGCAATGTTGCACAACGAGATTTTCTCTGCATTGCTGAGACTAAAGGAAAAAAACAAAAAAAACAGTGGGCTTTTCCATCTGCAGAATATACTGAATGACCAGCAGTGGCAGTATTGCACAACATATTTTCTCTGCATTGCCGAGACTAAAGAAAAAAAGAAAAAAACAAACAGTGGACTTTTCCAACTGTAGAAT
This sequence comes from Calotriton arnoldi, assembly GCA_963921515.1. Classification (NCBI taxonomy): domain Eukaryota; kingdom Metazoa; phylum Chordata; class Amphibia; order Caudata; family Salamandridae; genus Calotriton; species Calotriton arnoldi. The sequence continues at coordinate 690,237 of CAWUFW010002481.1, forward strand.
ATACTGAATGACCAGCAGTGGGAATTTTGTACAACAAGATTTTCTCTGCATTGCTGAGACTAAAGAAAAAAACAAAAAAACAGGGGCTTTTCCATCTGCAGAATATACTGAATGACCAGCAGTGGCAGTGTTGCACAAAAGATTTTCTCTGCATTGCCGAGATTAAAGAAGAAAAAAACAAGAAGTCGTGAATCTTACTGCATCATTTTACCAATTTATATGGTAAGTAAAACTCACACACAATCATTTCATTTGATTAAAATATGTTCACATCATCTGAAGGTCCTCACTACCTTATAATGGGGTCCTTCGCGTGAATATAATTTCTCTCGAGGTGGAAGTAATATGGATTACATTGTGGCGGTCATGATAGTTAATGAAAGAGCTTGACTGCCTCCAAGCCTACCAAAGCCTGCTTTAGATACCGGTGCTAGTAATATTCCATCTGAATAAATTACTGCCTTTCTAGGCTAGAAATCATTATCTTAAGTTAGAGCGATAGTCTTACTTTCTCACGAAAGGAAGTGCATTTAACCTGTACCCCTGCACTCTGTATGTGTTACTCGGATACTCAAGATTGATTGTTGTTGAGGATAATCTGTGTTTTTGTAACTCCATCCCACTTTCAAAAAGGCCCCAATGCTTTGAATGGTTCAGAGTGCTTTACTCTTCCACTTCCTACTTGCCTTGCAGTCATAATTACAGATAGTAACCGAGTGCATAATTGCTGATATCTCATCCTTCTGTGTGTCATCTTCACCAGGACAATTGGTCCATTGGTGCCCTGACATCATAAAGCTACAGCAGGATGTCATCTGACATGAGGGCCAATCAATTGCCTCGCAAGAAATAGGATACATTTATCCTGGTATTGAAATTGGTAGCATGGTAGACAGGAGGTCCCCCTGCAAACTAGGATGGTAAGATGAAAGATATGAGGGCGTTTTTTTCAATGTATAAATTTATATGAACGTGTGGTGATTGAGCATAATAGTCTTGCCATCACTATTGCCTAACTGGTAGGAATTGGCTAAAATGAAGATGGTAAAATGTGTTATTATTTATAATTTGTATTCTCACTAGCTGTAGCGTAGCCCTTCCCCTCTCAATTTATAAGATGACTTTATTGCTACTGGTGTACCATAACCTGAAACGAATGCAGTGAGAAGGGTACGCTGTCACTTGCCTGGCATAAAACCTTTTTAGCCATGTCCTGTTATAGGGGCTACAGTTGTTTAGAGAGTGGTAGCAAATGAGGCAAGGGATTTAGAGAAGTATGCTACATTGAAAACACAAATTGAGATTTGAATTTGTAATGAGTTGTGTATTTTCACAATATTACAGACCCCATAGTACTGATCTGTTAACGCTTTATAAAAATCAGTTTTTGTTGTATTGCATTTTGTATATGCACTAACAGTGGACCTTTCCATCTGCAGAATATACTGAATGACCAGCAGTGGCAGTGTAGCACAACAGATTTTCTCTCCATTGCCAAGACTAAAGAAAAAAAAATGGACTTTTCCATCTGCAGAATATATTGAATGACCAACAGTGGCAGTGTTGCACAACAGATTTTCTCTCGATTGCCAAGACTAAAGAAAAAAAAATGGACTTTTCCATCTGCAGAATATACTGAATGACCAACAGTGGCAGTGTTGCACAACAGATTTTCTCTGCATTGCCGAGACTAAAGAAAAAAAAAAAACAAGAAGTCTTGAAGCTTACTGCATCATTTTACCAATTTTTATGGTAAGTAAAACACACTCACAATCATTTCATTTGGATTAAAAGATGTTCACATCATCTGAAGGTCCTCACTACATTATATTTGAGTCCTCCACGAGAATATAATTTCTCTCGAGGTGGAAGTAATATGGATTAGATTGTGGCGGTCATGATAGTTAATGAAAGAGCTTGACTGCCTCCAAGGCTACCAAAGCCTGCTTTAGATACTGGTGCTAGCAATATTCCATCTGAATAAATTACTGCCTTTCGAGGATAGAATGCATTATCTTACGTTAGAGCGATAGTCTTACTTTCTCATGAAAGGAAGTGCATTTAACTTGTACCCCTGCATTCTGTATGTGGGACTCGGATACTCAAGATTGATTGTTGTTGAGGATAATCTGTGTTTTTGAAACTCCATCCCACTTTCAAAAAGGCCCCAATGCTTTGAATGGTTCAGAGTGCTTTACTCTTCCACTTCCTACTTGCCTTGCAGTCATAATTACAGATAGTAACCAAGTGCATATTTGCTGATATCTCATCCTTCTGTGTGTCATCTTCACCAGGACAATTGGTCCGTTGGTGCCCTGACATCATAAAGCTACAGCAGGATGTCATCTGACATGAGGGCCACTCAATTGCCTAGCAAGAAATAGGATACATTTATCATGGTATTGAAATTGGTAGCATGGTAGACAGGAGGCCCACCTGAAAACTACGATGGTAAGATGAAAGACATGAGGGCGTTTTTTTAAATTGATAAATTTGTATCAATGTGTGGTGGTTGAGCATAATAGTCTTGCCATCACTATTGCTTAACTGGTAGGAATTGGCTAAAATGAAGATAGTGAAATGTGTTATTATTTATAATTTGTATTCTCACTAGCTGTAGCATAGCCCTTCCCCCTCTCAATTTATAAGCTGACTTTATTGCTACTGGTGTACCATAACCTGAAACAAATGCAGTGAGAATGGTACGCTGTCATTTGGCTGGCAATAAGATCGTTTTAGCCATGTCCTGTTTTAAGGGCTACAGTTGTTTAGAGAGTGGTAGCAAATGTGGCATGCGATTTAGGGAAGAATGCTAGGTTGAAAACACAAATTGAGATTTGAATTTGTAATGAGTTGTGTATTTTCACAATATTACAGACCCCATAGTACTGATCTGTTAACGCTTTATAAAAATCAGTTTTTGTTGTATTGCATTTTGTATATGCACTAACAGTGGACCTTTCCATCTGCAGAATATACTGAATGACCAGCAGTGGCAGTGTTGCACAACAGATTTTCTCTCCATTGCCAACTAAAGAAAAAAAGAAAACAAACAGTGGGCTTTTCCATCTGCAGAATATACTGAATGACCAGCAGGTGCAGTGTTGCACAATAGATTTTCTCTGCATTGCCGAGACTAAAGAAAAAAAAAAATGGACTTTTCCATCTGCAGAATATACTGAATGACCAACAGTGCCAGTGTTGCACAACAGATTTTCTCTGCATTGCCGAGACTAAAGAAAAAAAGAAAAAAACAAACAGTGGACTTTTCCAACTGCAGAATATACTGAATGACCAGCAGTGGCAATGTTGACTGTGAGATTTTCTCTTTATTGCTGAGACTAAAGAAAAAAGCAAAAAAACAGTGGGCTTTTCCATCTGCAGAATATACTGAATGACCAGCAGTGGCATTGTTGCACAACAGATTTTCTCTGCATTGCCAAGACTAAAGAAAAAAAGAAGAAAAAAAACAGTGGTCTCTTCGATCTGCAGAATATACTGAATGACCAGCAGTGGCAGTGTTGCACAATAGATTTTCTCTGCATTGCCGAGACTAAAGAGAAAAAAAATGGACTTTTCCATCTGCAGAATATACTGAATGGCCAACAGTGGCAGTGTTGCACAATAGATTTTCTCTGCATTGCCGAGACTAAAGAAAAAAAGAAAAACAAAAACTGGACTTTTCCATCTGCAGAATATACTGATTGACCAGCAGTGGCAGTTTTGCACAACAGATTTTCTCTGCATTGCCGAGACTAAAGAAAAAAAAAAACAGTGGGCTTTGACATCTGCAGAATATACTGAATGACCAACAGTGGCAGTGTTGCACAACAGATTTTCTCTGCATTGCCGAGACTAAAGAAAAAAAAAAAAAACAGTGGGCTTTTCCAACTGCAGAATATACTGAATGACGAGCAGTGGCAGTGTTGCACAGCAGATTTTCTCTGCATTGCCGAGACTAAAGAAAAAAAGAAAAAAACAAACACTGAACTTTTCCAACTGCAGAATATACTGAATGACCAGCAGTGGCAATGTTGCACAACGAGATTTTCTCTGCATTGCTGAGACTAAAGAAAAAAGCAAAAAAACAGTGGGCTTTTCCATCTGCAGAATATACTGAATGACCAGCAGTGGCATTGTTGCACAACAGATTTTCTCTGCATTGCCAAGACTAAAGAAAAAAAGAAAAAAAAAAAACAGTGGGCTTTTCGATCTGCAGAATATACTGAATGACCAGCAGTGGCAGTGTTGCACAACATATTTTCTCTGCATTGCCGAGACTGAAGAAAAAAACAAAAAAACAAACAGTGGACTTTTCCAACTGCAAAATATACTGAATGACCAGCAGTGGCAATGTTGCACAACGAGATTTTCTCTGCATTGCTGAGACTAAAGAAAAAAACAAAAAAAACAGGGACTTTTCCATCTGGAGAATTTACTGAATGACCAGCAGTGGCAGTGTTGCACAAAAGATTTTCTCTGCATTGCCGAGATTAAAGAAGAAAAAAACAAGAAGTCGTAAATCTTACTGCATCATTTTACCAATTTATATGGTAAGTAAAACTCACACACAATCATTTCATTTGGATTAAAATATGTTCACATCATCTGAAGGTCCTCACTACCTTATATTGGGTGCCTCCACGAGAATATAATTTCTCTCGAGGTGGAAGTAATATGGATTACATTGTGGCGGTCATGATAGTTAATGAAAGAGCTTAACTGCCTCCAAGCCTACCAAAGCCTGCTTTAGATACCGGTGCTAGCAATATTCCATCTGAATAAATTACTGCCTTTCGATGCTAGAATGCATTATCTTAAGTTAGAGCGATAGACTTACTTTCTCACGAAAGGAAGTGCATTTAACCTGTACCCCTGCACTCTTTATGTGTTACTCGGATACTCAAGATTGATTGTTGTTGAGGATAATCTGTGATTTTGTAACTCCATCCCACTTTCAAAAAGGCCCCAATGCTTTGAATGGTTCAGAGTGCTTTACTCTTCCACTTCCTACTTGCCTTGCAGTCATAATTACAGGTAGTAACCGAGTGCATAATTGCTGATATCTCATCCTTCTCTGTGTCATCTTCACCAGGACAATTGGTCCATTGGTGCCCTGACATCATAAAGCTACAGCAGGATGTCATCTGACATGAGGGCCAATCAATTGCCTAGCAAGAAATAGAATACTTTTATCCTGGTATTGAAATTGGTAGCATGGAAGACAGGAGGCCCCCATGAAAACTAGGATGGTAAGATGAAAGACATGAGGGCGTTTTTTTAAATGTATAAATTTGTATGAACGTGTGGTGGTTGAGCATAATAGTCTTGCCATCACTATTGCCTAACTGGTAGGAATTGGCTAAAATGAAGATGGTAAAATGTGTTATTATTTATAATTTGTATTCTCACTAGCTGTAGAATAGCCCTTCCCCTCTCAATTTATAAGCTGACTTTATTGCTACTGGTGTACCATAACCTGAAACAAATGCAGTGAGGATGGTAAACTGTAATTTGACCGGCAATAAGATCTTTTTAGCCATGTCCTGTTATAGGGGCTACAGTTGTTTAGAGCGTGGTAGCAAATGAGGCATGGGATTTAGAGAAGAATGCTACGTTGAAAACACAAATTGAGATTTGAATTTGTAATGAGCTGTGTATTTTCACAATATTACAGAACCCATAGTACTGATCTTTTCACGATTTATAAAAATCAGTTTTTGTTGTGTTCCATCTGCAGAATATACTGAATGACCAGCAGTGGCAGTGTTACACAACAGATTTTCTCTGCATTGCCGAGACTAAAGAAAAAAAAAAACAGTGGGCTTTGACATTTGCAGAATATACTGAATGACCAACAGTGGCAGTGTTGCACAACAGATTTTCTCTGCATTGCCGAGATTAAGGGAAAAAAAAAAAACAGTGGACTTTTCCAACTGCAGAAAATACTGAATGACCAGCAGTGGCAATGTTGCACAACAAGATTTTCTCTGCATTGCTGTGACTAAAGAAAAAAACAAAAAAAACAGGAGCTTTTCCATCTGCAGAATATACTGAATGACCAGCAGTGTTGCACAACAGATATTCTCTGCATTGCCGAGATTAAAGAAGAAAAAAAAAAAGAGGTCGTGAATCTTACTGCATCATTTTACCAATTTATATGGTAAGTAAAACTCAGAATCCTTTCATTAGGATTAAAATATGTTCACATCATCTGAAGGTCCTCACTACCTTATATTGGGGTCCTCCACGAGAATATAATTTCTCTCGAGGTGGAAGTAATATGGATTCTATGTCAGGACTGGAGGCGACGATTATGCCTTCTATTCTTCACTTTATTTCACAGCAGCCATTATATAACAACAGACTACATTTCCCATCAACCCTGGGAAAAAATGTAGTCAAACAAACAACCAATGAATACTGTCCATAGTCCACCAATAGGGGTCGTCCAGCACCCAGATAGTCTGCCCTCACTGGCCCTTCCGCCTCTTTCTTCGCTGCTCAGCAGCCGAGCTAAGTGTTTTTTTTTTCCTCATGCTATGTTTGTTCTGTCAGATTGACTGTTTGCCACTGTTTCCGCTAGCCAAAGTCTAGTTGCCTAACGCGCTTTACAGTCTGCTTATGTAGCGTTTACTGCTTTGCCACTGTGGTCTATTTTGCAATGTTTATGTGCTCGCATTTACCTGAGAGCGTTTGTCCGTTGTGGCGCCGGGGCTGAGGCCCGTTTCTTTCAGCATTTCGCCTGCTGAGGCGGTGCGGGAATCTCCGCGCCCGCTCTTGGTCTCCGGGCAGTCTTTTTCTTTGTGGTGCGTGTGCCCGCACGTCGCTGGAGCCGGAGGAGCTTGCCTCCTACGCGGCCCGTCTGGTTGCCCTCAGATCCTATGCCCGTCAGGGGGCGCGGTGGTGTTTGTTCTACGGCGCGTGCATTTTAAACCCTAAAGGGTCTGTGCGACACGCCGTAGCAGGGTTTTCTGGCCTGAGGCGTTACGCGAGTGCGCTGCCTTTATCATTTCTTTTCCAGAGGCAGCCGCTCGTTGTATTGCGCTCACACTCCACTCGGCACGTTCAATTAGTGGAGTCTGTATTAACCCCTTACGCCCTGCTGGGTCCGTATTGCGTGTTTTACACGTTAAGGCACCTGCCCAGGCCAGTCTCTTGCTTGAATTTCTGTATACATTTCGTTTTACCAGACTTGGGTGCCTGGGGCTTCCAAACCCCGTTTTCATTGTGATTGCGAGTTTCTCGCCCATCTCTCGGCTGAGACCCAGCCCTGTATATCCTGGTGTGTTCCAGTTGTGTCTGAGACCCAGACCCCTTTCGCTACTTACCTCCTCGGGCTGTGTGTAGCCTACTTCTCATCATGGAGTATGAATATGATGATGGGGATGCCTACGGAGGGAGAACGCCCTGACCGACCTCCAGTGGGATGAGGAGTTTTATGAAAAGGTGGATACCTCAATCTACCGAGCCGTGGGGGAAGCCATGGCCCCCTTAGAGGACCGCCTTACGCAGCGCATTGATTGCGCGTTGGCGCACCTTTCCAATCTTCCGGTGGTTCCCCCACCTCCTACTACTCCCCCCGCGGCCTTAGCGGTTTCACCCCCGCCGGCCAAGCGTCCACGTGAAGCGGGTTGGATACTTCTGCCTTTGACTGCCTTAAGCAGGCCTTCCTTGCCACTCAACCACTTCCACAAGGTCAACCCCCGCCTGCGCCCCAACCTTTGGGGAATAACGACTCCGAACCGGGCCCTTCCGCCCCTGCCAACATAGCTCTCCCGGAGACATCGGATATGTTCGACCCTGACGATATTGTGCACCCACGCTCATCGGACTGGGCGCCAGGGGACAAGGTGGCAGAGTATGTGGCAATGCGCATCCGGAAGCCCTTGGAAAAGGATGCCCGTAGTTGTTTGCGGGCGGAATGCCCGCGTCCCTCTTTGGAGGGCAAGGTCGCACTCACCCCGGAGATAGACGCCCGTATGGCGACCTTTTTACAGAAATTTATGCGCGACCCCAAGAAAGGCATTGATAGGTCCTGGCGATCCTGCCAGGACAAACTCCTTGACGTCCTGGGCCCTCTAACGAAGATTCTTGACATGGCCGAGGAGGCGAAATCGTCTGGTTCTCTCATCTCCCCGGAGTCCTTGTCTGGCTGGGCTCAGAGAGCCATTGTGTTCCTGGGCAACGCGAATTGCGCACTCTCCACGGAGCGTAGACGTTCCCTCCTGATCAAAGTGAACCCCAAACTGGGAGATCTGGCAGACACCGAGGCTGGTGCGGAGGCCCAAGGGGGTTTGTTCGGCAACCCTTTTGTTCGGGAACTCGGGAAGTTTGTGAACACATTCACCTCCCTGGATAAGGCCCAGTCAACCATCAAAAAGGTCTTCCCTCGGGTTTTCCGGGGGGCCGGTCAAGGCAGGGGCCGCTCGACCGGCCGAGGTTCCAACAACCAGCTATGAGGTGAAGGCTCTGCTAGGGGACAGTACCAAGACCAAAGTCGTTTTGGCAACTTCTACCCAACGAGAGGCAGGAGAGGAAAGGGGCGAGGCTTCCAAGGAGCTGCTTCCGCTTCCAACGGTGAGTTTACTACCTTCTTCCCATCTAAAAATAGGGGGGCGACTGGGGAATCTTTTCCAGGCCTGGACTTCTGTCACGGGGGACCCGTGGGTCCTGCAAACCATTCAGGGTTTCCGGATAGAGTATCAGGGGACTCCTTTCAGCGCTCCAAACCGCGCCCCCTCCAGTTCTCCCTCCTCGACTCCTCTCTCGTCGACGAGGAGGTTTCTTCTCTCCTGTCCAAAGGGGCAATTGTTCCAACAGTGCTTCACCCGCGGGGCTTCTTAAGCAATATTTTTATTGTGGACAAGATGGATGGAGGCAAACATCCAGTAATAAATTTGAGCAACATCAACGAGTGGCTGGTGTACCGCCACTTCAAGATGGAGGGCATCCATCTTCTTCGGGACATGCTGCGCCCAAACGATTGGATGGTCCGTCTCGATCTGAAGGATGCTTATTTGGTGGTCCTGATCTTCCCTCCCCATCGCCGCTTCCTGCAGTTCCTTTGGCGCGACCAGATCTACAAATTTGCCTCCCTCCCGTTCGGCCTCTCTTCAGCCCCTTGGTGTTTTACCAAGGTCCTCCACCCAGTAGTGGAATGGTTGAGAGCTCGGAGTATTCGGATGATTGTCTACCTCGACGACATCCTGATCATGGACACCTGCCTGCGTCGCCTTCTCCATCATCTTCAGATGGCGGTAAATCTCCTCCAGGGCCTGGGGTTTGTCATTAACGAGACAAAGTCGATGCTTTCTCCTTCACAGACTCTGACGTTTCTGGGTTTCGGGATCGACTCAAGATCTTCTTCTCTCAGCCTTCCTACTCGCAAGATTACGAAGATTCGTCACCGCTGCGACGTACCCTTGCCAAAGCCCAGGTGTCCCTCCGGGACCTGGCCCGGGTAGTGGGTCTGCTCTCAGCCTCTATACAGGCGATCTTCCCGGGGCCCCTGCATTACCGCGCGTTGCAGCGCCTCAAGGCATCTTACCTCCGCAGGGGGTTTCCTTACTCCCACAAAGTGGCCCTCTCAGAGGAGGCCAGGGGCGAAATATGTTGGTGGTTACAACACATGGAGGCTTGGAACGGACGTGCCATCTTCGGGTCCGCTCCAGATTTAGTTATCGAATCAGACGCCAACAATCAAGGCTGGGGTGCCAGATGCGGCGAGTTTTCTACCGGAGGGTTGTGGTCTCAAGAAGAACGCAGTTTGCACATCAACTTCTTGGAGCTCCTGGCGGGTTCCTTCGCGGTTCGTTGTTGGACCAGGGATCGGATTCAATCTTCTGTCCTACTCAAGATGGACAACATCTCTGTGGTCCGCTAAGTCAATCATCTGGGAGGCACCAGATCCAAAGCCCTCTCCGACTTGGCCACCAGTGTTTGGCAGTATTGTTTGGAACATCATGTCTCGGTGACCGCGGAGTATCTCCCAGGTCGGGAGAATCTTGTGGCGGACTTCCAATCCCGGAATTTCAGGGATTCCAGCCTTTGGAAGCTAGACCCTGGAGTGTTCCCCCAATTGAACGACCTTTGGGGTCCCCTGTCGATCGACCTCTTTGCCTCAAGGCTCGACCATCAGCTGCCTCGCTTCTTCAGTTGGCGGCCGGACCCCCTGGCGGTGTCCACGGATGCCTTCCTCCAGAACTGGAGCCTGGAATCGGGTTATGCGTTTCCCCCCTTTGTGATGCTGGCCAGAGTTAAGGCTCAGGTCCGGCGGCAGGGGGCGGAGTTGGTAGTCCTCTCTCCTCTGTGGCGGTCTCAGGTGTGGTTTCCAGTTCTTCTGGAACTTTCCTGGGATTCTCCAATCCTACTCCCCCTGTTTCCTCAACTTCTTCTCAATCCCGACGGGGTTCCTCATCCTCTAGTTCTACAGAACTCGTTACGTCTTGTCGCATGGAGGATTACCGGAGACGATGGGAAGTCCCCGGCCTTTCGACAACGGCTGAAAACCTCATGGCTAAAGCATGGGCAGACAGCACCGTCAAGCGCTATAGATCCGCTTGGAGTAGATGGTCCCGTTGGTGTCTGCGAAGGGGTTGCAATCCCGTGGACACAGATGTAGTTCACATCCTGAATTTTTTCTAGCCCATCTAGCTTCTGAGGGTCTTGCTTACCGCTCTATCAATACCTTTCGTTCGGCGATTTCAGCGGGCCATGTGCCCGTGGGAAACGCTCCCGTTGGTGAGCATCCTCTCGTCTGCAGACTCCTTCGGGGTGTGCGGTTATCGTTGCCTCCAGAGCCCCGATACTCAGCCTTATGGGACGTCAACCAGGTCCTGAATTTATTCCTATCCTGGCAGCCCAATAGGTTTCTCTCCAGGAAGGAACTGTCAGCTATGCTGGCTATGCTGCTTTGTTTGGTTTCCTGCAGACGAGTCTCCGACGTTCGAGCTTTGGATATTTCCTCTACAATGTTCAAAAAGGCCCCAATTCTTTAAATGGTTCAGAGTGCTTTACTCTTCCACTTCCTACTTGCCTTGCAGTCATAATTACAGCTAGTAACCGAGTGCATAATTGCTGATATCTCATCCTTCTCTGTGTCATCTTCACCAGTGGCAGTGGCAGTGTTGCACAATAGATTTTCTCTGCATTGCCGAGACTAAAGAAAAAGAACAAATACAGTGGACTTTTCCAACTGCAGAATATACTGAATGACGAGCAGTGGCAGTGTTGCACAGCAGATTTTCTCTTCATTGCCGAGACTAAAGAAAAAAAAAAACAGTGGACTTTTCCAACTGCAGAATATACTGAATGACCAGCAGTGGCAGTGTTGCACAACAGATTTTCTCTGCATTGCCGAGACTAAAGAAAAAGAAAAAAAATGAGAAGTCTTGAAGCTTACTGCATCATTTTACCAATTTATATGGTAAGTAAAACACACTCACAATCATTTCATTTGGATTAAAAGACGTTCACATCATCTGAAGGTCCTCCAGGTGCGTCAAGCCGAACGGAAATGGCGTAAAAGGTACTCAGTAGAAAAGAAAAAACAGTACATTGTAAGTTTAAGTACTTACAAAAGCGCCATTTTGGAGGCTAAGAAATCTTTCTACACTAATATGGTACTTAACTCTAACAATAGATCAAGAGACATCTTTAAGATTGTGAAGGCATTATCTAATCCCGGTCGTGTGATTTTGCCCACGATTGCTACCCAGAATCTTTGTGATGATCTGAACTCCTTTTTTGTGGAAAAAATTAAAAAGATTCAAGACTCTATTGATTCTAGCAATAATAGACCAGATGACCATTTGGTCTTCTCTAATTCCTCCTTCTTGACTTCCCTTCCTGGTCTAGATAAGAAATCTTTTTTGGATCTTGTAGTGAAGGTTAAATCAGGTTCCCCTAAAGAGGAATGCACCCTCCATATCTTAAAAGCTATTTATCAGGCTTTCCCAGACACTATTTGTGAATTCCTTAACCGTTCCCTTTCCCAAGGTATGGTGCCATCTGTTTTTAAGGAAGCAGTGGTTATCCCACTGCAGAAAAAGCAAGGTATGGATCCTCATAAGCTGGAGAATTATAGACCCATATCTCTTCTCCCTTTTCTGGCTAAACTATTGGAAACCCACGTAGCCAGCTGCCTTAGCTCTTTTTTAGAAGCCACCCACTTTATGGACACTCATCAGGCAGGCTTTCGTCCTTTACATTCCACTGAATCTGTCATTCTATCTGTCCTAGACGATCTAAAAGGGCAGGCAGACGTAGAATGCACTCAGGCGCTGATCCTCCTTGACCTGTCTGCGGCTTTTGACACTGTGAACCACAATATTTTGTTGGATCGCATCACCGCAGCAGGCTTGGGGGGCTCTGCTCTGGACTGGTTCAGATCTTTTTTAGAGGGCCGTAAGCAATCAGTGTGGCTCTCCCCCTACAAATCCAGTACTGTAGAGATGAAGTGTGGTGTTCCTCAAGGTTCTTCCCTTTCACCGATCCTTTTCAATGTGTATATTCGCCCTCTCATCTCTAGCCTCCGACAGAAGGGGTTAGGATATACAATTATGCTGATGATATGCAGCTAATTTTTTCCATCAAGGATTCGACTGCATCTGAGGACTTTGTTAGGAACTCCATGGTGTTCATCAAAAATTGGATGAATAATAACCAATTAAAACTGAATTCAGAGAAAACTGAAATAATTGTTCCTAGAAATAAACTTTTACACTGGACACCTTCTCATTGGCCTTCGGAGCTCGGTGTGGTGCCACTCCCTAAACCAGTGATTAAGAATCTGGGCATTCAAATTGACTCAGATCTCTCGTTGAGCACTCAGATCAGCTCAGTTACCTCAGCTTGCTTCATCCAACTTAGAAAGTTGCGTAAGATCAGGAGATTTTTCAGCAAAGAAGCCAGCACTCAAATTGTTATTGCCTTGATTATGTCCAAAATCGATTATAGCAACATACTATATCTTGGCCTTCCACAAAACCAGAAACATCGTTTACAGATGATTCAGAATCAAGCAGCAAGAATCATCTATCAGAAGGACAGACGATGTAACATTAGCCCGCTATTGAAAGATCTCCACTGGCTTCCGGTGGAGCAGCGAGCTATGTTCAAAGCAGACTGTATTCTTTTTAGAGCTATTCGGGGAACTGGCCCCAGTTTTATCTCCTCGAGAGTCAGTAAGTATCTACCCCAGCGCGTTCTGAGATCTATGCACCTGAACCTTTTGGTAGTGCCCAGATTCAGACGCAAACACACTGGTGCGACTCGATTCTCTATTTTGGGCCCAAAGTTTTGGAACTACTGCCAACCCCGTTGAGACTTGAGGAAGATTATATGCGGTTTAGGAAACAGCTCAAGACCTGGCTATTTACATTAGCTTACTACTAGTCTGCCTCCGGCCTGATCCGTCCCTTTTCAGACTTTAGCGCCAAGAGACCTGCTGGTGAACGCGCGCTCACATAAATACCCACTTAACATAACATAACACTACCTTATAATGGGGTCCTTCGCGTGAATATAATTTCTCTCGAGTTGGCAGTAATATGGATTACATTTTGGCAATCATGATAGTTAATGAAAGAGCTTGACTGCCTCCAAGGCTACCAAAGCCTGCTTTAGATACCGGTGCTAGCAATATTCCATCTGAATAAATTACTGCCTTTCGAGGCTAGAATGCATTATCTTACGTTAGAGTGATAGTCTTACTTTCTCCCGAAAGGAAGTGCATTTAACCTGTACCCCTGCACTCTGTATGTGGGACTCGGATACTCAAGATTGATTGTTGTTGAGGAATTGAGATTTGCATTTGTAATGAGTTGTGTATTTTCACAATATTACAGACCCCATAGTACTGATCTGTTAACGCTTTATAAAAATCAATTTTTATTGTACATGCACTGGACTTTTACCTCTACAGAATATACTGAATGACCAGCAGTGGCAGTGTTGTAGAAGCAAAAGTTGGAAGATAGGAACGACACCAATACCACACAAATCCTCAGAAGCCTAGAGAACATGGGATTGACTCAACACTTCATTGAATCCACACACACTACCACATATACACTAGCCCTGTCTTCACCACTTTCATTGACATTTAAATCACCACAATCAAGACTCTCACCTGGACCGACCGAGCCACTATGCAATTCCCAATCAGCAGCTCTGTCCAAACAAAACCTGCCACCACAAGCCTGGGCAGGGACAGCTTGAGCAGCATCTCGGAATTCACCTGGCTCGACACCCCACGGCAGAACCAGCCAAATCTTACCGAAGACATCAAGAGAGAAATCAAAAATCTCAGCAAATGGATCACAACATGGCTCTGACTCCTTGGCACCTTGTAAACACAATACAGAAGTGGGCACAAAAGCAGGCCAGCTGGTATACTGAGGAACTCCATGCAATAAAACAACACTGCATACAAATGTAAAGAAAATGGAGAATGAACCACGGGAAAAAGAACCGAGACAAAAAGAGGTGCCCTGAGAAGCTACTACCAGCACATCAAAGAAACCAATTAGAAAGCAAAGACAAAATCTCCAATAGCATCGAAGAAATCTTTGGAATGATTAAAGACTTCACCTCAACACCTTCCACCACAAATAGCAACACCCACTTTTTTGCAAGCGTCTGTTGCTGTAAGTCGGTGGAAGCTAGTGAGGTTTAGTCTTTAATTATGTGACAACCTCTTGGACTTCTTCAGCTACAAAATCAAAGCCATCTATATCAACTTCCACCCCCCACCCACACCTCTTTTCCCCCACCATACCCATGTATGAGAAAACCCTAACTGTCTGAGAAACTTTCATTGCGGAAGAAACAGCCAACATTATGTGGAGCAGCGGCTCTGAGTCTCCAACGTACCCCTACCCCCACCACATTTACAATACATTCACTTCCCTATCAGCGAAGTCCTCACCCACATCCTGAACACCTCCATCACCTCTGAGGCGTTCCAAAATGGCAGACCCCACCCAACTAACAAACTGCTGTCCAAGCTCCCTTCTATCCTACCCATCCAAGGTCATGGAGAAAGCCGACAACAAGCAGCATGCTCTCTATCTCAACACACACCAGCTCCCAGACAACATGCAATCCAGATTCCATCCAAAGCGCAGTACTAATATCGCTGGTGAGAGAAAAACAATGTATATTATATAAGTACTCTTTGTGTGTGTAATGGTTCTTAGTACAAACTCCCTCTCTCATTATTTGACCCATCTCTTGAAGTGATTGTTTCGGTCATAACCATTCTCATTGCTTCAAAATAGGTGGAAGTAATCATGTGCTATATTACATAAGGCAGGGAGGCATGCACTGTATGGCTGCTCATGTAATACCTAGCCAACAAAAAATCATAAGGGAACCTGCCTCACTGTGATTTGAAGGGGTGTTTGCCCAAATCAATTGTGTTATAGGTACTTTATTGGTTCTTGCAGGTCAGCACAAACTGCAGCGGTTTCTGCGTGACACTTTCATTCTATACTGAAAGTATTAACTGTGAAATGTAAATATGTGGGTTTCATTAATTATTTTTTTTCCAGATTGAAGGTTGTACCTTAAAGGCCTTTCTAACTGATTGGGGAATGCGCAATATCCGAGATTCAGTATGCTTGAAGATGGCTAGTCAACTTGTTTTGCAAAAAATGGACCATTGGTAGGTACTGCACTGTGCATGGCTCCAAAGACCATGCTGCATTATCGAGCTCCTACATGAGAATCTGACATTGGTCACTAGGCACAACTTTCCTGGAAATGTATGCATTATTACCAACTTGGAATGCAAACTCTGCATATCTGCAGAGTCATGAAAAACGAGTCTGAGCCTCATTAAGGATGTTACCCCCTTTGGAGAATTCATTGGTGGCCACTTGCTTCTCATGTATTCCTCATTATCGGTCAAGTGCTGCTGATATGGTGAGGACAAATATGGGTTTGCCACAAATTCAATTAGAGCAACATTATGGCTACAAATGGTAGCTAGGATTAAACATTTAAAAATAGAACATTACCTCTAGTTTAAAGAAACATGTCCTGTCATACAGTTGTACATTTTCCCCATCTTGCCATTAAAACACATCCAATAATATTTATATCCTTTTAGCCACATAAACTCAACATACCAATAGAAAAGGAATGTTATTTTTTATCAAGTGCCAAATCATTAATGGTTGAAGTTTTATTTTATTTTTGACCAAGTATCAGATTGCCAGTATTGTTTACATACAGCTATACTATACAATAGGATTTTTGCTCTTGATGAGTGAAATAAAACTTGAATTGAAGAAAATTTGAAATGATTCATAATTTATATTTCAAATAAAGCTACCAATTGAAAATGAATTAATCAACTAATGAGTCAAAAATAGTAATAACTTTATTAAAAGTGGGTTTGAGCTAGGTAACCCTAAAAAAACCATCCAGTTGAGTATTAAGAATCCACAATAAACACTCCTCACCAAAATGTGTAATTTGTATATTTGCATCACATATTTTCATTTTGGTTATACTGAAAATCTGTTAAAACATGTTATCATGTGGTGGGCTTATAACCTAAGCTCTACTTGTAACATTGTGTGTCTGCCAATGTTTCTTTTCATAAAGCAACACATTATTTTAGTAATTTGCAGGGAACCTTTTTAAGTCAACAGTTTGCTATATAAATAAAGCCCATTCTCCTTGTTCAGCCACTGGTGGAGATGGCTGAGGACTAAGTAATCCGTTGCCTGAATGTTGGTTCTGTGCATGAAGGATATGGCTCCGTTTCTGATTGGCGAATCTGTTCATCATTAACAGGATTGTCAAATCTAATTCCAATACTACGCTTTCGGATTTTAATTCTTAAAAAGGTACAAAATCATTAATCACCAGATCAGCCATCACACAAAGAATAAATTGAATTTGTTACAACCATTCATGGAGAAAATCTTTTTAATTCAAGTGTGAACTTCCCCTCTATTAAAGTCTGTGGAAACATTGCTTCTAGATGTTCATCTCCAATACTGATGTATTACCTGACTGACATTTTTAAAACAATTTATTGCTAGAGTTTTTATACATATAAAATAGAAACTATGCCCATGAACACCTCCTAAAAAAACTGATTAAACTTAAAACATACTGTGAGACATTCCCTTTGGCTAGGAGTAAGTCAATGCAATTGTTAGATGGTTATTGTTGTATAACAATAGAAACAATAACTAAGTTTTCTAGTTTCGTAGCTTAGCAAAAATTTTAATGTTGTATCTAAATATTTTTGGTGTTGCCCCTTTTTAACATTATATGTCCCAATTGTTGGGTTCTGCACAATGTACAGCAAATGTTTATACATCTTCTGTCATTTTAGGACCCTATCATTGACCTTGACCAGCCATTTGGAACTGGTACAGTATGTTTGCATGTGCACTGAGTGGGTGTTGACGCTTGAGACAGGGAATTAAAAAGGGACATACAGGATGCTAGTCCTGAAGAAAGCCCCGGAACCATCTGCGGGCCCTTGTTGGTCTGAAACATGCTTACCTAGATAGGACACAAGTCGTATAATGGTGTCTCAAGTGTCCAATACTTATTTAGAATCACCCCCTACACCACCCATTAATAAATGACGGAATTTAAAACATGGGTAGGTGTACTCATTTCTTAGCTATTAGGATCCCCCACTCCTCACGAACATCCTTGAACAGTCCCTTTATATACAACGAGGGTCGCCCGCCACTAGAGCATTCTGGGTCTTTGAGGCCAACCCACTCTTTTTTGGAAATTCCCCCCCCCCACCCCTCCCACCCCAAGGTGCTCATTGCAGTCATTGGGACAAAAATCATCCTAAAATGAGTAAAAGGGCTCATTATGTGGATGACTGGTTTCCATGTTTGAGAGCCTGTCCCGGGTATGTTTGCTATATTCTGGTTATCTAATTATTTTACGCCTCGATTATTGCAATGTCCTATACCTAGAGCTAAAAACGTTTTCACGAAAAGACTTCAGATTGCCCAAAATGCCATGGCAAGGGTGCTCCTCCAAAACATTTGCTCCGCCTCTGGGCTTCTCCATAGGCTACATTGGTTCGCTTTGGACAAGCGCATACACTTTAAGACCCTGTGGGCTCCCATCCTCAACAATCTTGTATCCTCTTATCCACCATCCAGACTGCTCCGATCGGCTGACCTTAACTTGGACATTGTTCCTTGAGTCAAGAAGGCAAGAGCTGAAGGCAGCTCTCTCCAGGCTTTGGCCCCTATTTTGTGGAACAAACTACCTCTTTCCCTCAGGAAAACCCAGAACCATTTTCACTATAGGAAATTGCTTAAGACCTGGCTCTTTTCCAACTAGATTTCCTCTTTACCCTTTTCCGTATATAGTTGATATACCTCTGTTATGGGTTCAGCGCTGGGAAGCCCTGTGGCTGGGGCAGCTATGCACTATATAAGCTCTCTTAACATAACAATTTGCATACCACAGGGTGATAAGCTATATTGAACAGCAGCTGTTGAACATGCCAGATAATCTGAACCCAAAATATACTTTTCTTATTACTAGTCATATCCATAAACATTTTGCACATGGCGTGGTCCTATCTCAGGGTAACCATTTTTTTTCCCAGCAACTCTTGTTATATTGGGTGTCATAAGTATGGGGTATAACAATTCGGAGAGCACAGAATATTGAAGTCATAGGCCTTTTTAAGGTCCATAATGTAATGCCTAGGACATTGAGATATTTGAGTTAATTTGTTTATAAGTCGTTATCTGGAGTAAAGCCACAGATACAGGAGCTTTGAAGTTGGTTTATGCCAATTTTTGGACATGCAAGTCTCAATTTGCAATGCAGGTGTGGGCAATAACTATTATTAGCTACTAAAAACAATGCATAGATGAGAAATTTCCCAAATGATACACATCACGTCAACCAGGCTTCTCTGGACTGCTCTGGAAGTCACATCTTCTAAGGCGCAGATGTCGAGACTATGTTTAAAGACTCCAACCACATCCTTCAAAAGACAGTAGATGCCAATGCTCTAAACAAGGCATAAACAATGAAAGCCAACCCTTCAAATCCATGTTACAGTCTGAACCCAACAGACAGCAAATGTACCATTAGCTGAAATAAGAATAAGTGGAGGTAAATACAGAGCAAGGAGATCTGCCAATTTTAAAAAGTCTTTGTGCCATTTTCAGGCAGCTAAAATGCCCTGATTTCCTAACTGTAAGGAAAAGATCAACAAAATACAACTACATTTCAGTGACCCTAGACATCTTTTGGAGCTGTCTTCATCACCCCAAATTCACTACTTTCTTTGCCATCTCCAGTGATAACTTGGCTGTTTTTTCGATTTCCTAACATACACATCATATAGAAGCAATGTCATTCCAAACTAGTTTGTGAAGAACAACACTAGTGAGGTCTTGTACCGCTACCGAACTTTCTCATTGCATCCATAAGCAACAAGTAGAAGTACAACTGCTAGAAGTACAACTATGTCTCTCAAAGAGGAATATGGAAACATGAGTGGATTTCGATCTTTCCGCGGAAAAGAAAAGAGGCATTAGTGAGTAGGTACTGAAGGACATGACTCTTCAGATAATAAGCGTAGGATTCAAAATCTGCTACAAAATGAGGAGTTTTATGGATAGTCTAGTGAGAAGAAAATTCAAGAATTTAAATATTGGTCCAATAGTTGATGCAAGTAGCTTTAGACCTTGGAGAGCTAAGTCAATAAGAATGTAGGTCCTGATTTAGATCTTGGTGGATGGCTTACTGTCACAATGGTGCATGATATCCCGTCCTCCGAAATATACATCTCATAGGATATAATGGGATTTATATTTCGGCGGATGGAATATCCGTCGCAATTATGACGGAGTAACCCAGCTGCCAAGATCTAAATCATGCCCTTAATTTTCAAAGTGTTATGGATCCAATTATCTTGGCCAGCTATGGTTTGCTGAAAATATTTAAAGATATAGGAAACCCCAAGACTAATAGTTACTAGTATTAATTGTATAACATAACCACTGTCTAAATATTTTAAACATTTTCTGACACCACTAGTGGAGCAGATTCTGTCATACATTGGAGAAACAGCATGTATGATAGAGAAAGTGGACGGGTAGCAATACGGAAGTGAAAGGGGGGGTATAGTCAATATTGAAGTATTACATTTTATTATCACTCGGTGTCAGGCTATAACAGCAGCTGAAGACTTCTTGACTGAGAAAAGGTTTGTTTGCTTAATGGAGTCTTCATAGAATTCATTATCAGAGCCCTACGATTGGTTCTTATTGAAAATATCTTGATTATTCAGGACCAGCTCAATGGAAAGGGATGAGTATAGGAGGGACTTTCCCATCCTCCCTCCTTGTATAGCAAATATTTAGGCGGCAGCTTTTAACAAAAAAGCTCATTTTTTTAAAATGTACCTTATTGGCTACATAATATATCAATTCCATCTTTTTATATGGAAAGGGACACATTGAAAGAATTTATAGGTTGTTTGTACTTATGAGATCTCAATCTTAAGTTTGCATCTAATGAGAGCATTGAGGATGTACCCTACCTAAAAATCAAAATACTGCATACATCTGGTTGATTAGAATTGTATGTTAATCCTACTGATCGCATACATTGCTACATTTTGCCAGCTGTCACCCAAAGAGTCAACGAGGACTAGCCTTTGCCCAAGGAAAATTGCAGTAGTATTAATGTTTATTTGGTGTACATGGAGGATCAAAAAATTGATTACTCCGGGGTTCCCCAAACATTTGTGCATCTTTAAAAATGAATCTGTTTTCATAACTGGGATACCCAAATGAAATTCAGAAAAAGGATCACAGAAGAAAGATTAGACTGTATCACTACCTATTCTTGTTGGAGAAATATGTTCAAAAATATAATTAATATAAATGTGCACATTTTGAACAAAGATCCACAGAAAAGGTTAGACAAACTTATCTCTGTTTTGAAGTTCAAATAGGAATAATAGGGATCAAATAGCGCATATGTGCAATGCACCAAAAGAAAGACTACACAGAATAGACTTTTTGCCGAACCCCCAGTGGTAGAACATCTTGCAACACTAAAGAGATTCTCTTTGAAGGTCAGAAGACCTCTTTGCCAGACATGATGAGTGGTAGATCTTAGTATATTGATTACTTCTTGTGTAAAATATATGTTAGAAACAAAGCAGGTTGTAAAATAGAAGGAGGCACGTTTTAAAATCAAAAGTCTTCCTTAATTGGCATCTACAAGTAAAACTGGAGAAATATGGGTCAGCTATTCTTAAGAAGATGTATTGGTATTCACATATAGTTGCTAAAATGCCTCCCTGTGTAAATTTGGATGCTCTTCACAAAGATGATCATATGGGGTTTGTGAGCTCCAGATCCACTTGCAAATGATCTCTACATTGTATGTTTCACCACATGTATCTTAAAATCATTAGCACGCAAATAAAACAAACTGCAAATAGTCCCTCCATTGATATTCCATAGGTAATTTTCCATAACCAATTAAGTTCAAATTAAAAAAGCTAGTTGGCAGTTCTTTCCTATGAAGCAGATCTCATGACTCTTTTTAAGCCTTGCAGATTTTTCCTTAAGCAACCCTATACATCTAGCCAATGCTTGTTCTCTTCGCCTATTTACAGCCTTATTTCCATGCAAATTGCAGCCATCACAAGAAAGAACTCAAAATATTACAGACCCTTCAGATTTGTAAATGCTTGTTTTTGGTAGCTCTAGTGCAATAGTAGGTTATTTTAGTGTCTTTTCTATGTATTGGAGTGACTGGCAAATATTTCACCTGTTGGTGCTTCCCATTCTTGTGGGCAAGCTTATGTAAGTAATTGTTAGTTTATCTGATAAAGGTTCTCTTTAGAGGTGTGGAGCTTTCACCCTTTCCGTTTTATAAATAACTCACATTTTTTTTGGGCGTAAGAGAAGACTCTGCAACCAGTTAACCTAAGCAGAGTGAGTCAGAGTTATGTAATGGCTAATCCCTTCAAATGTATGCTGCACTGGTGGGGTTCTGATCTTATACCAAAGCACCTGAACAGTATTGTTTATGGCATTGCTGTTTGAACAATGGATCTTGTTCCTTTTTAAACAATTTATTCCGTTGCTTGTCAAAGTGTTAATAGTGCATTGTTTGCGAATCTTCTGTTATAGTCTGGGGCCAAATCATGTACAAGGGCACTAGCGCAGCTCAGAGCTGGGCACCAATTTATAAGGAAAAGCACAGGCTAAAGCATATACACCGAATAATTTTGTCCCTTTTTGCAATGTTTATGCTATTGTTTGTTGTAATATCCATGTTGTGTTTGTTTTTCACTGACCCTTGTGAAACCGTTCTGTCCCTTAATGTGATTGCTGTGTGTGATAGCTGTACTGTCTTACAAGTGAGGGATAACTACTCTGTTTTGACGGAGTGAGGGACTGGTCACTTGAGTAAGAGATAACTCTACTGTCAGGAACAATAGGCCAAATGTTTGTTTGCCTCTATCTCTGGATGAGTCCTATCTATAGTCTGTCACCTGCCCCTTGCTGGTATGCTCTTAGTATTCCTACTGGGTTGGGATCTGACAGGCTACCTGGTTGATGTCTTTCAATAATTTTTGTCTGTTTTTCAGAATCAAAACTCTCACTTTGGGGAAAAAGTAATGTTGGGTTAGGTTAAGAAAATCATGGCGCCAGCTTTGCACTCAGCTCACCTTCAGTGCTTTGGGCACACAGGTTAATGTACTTTTTTTTCAATTAACTTTATTGGCATTTATGAATTACACAGTCAGAGACAAGCATATATCCTATATCAAAGAGTTTTCCCCTCCCCCTCTGCGACACCTGTGAAAAAGAATATCACGGTTCCACAATGGAAACAACCCATCTTATAACTCAAGGAAAACCGACATGTGAAGAACCATATTCCGGACTATTGGTCCATATCCACGATGTCTCGTGTGCATAATATACATTTTATGATGCCTATGTGGATCATGCCAAACCCAACTTTCGAGGTCCCCCCACCCACCCATTCCTCCCAGTTCCTACCTCCAACATAAAGCCGCTATATCAATGTCCTGCGTGCATGGTTGATGTACATCCTTCTCCAGTACTAAGCATTAGTGCATACCATTTCCCTTTTGTGGTCCCTCCTCGTCATGGCGACCCCAGTCTCACTCCCTGACTCCTGAGCTTCTGAATCTTGCTCCTCTTTGAGGTCTGCCAGCATCTGAGACCATGCCCCTAGATCCTCTTCTAATTTTTCATCCGTACGCACTAGCTCCAAATGCACCCTTTCCACAATCGCCCATTCGCACATGTCCCTCATCCATTCCCCCACCTGTGTTGGCCGGGGTCTGAGCCAGGTGATAGCGATGCAACGTATTGCCCAGAGGGGCATATCAGGGGCGTATGGAGCATGTTGAACCACACTGCGAACTACGGTGCCCCAGATCAGGGCCACATGTCATGCAATGCATCAGATCTCGGGGGGGGGCACCTGTCTTCCACACATTAAAATTTCAGGCAATGTATAATCGTCATTTGCACCTGCCAGAAGGTCAGTCTCCCAGTTATTTTCGGTGTCCAGCCAATGCACCGCATGTTGAAGTTGGGACGCCATGTAGTAGAACTCTAAACATGGGACCTCAAGCCCCCCCGACCCCACACCCTCTGTAGTGTTGTCAAGCGCACCCTTTTCCGCCTATTGCCCCACAAGAGGTCTATCAGGAGTTGATCCAGTGTCTGAAAATAATGTTGTGGGATGATATATAGTGTGTGCTGCATCGCATATAGGCATCTTGGTAAAATGATAATCTTTATTATTGCGATTCGTCCCATAAGTGACAATGGGAGGTCACGCCAGAATTGTATGGAGCCCCGAAGTCCCTCTATTACTCTACCTATGTTGAGGTCAAGATAGGCAGCAGCTGTATGCGCTAGCCATATTCCCAAATATCCTGTCCCTTCACTGACCCACTGCAACTCCCCTTTGTGGAGCTCCATTCGGGGCACACCCGCCAGCCTTCCAATGGGAATTAACTTGGATTTCCCTGCATTGAGAAAGAGACCAGACACCTCGCCAAAGTTCTGTAGCACTGCCAGCAGGAGCGGCACTGAGGTTGTCGGCCGGCATAAGTAGACTAAAGTGTCATCGGCGTATAAAGAGACCACGTGATTGGTCTCGCCCAGCCTGACACCCCATTCTCTCAGGTTGTCCCTCAGGGCTGCCGCCAACGGCTCCATGGCCATTGTGAACAGGAGTGGGGAGAGCGGACAACCCTGAGGGGTACCTCTACCGAGCGCAAATGGCTTGGATACCACATTTTTCAATCTTATTCTTGCTATAGGGATTGTGTAAAGTAACCTGGCTCATTTAAGAAACTCTCCTCTGGCTCTGATCCTCTGTAGGACCTGTCACAAATAGGGCCATTCCAGAGTCGAAGGCCTGTTCTATGTCCAATAGAGTTAATGCATAGTCATCCTCCGTTAAACACGGAGCATGCCAAATATGTGCCAACCTCTGCAGGTTGTGCATGGTGCTGCGCTAGGGTATGAATCCTGCCTGATCCATATGTACAACGTGAGAGATCCAAGGGAGAAGGTGCGCTGCCATAATGCCACTCAGTATTTTTACATCTATATTTATTAAGGAAATCGGCCTATATGAATTATCTAACAAAGGGTCCCTATCAGATTTCGGTATCATGGCCACCAGGGCCTCTCTCATGGAAGGTGGAAGCACCCCGCTCAAGCGCTTCATTATATACCTCTAGCAGGTGATCGGCCAGCAGAGGGGCGAACCTCCGATAGACCTCCGCAGGTAGCCCATCGGCTCTAGGACTTTTAGCAGTTTTAAGACAGTCAATGGCCGTCAGAATCTCATATGGGCATTTACGGTCTGCTTTGCCTCTGTGCCTAATTGGGGAAACTCAACCATGTCAAGAAAGTCTTGAGTCTTTTCTTGCGGTGCAAGGGATCGTCTTGCATACACTTCCCCAAGGTGGTCAGCCAGGACTTCTACAATTGCCATCTGCGAGAATACCAAATCCCCTTTTCTATCCCTAATTTGTATAATAGAGTTTGTATCTGACTCTTGTTTAACCAAACGAGCCAGTAAGGCTCCAGTTCTCTCACCTTCCATGTGTAACTCTTGTTGAGCAGTGTGCACATGTTTTTCTAATCTATGCAGGTCCAGGAGAATCGCTTCTCATGCCACCTGCCATTCCTCCAGCCTGTGTGGGGCTTCTGGGAGGATCTTTTCTAATTTCCCCAATACTGCTTCCTGTTTGGCTATCTCTTTTTCCAGCTGCTGCTGAACCCCATATGATTTTTTAATGCACACTCCCCTTATTACCACCTTCATGGCCTCCCATTCGTGCGCCCGGCTGGATCCCAAGTTTTCCTCCATATAGTTCCCTAGGGCTTTAGAGGTCGCTGCCGCAAATGGAGGGCCCGATAGGGCCTTGGTATCCGAGTCTCCTGAAGGGTATGGCAGAAGGGGCTCTTGAACTGTTTAAGCTGAGCAGGACGGGTGAGTGGTTGGAGAGATATATGGGAAGATAGGTTATTCCCCCCACCTCGGGCCCCAGTTCAGCCGAGAGGAGCCAATAGTCTAATCTACTAAAGGTACCAGATGCGGGGGAATAACAGGAAAACTGTTGGAGTGATTGGTGTCGTTGGCACCACACATCCACCAGATGCATGCCTGCCATAATGTCATGGTGGGTCTCCATCATACGGGGCATAGTATGGGATTGCGGGGGCTCACGGTCCATGGTGCCATCAAGGACGCAGTTAACATCACCTACCAACAGTGAACATGTCCCTAGATAGGGGGCCACCCCCTTCATCATGTTGGGGAATAGGAGGGGCAATCAGCATTTGGAGCATATACATTTATAATACACAGAAGGTTAGATGGAAGGGAAATGTGTAAGATAACATATCTCCCCTCCGGGTCCACCAAATGATGTAAGTGCTGAAATGGGACCCCGGGAGCCACCCATATGAGGATCCCTCTGGCAAACCCAGAGTAAGAGGTGGCATGTAATTGCCCCTCCATCGTTTCTTGAGACAGGGCAGGAAATCCCCCCAGACATGTGTCTCCTGCAAATATACTATGGCCAGTCCGTATTGTTTCAGATAATCGAATACCCTTCTGCGCTTGTTGAGGGCAGCTAGACCACATTCCATGTGATCAACTTCCTCACAGGACCGACATACCAGATTTATTCCACTATCATCCAATCCATGCCACCATGCATTACCGTACTGGGTTTGTTGCCTCAGAACATTGACACAGGTTCAATGTTTTGTGGCTTCCAAGAAGAGTGGGAAAAACAGCCTGACCCATCCCCATAAGAACAAAATGCCCCCCTCCCCTTGGGCAGTGAGGCACCCCCACGACCGCCGAAGAGACAAGGGAAGGATGTGGGCGCGCCGCCCATTTCCCCCCAAAACATCAAACAGATAAAAACAATGCAACAATAGTATTCAATCTTCATTCCAGGTTTCCGAATGTGTGTACTGTCCATTGTCAATCAACTAAGCAGTGCAACAGTCTCTTGCAATGCAAGTGGTAGGCCCGCCCGAGGGGTGGGAGGACATGCCTCTTGTTCCCATCTGGGTGTCAACATCTGGGGGGGGTGTACCTCCCGTTGATCACATGTATCCTAGGCCTTTGAGTCCCCAATCCTGTATATCATTGAGTTACCCTTCTGCATTATGATAAATTATAAAACATTTCCCCCTTTTTTAAACCAGAGTGTACTTATCTAGCCCGAACGTTTTTCTTCACTGCTTCCTGCCTGTGGACTTCTCCCTAGTTATCACCATCTTCACTGGTGTCAGTGACCAACAGTTGTGCCAGCCCGGGTTCCCCTGACTCAGGGACCGTGTCCGATGCTTGTAGGGTGCCGTCCGGGCATACCTGGATTCTTCCCATGCGTATTTTGCTGTCGTGTGTCCGTGTGTTCTGCGATCCCCTCCGCGGCGGACGGTGCGAATCACTGAGCCTTGGTGAGTCCACGGAGGGGACCTTGAACCCCCCCAGAGTGGCCTTGTGTGTCCAACCATTTGCTGGCCCCCGCTGCTGAGAAGGACAATGCCTTTCTGCCATTTTCGACCCTCAATTTGACAGGGAAGAGGAGGTTGTATTCAATGTTTAGGTCTCTGAGGCGACGCTTCACCGCGAAGAAGGATTTCCTTTGGTCCTGGACCCGTTGAGTATAGTCCTGGTAAATTGTGATCTGGTGTCCCTCGAACATAAGTGGGCCCTGGGTGCAGGTGATGTGTAAAATTGCATCCCAGTTCCGGTAATGAAAAAGTCTGGCAATCATTGCTCTCGGAGGGGCGCCCGGTTTGGGTGGGGGCACCAGGGCTCTGTGTGCTCTTTCAATGGTGAAGAACTTGGAAAGCTTTTTTGGGGCTACAGTGGATGTGATCCAGTCTTCTAAGAAGAGTTCAGCAGACGGCCCCTCCGCCTTTTTGGGAAATCCTATGAAGCATATATTATTTCTGCGTGATCTTCCTTCTGTGTCCAATGCATGTTCATACAGACAATTCACTTTGTGTTGGATTTCAGCCACTGTGCCCCTCAGAGTTTGGACCTCCTCTTGTAGATTATGCACCGTTTGTTCGATAGTGGTTACTCTGTCCGATACTTTGCGGAGATCACAGCAGAGCAACTTAACCTCAATTGCGATTGTGTCTGTTTTATGTACCATTTCGTCCCATGTGATGTGAATGGCCGCCATTTGAGGATAAATCCCTAGGCAGTCAAGTGGTCACAACAACATTTAGAGACTCATAATGAACCAGAACATGATATGAAAAATCTCAGTGTAGAAACAAAAGTTCGCTAAAACATCATTGATTTTATTCTCATTTTTTGTTTTAAAACATATCTCTTTTGTCAAAAGTGAAAACAACGAACAATAAACATCAGCCATCCTAATGATGGTAAAATATAAATGAAAAAACATATGAAGCATGACCATCAATCAGATTAGTGGCCTATGGTTCAATTATCTAGACATGATACTATGATCTTAATTATGAAAGGATGGCATTATTGTGGCTATGTGATGGATCTTCAACGCGCGTTTCGGAGCTCTATGCTCCTTCATCAGGAAAGCCACACCTTTATCCTACAAAACGAATAAAATAAACATAAAACATTGTACTAAAATACACTGAGTTTTGTAATATACATTTTATGGTGATCTACTTTGTACTGCCACCAGGTATCATGCTGGACGATTGTCAGTGGAGATAGAGTTGCCAGAACTCTACTATAATTAAGTAACATGAAGACCATGCTAACACCCAGAGTGCACAAAAAAGAGAAAAATACGTGTGCCATGCTAAAAAACAGTGCAGACTGGAGAGTATTAAGAGCCATCCTAAGGTGCACTGTGAAAGTAGAGCAAAGATGTAGAGAATTTTAAAAAACAAGAATTGTACTGATAGAATACAAACGAGAGCCTAAATCTAACTGACCCTAAAGTATGCTTACAAGGATCAGAGTGAGATTGTCCGCCTTCTTTTCGTGTAGATCGTGGCGTGTTTGGATATTAGAAGAAGGCACCTTCATTCTAATTGAAAATTAACAAAAAAGAATGGTGTCGATAGCCATAATATATTAAACAGATTGAAAGGGTATTTTAGATCTGTGTTTATGAATACCTGATGAAATGTAGTAAGACGCCAGGAACATGTGTCTCACACTCTCATATGTTTTCTTGATTTAAGATATAGGATCACTTGTAATGGAGATCTGCGTTGAAAAGGATGAATTAATGTGATAGGCGATAAATCTCATTGAGTTACAAAAGAATCTACATGAAAGTATAATATTCGAGGGTTGGAAAAAATGGGCATACCTAGGAGTTTTCTATGGAGGTGCCACTTCCATGTGCGCCTTGATTTAAATAGTTGTTTAAGTAAAGATACCTACAAGGGACCTCGCCTGCCAAACCCAGCCGAACCTCCCACAGACCTGCCATCCACTGGCCAAGTCCCAACCGGTGGCCCAACCCCGCAAAAGCCCACACATCAATGCAAATGCACACAGAGCCAACACTCAACAAATGAAACTGAAAAACACAACCAGAGAACACAGTTCATGCCGCACACAAAGTTCACGAACTTTGTGAACTTTGTGTGCGGCACCCTCTTGAGGCGACGAGTCATTGATAACTCGTTAGTGTGGAGTTTCATCGTAACTCGCTTGAACTTTGGGAAGACATTTCTAAAAGATTGTTGCCTCTCCTGACAAAGTCGTGAGACTATTCCTGACTTTCTCCTGAAATTGAATTGGCAAAGAGGCTTTTCCATTTTATTAAGAGAGGAGCCTATTCATAAGGCCCTTTCTTCAGCTTTATTACTCAATCAATCTTGGGTTGATACAACTATCGAATACTATTTGAGGGACTTGTTTTATAAGCCTTTATATGTCCTGAAGATGGTCTGATGGACGTTATTGCCACAACAGACCGAAACGTCGACTCCTGCACCTATTTCCCTAACAACTAAGGCGTCTGAGGAATTGTTTTCTAACTTAGTTTCTTTTTCCTCTATGTGTATTTCCTTGGAATAGATGATCACACTTATGATTTGTAGGTTCATTCTTGTATCCTCCATCATAGTGTTTTACTGATTTTGAATGTACCCCTCACATTTATTGTTTCACATTAAAATTGTGTATTTATGAAAGAAAGATATACCCGTGTTCTCTAATTGTGTTTCTCAGCCCCACCCGCTGAACACCGACTCTGTGCACATCTGCACTGATGCGCAGACTCCCGCAAAGTCAAGCCACCAACCGGGACCCAACCAATAGACAACAAGTCTACAAGAAATTCAACCAAGTCCAGCAAACGAAATCCCCTGTAGGTATCTCCACCCAAACAACTGTTTATTTGTCCAAACCTCCAAGGGTATATTGGGTTTCCCACTAGTCTATTACTTGATTTAAATAGTGGCGATATGAATGTTAAAAAGTCAGTGTAAAGTATCCTAAATAAAGAAGTGAATGAACAATTAATAATCTGCAAGAAGATATACTGATTACTACCAGCTGGGGAGCTAGAGGACTGGGTAACTTAGGAGAAATTACCTTATATTGGATACAGGACCGATGTCGAAGAAATGGACCCGACCTCGGACGGCTATTTCTGGAATAATTAGCAGTTTTTTTGTTTTAGGAATTGATCACCTGTCTGTAGGACTCTGTAAATAAATACAGCGTTGCGAAGTGACTAGGTACTCGATTAAAATATGGAAATGGATAGCGCAATGGCCATGAACTATCTTACCGGTGCCGAAGGAACGAGGATCAAAGTGTGCCTGTTGCATCCGCCGGGTTACCCCCCCTTCCCGGGTCCGGGGGCGACTCCGGCCCAGCTGCAGGACTTTCTGTCAGCCATGGCCCACCTCTTTGGGCCGTCGGGCCCCGCCGGCGCGCCTTCAGGCCCCACGGGCCTGACTGGGGGCCCTCGCCCTTCACTGTTGGCGGCTCTGGCCCCGACATCACCGTCAGCTCCGGCCCCGGCGCCGCAGGGCCCCCATGGATCCAGGCCTGGATCCCGGTCGATGCCGGTTGACCTTGTAACACCTCCACCGACGTCAACCCCACCGGCACCACTTCCGACATCGCCCGTGGCACCGGACGACGTCGTACCCGGTTTCAGCCCTGATGTGGACACAAAGCCGGAACGGCGTCGCACGACGCCGATTCCGATGCCGATGGGACCCTTCTTTCCCTATGTCCAGCCTCCGTATTTTCGGCCTGTACCACAGCCATCGGAGGAAGGGGAAGACTGGGAGGGGTCTGAGGACCCTCTCACAGCTCAGTGCGAGTATGACCCGGACTGGGCAGAGGAGCTGGGGGATGCCAGTGGTCTTGACACCTCTCCTGACCTTGGCATGCTAACTCCTCCTACCGTGGCTACGGAGGAGGGTGCTAGTTACGCAGTGGTGTTGCGTAGGGCGGCCAAGGCTCTACACCTCCAACTCCCTACAGTGGCCATCAGGACTAACCTCCTGACAGAAGTGCTTCAGCCGGCGGCTACCTCTGCGGAGCCACTGCTGCCCTTCAACGATGCACTTTCTGACGTTCTTTTGGGCACCTGGTCCAGGCCCAACACAGGGGCTCCTGTGGATAGGAACATGGCCCGACGCCATCGCCCGGCCCCGGGCGACCCCCTTTTCCTCTCCCAACACCCCACCCCTGAGAGCTTGGTTATCCAAGCCTCCACGTCCCAAAGCACATTCCCTACCGCACCCCCGGATAGGGAATCCAAGAGACTGGAACAGTTTGGGAAGAAGATCTTTTCTTCCGCCAGTTCAGGGCTGCAGGCTGTGAACACCGCATGCCTCTTGGGCCATTATTCCCACTCTCTGTGGGATACGGTGGCGCAGGTGCTGCCTCAGTGCCCGGAGGAGGACCGGACAGTGCTCTCTCAGGCAATTGCTGAAGGGAGAGATGCAGCCAACTTCACAATCCGATGTGGCCTTGACACCGCCGACTCGCTGGGCAGAGCGCTTTCCACGACAGTGGCGCTCCGTCGCCACGACTGGCTGAGGACTACTGGCTTCTCTGGGGATGTCCAGAACACTCTCATGGACATGCCCTTTGATGGCATTCGCCTTTTTGGCAACAAGGTGGATAGTGCGCTGGAGCGTTTTAAGGACTCACGGGCTACGGCAAAGTCCTTGGGCCTATCCGGGTCCAGGATATTCAGGCTATGATTCCGATCTTTCAGCCTCTATCCTGGGTTTTGGTCAGGATGACCCTGAGGCTGCTGGGCCTCATGGCCTCCTGCATCCTGCTGGTCGATCATGCCAGGTGGCATATGCGGGCTCTGCAGTGGGACCTGAAGTTCCAGTGAGCGCAGCATCAGGGCGACCTGTCCGAGTCCATCCAGATCTCGGAGGGCACTGCAAGACAGTTGCAGTGGTGGCTCACAAACCGGCATTGGGTCAATGGCAGATCCCTCTCCCTTCCCCAACCGGAGCACACAGTGGTGACGGATGCGTCCCTCCTAGGATGGGGTGGCCATATGGGAGAGGCTGAGATCAGAGGCCTCTGGTCTCCGGCAGAGTCCAGGCTCCATATCAACCTTCTGGAGCTTCAGGTAATCCGACTTGCACTGAAGGCATTCCTTCCCTCTGTCAAGGGGAGGGTAGTGCAGGTGTTCACAGACAACACCACCGCCATGTGGTACTGCAACAAACAAGGCGGGGTGGGGTCGTGGACCCTATGTCAGGAGGCCCTGCGCCTCTGGACATGGCTGGAACATCAGGGCATTTCCCTGGTGGTTCAACACCTGGCAGGTTCACTGAACGCCAGGGCGGACGAACTCAGCCGCAGGTGCATGATGGATCACGAATGGCGTCTTCACTTGGACGTGGCGCAAGGTCTCTTTCAACAGTGTGGAGAGCCTTGGTTAGATCTATTCGCCATCGAAGAGAACGCGCAATGTCAGCAATTCTGCGCGTTGGAATTTCCAAGGCGGCACTCGCTCGGCGACGCTTTTCGTCGCGAGTGGTGTTGCGGTCTGTTGTACACCTTTCCGCCTATACCACTTCTACCCAAAGTGCTGAAGAAGATTAGGCGCGACCGGGCCCAAGTCATTCTTGTGGCTCCGGACTGGGCTCGAAGAGTTTGGTATCCCGAGCTACTCAGTATGAGCATCCATCCCCCGATCAGACTGCCTCTTCGGGAGGATCTTCTGTTGCAGCAGCAGGGGAAGGTCCTCCACCCGAACCTGTCCAGTCTCGACCTCCTTGCGTGGAGATTGAGCGGCGGCAGTTGATTCCTTTTGACTTGCCTCCTGAGGTTTGTAATGTCATTCTGGCAGCCAGGCGTCCCTCCACTAAGTTGGTATACACCTGCAGGTGGAACAAATTTGTGGCATGGTGCACAGCAAAGGCTGTGGATCCCCTTTCTGCCCCTCTTTCAGAAGTCCTACTGTTCCTCCTTTCTTTGGCCCAGCAGGGCTCTGCTCTGGGCACTATCAAGAGCTACCTTTCTGCTATCTCAGCCTTTCTCAGGCTCCCTGATCAGCCCTCTCTTTTCAAGTCCCCTGTTGTAAATAGATTCCTCAAAGGCATTACTCACCTTTTCCCTCCTATTCCTTTTGTGATGCCACAGTGGGACTTGAATCTGGTTCTCACTTACTTAATGTGCGCTCCCTTTGAGCCTCTTCACAACTGTCCTCTACGTTTCTTAACTCTAAAGACTGCTTTCCTGGTTGCCATCACTTCCGCTAGGAGAGTGAGTGAGCTCCAGGCGCTTTCTTGTAAACCTCCTTTTCTGTCTACACATCCGGACAAGGTTGTGCTCAGACCCCGTCCATCCTTTCTGCCAAAAGTTGTAACTGCTTTTCACATCGGGCAAACCATCACTTTGCCCACCTTCTTTCCGCCTCCGCATCCTTCCAGAGAGGAAGAGAGGCTCCACCGTCTGGACCCAAAACGTGCGCTCTCATTCTACCTGAACCGCACACAACAGTTCCAGGTGGATGACCAACTCTTTGTTGGCTACGTTGGCGCCAAGAAAGGTCGGGCCGTACACAAGCGGACTATCTCCCGATGGGTCATCTTGTGTATAAAACCATGCTATTATCTGGCTAAAAAGGAGCCTCCGTTGGGGCTGCGCACCCATTCCACCAGGGTGACGGTGGCCACTATGGCATTGGGACGTGGTGTCCCCTTACAAGACATCTGTCAGGCAGCTATGTGGGCCTTGCTGCACACTTTTACTAAGCATTACTGCCTGGACAGCCAAGTCCGGAGAGACGGCTTCTTTGGCCGTTCTGTTCTCCGAGACTTTCTGGTGTGATCTTGGTTCGCAGACCCACCACCGGGGTTGGTATTGCTGGGGTATCTTTTCTAAGGTAAGGAATCTATCACTACATGTTTCTTTCAGATGAACAAGTTACTTACCTTCGGTAACAATATATCTGTAAGAAACATTAGTAGTGATAGATTTCTTACCGCCCCACCCATCCTCCCCGTTCTGCGAACTGATTTCTAGGGTTAAGGTCATCCCTTTCAGGGCCCTAGTTTCAAGGCACCAGTGGTCAGTATCTTGCATGGCTCTGCGTTCCTGGCGCGGAAAATCATGTACAGAACTGACGTCAGCGCGCGAGGGCGGTGTCTAAGTAGCTGCCGCTACGTCATCTCGGCGACCACGATGCCAACGACGGATGCGGAGCCCCACGACGCCACGTTCCGACGCGCAGGGGTACTGCTGACGAAAACTTTCCGGATCCAGTCTGACGCCTGGGGATATTCTAAGGTAAGGAATCAATCACTACTAATGTTTCTTACAGATATATCGTTACCGAAGGTAAGTAACTTGTTCAACACCACCTCCATGTGGTACTGCAACAACAGGGGGGTGGGGTCATGGACCCTATGTCAAGAGGCTCTTCGCCTTTGGACATGGCTGGAACATCAGGGCATAACCCTGGTGGTTCAACACCTGGCAGGTTGCCTGAATGCCAGGGCGGATAAACTCAGCTGTCTGTGCCTGGTGGATCACGAATGGCGTCTTCACTCGGAGGTGGTCCAAGGTCTCTTTCAGCGGTGGGGAGAACCTTGGTTAGAACTGTTAGCTTCCGAAGGGAACGCGCAATGTCAGCAATTCTGCGCGTTGGAATTTCCAAGGCGGCACTCGCTCGGTAACGCTTTTTGTCGTGAGTGGAACTGCTGCCTCCTGTATGCCTTTCCGCCTGTGCCACTTCTGCCCCGAGTGCTGAAGAAGATCAAGTGCGACTGGACCCAAGTCATTCTTGTGGCACCGGACTGGGCACGAAGAGTCTGGTACCCCGAGCTCCTGAGCGTGGCTATCGATCCTCCGATCAGACTGCCCCTTCGGGAGGATCTTCTGTTGCAGCAGCAGGGAACGGTTCTCCACATTAACCTGTCCAGCCTCCACCTCCTTGTGTGGAGATTGAGCGGCGACAATTGACAGCTTTTGACCTTTCACCCGAAGTTTGTAATGTCTACTTGGCAGCCAGGCGTCCCTCCACTAAGACGGTATACGCCTGTCGATGGAACAAGTTTGTGGCATGGTGCACAGCAAAGGCTGTGGATCCCCTCTCTGCCCCTCTTTCTGAGGTTCTTTTGTTCCTTCTCTCTTTGGCCCAGCAGGGTTCAGCTCTGGGCACTCTTAAAGGCTATCCGGCAGCCATTTCTGCTTTTCTTCAGCTACCAGATCAGCCCTCTTTGTTTAAGTCCCCTATTGTAAACACATTTGTTAAAGGCATTATTCATCTCTTTCCTCCATCTCCTTTCATAATGCCTCAGTTGTCTTGACTTACCTTATGTGCGCTCCCTTCGAGCCTCTTCACAACGGTCCTCTTAAGCTTCTCACTCTGAAGACTGCTTTTCTTGTTGCCATCACCTCTGCTCGCAGGGGGAGTGAGCATCAGGATCTTTCTTCTAAGCCCCCTTTCTTCTCGGTACATCCAGACAAAGTGGTGCTTCAAACGAGACCCTCGTTCCTACCTAAAGTTGTCACTCCTTTTCACATCGGACAGACTATCACTCTGCCCACCTTTTTCCCGCCTCAGCACCCCTCCAAGGAGGAGAGACTCCACCGTCTGGACCTGAAATGTGCGCTGTCTTTCTACCTTGACCGCACAAAGGATTTCCGGGTGGCCGATCAACTCTTTGTTCACTATGTGGGTGCCAAGAAAGGTCGGGCTGTGTAAAAGCGTACCATCTCTAGATGGGTCGTCCTTTGTATAAAGATTTGTTACGCTTTAGCTAAAAAGGAACCTCCAGTGGGGCTGCGAGCTCATTCCACTAGAGCTACGGCAGCAACTACTGCTTTGTCATGTGGAGTCCCACTCATTGACATCTGCCAGGTGGCCACGTAGGCTTCTTTGCACACGTTCACCAGATATTACTGCCTGGATAGTCAAGTCCGGAGAGATGGCTACTTTGCCTGTTCTGTCCTCCAGGACTTTCTGGTGTGAACTTGGTTCGCAGTCCCTCCTCCGGTGTTGGTATTGCTGGGGTATCTATTCTAAGGAAAGGAATCTATAACTAATAGTCTCTTTCAGATGAACAAGTTACTTACCTTCGGTAACAATGTATCTCTAAGAGACATATATTAGTTATAGATTCCTTACCGCCCTACCCATCCTCTCCGCTCTGTGAACTGACTTCTAGGGATAGGGACTCCCGTGCAGGGCCCTAGTGTGGCCCACCAGTGGTCAGTGTCTTTCATGGCTCTGCGCTTCTGACGTCGAAAGTCGTGTCAGAACTGACATCAGTGTGCAGGGGCGGCGTCTAAGTAGGCACCCACGACGACGGACGCCGAGTCGACCGACGCCACCTACCAATGCGCAGGGGTAATGCTGAGGAAAAAAAGTTCTCCAGATCCAGTCTGATGCCTGGGGGTAATTCTAAGGTAAGGAATCTATAACTAATATATGTCTCTTACAGATACATCGTTACCGAAGGTAAGTAACTTGTTTTTCACTTAATATTATTGCAGCTGAATAAAGTGAGACGTTGGGTGCATGTAAGAATCTGTGGCTTCTTTAACATTTGTGCAGCTTTTACAAAAATTGCTTTGAAATATAGAATGACATAATTTTCAAAATGATGCATTTACTTTCTCCAATGGCACATGCTGTTCACAGCATAATGTTTCAGCATATTGGATGAGGTCAACATCAACAGGACACAAGAGATTTCTTGCACCTAAATGATGATAAAAAAATATCATTTGATTTATAATAACATTTCCAGCTTGTAATGTATATTTCAAGTGCCTGATCATGTGACGCCCATTGAACCACTACATAGTTAAATTCATGTATGTTTTCAAAATGGCCATAACATTTTAATTAGCACGATGTGAGTAATATGAAAATCTGTCTCAATTTACTATTTGATGGATTTACAAAACAAGTATTATCTTACTAGCCACAAGAAGAAACACCAAATACTTTTGTAGAGGAAACAACTCATTAGGTAGTTCAAGCAATTAAGAATAATTTGACAACAACGTAAATCTAATATTTGATTTACCCATATGTAAGTCATGACCCCCCAAATAGTTTAGATATTTTAACAATAATTATCTCTAATCTTTTGGAAGGAAGATTGAGGAAAAAATCATTTTTAAGAAACATCTTGGTAAAGATCGCTTGCAGTGCCAGATTTCTACATTGTTCCTTGTTCAGGTCTATATGTGCAGCTCTACTGTTGAGGCTGGATTTTCACTTAGCAAATATCAAACCTTGAGTTCCAAATTGCTGTCTGGTCCTAATTAGTCACTCTACACATCTGAGTTTCTTTATTCACTTTATATTTTTGATGTCTACTATAATCGCAGTCCCCAAACACAAGTGGAATTTTAGTGTTCAAGTTACAAGCAGCAACCAAAACATAACTTTCATGTCTTTCCATCCTTACTGTGAATTCTACTCCATCACCAATCTCCCACAGACCAACAGAAAACATGTTCCTGTTTGATAGAGCAACATAGTTAAATTAATATAGAGAAATATAGATAGGTAACAGAACCTCTCAGTAAAACATCCACATATTTCACTAAGTGATATCAAATAGTTGAGAGCGAAGCTCAAGTTGTCTATGACTTCACTCTTTAAGTGTCTATAATTTTATGTTATATATGGGCCCCAAAGTCATCTGCCCCTGTTTTCAACTGCTAAGCATGGACAGAGGAATAATGGGAGAGCTATACATAACATAGGCCCTTTCCAAGTCCCAAATAAAAAAAATGTCCTCCTGCCACTCACCCCACCAATCTCTATGCCTTCCATTCCCTTCCCTCCAGAAGAGGTGCTCACTGCTTTCCAGTGCTGCTCTGACAGGCTCTAGAGAGGCCTGTCAGATCAGCCTAGAATTCCTTTACAATGCAGCAACAGTAGGTAACTGGTTTCGTTAAAAATAGTAGCTACGCCATACCTGTGAAATACTGTTTTTAGAATTCAATTATTCACACTAGTGGCTCCCTATGAGAGCCATACAGAATACATTCGTATATTTTGTGTTTCTACTCTCAAAGTGTCTAAAAATGTATTCAGAGAAATTTTATGAGGATAAGGGTGGTTTATGAAGAGCAGACGTAAGAATACAAAGACAAAAACAAAGCATTAATGCAGTGTAAGTGACCCTGCGTTATAAAAATGTGATTGTTGATTGAAGGCAGAATCTAGCTGTCTGTTTTAAAAAGGATAGGAGTAGAAGGTGTGTTTCTCAGTCTAAATGTATATATATTACTGGGTGAAAAGCAGCATTTGAACTTCAGATGGACATGGAACAGAGAGGATAATCATGTGAATTAAAAAGTATTAGGTTTTGAAAAAGGCAGGCATCTGCACCGAACACATCAGACAGGTAATTTTACTTGCACACACATAGGCTTGCTGCTGTATTCTTAACAAGAATGGGGCTCAGAAGACATGGCCTTTATCAAGGGTGTGTGTATTTCTGATCATGCATGAAAGTGGTCAGCATATTGTGATAGGTGTCCTTGCAAGGGGTCAGAAAGGACTTTAAAAATACATATAGAATAAGAACACAATGCAACATATAATCAAGTCAAAGAGTCGATGTTTTAACAGTAAGTTAAGAAATAACTGGTGAGTAATTTTCCGACATGAAGTAGAATATTATTCCAAAAGAGAGACGGAAATTAATATGGAAAAAAACACAGAACTACAGAGAAATCTTCAAACCACGCATGAGAGGATTGATTAGGAAACGTAGTGCGTGTTAAAGCCATGCTAAGAATAAAAAAGAATTAGAAACTGTAAATGCTAGCAAGCAGGGTGGTGGAGTAGTTGAAGGTGATTAGGAGATAGTGATAGAATTCCTATGTCTAAATATAAGGCATGTAGAGAAACTTGTTTTTTTATTTAGTATGGTAAATATGCTTACTTTGTCCAAGTGGGTACTGTTGTTCTTGTATCCTGTGGTGGTGAGTAAAACAAAACACTCGACTTTCCAAAGGGTCCCGCTAGTCCTCTTTGTTTCCTAATATTATGTTGATTCCATTCAACACTTCTCAATTCAGCTCCTTTTGAATTAGCTTCAAGAAACTGTACTGCAAACAGTGACTAAATTATTCATCAAAAAGACAACAAACAAGGTCAAAATTAAGCAGCTGAAAAGTTTATTTTTATATACCACAGAATAGAAACCAATAGCATAGATTTGCTGTATTTAAACTCCCATGTGAATAGGTTTAGATAGATCCAAGATGTCAACTGCCTCTATGCTCTGTGTGAACAAAATTAAAACGTGGAATATTCAAAATCAGAAACAAATGGTAATAGTATGAACATGAAAGATCATTAATTTGTTAAATTACATACCACAACAAAACTCAAGCAACACGAATCAGTACAATATAGCAACCATCACAGAGGTGACAACAGCGACCTTTTGACTCTTCTTAAGATGACCTAATTAGTCTTTTTTTAATGGGGAATTTGTTCCAGAAGTGTTCTCATTGATGCCACAAGTTAAAATGCATGACTTCTGGGTACCTTGTCTTAATGACACACCTACCAAGGATTGCCTATTTCAGAAACAAACATAAATTAAACAAATGTCCCTAATGTGGGAATTGGTCAATGCTGCGTAAGCCAATTTTGACATCATGTGCCAAGACCTAAATATATCACTTATATCTTATATATTATATTTTAGAAAATGTTCACTACTCATTCTTATGCTATTTTTATGATTAAACCTCTAGTTAACTCTGGTAATAGGACAAATAACCTAAATAATAAACAAAAAGTTACACAGAAGATGGACAGACCATTTATAAATATGTATGACTCCTAGTATGGTATTAAAAAACCTAAAAGCATTATATGCTGTTGCACAACCCTGAATTTAAAGCTAATTCTAAAATTACATAATTTGCTTATTTTCACAATTGATTCCAAACATTAAAAGAGTAGTTGTAAATCAGACTACTGAATAGAATTAGAGTTTATTGTAAATCAATTAAAGAATGTATCCATTGATGCTTAACAAGACCTTCCATGCACAGTTGGCTAGTAAAAGGTACTCTAAACTGAACAATAACAATAGCAAGTCTTTTACTTTCATCTCAGAACTTTGAGTAAGATTCGAAGCATGTTTTATCATACAAGCCATATATTAGAAACAAGTTAATATTTAATGTAAAAGGATCAAATGGTCAAAGGAAAACATCCTTGCAAAAAAAAACTGATATGCAGATATATTTTGACACTACTTGTATGGAATTATGACAAAATTGCCTTGAATAACAAGTACAGTACTGGTTCTTAGTACTAGGTTTCTTGAATATGAACATAGTCCTTTAAAAAATAAATATATTCATCCTTCCCTTTCTTTTACCTACCAATTAGGATACCAAAAAATGGGATATTGAGAACTCACAACAAACCATGTTTATTTGAATGCCAGAAAATTACATAGATGTCAATAAGGTATGATTAATATCTGATAGATTGGTTATAAACAACAAGAGAGTGAGGAAAGGATTAAATGGGGCTACGTCCTCTTCCCTAATTAAGTTAACAATAAACAACATGGACAAGCCCCCAAAGAAATGGGGTCACTTTAGGTGACGCGTTAATTTGTACAGGAGCACAGACATCCAGTGGATGTATAAGAAGACCCCTCACCCACCAACCTAGTTGGTGGCATGCTTCATCATTGGGGTCCCAGCTGGGCTGCCGAATGCAACCCAGCTGTGCTACAACGCCTGATTACAGTGGAGCGGGTATTGTGATGTGAGTTGAGTGCTCTATGTGATGTGACAAAGTGTTAAAAATTTCTCTAAGAAGTGCCCTTATGAAAAACTTTAATAAAAGGGTCTAGGACATGGTTAAAAACACAGGCGGGATGTAGTGAAGATAAAAATTGGACTTCAATATCCCTAGAATAGAGGTCAACTAGTTTCAGCCTTCTGCGGGGTTCGTGAGGCTTTCATCAGGACCAATGTGAAGTGACTAAAAAGGTGAAGTAGCCACAAAAAGTGCAAATATCAGCACACGTACTAAAGTGTGCTGTGAGTGTGGTGGGTACGTTGTACCTACGGACCCATGAAAGGTAGGTATTTTAACCCTTTATTAAGCGGACATACTGATCCTGCCAAGGGGAACCTCCTATAGTCACACATTCGTCAAGGAATGGTCCCCTCGTCTCAAACCTGCATTGCTCTCGGTCAGGATCTCGCCAGTATGACCGCTTAATAAAGGGTTAAAATACCTACCTTTCATGGGTCCATAAGTACAACATACCCACCACACAGTGCAAGGTGGTGCATGCGGGCTCTGCAGTGGGACCTGAAGTTCCAATGGGCACATCATCGAGGAAATCTCACTGACCTTGTTCAGATATCAGAGGGCACTCAAAGATCTGCAGTGGTGGCTGAGAAAACCCTGAATGGGTCAGAGGCAGACCTTCCCCACCCAAATGTCACATTAGTGACAGATGCATCACTTCTGGGATGGGGCGGCCATCTGGGGAGGTGGAGATCAGAGGACTCCTGTCTCTGGGGGAAGCCAAGCTCCATATCAACTTATTGGAGCTTTGTGCGATCCGATTGGCACTGAAAGCCTTTTTACCATCCATCAAGGGAAGGCTAGTTCAGGTGTTCATGGACAACACTACCGCCATGTGGTACTGCAACAAACAGGGCGGAGTGGGGTCGGGGACTCTGTCAAGAGGCCCTGCATCTCTGGACTTGGCTGGAACTACAGGGCTTTTCCCTTGTGGTTCATCATCTGGCCGGTTCTCTGAACGGCAGAGCAGATGAACTCAGAGGAAGGTGCCTTGAGGATCACGAGTGGCGTCTCCATCCGGAGGTGGTACAAGGTCTATTTCAGCGGTGGGGAGAGCCTTGGTTAGATCTGTTCGCCTCCGAAGAGAACGTGCAATGACATCGGTTTTGCATGCTGGAGTTTCCAAGGTGGCTCTCGCTAAGCTACACTTTTCAGTGCGAGTGGAGCTCAGGCCTCCTATTCGCCTTTCTGGCCGTACCACTCCTGTCCAGAGTGCTCAAGAAGATCAGGAGCGACCGGGCCCAAGTCATTCTTTTGGCTCTGGATTGGGCATAGAGAGTTTGGTAATCCGAGCTTCTGGCTATGAGCATTGATCCTCCAGACAGGCTGCCCCTTCGGGAGGATCTTCTGTTGCAGCAGCATGGAAGAGTCCTCCACCCGCTGTCCACTCTCTGCCTCTTTGCATGGAAATTGAGCGGCAACAGTTGACCGCTTTTGACCTTCCTCCCAAAGTCTGCGAAGTTATTCTGGCAGCCAGGCCTCCCTCCACGAAATCGGTAAACACCTGCCGATGGAGCAAATTTTGTAAATATTGTACAGAACGGTCTATTGACCCCTTATCTGCATGTCTGTCAGATATTCTCCTGTTTATACTTTCCTTGGCCTAGCAGGGCTCTGCTTTGGGCACTTTGAAGGGCTACCTTTTGGCCTCTCTGCCTTTCTTCGGCTGCCAGATCAGCCTTCACTTTTTAAGTCTCCTCTGGTGCAGAGATTTTTGAAGGGGTTAGCCCACTTATTTCCCCCTTTTCTTAAGTCACAATGGGTCCTTACTTTCTTGATGTGCGCACCATTTGAGCTGCTGCACAACTGCCCTCTATGGTTGCTCACTGTCCAAACAGCCTTTTTTGGTGGTAATTACCTCTGCCAGGAGGGTGAGCAAATTGCAGGCACTGCCATCACAGCCTCCTTACCTGACAGTCTTTCCGGACACAGTGGTGCTAAGAACTAGGGCATCTTTTTTGCCCAAGGTTGCAACTCCCTTCCATCTGGGACAGTCCATTACTCTGCCCACTTTCTATGCACCTCCGCACCCTTCCAAAGATGAGGAGCGTCTCCACCGTCTGGACCCAAGAAGAGTGTTATTGTTCTACTTTGATCACACTAAAGATTTCCAGGTGGATGACTAACTCTTTATAGGGTATGTGGGAGCAAAGAAGGGGCGTCCTGTCCAAAAGAGGACCATATCACTCTGGGTTATCCTTTGTATCAAAATATGTTACGCCTTAGCAAAGAAACAGCCTCCTGAAGGCCTTAGGGCCCATTCCATCAGGGCAAAGTCAACCACCAAGGCCCTCCAGCGTGGTGTTCCAATTGCTGATATCTGCCAAGTGGGCATCTCTGCACACGTTTGCCAGACACTATTTCCTGGATTCTCAGGTTCGTAGAGAGGGCCTGTTTGGCCGCTCTGTCTTGCAGGATTTCCTGGTTTAAACCTTTTCCACAGTCCCACCTCCGGAGAAGGTATTGCTTGGGTATCTGTTCAAAGGTAAGGAATCTGCGGCTAGATGTCTCCATCAGATGGACAAGTTACTTACCTTCGGTAACGCCTTATCTGTTAGAGACATGATCTAGCCGCAAATTCCATACCAACCCACCCATCCTCCCCGCACTGCGGAATTGTTTTTAGTGTCAGTGATGTTCCCCTTCAGGGACCTAGCTTCTTTTTTAACACACCATGGTCAGTCACTTCATGGCTCTGCACTTCTGGCGTGGAAAGTCGTGAAAAGCACTGACCTCAGCGCGCCGGAGTGGCAGTTATATTGACGACGCAGACATGACGACGACGAACACGATGCAGACGAAGTCGCGTGAAATCGCCTGACACCACCTACCAGCACGCAGGGGTACTGCTAAGAAAACATTTCTGGATTCAGCCTGGCGCTTGGAAGTTCAAAGGTAAGTAATATGCGACTAGATCATGTCTCTACCAGGTAAGGCATCACTTGTCTAGCTTTGCATTGCCAAGGGGGAGGTTTGAGGTAGCAATGGACGAGTCCTGGTCTTCACTCACCTCTTCAAACTTTTCATAATTTAGATTTGATTAAATCTAGCATCTTAACCATGCCTTTATAAATGGTCAAAACATAATGCTTTAAAATATAAACACAAAATATAATGTGTATGAAGGATAAGAGGGGTGTCCAGAATTGTGATTTACATTAATCTGGGTAGTATGTAAAAAAGTTGGATGTAATAAATCCAGTGAGCAAATCTTGACAATTTGTTGCCCCTGCCTAGTGCTTTGAATGTATTTGCTGTAGTACCCTACTGAGATTTAACCTATGCATATG
Organism: Calotriton arnoldi; assembly: GCA_963921515.1. Lineage (NCBI taxonomy): Eukaryota > Metazoa > Chordata > Amphibia > Caudata > Salamandridae > Calotriton > Calotriton arnoldi. The sequence continues at coordinate 734,379 of CAWUFW010002481.1, forward strand.
CTGCAAATAGCAAATGTTGAAAAAGTTACATTACTGATTAATATATGAAAAAGCGTATTGAAAGTAAACATTTCCTAGAAATTGCAACAATAGAAACACGTTCATATATATGGAATTAATAGTTTTCCTACTAATAGCTACCAATACAAATGAAGTCTCCTCCATTTTCATGTACAGTAGGGCAATAACCAAAAGTAAGACCTGTTTAATATATTGGAAACATGTTGATCTTATACCTCAAAGCGTTCCTGCCAAATCTGAATCTAAGACTTTTTCAGAAATGAATAGAAGCTCACGACTCACTGTTTAAAGTTAAATGATAAGAAGTTGGTTCAAAATTTTTAACATTTAATCAATTTTTAAGAATACAGAATTGCCCTTACAAACGTGGGCAGCCATGCATTGCACAAAGGAAACAAGAAGTACAGTTTGCGCACAGAGAATATTTGAATCTTTGAAGGAGAATAGGATTAAAATATCAGAAGGAAAAGCTGTGCAAAGTAAATGTGCATCCTAAGCACACTATAGAAGACATCAATATTTGTTGTGGGTTCACTGTAAAAGCGATCAAGATTTTTATTTGTCACAAACAAAAAAAAAATAATACTTTGTACTAATATGAAAGACGACGATAAAAAAAATTGAAGAAATACATTAACAGCCCACACAGTTTTAACTCTAAAACCAACTTTTGATTTTACAGTAGGTCTAACGAGTGCAGTGATGTAAAAGCCATCCCAGTGATCTTCAAATGTTCAACATTGTTCAAACCAAAATTAAAACTATTGCAAAACCATGCTAATATAAAAAGTAGAAACTTAAACATTTTTCAATTGTGCATTCTCAGGCCCTATATAATACAAAACTTAAAAATGTAAGCCGCTGACACTCTCCCAGGAAGGGTAGTTACAATTTATTACGGAGGTCTCCACAGATAAAAAGATACACCTGTCTTATCTTTTTATGTCCAGACGTCTCCGTCACGTCTGCGGAGTCGTCCCAGTCATAAATTACTTTTAAATTGCAGTTTTGTGAATATCAAAAAAGAGTAAACCTACACAAAAGTGTAAGTTTTCCTTTGTGAATCAGGCCCAAGAATAGGAAAGTATCAGAATCCACACCACATCCAAATACAAAGGTGCCCGACACGAAGGCACACACTGCTAACAGTTAAATAAACTCACCCACCATGAACAAGAAACCATTCAGAATGAAGATCGAATCCCCCCACATGCAACCACATAAACACACACCTTAAGAGGCCTGCTGCTCAATCTTTCCTTTTGTGGGTGAGTCACAAAGGTAAACAAACACTTTACTTGGTATCGGAACCAGCATCCCGCATATTGTTATGAAAAAGAGGGCAGTTGCAGTGACTGGCATTAGATACACTTCTACACTGTAACATTTGTTTTACACTTTTTAAATTGTATTTCAAATTATGTTTCAAGTTGGCGCAAATCAGAAATATTGTATCTTAGTGGAACTTTGTCAATTAGAGTTGCTGTGCATTCAAACCCTTACATCACAGATAAAGAATTACATTTACACTGTCTATATAAATAAAACAATTTACCTGGTTGTGCACTGATTTCCGAAATCTGAAACTATGTACTCCTGCCAATCTGTCATCACAGCAATACCTAAAGTATGTCTGAACGACTGTAACACATGAATTCTCTGTTCCTCTATCAGCTCTTACCAGCCTTGGACAACCTAAAAAGTAATGAAATTGCAAAATTACAAAAAGTACTAGTATCAGTTTAATAACCAGGAAATAACCCATTAAGTAGTTAGGGCACCAGGAAACTAGGTTGTGTAGTCACACCCCCTAGTTCACACATCTCATATGCCTTTGATACAAACCACATAGATAGGTGTTCTTTTAGGGGATGTTTAGAAAGGTTAGTGATCCAGGCAGTGGCATTCAAGTTAAAACAAGTAAAAAGTGTTATGGTTAATATTTTTAATTGAAGGAGAGAACAAATCTGTCATATGTGTCCATCAACATATGGAAGTTGTTGAGGTTTCATTTTTTAGTTCACAGCAGTAATCTCTTCCTGATGACTCACATACTTGTCAGATACATTTCTGGGCAGAGTGTTGCTAATCCAAAGTCACCAGAGAACCTTTCTGCATGCAGAATACTGAGGGCTAGTAATGTGTGGTGCCCATGAAGCTTAACTTCTTATCTTCAAATCTTCTAATACATTTGTCACAACATGAGTTTATTTCATGTTTACTGCTGTATGGGTTATATTTGTACCTTACCCAGGAACTTACCTCCTTCTTTGTTGACTGCATCCACAAGAAATCTAGCAATAAATGTTGGTTTTCGGTTTGATGTTGCAGCATGAAGCCAGATTAAACGCCGTGAATAACTGATAATGGTTCATAATATTTATTAAAAGAAACGTATAAAAATTAATTTAGTACTTATATGTATTAAAAATGTGAAAAGAATAACAAAGATTATCTAACCGGCCCATCAATAGCAAGAAATACCCAGACTCCATAAAATGTAAGTTTGTCATTTCCTGAAAGAAATATATTTGTGAATTGAGGTTGGAGAAAAATATTTGCTTGCATGTTTTCTTGGATATATGCATACGATTTATTGGCTACTTGTTCAAACACTAAATTTAAAGCTGTGACAGTAAATTAAGATGTTTAGAAAACATGATGGTAGTTCTATTACTCTGTCTACAGTGGCTTGTTCACCACTGACGTAGCTCTAAGAAAGACTGTTTCATTTTAAGGTCAATATGTTGTTCCTACCTAGCTTGGAAACATACATCAGCATTTTAGGGAGAACAGCTAAAAAGTCACTGCAGTGTGCTCTCACGTTGGGGGTACATTGCCAGGGTTCCCATTTGGTGGTTTGACATGGACACTGGAGAAATTTCAATTGGAGATTTCTAGTCCAAAGTAACTTCTAGGCTTAGTAAAGAATGTAACATTGGTTTGTAAAATTCTGTCCATCATGATAAAAATTCCTACTCCAATAAATTGTTTGTGGAATATTTTCCACATTTACAGTTCACCACCTTTAGCAATTTTGCCACCAAATTAGAAACCACACCTATAGTATTAGATGTCCCAAGACATTCATTTCATCAGGTGTGTGAATGCCAAAATAATTATTTTAAGTACAATACTTTTGTGTATTAAAGTTCTACCCGTATCATACACAAATTGCGTTCACGAAATATTAAATTAAAAGAAATATAGGCTTGACCATTGATGCTTATTATAAACAAACATAAGGGAACTGTATTGTACTGCGTGTTTGTCTTCTGGAGAAATATAAACAAAAATCCTGCTGCATATTTGTTTTATGAAAGCTGTTATGTTTAAGATTTTCAGATTGACTATATTTTTTTACATTTTCTCTTCAATAGGCCTTGTGTTCACTATCCATTTCAAATAATTCGTTTTTGAAAATATTATGGTTCAGACAAGTCATTTCATGTAATTGCTCATCATGACAAAAAAAATGCAGAACTTGACAAGGTGTATATATTTACCACAGTCTTAATGGACATCCTTGCAATTACATTGGTTTACTATATTCTTTCAAGTATCTAGGCTGGCTAGTGGGTAAAAAATAGCGTAATTGATCTACTATTTTGATGTATGAATATTATAAAATGGGTGACTGCTTTTAAAAAAATATATATATTGCAACAGATGAAAACAAACAATCACTGATGAAGAGAGCACTCTTACCACCAATAACATTAAATATCATTGGTACAAACAGTGCTCTGAGCAATTACTTTTCTATATTTTAAATCCCTTGAGATTTTGTTGCACATTATGTAAGTGTTTAAGAAAACAAACTGTTTTTATTCATAGAGCCATAATTTCAATCCATTCTCCTTATACATGCATTGCAACTTTTAACTGAGATTTCATGCTATGAACTTAGGAACATATTTCCTTATATTTTTAGTAGTATATTTATTTTTGGTGATGGATAGTACTGCGAGTAGAAATCCAATTTTAACTGTATATACATATATATATATATATGTGTGTGTTCTATATACTTATGTGTATTTTATATATGATTTTGTATATTTTTGACACATATATGTATGATTGTCAATCGTGTGTACAATGCAATTTGAGAGTGGGGTTGCAGCGCTGCCTTTGTATGGTTATTTTGTATGCACTTGCTCCTCTTTTTCACTTTTTGGAGTCCATACTTAGTGTGAGCCTACCGCTTGTCCCGGTTTGGCTTATCCTCAGGGTCGTGCTGATGCTCAGAGGGGTCCACCTCTCGACATCCCCAAGTCTGAATTTCTATTAGAGCGCAGACTCTTGGGATGGTCATGCGGGGGAAGGAAAGAAAGGGAACTGCAGGGAAGGAGATCTGAATATGGAGAGAGAGAGATTTGTAACATATGTAGAGTGACCCTTCAATTCTCTTAACAGCGGATTTTGAACTATATTGGAGAAACCATGTAATACCTGTAAAGTAAAATAATCAGCTCAGGTAACGGGATGCTAAGGGGTGCATATGCTTTTTCCAATAATGCATACCTCATGAGCGACTGGGAATGTATCACAGGGGACAGGAGAACCAAACATCCAAGTACTCACTACTGACCCCCTGCTAATGAATAGAAAACAAAATGCAAAAAAATGTGATAACGCGGTGGACAAAAATAGATATATTGAAACAAGGCAACAGTACCAGAAAAAGACCTGGTTGAGTATGTTCAGGAGAAGAACTTCAATTCCTCCTCTATGGTTAATGCTTTTCCTATATCCCACATAGGAAAGCTCAAAACAAAGTATTCATTGTGAGAATAACTGGCTCTCGCAGCCAGAGGTGAGGCGGGAGTTTCTTCACTCCCCACCCAAATCCGGAACCAGCCCTCTGGTCTCTTCCAACGGAGGAGGCAAACATGTGCTTGATACCAAAGAAGAAATGCGGTCTCCTCCGCATGAGTCGCAGACGCTGACTCGCCAACAGAGGAGACGAGAAGGAGAATCCTCGCCCTATGAAAGGGAGGGTGTTTGAACTGTTAGAAGCTTCTGCTTCCACGGAAATGCCTTTGCCTACTTCTCCCCCGCATGAGCCTTTAGAAACGGCAAGACCCGCCAACGGGGGAGGAGAAGTGCGCATACAACAGTTACCAAAGGCACAAAAGGGAGTTCAGTTCTGACGTGAAACAAGCTCCTTAGACTTCCGAAGTGGTGCTACAAGCACCCTTACCGGACCGTGTATCTCCGCTGCTTCCGCTGCCGAACTCCAGACGCCAACGGATGGATTCAAAATAATTGACAGCCTTGCGAGGTGGTCTTCCAGCTTTATCCAGGTTTTCCCTCCCAACAGCTCACGCAGATTAGCGTGAGGCGTCAGGAGCGCGAGTCATGCTGGGAACTGGAGTTCCCGACTCGCAAGGGTGACGCTTTTCTCTCTCGTCACTCGCTGAACTGCCTGTCAGTGTTTGCGAGGATGATGTGACCTGACACCGTTCCACTTTTGAGTGTTTTTCTAGGACAAGTGTTCCATTTTATTACATACTTTTTCTTGGATTGTCTTCCCGAATTTCTGGTGCATGCATTAATCCATGCTTGCTTCAGTGTGGATGTGTTCTGGGTTCTAGATGTTCGTAGGTCATCCCTCTTGAGGTTATATAACTGTATTCTAATCTGTTCATGCGTGTCCCCATCCCAAGGACTCGTACACAGTGGAACTTATCACCACAGTATTCCACTGTCGGTGCCCACAAACATTTTCCGTTCAGTAAAGCTTTATTCGGCTTAAAAGCAATCCATAAAAGCACATCACAAGATACATAAAAAGATACATAAAATTTGCAATCACATAGGTACACATGTCAGTAATCTCATAAAGAGCAAAAAGTGCATCTGTTTTTAACATCTTTTAAAAGGATCATTAATACCAATTTTAAATGCTTTTCACCAATATCAATTACAAATACTATTAAAACTTTCCAGGCAAAATATTCTATTTTCGAGTAATGCTCCTGTACTTAACAGCAATTTACAATAAATCTATAAATAGCGGCATAAACCTCACTGGCTTGCAACAGCTGCAAGTACCCCATTGCCTTTTTACATTTCCTTATACCTATATGCCTCAAGCGGTTTTATTATCCCGGTTCTTTGTTCCTTATACAGGCCACAAAAGAATGTCTTATATAATTGGGATTGCTGGGAGCTTGCATCACATGGACACTGGATCAGATATTTGTCAGCATATACATTGGAGGGATAAGACAGTAGCAGGTGAGCCAAACGAAGCCTAAATCTTATTAAATAGAATCTTTGATGGCGTGGCACCTTCAACAAATATGGCTTTATGCTTTAAGTTGTGCATAATGGAAGATTTAGCACCACCAGCCTTTTTCTCAGATCTTCCTCATGTCTCACCATTGCTATGATCCAGCGCGATATCAGCAAACAACATTCATACACCAGATACTCACTTGGGCCCATACATTCACACTACGCTAATACTTACGCTGGATTTTATCAGTTGTTACTCTCTATCAAATCCCTGCTACCAATTACCTCCTGATTGAAGAGTAATGACTTACCAATGAATCCTTTGCTAATTGGGAAATTTAAAATGAGTGACATTCATTATAGTACATAATCCTGAAATAACCACTGAGTCAGGAAGTTTTAAAATGTTTATCTAAAGATTTAGCAGAGTAAAATACAGAGCCACATGGTACTTAATCGCAATACCCAAGATTAAGCATAGAAATGATTATTCCTAATCAATGACGGTGTTTAAAGAAGAGGAGAGGATAGAGATAGCAGCGCAACTAAAGGTTGCATTATATTTACCTAAGTGCGAGAACCAAACCCCTTAGCCAAGGAGTTGAAAGAATAGGACCCAGGAAGATGAAAAGCAAAGACTTCCTCCAGGATCAGGACAGGACCGGTGACCTCTCTACAACGACGCCTGCGTCGTTCCCCTCTCTGATACTCGACTTCTCCTCGATTCTCCCGTGCCTTCCTTCTAATGGACTCTGCCGCCCCCTCCTCAGGATCTCTCTCTGGACAGCAATTCAGTCTGCAATCGATCAGCTTGGCAGTCTGGAGCTAAGAGCGCTCTGGCAGCATGGACGCCTGTTCTTCATGAACGCATGCTCTGACTAATTAACTAATGCTATATTCTATTATACCCTTCTACGCCCATGTACCTCCCCTTAATGTTACTAAAATATGGGGCCACTACTTCTGATTGGACAGGGACAGGGGGTGGATTCTCGCACCATATCGATTTGGCCTAAATTGTAAAGCCTATTGTCTTTACATTCCCACCCCTTCAAATTAATACATTCGCTTTATTTCCCACCCGTCTCATGACAAATGTAAACCAATTTTCATAGACAATGTGTCAATATGCAACAGGAAAGCCAAAGTACAGCATCTTCGGCCATCGGGTCGCGGCCTTGGACGACGTCCAGATTGACTTCATTTGGCAGGCACACAGGACACATGCGCAGAACCATTTGCCTCTCGAGTTTCAGGTCACCAACCCAGGCCCAAGTTTACAAACTAATAAAAGTGCAAGAAGAAAATATTAAAATCACAAATAAAATGTTTCACTGTATGCCCACTTTTTCTATTCTATTTCCATTTAATTATATATTCTAACCCACGTTATTAGCGTTAGGAAACGACAATTTAGTAATGACATGAGGGCAAGCTGAAGCATGTGAAAACATTAAACAGCCATTTTAATGCACACTGCGCAGAAGCAGAAGTTTCCCACCAAGCAAAGAAAGACGTCACACCATGTGATATGGTTGCGACATGCGCATTGAGCTTTCCCGCGCATAGCGGCCATTTTGAATTACAAACAAGCGTTATTCATTAGTAAAACACATAGGCAAGCTTCCTTTTCTGTCGTGTCGTGAATGCAAAGGTTAGTATTAACAATACAAGTTTAATAAATTAATACTGTGAGGAGGATTGAATACAAGCAAGTTTCATTTATGAAACCTTGCTCCATCAATCCCCTCTCTGATGGTGTTTCTGAGCCATCAAAACACTACCCTCAATCAGATGCCAACTTCTAGCAAATTACTTCATTCTCATCTTTACACTTTCTATTTTTACAATCTCCTTTTAATTTCTTGTATAATTCACTTCTCCATTCTTCAAGTTCGATTTCATCTACCTTTCGTTTTTTTCCTCTTCCTGTCACCTTATATGTTCCATTCTTTTTACAGCATTTGCACCATATTGTTACTACCAATATTATTATTGCTATCCCTGCTAAGGGTACTAATATTTGACCTATAAGTCCTTTTCCTACATTAGCAAACCAGGTACCAATTGACGATATACTATTTGTCAATCTTTCCCATACACTATCAACTTCCAGTGGTTTAAGTTCCTTCTCAAGTTTAGTTATATTCTGTATATACGTTCCAATTTCTGCACTCTTATCAGGAATATAAGTGCAACAATGTTTCGTCTTCAATAATTTACAGACTCCGCCCTCTTTTGCCAATATAATATCAAGAGCAAGTCGATTTTGCATCACCATAGATCTAATCGCAACCATTTCCGCATTAATCATTAGAAAACCTCCAGCAGTATCCGTTGATAAACGATCAACCACTGTAGACAATTTACATATTTTCCTTGAGTTCAGAATTATTCCCAATGAAGGTATCAATGCACCAAATATATCTCCTACAATTTCTGAAAAACTAGCTCTTTTACTACGTATTAATTCGCTATTGTTTTCATTGCTCTCAGTGTTTCTTTTTACGTGGTATATCTTTGGAAATACTATTCCAAAATAACAACTTCCATACCACCGTGCAGGAAGCCTAAAGTAAGCCTTATTCCCACACACATAATAGATTCAGGGAAAAACTGAATCTGTTCCTCCTTTGAGTCCCCAACCTCCAAGAATTAAAAAATTGTGTTCGCATTCACTGGTACCGATGAAAACATTTTTATATTCAGTCTTTAACCTATGAAGACAAATTTTTCCTGTCTTTACAAAATCCAGAGCCATAGCAGCTTGAGCCTTGCCAGATGTGTAACTACCTTCTTTCTCAGCCCAAGGTGGTAAATTAGCCTTATGCTCAGAAGCTTTCTTTTGAAAATCTTGTCTTCTATCTTCTACTAAATTCAAAAATATATTTTCTTCTTCAAGTAAAGAACATGTTAGATTGTGTCTATGTGCATGTGTTATGTCTATTGATTTCATTGTTAAGAAAAATTCTCCCATAAACTGTGCGTCTAGACTACTAAGCACTGGGTTCATACTCTTTCGAATCGGAACCTCAGAAAATATCACATCTAATTTTGAATAATAATACTGAAGTCTCCCTGTTCTATAAAATAAACTAGACAAAACACTACATGATATGCCATATGTCAGTGGTAAATGGTGATATGTTAATCCTTCTGCTACTTATTCAGGTAACTTCATACAGACATAACAATTACTAACTTCCATGGTGTCTACATATTGAAACAATAACTTTGTGAAAACGTTTAAACTAGTGTCGTTGTCAGCTACTTCATGATGAATTTCTGCCTCATCTTCTGCCATTAGTTCTACTCTATTGCCCTTCATGTTTGCTGTCTTCCCTTTAGTTTCATTATTAATCTTTTTATCTATTATCATAAGGTAAGGAACTGCTACAATCAGGACTAACCATACTATAAGTATCATTACTAGACTACATATGCATATTGCACAGCATCTTTTACAACATTTCTGTTTTGGTCTCCCAGTAACTCTATCGTCAGGCATTTTTCGACAAGGAAGATTGCTCTTCTTATCTTTTCTTCTTTTCTTTAGCTTATTCTTTTGCTTAGTCAGGGTGGTCTTGTTTCTTCTTCGTACGTTAATTCTGCACTTGTTCCTTCGCCACCACTGTCACTTGATTCTGAGCTTTCAAAATCTTCAAGGATGATATAAGTCCAATCACGAGCCTTGAATTTATTATTCACAAGTTTCAGTCTTTTGCTTCTTCTTTTCGCAGTTTTATTTTCTTGTTCAGTTTGACTTGTTACTTCATTCACTTGATCTGGATCTTCACTTCTGGTTGTTATGTGGTACTTTACTCTTTTAATGACACTCGGCCAATGATCTCCTTTTCTTGTTTTCTTTGTTGGCACTGTTTCTTTGTTTTCGTCTTCAGAGATCTCGTTAATTTCACTGCTTAATACTGCTTCGTCTTCTTTGATTACTTTTTCTTCTGTTTTGTCTTTTTCAGGTCTGATTGGTTTCTCTGTAACAGCTCCGCTGTGAGTTTCCAATAACTGACTTTGTTCTTTATTTACTTCTTCAAGTTCATGTTTTTCAAGGTTTTCTTCTTCTGTGCACTCTCCTTGATCTAACTTGTTCTGATCAGGGCTTATTGCACTGTGAACTTCTGCAGCCTGACCGGATTCTTCTAGACCTGTCTGTCCCTGTTCAAAGTCTATTAGGTCTTTATTGTTTTGAGTCCAGTTTTCTTTCCCTATCTGACCTTGTTCAGGATTTCTTAATGTCTTTTCTTCTTTTTCCTGAACTGCTTCTTCTTCACCTATCTGATCTTCTTCAATTTCTTCCAATTTTGCTTGACTTCTTGTTCTGTGGTATACTTCAGGAACTTCTACCACTGGTATTCTCTTCCTCGGGATCTGGTACTCTCTTGGTGTGACTTACATGAATCCAATTAGGAAATCCGGCACACTTCACTACTGTATTCGTTGTCAGTATGACTTGACACCGTCTGCCCCATCTAGGTGATAGACACGTTTCTCTAGTGTGATTCTTCACTACCACCCAGTCACCAGGATTCAGATCATGTTCTTGCTCGGGCTGCCTGGAAACTGCGTCTTCTCCAACCTGATGAGAGACAGAACGCACTAGGTCAGCCAATCCTTTGCAATAGTCCAAAACCATATCATCAGATATATTCACCAGTTTGTTTGTGGGAACATGTGTTTGTCTCATTGCTCTTCCCATCATTATTTCGTGGGGGCTCAATCCTGTGTTTCTGTCAGGTATACTTCTGAGTCCCATTAGAACAAGTGGTAATGCATCTGGCCACTCTAATGATGTTGACGCACACATTTTTCCCAGTCTTGACTTTATAGTGCCATTCAATTGTTCAACCACTCCAGAAGCTTCTGGACGATATGCACAGTGCAGTTTCTGTTTTATTTGAAATGCTTCACAGATTATTTGAATCACTTCGCTGTTAAAATGTTTTCCTCTATCTGATTCCAAAGTTACTGGAAAACCAAACCTAGGAATGAGCTCTCGTAGCAACAATTTTGCCACTGTAATGCTGTCATTTCTCCTAGTAGGGTAAGCCTCCACCCACTTTGAAAACAGACACACTATGACTAGTACATATTTCAGCCCTCTACATGGTGGTAACTGTATGAAATCAAACTGAAGTCTCATAAATGGACCCTCTGCCTTTCCAATTTTTCCAAATCCAATTACTGTCTTCCTCCCCGGATTATGCATCTGGCAAGTTAGACATCTCTGGCAAAGACTCTCTGCAACAGCCCTGAATTTGGGATTGTACCAATTTTGTCTGAACAGCCTAATCATTGCATCTCTCCCTATGTGTGTGTCTCCATGATGCATTCTAGCCATTTGTGAGAGTAAACAGTCTGGCATGAGTGGTCTGCCATCAGCACTGATCCACACTTCATCATCTCCTCTTTGGGAACAACCCACTTTGATCCACAAATTCTTCTCACTTTCATCAACCTCATCTTGCAATTTCTTGACGTCATTCCAAGTTTCAGGTGGCATATACAACATAAGTTGGCAGCTGATTCCCATTCTTTCCACCCTCTTATTGACTGACATTCTGGTTTTGGCACAATGTTGAGCCACCAGATCTGCATATCTGTTGCCGACTACCACCCAGTCATCTCCTGACTGGTGTGCGGCACATTTCACCACAGCCAATTCTTTTGGTGATTGTATTGCTTCTAGCAATTCCCTTACAAATTGTCCATTTTTAATGGGGGATCCTGAAGAAGTCATGAAATCCCTCTGCATCCATAGTTGGCCAAAATCATGCACAACCCCGTAACCATATTGGCTATCTGTAAATATGGTTACTCTCTGATTCCTCCCAATTTTGCATGCTTTTATCAACGCAATCAATTCAGCTACTTGTGCAGATTTGACTCCTGGTAAAAAGGATGCTTCAACTATTCCAGTTAATTCACATACTGCATAGGCAGCAGTTAGTTTACCGTCTTCATGTCTTTGACATGAACCATCAACAAATAGCTCCCTGTCTGGCCTTTTAAGAGGCTGTTCCTCTATATCTGGGCGTGGTCTTGTGCATAATTCTGTAATTTGTATACAATCATGTTCATCGTCTTCATCATCTTTAATTCTCTCATGATATGGGTCTGGTAGTAAGGTTGCTGGATTTATTATAGTACACCTTACCATGTTCACATTTTCAGCTCCCATTATTATTCTTTCATATTTAGTCAGCCGACTAGGAGTAAGATGTTCAGTTCGGGTTCTTGTCAACAAAATGACAACTGCATGTGGAACATACACTTTTACAGGGTGTCCCATCACAATTGACTCACTTTGTTCAATGCTCAAACAAGTAGCCGCCACTGCTTTTAAGCATCCTGGCAACGCGGCTGCTACTGGGTCCAATGTAGCAGAAAAATATGCTATAGGACGTCTTTCTAGTCCATGTCTTTGAGTTAGGACAGAAAGTGCACAATTTTCTCTCTCATGACAGAACAATGCAAATTCTCTTTTATAATCAGGCATGCCTAAGGCAGGTGCTGAACATAGGGCATTTCTCAATTTTACAAAAGCTTCTACACTTTCATCCTCCCACTCCACAGGGTCCTTTGCTTTCTTTTTTGTCATGTTAATTAAGGGCTTAGCTAACATGGAAAATCCTGGTATCCATTGTCGACAGTAACCTACTATTCCTAGGAACATTCTCACTTGTCTTTGTGTTACAGGCATTTGCATTTTCTTTATTAAAGCTACTCTTTCAGCTGTTACTCTTCCTTTTCCTCTCTCAATTTGGTGTCCCAGATACTTAACAGCTGTTGTACAGAACTGCAACTTTTCAGGTGAGACTTTATGTCCTTCTTCTGCCAAAAGATTTAATAATGCTATGGAATCAACAACACAGTCCTCTCTGGTGTTCGATGCCACCAATAAGTCGTCGATATATTGGACTAAGACTGAGCTTCCTGGCATCACTAGTTTTTCAAGGCACTTTTTCAGTATCTGGTTGAAAATAGAAGGACTTTCTGTGTACCCCTGAGGAACACGATTCCACACATAAACCTTGTTTTCAAATTTAAATGAGAAAAGATACTGGCTGTCTGGATGTAATGGTATTGAAAAGAATGCTTGACACAAATCAATTACTGTGAACCATCCTGCACTCCACGGAATCTGGTATAGAATTACTGCAGGATTTGGTACTATGGGACAACATGGTTCTACAATCTTATTTATTTTCCTCAGGTCCTGAACAATCCTATATTTTCCACTAGGTTTCTTTAATCCCATTATTGGTGAATTACATGGGCTACTCATTACTTCTTTTAGTATGTTTTGTTCTACCATTCGATTTATTTCTTCAATGACTCCTGCTTTTACTTCTGCACTCATTTTGTACTGTCTGGGATTTGGGAAAATTGCACCTTCCTTTACAGTAATTTTAACTGGATCTATTTTAGCCATAAGTCCTACTTCTTTTCCGGTGAAATCCCATACTATGGGGTTTACTGTACCTTTTAATTCTTATGGCAACTCATCTTTTGTTATTAATGAAAACATCTCATCCACTTCTGTACCTTGTTTTGCAATCATAATTTTATATATATGGTCTTCATCTGGTGTCTGAACTGCCACACCATCCGGTGTGCAGAAAATGGTACAATTCATCTTGCACAACAAATCCCTACCTAATAAGTTTACTGGACTAGAATCACACACTACAAATTGATGCATTTCTCTGAAGTTTCCAATTTTAACTTCCATTGGTTCGGTAAGAGGTGTTCTAATCCGCTGATTAGCTACCCCCACTACTTGGATATTTTCACCAGAGAGAGGAAGGTCTGGAATGTCTGCTGTTCTCACAGTAGACCGGGTAGCACCAGTGTCCAAAAGGAAAGTAATATTATTACCTTTCACATTCCCTTCAACATATGGACCTGACTGATCTACCTGTAAGGATGCGCCAAGTATGCACTCCTTCTTCCCCTCTCCTAGGCACCGTCATGGACTGTATTGACAGAAATCGTCCTGCAAAAGAAATTGTGACGTCATATAATCATTCTTACCACTTCCTCCCTGATATCCGATGTCTGTACCATGCTTTGTTCTGCTTACATTACCCTGAATAGGTGCAGGTGGCAACTGACTCTGAGGATTTGCACCCTGCTGTGAGTCATTCTGCGTCTGTGGATTTAAATTTTGATTTGGGCCATTATTATTCCGGATCTTTTTACATTCATCCTTCCAATGCCCCAATTTTCCGCATCCATGACAAGGAAATTTCTTCTCTACTCATTCGTCCTCTAAATTTTCCACCATTCCCAGCATCACCATTCGTTCCAGAATCTTTTCCTGGATTTTCACTGGGATTTTCCAAATTAATTCCCTGTTTCTCAGCCATTTTCACCTGAGCCCACATTACTTTTTCCTGCAATTTCTTGTGTCTATCCTCAATATCGTCTCCACAATATTTTGCATACTTCAAAATCTCGTCAATGGGCTTTCCCTGCCAACACAGCATATGCTGCTTAATCATCTGACAAATTTCTGGCTTTAGACCATAAACAAATCGATACACAAACTGACTCATGTTCTTGTCTCCAATGTCCTCAAATCCACTATACTGTTTAAATACCTGCAATAGACGCTCATAGTAGGAATGTACTGATTCATTAGCTTCTTGGGTAGTTCGATCTATTTTTACCCAATCCGTTTCTTTCGGGGGTATTTTCCCTTTCAGGTATGTTATCACTAACCCTGGGCAAAGCACTGCGCTACGCTCGCGTAGTTTGCGAAGTTTGCGCTACTTCGCACAACGCGAATTGCACGTAGCACAGTGCAAACACGCGTAGCATAGTGCAGCGGTCATTTTTGCTTGCTCGCGGTCCTCAACGTCAAGTTGGCGACCGCGAGCAAGCAAATGATATCCCGGCGAGACTTTTTCCTCGTTCGCGATCAGCAACATCAAGTTGCCGATCGCGGCGTGGAAAATAAACCTGTCGACGAGATTCTCAACGCGGGAGGTCAGGTTTCTCATTGCGAGTGGGCGCGTATGCTCGCGACCGCTCGCGATGAGAAACTACCAGTCCGCGTTGAGAAGCTGCCGCTCGAGTAAAAATCTACTCGAGCGGCAGTAAAGACAGCTCGCACTGTGCAAGATGCCCTTTTCAATGATTGCACAGTGCGGACAAGCATCCGGCACTGTGCAATCATCGCGAACAGCGCACTACGCAGTTCGCGTAGTGCTACGCGTAGCTCGCGTAGTGCGAACTGCACTTCACGTAGCTTCGCGTAGCGCTACTTCGCGAACTACGCCCAGGCTTAGTTATCACTTGCTGATACTTTTTCATCACATCATTTGACGGGGCACCTGTTTTCGGATCTCTAGGATACTCGTCACTTGGCCAATCCACTGTGATTTTGCAATCTGTCCATAAATCGGCAGGTACCACTATGTCAAACAAACCATCCAAATCCTTCAACAATACCTTTGACACCTTCACAAACCTGTCAACCTGCTTGTACCATTCAATTGGTTTTCTCTCAATTTTGGAAAATCATTCGTAAATGACAAAATATCCTGTCTGCTCCATGGGACATGTACATATCCTCCTCCCGCAACTTCTCGCATGGGATACATTTGATCTGCTTTCCCTGTTTCCTTCATAACATATTCTGATGCTGTTCTACTTGTTCGTGCTTCTTCCTTTTTCTTAGCCCACCTAGTTTTCCATTTATCTATGTCTCCCCATTTTTGCAAAACTAACATTAATTCTCTTATTTGTAATCTTCTTCCAGAGGCATTCATATTTTCTAAATCTTTGTCTGAAAATTCTGCTCTATAGGGTTTCTGTAGTACCTTTGATCTCCCTATTTCTATTCCCATCTGTAGTGCTAAATTGGATAATTTTTCATGGAATATCCTTACATTTCTGGTGATACTCCTACACAGGAACAATAATTCTTCTTCATCATAGGTATTTAAGCGTTCTAGTCCTACATTTCCTGCTATTATTTCTTCTAATTCGACTTTCAATTTATGAATGTCCATTATTTTCGGAGGTGTGCACTGTTTAACTGACCCTTGCACCCATTTTTCTAGATCTTCAGGTGTTACTATGGTGGCACTTTTTGCTCCCGATGAAGTTATTAAACTTACATCTTTTGAACATCCGGGTACATCTTTTCTAGGAGTGCTATTTACAGTACTTCGAATAGGCATGTCCATGAGTAATATTGTGGATTCACAGTCACTAAATTGATCCTCAATTATAACTGGAGCTTCAGGTTTTGGATTATTCGCAGGAGTAGGTGTAAGTATCGGTGGCGGACAGCTTCCCTGAGTACCATATAATGGAACTACTGGACCAATTGTTACAGGTATGGTCAACGAATCAGGATGTACTTTTATCTGGGTTATTTTCTGTATTAATTCTGCTCTGGTCTTTTCTAGAGCTTCCTTTTCTTTGTCATGAAGTATTCTACTCGGGGTGAATTCATGCATTACCTGTGGCACTAATGGAGTTTTTGGTGGTGCACTTGGGGTGCATCCACTTGTCCCTTCCTGATATGGTGGGGGATTTCTTAACATTTCCTCCATAAATTTGTCTTCAGACTCCTCATTTCTCATTAAATGTTTTGTCTTTTCTGTGCACTTACTTCCTAATTTCTCCTCTGCTGAGAACAATGGATATAATCCTTCTGTAATCATTGCCCTTCTCCATTGTTTCATCTGACCATTCCTAGACTCATGTAGGTATCTGGGGAAAAATCCTGGATAACTCCTATTACTTCTAGATCTGTCCCGCTCAAATGCCTCGGTTTCCCATTCTTCTAGAGCTTCGTACTGAGTTAATCTAGGTCTGGGTTCTAAGTCATTCATCCTCAATCTCAAATTCTGAAGAATTCTTCCATTGAAGGTACCATTCTCGGGAAATGCTAATATTCCATCATTTTTGGTATATTCTATCCAATTCTCCATCCATACACAAGTATGATAACCTCTCTCCATCATCATGAATGAAGCGGGCGTTTTAGCTGGTGGAATAATAATTCCTTCTCTAGTTTTGATTGGTCTGTCCTTTTTAAAATAATTCTTGATCTTTTGTAAAAATGACATTTTTCTCCTTTCTCCGTACATCTTGGGTAAGTATTGATGTATAAAATTATATTCTGCAAAGCCTAAATATCTCCTATCCTGACGAATTCCTGTTAATGTCGGATCGCATTTTAACATGCAATCCTTATCCACTAAGAATTTCGCTTCTATAATTTTGGCCAATCAAATGTCTGCTATCTTTTATTTCCGAGCCAATCCTTGCGCGGCCTTTTGGTGACGTTTATCTGTCAACCCCTCCTTTACAATCTGCTCTTTTCTGTCCTTGCTGGTTTAACCAATCCCAGCGCGGCACCTATGACTCCTGACTACTGACCCCTCCTTTACAAGGGTTTTTCCACACCCGCTGATTCAACCAATCTCAGTGCGGCGTTTTGTGACGTCAGCTCCCTCTCCGGCAACTGACCCTCCCTTTACAAAAATTTACGCAAACTTATTTTCTCTATAAATCTTAATTAAATTTCAGTAACAACATAAAACATTCGCTATCGTGACAGTTTCTCTAAAATAGGAAAGATAGTTTTTCTCTCACACTTAGTAAAACCTTTCCGTTTACTAACATACACTACGAGTAAAACCCTTCCGTTTACTCTTCATACAAACTCCAGCAGTACCTGTTACTTCTCCAATGTTACCCTTTCTAGGTGATATAACATCAAATTTTCACCAGCGTACTCTTTTGCTATTACTCACACGTATAGAGTCCCTAACGAGTACTGAAAGTCCTGCTTAACTTTTCAGTACTATTTCTGCCTGGCAGATAACCTCACTGCAGTATGGCTTCCACTTACCATCCGCTATTCTTTTTACCCCGGGGTTTCTAGACAACATAAAACAAAACTTTGAATACACGGATGTTAGTTCATAAAAATACAAATAAAAATTCTCATTACCCAATTAACAAAGAGTAACCATCCTCTGATTACCAGAAAACTGATCCAGTGCGATATCAGCAAACAACATTCATACACCAGATACTCACTTGGGCCCATACATTCACACTACGCTAATACTTACGCTGGATTTTATCAGTTGTTACTCTCTATCAAATCCCTGCTACCAATTACCTCCTGATTGAAGAGTAATGACTTACCAATGAATCCTTTGCTAATTGGGAAATTTAAAATGAGTGACATTCATTATAGTACATAATCCTGAAATAACCACTGAGTCAGGAAGTTTTAAAATGTTTATCTAAAGATTTAGCAGAGTAAAATACAGAGCCACATGGTACTTAATCGCAATACCCAAGATTAAGCATAGAAATGATTATTGCTAATCAATGACGGTGTTTAAAGAAGAGGAGAGGATAGAGATAGCAGCGCAACTAAAGGTTGCATTATATTTACCTAAGTGCGAGAACCAAACCCCTTAGCCAAGGAGTTGAAAGAATAGGACCCAGGAAGATGAAAAGCAAAGACTTCCTCCAGGATCAGGACAGGACTGGTGACCTCTCTACAACGACGCCTGCGTCGTTCCCCTCTCTGATACTCGACTTCTCCTCGATTCTCCCGTGCCTTCCTTCTAATGGACTCTGCCGCCCCCTCCTCAGGATCTCTCTCTGGACAGCAATTTGGTCTGCAATCGATCAGCTTGGCAGTCTGGAGCTAAGAGCGCTCTGGCAGCATGGACGCCTGTTCTTCGTGAACGCATGCTCTGACTAATTAACTAATGCTATATTCTATTATACCCTTCTACGCCCATGTACCTCCCCTTAATGTTACTAAAATATGGGGCCACTACTTCTGATTGGACAGGGACAGGGGGTGGATTCTCGCACCATATCGATTTGGCCTAAATTGTAAAGCCTATTGTCTTTACATTCCCACCCCTTCAAATTAATACATTCGCTTTATTTCCCACCCGTCTCATGACAAATGTAAACCAATTTTCATAGACAATGTGTCAATATGCAACAGGAAAGCCAAAGTACAGCATCTTCGGCCATCGGGTCGCGGCCTTGGACGACGTCCAGATTGACTTCATTTGGCAGGCACACAGGACACATGCGCAGAACCATTTGCCTCTCGAGTTTCAGGTCACCAACCCAGGCCCAAGTTTACAAACTAATAAAAGTGCAAGAAGAAAATATTAAAATCACAAATAAAATGTTTCACTGTATGCCCACTTTTTCTATTCTATTCCCATTTAATTATATATTCTAACCCGCGTTAGTAGCGTTAGGAAACGACAATTTAGTAATGACATGAGGGCAAGCTGAAGCATGTGAAAACATTAAACAGCCATTTTAATGCACACTGCGCAGAAGCAGAAGTTTCCCACCAAGCAAAGAAAGACGTCACACCATGTGATATGGTTGCGACATGCGCATTGAGCTTTCCCGTGCATAGCGGCCATTTTGAATTACAAACAAGCGTTATTCATTAGTAAAACACATAGGCAAGCTTCCTTTTCTGTCGTGTTGTGAATGCAAAGGTTAGTATTAACAATACAAGTTTAATAAATTAATACTGTGAGGAGGATTGAATACAAGCAAGTTTCATTTATGAAACCTTGCTCCATCAGCTATATTCTCTAATAGTTAATTGCCATCTATGTCATTAATATACAATCTAAAAAGAAAAGCGGCTAGCACACAGCCTTGCCTGACCCTCTTTCTATTTTTAATATAAGGGGTACACTCTCTCTTCGCGCAACTGTGCAAGTAGATGAACAACTTTGGGATTAGCGCCCTTTTCATTGATAATGTTTCTAGGAGAAAGCTTTGGGTCATTTTAGAATTAATGGACTTAAGTGCAGCTTTTTAAAAGAGACACCTTTTTCACAGTCACATATTTACTGATATTTAAGTGCAGATTAAGGCACTGTTCAACAGCGGCTAATTCCCTTCTAAAACCATATTGTGCCGTAGTTAAAATTTGCTGCTCATTTGCCCATATTTCAAGATGATCCAATACATTTCTTCCCAAAACCTTTGCTGTGGAATCAATTTAAGATATAGGTTGGTAGCACTGGGAGTCACTCCTATCCCCCTTTTTAAAAATTGGCACAATAATGGTCCTAGACCAGGATTTAGGGGGGCAAGCACAAACAGCGCTACGCAACGCATTCACCAGGATGGGGGCCCATAATGCTACATTGTCTTCAAATAAATCGTCTGGAACTCTGTCAGGTCATGGTGCTTTATTACTAGGACATCTTTTCAGGGCAGAGATGACATCCTCAAGGGAGATTATAAATTTGTAGTGTGAGGGTGAATTACCAGACTCCTTTGTATCATAATATTCAGGATAATCCTGTTCGGTTGTATCATACAATTTAGTAAAATGGCGAACCCAGAGATGCTCCTGAATGGTCTAAACTATACCATCAGAAGAGCCATTTGAGAAGTAAGGGGCGTTAACTGCCATCCAGAATTGCTTTGTATTATTAGTTACACAGGCCATTGCCAACTTACCCCATGCTTCCCTCCTTGTCTCTTCCTTCCTTGATTTGACAGCTTTTTTGTAGAGCAAGCTACATCTCCTTGTTTCTACTGGGTCCCTGGGTATGCTGCTAAGTGCTTGTTTAAGAGAGATAAAAGCCCTGGCTGGTATATGATTCATCAAACCATTTGTTTGGCCTTAAGCCCTGTTGACGATTCAATAGTGTTAATGGGGGGCCTTTGTGGAGATTTGAAAAGGATTTCAGTGCAATTAACACACTCTCTTCTAGTTCATCACTGAAGCACTGATTAACATGGTCTATCTGATTTTCCACAAGCTGGGCTAAAAAAGCCTGAGGGTCAATATTACTCCATTTGTGGCAACCCCCGCCCCTATTCCTCGTTTACTGAATTGGACAAGTCACCACAGGGAGCTCTAATACATAAACCTAACACAAGTGGACTATGATCACTCAGATTCTTTTCCTGACCATACTTTAGATAAAACAACAAAGTCTACGTTTCAGATTATAGAAAGTCACCTATCATTGAAACAGGAGACATCCATAGGTAGAGGAAAGGGATCAGAGTCTCCTTGGTAGCAAGTCAAAACCAATTAAAAGATCATAAATGTTGGGGGCGTGGCCTGACCGAGCACCAATATGGTAGCTTGATCGAGGAGCTCCCGAGCGGCCACTCTTAATTAGCTGCCTCGCTGCATCCCATTGTGGCGATTCATGCCCCCGAGCAGCCTGAGACCTTGAGGCGTGGGTGGAGCGCAGTGGGGCCGGTGAAAATGCTGCTGACTCCCAACCACGATGCTGCCGCGGCGGCCTGCGTGGTCCTCGGAGGCCTCGCGACATCAGGGGTTGCGGGCGAGCCTGAGGGCGGGGCCGCCACTGCTGGGTACGGCTGCCTAGAAAATTGAGGCTGAGAGGCCTGGAGATGCAGGGCGGCGGACCGGCAAACTCTTGCATTGCCGGATGCGGCTGTAAGTAGCGCGCTCAGTCGCGAGCCCCCTGGGTGAGCGGGACGCCCCCTCCGCCAAAATCCCTACGGCGAAGACACTGGTGCCCCACATACGGCAGGCCCAATGGTGGGCCATACTGGAGGCAGATATACGCAGCTGACCCCTGAGAGTGGGGCACGGCGATATCGGCATTAAGGGACGCTGCCGCTTTCCGCGGTTCCCTTTCTTTCTTATTTGTGCACGGCAGGGGAGTGAAGAACTGCGGTCCACAGAATAAAAGCGGCCCGGCTGGCCTACTCGCAGCGTAGCCAAAGACGCAGCGAGTTCGACACATTTGGTGCCCCCTCCCAGGCCTTATATCAGTTGTGTGGCGGCTTCCCCCCTCCTTACCATCCAGGGGTTAGTTTCATCGCTCCCCACACGTTTTGACATTTCTCCAGTCCGCATGGGTCGTGGGGACCGTAAGCAATGGCGTCTCTCATTTGAGGCCACTAAAACCCCCAGGTGGGAGGGCCGAGATGATGCTGCACGTGGTGAACCTCCGGATCGCGCAGACCTCCCAGACTCTGAACAACCTGCACTGGAGGGCGCAGCTGCCATAATGGTGGAATTACGAGTGGGCTTCAAAGCCATCGATGCGCGTTTTGACAATCTGGGTGCACGTATTGATACCATGCATGGCCGATTAGAACAGCAATGAGGCCCACATTGACACTGGCCATGGCAGCCTGTGCAAAATCAGCCTCCGAAATGCGCCTCTCAGCAAACGCCTTAATTGCACTGAACGCCTCCTTAAAACAACGGCGGGGAAGGCAGAAGATTTGGAGGCAAGGTCACGTCGCAACAATCTCCAGATAGCCAGAGTAGCCGAGACTACCAACACAGGCCCCATGGAGGCATATGTGGAGCGGCTACTAGCTGAACTATTTGGCAGAGACAGTTTCTCCACCACATTTGTAGTGGAGCAGGCCCACAGATCTCTAGCCCCCAGATCGGCCCCTGGCGCTCCCTCACACCTTATCATAGCACAATTGCTCAATTATCGCGACCGGGACGTCGCCCTGCGCAAGGCCAGAGAGGTGGAAAACCTTTAGTTTCAAGGGATGTCGCTGTCACTTTACCCGGATTTTATGCCAGTAGTACAAGAAGCCAGATGTAAATTCCAGGACATTAAGCAAACTCCGAAAGGTGAAAATATTCGTTACGTCATGCTGTACCCGGCGTGCCTCCGTATCCAGATTAATGGAAAAACCTCCATCTTTGATACACCCGCGGACGCAGCTGACTTCTGGAAACACCATAAATTGAATAGAAATTCTTCCCCTGGAGAATGACCCTTCGCTGCTTGCTGTTGCATGAATTTCAGAATGACGAACTTTAAGCATGTGGGGCGGACCTACTGGGCACGGATCCATGAATATTTCAAAGATGATGGGACAAGGTAATTTTCCTTTCTTATTACTGGTGATATAGCCACTGTCCTAGTCCTTTTGCAGTTACATATACATTTCCGAATCATTGCTATTACTCTAAGTGGCCCGCTCGGGGCATTGCTGCCCCCCTAGGAGATCTCCTACCCTTTGTAATTTCTTTTCCCTTTTCTAAGTTGTGATGTGCTGGGATTCACTGGATACAGATTGAGTGGTTATCCGATGTGGGAAGGGGGTGGTGGGTTGGGAGTTCATGTTGTATGAGTTTGAATTAGTTTGTACTTTGCAGGTTACTATTCTATACACTGGTGGGCTGTTCAGGCCCGAATACAGAGACACGTCAGACCACATACTGCTGCTTCCACTGTCGGGGGCTCCGGGAGGGGGACGGGAGAGTTGGAGCTTCGATGCATGACATGGAATGTGAGAGGTTTGTCGAACCCCCGCAAGGGCCGACAGGTATTGGCCTATTTAGCAAGACACCTAATACACATAGCTCTATTACAGGAGACCCACTATGCCCGAACTCGGACAACCGTTTTGCCGCTACCTGGGGTATTAACAGATTCTTTGCTAGCTTCAGCACCTACTCGCGTGGAGTCTGTGTGCTGATTCATAAAGCGCTCCCTTTTGTGACCCAGACTGTGATTAGGGACCCTGAGGGACGATATTTACTGGTGGCGGGGAGCTTGGGCACAAAGCGAATACTTCTCATTAATATTTACGCCCCTAATGTGGATGCACTTGGCTTCTTTGCTTGTATCTCCACACATATCTCTGGCATACCGATTGACTCTATCATATTTAGGGGTGACTTTAACCTCACGTTGCAACCAGGGTCTGACACTACAGGCACAGGCCACATCGCAAAACCGTGTTCCACGGAGGAACTTGAGGCTCTACTGCATACACATTTACTGGCTGATGCATGGCGACATCGACATCCCATGGACAAGGGGTTCTCATTCTATTCTGCACCGCACAGCACCTGGTCCCGCATAGATAGATGGTACACAACTCCGGACCTCCTGATCATGATGCAAGAGGTGGATTATTTGCCTCGAACCCTGTCAGACCATTCACCAGTACTGCTATTGCTGACTCTACCTAACATTGCACGTCCTTTTAGATCTTGACGCTTCCCAGCTGGCCCTTTACTGGACACAGCCTGAAAATATTTTACGATCGCATCTTGTATTTTGCTCTTAAAGACAAACACAGGCTCTGTGCCTCGCTACGCCACCTTATGGGAGGCTTTCAAAGTTTATATCAGGGGTGTTTATATAGCTAAGCAAGCCAGAGTCCTGCGCACAATTCGCTGAGACCTTGACACTACTGAGCGGGCGCTGCGAGACTTAGATGCCCAGACGCTGGCAGGAGCGCCCCCCCACTGCATTGACGTGCGAAACATTTGGGCGACTTTCAGGAACTCGCTTTTGCAAGACCACCTATTTAGGGAAATATACACACGCTCGTGTGTACGGGGTGGGAGAGAGGCCGGGACGCACTTTGGCCCGACTACTCACCCCTAGACAGCATACCACGTACATCACTCAACTCCAAACGGCAGACTGCGCCTGTGTCCCGCATGGCGCTGATATCCTCTCTGCTTTCTTGTCCTACTACACTCGCCTATACACTACATGCTCCCCACTGACTGGCAAAGCCCTTTCCTATTATTTAGAGGAGATAGCAATGGTGTGGATTGAGAAGAGGCAGCACCAATTTTTAGCTTCACCTATTGGCGCGGATGAGATAGTTGAAGCCATCGACAGCCTAGATGGCTCCCGTGCCCCTGGCACGGATGGCCTTACCAGCGTGTTTTACAAAACATACAAAACACTACTGGTCCCACATCTCCTGGAGGTCTATGCAGAGGCGCTAGGCTCAGGCGAACTACCCCCTACTATGCGAGAGGCAATTTTAACGCTACGTCTCAAACCGGGCAAGCCACCTGATAGGTGTGCCTCATATAGGCCTCTATTGCTCTTAAATCAAGATTACAAAATATTGGCAAAGGTTCTTGCGATGCATATGTCACTCTTAATTGGCCAGATCATCTCTCCCCTTCAATCAGGCTTTGTTCCGAACCGATCGACCTCGGTAAATATGCGTACACTATTCGCTGTTTTTAATCAAATAGACCCCGCTCTTCCTGCTGCGGCTATACTGCTAGACACTGAAAAAGCGTTTCACTCTTTGGAGTGGGCTTTCCTTCAGGCAGCGCTCAGCAAACTAGGCTTCCCGCATAATTTTCGCTCCCTCGTGCGCCTTCTGTATACTAAACCTGTCGCGCACCTTAGAGTAAACGGGATGCTTTCGGATAAATTCTCTATTACGCGGCACCAGGCAGGGTTTCCCACTCTCGCCCCTACTATTCATCATAGTGACAGACCCGCTGGTGTGACATCTCCAGGAGCGGCACCTCCAGCGAGGGATTGGGTTCCACATGGGGCCCTCTCCTGGTTTCCTTATATGCGGATGATATTATCTTATTCGTTCGAGAACCTGCCACAAATCTCTCCCCGATCATACGGGAGGTGGGGCGATTTGACGTATTTTCCAGACAAGTTATCAACTGGACCAAATCTGAGGTCCTTCTCTCAACAGATGCCACCCTTCCGTTTGCACTGGACTTGCGCTAGTGCGATGACCCCCCCAGATATCTTGGTGTAGTCTTGCACCGCACAGCTTCGGAAGTCATCCGTCTTAATTATGGCACAGCCATAGACCGCCTTGAGGGACAGATAGATCGCTGGATAGCGCTCCCACTGTCAATGACTGGCCGAATTGCGATCATTAAGATGGTGGTTCTGCCCCGGTTTTTATACCCGTTTTTAAAAATTACAATCTGAAAGAGACTATTAGTTATGGATTCCTTACCTCAGAATTACCCCCAGGCGTCAGACTGGATCCGGAGAATTTTTCTTCAACAGTAGCCCTGCGCGTAGGTAGGTGGTGTCGGTCGACTCCGCGTTCGTTGTTGGCGTCCTGATCACCGGAATGATGTTGCGGTATCTACTTAGATGCCGCCCCTGTGCGCTGACATCAGTTCTTTCTTTTACCGTGTCAGCCAGCGCAGATCCGGAGAGAGCTGTACCCTTAGTCTTTTTTGACTAGAGTTTTGCCGACTTTTTGTCAACTTCTTTTTTCGAGTCGTTCGACTCCTGGTACAAGGGATGTCACATCGACGGACCGGCTTCAAACCTTGTGACTCCTGTCACAAGTTGATGTCGGTCACGGACCCACATTTCGTGTGCCTCTGGTGCCTGGAGCGTGACCACAACCCGAAGTCGTCCTCCGACTGCCGGGCCATGAACCTGAAGTCTTTTCTGGGCCTCGAGAAGCTTTCAGAACCGCTCCAGCAGTCAGCTCTGCGCCGCTCGAGGTCCCGGTCGAAAGGGAGGTCGCGGGACCAGTCGCGGAGTCACCACCATCACTCCTCTTCGAAGTCTTCAGGTAAGTAGAAGCACAAGAAGAAGGCGAAGAAGCACCGCGGCTCTTTACCTTCCGCATCCCGCGTCACGTCGGCCAGGGAGAAGGTGGTCGTCCGGGTCCGCCTGCGGTGCCTGTTGGGTCGGCTCTGAGCTTCCCTCCCTTCCCGGGAGCCGGGGCGACCCCTGCCCAACTTCATAGCTTTTACAAAACCCTCCACTCCATCTTTAAGCAGCCCGACTCCGCCGGCGCGCCTTCAGGCCCCGTGGACTCTGGGGGTTCTATGCCTTCGAATACGCGGCTTCACCTCCGGCACCACAGGGCCCCCAGGGATCCATGCCTGGATCCGGTTCGGTGCCGGTCGACGTTACGACACTTCCTCCGGTGCCGAATCCATTGGTGACACCTCTGCCCCCTTCGACGCCGGTTGTGTCCCCAGCCGGCGTCGACCCCGGCCTCCCCCTCGACATGGACACGGAGCCGGACCAGCGTCGACCGGTACTTTTGTACCTCTGTTCTATCCTGACATTCCATATCACCCTGAGTGGCAGCCAGAGGAGGGTGAGGAGGTCTGGGAAGGGTCTACTGACCCTCTAGCAGACCAGCTGGAAGAGCCAGACTGGAGAGAGGAACTGGGTGAGACCAGTGGTCTGGATACATCCCCAGACCTTGGTATGCTATCTCCCCCTACCGTGGCTACGGAGGAGGGAGCCTCCTACGCTGTGGTTTTGCGTAGGGTGGCTGAGGCCTTGGGCCTTGAGCTACCTACGGTGGCAGTCAGGACTAACCTCCTGACTGAGGTGCTTTGACCAGCAGCAGCCTCTTCGGAGCCCCTGCTGCTGTTCAATGAGGCCCTCACAGACATCCTTCTGGGCACCTGGTCCAAGCCCAGCACAGGGGCTCCTGTGGATAGGATGATTGCCCGACACCACCGCCCGGCCCCGGGCGACCCCATTTTCCTCTCCCAACACCCTACCCCTGAGAGCTTGGTGGTCCAAACCCCAACATCCAAAGGCACGCTCCCTATTGCTCCCCCAGATAGGGAATCCAAGAAGCTGGGTCATCTTGGGAAGAAGATGTTTTCTTCCACCACCTTAGGACTGCAGTCGGTAAACTCCACATGTCTCTTGGGCCGTTACACCCACTCTGTGTGGAACACGGTTGCGCAGGTGCTGCCACAGTGCCTGGAGGAGGCCCGGGCCGTACTCTCTCGTGCGGTCGCAGAAGGGAGGGATGCACAAAGTTCACCATTCGCTGTGGGCTGGACACCGGCAACTCGCTAGGCAGGACGATTTCAACATCGGTAGCCCTGAGACACTACGCCTGGCTGAGGTCCACTGGCTTTTCGGGCGATGTCCAAAAGAGTCGATTGGACATGCCCTTTGAGGGCCGTGGCTTGTTTGGCAACAAGGCGGACTATGCGCTCGAGCGCTTCAAGGACTCTAGGGCTACAGCCAGATCCTTGGGCCTCGCTACCACCTCTCACCCCACTCAGTCTGCTTTTCGCCCCTTTCGTGGCTACAGAAGGGGTGCCCCACCACATTCTGTCCAGAGCCACAGGCCCATGCAGGCTGTCCAGCCTCTGCGGGGCCGGGGACGTGGGACCCACCGCCGTGGGTCTGGGGGCCAGCTGGCGGGCCAGTCCACCAGTGCCCCCTCTGCAGCAGCCTCCAAACCTTCCTAGTCCAACCTTTCACGGCCACCATTTGCCAGTGGGTGGCAGGATCCGCCATCACCTCCCCCACTGGCACAACATCACGTCGGACAGGTGGGTTTTGCAGATAGTCCGAAGGGGCTACTCCCTCCCCTTCGAGACTACCCCTCCCTCCATGCCACCTACACTCCATCACATGTCGGAGGATCACCTGGCCCTTCTCCGTCAAGTTGCGGCTCTCTTGGCCAAGGGAGCCATCGAGCCAGTGCCTGTGCCAGAAATAGGTTGTGGCTGCTACTCCCACTACTTTCTGGTGCCCAAGAAGGACAAAGGCCTGCGTCTATCTTAGACCTCAGGGACGTCAACCGCTTCCTCCGGAAGGAGAAGTTTAAAATGTTGACATTGGCTCAGGTCCTGTTTGCCCTCGACCCTGGAGACTGGATGGTAGTGTTGGACTTGCAGGACACTTATTTCCACATCCCTGTCCTGCCGGCCCCCAGGCGTTACCTACGGTTCACGGTAGGCCACGAGCATTTTCAGTTCACTGTGCTCCCCTTTGGCCTTACCAGATCCCCTCAGGTGTTCACGAAAGTGATGGCGGTGTTCGCAGCTCATCTGCGCAGATCAGGGGTTCCAGTCTTCCACTATCCGACGACTGGTTGTTGAAGGCGAGCTCGCCCCAGGCTGTTGTCGCCAACCTCCAGACTACGGCGGACCACCTGCATTCGCTGGGGTTCACAGTCAACTTGCCGAAGTCGCACCTGCGCCCTTCTCAGAAGCTCCTTTTCATCAGAGCGGTTCTGGACACAGAGCAGTTTCGGGCCTATCCTCCCGAACAGCGATTCCGGGATATTCGGGCTATGATACCGATGTTCCAGCCTCTATCCTGGATTTTGATGAGAATGACCCTGAGGCTGCTGGGCCTCATGGCCTCCTGCATCCTGCTGGTGGATCATGCCAGGTGGCATATGCGGGCTCTGCAGTGGGACCTGAAGTTCCAGTAGGCGCAGCATCAGGGGAATCTGTCCGATGTCGTCCAGATCTCAGTGGGGACAGCACACCAGTTGCAGTGGTGGCTCACGAACCAGGATTGGGTCAACGACAGATCCCTCTCCCTTCCCCAACCAGAGTTCACAGTGGTGAGAGATGCGTCCCTCATGGGATGGGGCGGCCACATTGGAGAGGCGGAGATCAGAGGCCTCCAGTCTCCGGCGGAGTACGGGCTCCACATCAACCTTCTGGAGCTCTGGCGATTCGTCTAGCACTGAAGGCATTCCTTCCTTCTGTCAGAGGGAGAGTGGTGCGGGTGTTCACAGACAACACTTCCGCCATGTGGTATTGCAACAAACAGGGTGAAGTGGGGTCGTGGACCCTCTGTCAGGAGGCCCTTTGTCTCTGGAAGTGGCTGGAACATCAGGGCATGTCCCTGGTGGTTCAACACTTGGCAGGTTCCCTGAACACCAGGGCGGAAGAACTCAGCCGCCGGTGCTTGATGGATCACGAATGGCGTCTTTACTCGGAGGTGGTGCAAGGTCTCTTTCAGCAGTGGGAAGAGCCTTGGTTAGATCTATTTGCCACCGAAGAGAACGCGCAATATCAGCAGTTCTGCACGTTGGAATTTCCAAGGCGGCGCTCACTATGCGACACTTTTCATCGCGAGTGGAGTTCCGGTCTTCTATACGCCTTTCCGCCTATACCACTTGGGCCCGGTTGCGCTTGATCTTCTTCAGCACTCTGGGCAGAAGTAATTCTTGTGGCTCTGGACTGGGCACAAAGAATCTGATCGGAGGATCGATGGCCATGTTCAAGAGCTTGGGACACCAGACTGCCCCTTCGGGAGGATCTTCTGTCGCAGGAGCAGGGGACAGTCCTCCACCCAAACCTGTCCAGACTACACCTCCTTGCATGGAGATTGAGCGGCGACAGTTGACAGCTTTCGACCTTCCTCCTGAAGTCTGTAATGTTATCTTGGCTGCCAGGCGTCCCTCTGCTAAAACAGTATACGCCTGTAGATGGAACAAATTTGTGGCAGTGGGCAGCAAAGGCTGTGGATCCCCTATCTGCCCCCCTTTCTGAGGTTCTCCTCTTCCTGCTTTCTTTGGCCCAGCAGGGCTCTGCTCTGGGCACCCTCAAGGGCTATCTTTCGGCCATTTCGGCCTTTCTTCACCTTCCTGATCAGCCTTCTCTTTTCAAGTCCCCTATTGTAAATTGTTTCCTTAAGGGCATTGCTCATCTGTTTCCTCCTATTCCCTTCGTAATGTCCAAGTGGGACTTGAACCTTGTTCTGACTTACATTATGTGCGCTCCCTTCGATCCGCTACATAATTGTCCTCTCAGACTCTTGGCCTTAAAGACTGCTTTTCTGGTTGCCATCACTTCTGCTCACAGGGTGAGTGAGCTTCGAGCCCTTTCTTCTTAGCCTCCTTTCCTTGCTGTTCATCCGGACAAGGTTGTCCTTCGAAACTCGACCTTCTTTTCTTCCCAAAGTGGTTACCTCTTTACACATAGGACAGACCATCACTTTGCCCACCTTCTTCCCGCCGCCGCATCCTTCTAAAGAGGAGTAGAGGCTCCACAGTCTGGATCCAAAACGTGCGCTTTCATTTTACCTGGATCGCACAAAACAATTCCGGGTGGATGATCATTTCTTTGTTGGCTATGTGGGAGCCAAGAAAGGTTAGGCCGTGCAAAAATGAACCATCTCTCTATGGGTCGTTCTTTGCATTAAAACGTGTTATTCCTTGGCGAAAAAGGAACCTCCAGTAGGGTTGCGCACCCATTCCACCAGGGCGACAGCAGCTACTACTGCTTTGGGACGTGGAGTCCCCCATCAGGACATCTGATAGGCAGCCACGTGGGCTTCATTGCACACGTTCACTAAACATTACTGCCTGGACAGCCAAGTCCGGAGAGACAGCTTCTTTGGCCGCTCCATTCTTCAGGACTTCTTGGTGTGAACTTGGTTTGCAGACCCACCTCCGGGGTTGGTATTGCTGGGGTATCTATTCTAAGGTAAGGAATCCATAACTAATAGTCTTTCAGATAAACAAGTTACTTACCTTCGGTAACGATATATCTGTAAGAGACATATATTAGTTATAGATTCCTTACCGCCCCACCCATCCTCCCCATTCTGCGAACTGACTTCTAGAGTAAGGGACTTCTTTTCAGGGCCCTAGTTTTATGCACCAGTGGTCAGTGTATTGCATGGCTCTGCGCTTCTGGCGTGGAATGTTGTGTAAAGAACTGACGTCAGCGTGCAGGGGCGGCGTCTAAGTAGATACCGCAACGTCATTCCGGCGATCACGACGCCAATGATGAACGCGGAGTGTACCGACGCCACCTACCAACGTACAGGGGTACTGCTGAAGACAAATTCTCTGGATCCAGTCTGACGCCTGGGGGTAATTCTAATGCAAGGAATCCATAACTAATATATGTGTCTTACAGATATATCGTTACCGAAGGTAAGTAACTTGTTCATTCCGCTCATGGTCACTTTTTTTTAACACCCTTCGGGTCATGCTGACAGGGCTGGTCTGGGCGGGGGGTCACCCAGTCCTTTGTGCGGGGAGGTTTTGGAGTACCTGACATTTACCTATACTATTTGGTTGCACAGACACACTATGCTTATTTTTGGTAACGCCCAGATGCGCGATTGCAATTTCTGAAGCCCGAATATACTCAGGCCCGCCCTTATCCCCTATCCACCATTCTCCCGCTTGGGCTCACGAGGACTCCAGCTGAGATTCATCCATTGCAAACCACATGCTGGGCTTGCGGACGTCTCCGTAAATATCTAAAGGCTGACTAATTGTACTCCCACATCTGCCGATTCTAGATAACCCGTGGCTGTGTCCTACCACTGAAGCCCTAACACAGCACGCGCTCAATCGCTGTCGGCTCCGAATCATAGGAGATATGTTAAGAGGTGGACAAATGCACTCCGTAACGGGCATGATAGAGGGTCGTGACATATCCACACTAGACCGTTTTCTTGTGCACAGGACGTGAGTTTCGCAGACTGCTGCGGTGCGCCCCTTGGCTGTGGAGGCCCCGGATTTCCTCCCCCTCACTACAATAATAACATCGCCTGACAGCACACATCTAGTTTCCAGATTGTATCATCTTGCACAGTCACTTGGGCTGGTGGTGGGCAGAGGGGCGCGGGCGGCCTGGGAGGGGGATTTGGGACACTCTTTGACAGACAAGATGTGGGCTTACTGATGTGAGCAGACTCGTTATGTATCTAATAATTACAAGCATAAACTTCTACATTTTAAATATATACATAGAGCCTATGTGGCCCCCACACTTCTTGCACAAATGGATCGTACTGAGCCGGACAATTGCTAGAGGTGTGCGATGGCGCACAGTGATTTTATTCACCTAGCGTGGAACTGCCCTTCTGTCCTGGCATTCTGGGAGGCCGTGTTTGGACATTTGGAATTAATGGTCGAGACCGAAGATACTCCCTCACCATTGCTTGCACTGCTGGGGTATGTTCTTCCTCTGAGTGCTGGGATTAGACACTTTACTACAATTGCGCTGTTGTTGGCCAAGAGACCGGTCTTCCTGCTTTGGGGCGGAATTGCGCCACCGGTGGTGAAGGCCTGGTTGAGAGACTTAATGCATTGTGACACCACCAGTGACATCTATGCATCCCTATCACCTCTTGCCTCTCGACCAAAAAAACATTTGGCAACAGTTCCGCACTTACTTGCTGCTCCATCCTGAACTTACCGACTAATGGGTCTCCCATTGTAAAAATAACTGCTGTGTCAGCTAGCCGATTGTAACGAATTGATTCATCAAGATCTATCACTGTATGTGCCTGCACTGTTATTTTGTTGTTAATGTTGTATAAGCCACTGTCATTCTACATGTCATTTTGCATGTCAACATGCTCCGTATTGTGCCTGTTGTGGCTTCTGCTTATTTCTGGAAATTTGCAATAAAAATAAGTAAACAAAAAAAAAAGATCATAAATGCTTAAAATCCTATTCACAGCATTGCCCCAGAGATTGTGATAGAGTTTGTGGAGTGTGGAGCCTGACTCAGGAAATCTCTCACATTTCTATCATATGTAGTGGAGCATAATCTTAAATTGAAATCCCCTCCCCATATAATGACATAATCCTCATTTATATCTGCTAAAATCATATCTAAGGCAGAGGCCAGGGCATCAATGATTTGTGTGTTACTGTTAAGAAAGTTGTTATTGTAAAAATGTATAAGCCTATCAAGTAAAAAATAGTTTCCTTTGGGATCACTGATCATTCATTCATTTCAATCCAGGAAATGTATTTAGTCCTCCTTTATTGCTAATTTGAAATGAACTTTGGCATAAGGATTTTTTATTAAAACATGTTTTTTGTGGTATGAATATTTAGTAAATTGTGTGGCGTTCTGTTCATTCAGGATTGGGGTGACAAATGGTTGCTGTGTAAGTGTCCTGGATTGGAGTGAATATCAAGTCAAAAATAGCTCCCTTTGGGATCACTAATCATTCAGTCTTCCATGGAGCCCTGTCCCTTTAGTCTGTGGGGCCCCTCTCATTGCATTTATCATCAAACATGTATAAGCACCATTAAGGGTTCACTGCTCAAAGATAAACAGATTGTTTGGCAATTAAGATAATTAAGTCCTATTTGGAGTCTCCTTTTTTTCAGAGTAACATTTATAAGGGTTAATATTCCTCCACTATGATGCCCAGAGAATGACACAGTTGCACATGTAAATGGGTTTTACTCAGTATTCATGCCTGCAATTGACAGTAACCAGGTCTCCTGTAAACATACAATGTGCTGCTCAGATATTAACGACAACCAGTTTCTATTATTGAGCTTACTACTTAATCCCGCAATGTTCCAAAAAAGCAGGGACATATTACAAGCCGAGTGATATGTCCCTTTTAAGTAATTGGAAAGCTGACCTTGTGCCAGAGGTTGCATAAAGTTATCAGAAACGAAATATCCTGTGGCTGTAGAGCAGGTAGAAGTGGGTTTGTCATAAGGTTTCTGCACATACACAGAGCTATGCACAGGAAAATGGGACCCCGGAATACAGTGGTTTGCCACCATATACCGTAGCACCCAAAAACCCCAACCCAACTAGCTTAGCATCCCATTAGCACCCAAGTACTAATGTTAGGACAACCCAGAACACGGTATCTTTATCTCAGGACTGCAGAAGCAAGAACACTCTTTCGTCACTCACTCGTACTTGTTCACAAGGTGCGTAGGAAGAGACACTGGATAGGTTAAAATGTTTATTCCAACTTACGTGCTCTAATGTACAGTACACGTGTCAGTACTAATAGCATAATGCATATGACTAATATAAGCAGCATGGTTACAATTCCATAGAATACAAACGGGAAAGCATTTCAGAGCTCAGTGGATAAACGTATAAATAACATTACCACCCTCCCCTTGCAGTAAGATAGTTTATTATAATAATAGAAGACCTCTGGGCTTTGACTAGCGAACCCCCATACCTCAGTCTCTAGATGCAGAATTACATCAGCAGGACATCATAGCTCTTCTCACTGAAAGGGATTTCTCCAAGTGTGTTAAGCGCTAGTAAACCACAGCATTAAAAGCATATCAAATTCTTCATGGCAATTGCACATAATGTTATGTCTGGGTGCGCGAGACTGGCCATATCAGGAAGAACCAAAATACATTGTTATGCGTCCTTGTACATGTTTGTGCAGACTGAGCCCAAAAGGTGAACAACAGAAAATGCAGACAGTGCAAAAGAACGTGGCACGAGCAAAGGGCGAGGAAGGCCCGGCTCAGTGTAACGTGCGCAAAGAAAAGCAGCATAGCAGCCAGGCCTAGGCCAAAATAACAAGGCAGGTAACAATCCACAAGACAGGTTCAGCTAACACAGTCATAGAATTGCTGGTTCAGATTTGCTCGATGGTAGACTCTGTGACTAATGTTCTCTTATCAGGCCTTGTGGACAGCAGGGTGCATCTCCCTAGTGTATCACCATGACTAGGGCAGAAAATATGACAATCACTTTTAGGTGTGATACTAGACAGTTCTACATTGTCATCCATTTCAGCAGAGTAAATGGATCCGGCCTTTCAGTCCACAGCTTTAAGAACAGCAAAATGATTTGGAGTAGGCACCGAGAAGATGCTGTTATTGCATAAGGTGTTATTTGAATGGCTTGTCAAGTCAGTGCGCCTAGGTTTATAACAGTAGCCTAGAGGGACTGGATAAATCTTTTGCAAAGGTCCCTGCAGATCGCCAAGCTCATAGAAGATAAACTCCACCAATTTTGGATCCCGGAAGTTGGTTACAATACAATCCCTGCATTCCATTTTAGGATTTTTCCCCACCCAGTGTACTCTACGCACACCTATAATTTCACTTGCAAGAGTGTTATCATTAATACTTTTTAGGACAGAACTAAACCAATGAACTGTCTTTTTCTTCAGCTGTGAGGTCATTTTAATTTGATCTGGGTGCAGAGGAGATACTTTGTTCAGAACTACAACATATGGTGTACATTCCGGTGTAAGGTGTGGAGTTTGCCATCTTTGGGAGCTGGAGCAATAGTGACCATAGCAAGCAAGGTAGAATTAGATCTGTGTTGTTGTAGAGTACCATACACTGCAGACTGTAATGAAACAGCATCAATATTGCCCTGCTTAAGGCCACCCACATCATTTAATTTCCCCATAGGAATTGTGTTCAAAGTAACAGACTCTGGGGGATGAGCTTGAGAATCCACCTGCACAGGAGATTTTTCTGTGTTTTGTCAATACTCTGCCCTTGCAAAGTAGTTGGCCCTGATGACGACAGTACTGCAATTTCTAGTTGGCCAAGGTATCCTCCATTAGAGTACATATTTGCATCGCCTCCTGCCCCTGCATTCAATTGAGCTCAATCATTAGTTACAGATTACTCGCCTTTACACCAGAATTTATGGGCTCGGTACGTGTATTCCTAATAAATTTAGAGGCCCTTGTAGTACGGGTATTCCCCTTCTTTTAGTAGTCTGGGGAACAGTATTATCAGTAGCAGTTAGGGCGCTTATGTGTGTATTTCCCATAATAAGGGGCAGCTGTTTCTGCAACATTGATATGATATCTAACTCACCGAGTGCACACAACAGTTGCTAGAGTCGCCACCGGAGAACCATTTACATGGGCCATTTTATCCTTGCCTGCTCCAGGAATCTCATCTATGTCTGTGCTTGGCTGGGTGGTGGTATATTCATTTGATGCTACCAGTGACCAAGATCTTCTAGTGGACCCAGCCTCTCCTCCACCTTATTAATCTCCAAATTAATAGCTGACATAGCGGTGGTCAGATAGTTGTTAATTAACCCAACCCCCCTCTTGGCAGTGCCCCCGATGAAGTATCATTGCCAGCCCTACTGAGGACAACATGGGTAAGTGGATACCACTTGCGCTGATTGGCTTTGCAATCTCAAAAATACGATTCGCCCGGGCACATCCCATGCTGCGGGGGAGAAAGAGTCCTTTCAAGCACCTCAAGGCGCGGCAGTGACGGTGGCAACCCTCCTTCACGGTGGGTCAGGCTGGGCTGTGTAGGCAGAAGCCCCCAGCCTGCAGCTAATGCCTCCCGTGCTGTGGGGGAGAGAGTGTCCTTACTCGGTAGTGACGGTGGTGGCCCTCTTTCGCCTCGGGTCAGGCTAGGTTGTGTAGGCAGAAGCACCCAGCCAACAATTAATTCCCCAAACATTTATTCAACTGGTGCACACGTATAGTACACGCACAACGTGACATTCACTCCTCCCCCATTCCTGTCACCTTTCCTCCCCGCTGTGCCCAAGAACTCATAGAATCAGAGTATGTTGTCCAAGGCGTAGCCTTTTTATTCACATCAAACCAGGTAATTCACCACAAACCAATACGAGAGTAACAGTATCCCACTTGGATATATAAAATTATTCACAGCATCACACTTTAGCGGCATCAACATGTCAAAGGCAGTAAGGAAATTAGGCATGACATTACACTTGAACTTGAACTTGGCCGTACACTTGAACTTGGCCGTCCCGGCCCACCAAGCCCTCACTCTGCTGCGCTCATTGTGCCAGCAGGCCCCAACGCGCTACAGTAAACAGTTGCACTACTTGAAATCCAGGGCACCGTATAGCGCACTGGCCCACCGGGGTACCTGCACACAGGCAGCCTCCCCAAGGTTCTACTCAGTCCATATGTTGCGGGTTAGGGCAGTAGAGTCTAGGACCACCAGCAGGTCAGTCCCCCCTCCCCGCCTACCCTCTGCACACGC
Organism: Calotriton arnoldi; assembly: GCA_963921515.1. NCBI lineage: Eukaryota > Metazoa > Chordata > Amphibia > Caudata > Salamandridae > Calotriton > Calotriton arnoldi. The sequence goes on from CAWUFW010002481.1 coordinate 771,900, forward strand.
CGATCCTACCCCCTCCTGGGGTCCATCCAGTCGCTGAACCTTCATTGTTGTGCATCCCCCTTTGTTGTTAACTGTCAGTGCTCCGCCACAGGGTGAGAAGCTCCCAGGCGCACTCGCCCTCCCCCCCGCGCTGACTGTGCTCCATAATAGCCCCCAGTATAGTCTGGATAAAGAGCTCCTGCCCTTTTACCGACAGATGCACAACATCCTGCTGGAACAGCTCCCTTTTTCCCTAGCTGGAGCCAGTTGTGCCGAATTGTGCCCATCGTGGAACCTGCTAAGATTCTTTTGATCGAATCGTTCAGCTTCTTTACAGATTTGTTCCTGGCCTTAACCGGAGCCCCCCCAGCCCATACCGCCTGCGGTATTACCTCCAAACACCATATAGACGTTGTCGGTAAGTATTGTCTAATCCTAGACATGGCTGCGAACAAGGCCTCCCTCACCCCTCGCCTGCCTAGCGGCATGATATCCTTCCCGCCAGCGTGAAGGACTAATATGACCGAGCGGGGAACTGCTTTTGATTCTATTCCTTGTTCAAGCCGACCAAACAGATCCTGCAATCCTATACCCCACACCCTAATCCATTGGCGTGCAAACCCAGCGGCCCCCTGCGCTTCCTCCAGACAGAACCCGCGGAATTGCTCCTCCGCTCTGCGGATCAGGGAATGCCCGCACCCACATTCGCGTACTAGGCTGCGCATCTCAACTGGGGTGCCCTGTCGACTGTCCCACCGCAATCTTGGGAGGCTGCATCACCCACTGCATCCCCATTTACCGCTAGTGTGGGCTTCCAGCTCTGCAAGGAAGCATATCAGAAGACAGCGTCTCCCCCTCCTCTGGGCTCTGATGCCACCCAAAGTGGGACCCTGGCCCTACATCTCCCAGCTTATTCCTTTCTTGGTGGTGACTGACACCCATAAACGAAACAAAAGAGCCAATCCAAGGGCTGTTAGAAATTACTGTAGGTCCTCCTTCATGGTGTCCCTACCCTGGGTAAACTGCTCCGAATGTATCCAGCATCACATCCGCAATGAAAGGTCGCCAATCGCCTTGCATGAAAACAATGTAAAATTAACATACTCTAGGGATGGGACAAACACAAGAGATGCGGGGAAACAATTAAGCAAGGAATAAGGAAGTGAGATGAAAGAGAAAACTATCCTCACGAGCCGGCGGAGTACCCACGGCCCACTCCATGTTAATTGTGTTGTACACCATCAGTCCTCACTAACGACTGCTGACACTTAAAATGAAAAGAGAAACTCTGCATATAAATATTTGGCCATTAAGTAAAGCTACCCTAATGTAGATTGATTTCTTAGCAATCCCCCACATTGCCTGTGGGTTATGTCACAAATAAATCGCTACACGTTATTGGGATGAGCTTTTTTTTTTTAAATGCATTTCTTTAATTACAGTGATAAGCTCGCGGCCACTCACGTGGAGCCGGCTAACAGAAGAAGTGCTTCCGGTGTAAGGAAGCCCACTTGTCACAACAGGCGGGGTTATCCCCATTCTGGAAAACAAACCCACCTGTGCTTATCCAAAGCACCCCTGTAAAAAGAAGGTATGCCCTTATTTGCATCAGTGTGTGTGTTACGACGATTTGGTAGGTAATGTGTGTTTGAGCAGACTCATACTACTGATGGATGTTCATAAAAAGTCAAGGTCCTTCGAGCAACGCCAGGACCCCTTCCTGGATAATGCACTCAAACCCAGCAGCATAACACCGCGTATAGCCATAGATTGCAACATCCTTACTACCTCTCCGTGGTATTGTACTGCACAGGGATTCATCGGTACACCCTGGGGAGATGATCTAGTCATAGTCTACCCATTCCACGATCCCCTAGAGAAAGGGGGTTTACATTCCTGTCACACAAGTGAAGCCGGTAGCGCCCAGCACAAACCTTGCCAGAGCAGCTATGGGTGTGGGTTTGTGATGGCCGGAACTCAATTGTGCTAATTTTCATGGAGGAAGTTTCCAAAGCGCTACTGCGTAAGTCCATGTACAAATCACGACAAATCGCCAAACTAGCAAGAGTAAGAAAATAGAGAGGCAATGTTAAGATTCAATAAAACACCTTATCAGCGCTGCGAGGATTGCAACAGAATCATTTGGCTTGTTGAACATCTGTTGCCACTGCACAAAGGGCTAACCCCGACCTTGGAGTCACAGCTCATTAATACGCAGAGTCAGAGGTAGTAAATGCCAAACTGCGAGGTCATTAACCAACCAGTCAATCTACGGAGATGGCGGGATGCAGACAGAGTCAAATTAACATTCGACTGATGCACCCCTCGCCAATAAGATAATGTGGCATCGTTTTGAACCGAAGCACCGCAGCACTCCTGATATTACCGTCAATGAACAAATCCAAGGTACATAAAACATCTGAACATGTGGCTTAACATGTCATGTCGCGGGACCTTAGGAAGGCTGAGACTCGGACAAGAGCTGTCTTCTCCACGCGTTTGGGGACCTTGATTAACGTACTGTTTTTATGTGAGGCACCCAAAGTTAATTGTGCTGCCTTGTCAGATTATTCAAAAAGAACACCATTGTTTTCATTGGTTCGAGGTGTTCGAACACATCCAGCTTAGAATATACATTACCAGACAGTACTCCTGCCACAAGAAAGAAGCATCCCCCTATTTTATTTATTTCTATAGAACTGCTGTCTAACCCTTCTCTCGACCTTTAATAATGCAATGTAACCGTTGCCACCATTTCATTCAAGCTGCCATTGCATAACAACTGCAATGCCTTCTTTCTAACAGTGCTTCACACTAGTCATCGGTTTTCTAAGCACACCTGCAAGTACTGTAGTTATTACTCAACTAATTTGGCAGGAGTTTATTCAACGTTGGAAAGATGAAAAGGCTAAGTGAACCTAGCCTGGAGGCTCGAGCCTGCCATCCAGTATCCTGGACGACCGCCCTGTGTCCCCTTCGCAAGAGCCAGAGCCCGCCCGCGAGGCATCTCACTTAGGCATACACAATGAAAATACCGGCGTGAATACCCTCACAATACATTAAACCCAGGATTTGTATATCGCTGCCACTCGCCCATGAGGGTCTCAAGGCGCTGAATAGCCAAAGTAGGGGGATTAAGTGCTTTTCCCCCCAGAATCACCAGATATTGATGCCGAGACTCGAACCTGAACCCCCTAGCATTAAAGTCAGCAGCACAGGCCGTTATGCCACATCCTCTCCCTAGTGGGATACCTAATTTTAAAAGGAGAAACATTTTCCAAAGACAAGAGCCTTGAAAGTCCAGGGTCCATAGCAAGATCGCCTCTCATGATATGGCATCTATGAACGACTCTCCCCTCCAACCGTGTACCGCCCAGGTTAAAACTACAGCACAGCCCTGAAGCACTATACTATTTGCTAGAGTTGGGCGATTGCTCTGCTATCTTTAGATCTTGACGGCGGTGTAAATATGAAGTGTAGCATGCAGTAATGCGACACCGTTATCAATTACAAGCACCTTGACTTTGCTTTAGCCGCTGCCCACCCCGGAGCTGTGCTAATCACACATATCACATCATCGTACCGCCCGGCCGAAATGACCGTACCCAATGTCCTATCCATTCTCGACTCACGGGCTGGTAAGCCGGCGTCCAGCTCGACATGCTCTCTCCCATCGAAGGTCCGCAGTTTCAACCTGACCCCATAACCTCGCCCCAAAAGACACAGGCTCGGATTTGCAGAGGCCTCCACATGCCTGGGGCGGGAGCTGTACGTACCCTTTACATCATTCTTACCTCGTAAACAATCTCCGCCCGTCGTCTCGAACCCTTAAGCCTCTCGTGGTCACTCAGCCGGGTTCGTCAGGCTGTTGCATAGTGCAGTGCTCCCAGCACTCGAGCGCCTTGCATCCCGGCGCATTCCCCGGAATTCTCCTTGCCTTGGACGGACCTGGTGCTCCCAAATTGCCTGATCCCGGCTCCCTTCCAAACCGGATTCCCGGTTGGTTACCGGCAACGCACCATTCTGGACGTTTTTCCATCGATTTAACCTGCCGGATCGTCCTCTTGGTTGGACCTCCGCATAACTTACTACGCTTTCGAGATACATCCCTGCATCGGTCTTATACACCCTTCTACCGGCCGTCCTCATCCCGTTCACCTTGATCTACGATCTACCAGCACGATCCTTCAGACCGTGGGTCTGCTCATTCAGGGCTACTTCCCAGGCAATTGCTCTATTATTCAGTCCAGATGATGATCCCAGAATTTCTTTTGGGTTCGAAACATCAGTCGACACCTACATCTTAACTCTATACAATAATTCTTTATATATGTGGAGTACAAGATGTATTTCTTATTGTGACTTTTGCATATTTACAATTTTTCTTCCTAAAAGTCACTTTTAAGTCACTTGCCTGTGGTAAGGAAATCGGCTGATTTCCCATTACCCTGTCACGTCTAGCTCACTTATTTTGTGTATATTTTGTTGTGTGTTTCATTTATTGTGAATAAAATTCTTGATACTGTCAATTAAGACACATACAGAGCCAATCTCGATTGTGATAAATTGGCTACACTTGTATTGACTCTCTAATTAAAGGGACTGTTGTCTCTTATAATACTACTACCCTTGGTCCCTTTTGAACTTAAGGGTTTCCTTGTTCCTATTTTTCGCATAGTGCAGTGCGGCAGTGCCATAAGTCAAGGGGGGAAATGGACACTACCAGAGGTACTTCACCCGTCAGCCTGCTTCCCTCCCCACCGAGAAAAGGAACCACTGCTGCCTCTACTCGTTGAACCTGCTACCGTAACATTAACATACAGATTCTCGGATTATGGCCGGTGCAGGAGGTGTGTACAATTATGTTGCAATTACCAATAGATTGCCTTGAATTTGTAACTGCATGCTGAACAGATAGCAAGTCAGCGTGCAACACGCTGAACACGTGCTGGCTTGATACCAACCGATACCAGAGGTGACCCAGGAGCCTTACACCATGTCTGCTGCTCTTGATGGTTGGTCTTCGTAGACGTCGCCATGCCTCCCGCTGCCGGCCGGCCAAACCCCCCTCCGGAAACGCCGGTCGACTTCTCCGGATCGTGCCACCGCCATCTTAGCGAGGACCACATGAAAACAAAGAAAAAACCAACAATCACTGATTTACCGTGGCCACCAACGCTATTCCACTATATCATCAGCACTACATCTGTTGCTACGCCAATGGTTGCACCCTCTTTCTGTAATATCTTCCAATGCATGAAACTTTAGGCTTGTGCGACTCCGGTATGATGGATCCCGGGACGCGGGGAGCCTAGGCTGTAATTATCATTACCCTGCCCCCTCTGGCGCAACCTCCGCTATATGCTGTGGATCAAAATTTAATAGGACTGTGATCCGGGCCCAGTTACCGCCGCCCCCCCCCTGCGGGAGCGGCCTCAACCTCCCGTTTAAGGTCACAGTATCCTTAACGTTGTCCATGACAAAATAGAAAGCTTTGTGGGAGCGGGAGCGGCCTTATTATACCGTTATGGTCATGGTATTAATTACGTTGTTCAGAACTAAGTTTGCGGGAGTGGTCTCGTTATGCCGTTAATGTCATGGTACTTCTTAAACTAGTCCATAACCCATAACGTAAAGCTTGCGGGCCAATAAAGTTTCCCGCCCATACTCGCGCCGCGGGCCGCCTCTCCCCTGCATACGGGGGCGGCTTCATTCCCGCGCGGCCTCCTAATCCTTCCAGCTACATCAAACTTTAACATTTGCACACAGCAGCAAGCCACCATTACCGCCGCCCCCCCCCCATATGGGCGCAGCCTCGCAGTTGCAGCGGCCTCATCATCCCTCCTTTCCGCCACGCCCACCGCGTTATTCGGGTAAGGCAAAGCTATGCTTAACATTGACCGTACTCCTGCATACAGGAGCAGCCTCCTTCCAGCGCGGTCACCTAATCTGTTTCCCATAAAGTTACGAAAACAACATCTAACCAAGTTACTCCGCACATATTTTTATTACGATTCTTGGTGTATATTACTAAAAGCCCCCATTATGCGGGCGACGCACTACGCCAGGGCCTCCTCCAACCTACCGTGCAACATGCCGCCAGCCGCCGACTGGAAACCTCGCTCCTCGTCGACGACGTGCCCCTGCAGCTTGCCTGAGGTCCAAGGGGACAAAGAGGCTGAAAACCCCGGGGTGCTGCCTTAAATATCCTACCAGGTTTCCGGCGCACCCCGATGACGTCACCTGACCTCTTTGTTCATCCAGCCCCCTTCTTGGCCCCGGAGGAGGCTCAGTCTCGTGGCGCTACTAAGGGCGCCCCTCCCCTAGGTGCGGGGGGCGCCTGTTCATTACTGTTTGGCACTTGGAATCCCGTTAGGTATCTCCAAAGTGCAAAAACATAAAGAAGCCAATTAATGGCTGACTTGTTTCGGAGTGATGCCTTCAACTGGGCCTATCAAGCCATCATAGGGTTTCAACTTCAATTATATAGTCCTTCCTTTATCTCGCTACCACATAAAGACTAGAATGTATAGCCTTACTTTCAGCATGATGGCAACATTCATCCCATTTGCGTTACGATAGATCATAATTCACCCCATTGTTGTCACATTGTACATGATTATACAATCGCAATCCCCATTTTACATATGTTTTGATATTAATACATATTACTTCAGATTATACACTGAGCCACCTGAGATGAATTATACTCAAATAATTCCTATTGCAATACAGGATCGGATGGCCAAGGTTCAAGCGACAAGGGCATTGTGCAGTTTCCACATGAATTCATTCAATTAATTGGCATAAAAACATTATCGTCATATATTTCAAAATATTAGGGATCAAGAAATAATATATGCCAGCCACTATTCGATTTTTTTTATTTGGTCTCATTCCAAGAGGATCCCCATAATTTAAAGAAAGTGACACGTGCATGTGCAAACTAACGCAAGTATTTAGCAGCATTCGAATTGACATTAAAAGATCTATTATTCCAGTTAAAGTAACACATTAATGTGCAAAATGACGCAATTCAATGCAGCATTCGAACATACGAGAATTATTTAGTGTTGTGGGGGTAACTCGTATATTGCGACTATTCATTAATTTGGCGCATAATCCCCAATTGGGGTATGTTATGAGATACAAGAAAATCCCCAACAACAGAGAAAACAATCTCATTCCTGCGCATCAATATGACATATCAGAGACCCCTCAATAATTAAAGTGTGACATGCTTTGTGCAAAGTGCCAACAGTACCAAAGATGTTAACATGATCCCAACACAATCAAACATTATCCAATAACTGAAGGCCATCATGCTTAATGTCACAGTATTGTAGTCAACCCTTATGATCAATGAGCTAATATTGCCAGGGTCTATGTATTCCAATTTCAATCCATAAGTACAATATGACTACCTAAAAGAAAAGCAATTTGTATTAATTATTCACATTATATGGTAACTCGTTTTAGTCGTCTTTATGCTGATGAACAAAAGTGTATAATGGAAAAAATTCTAATTGGCCAGGCTAAAAAGCTCAATTCATTATAAATAGATTATAGAGGGCTTTTGTTCCAAAATGATTAAAAAATGCACAAAATCATAGTGAATTACAAGATTGCAAATATTGGTAGTTCATTTGATGATCGGTGATTATGTCCTATAACAGCCTCACACAGGTCTCTCTAGCCCATGGCACACTCACTCATTCTGAATGGAATCATAAATGAACATGGAGTTCTGCATCCATATTGTTTCGGGGGAGGTCTGTGACAAACATTATAATTAATCTGGACTCCTCTCTTCTTAATTCTTTATCCCTGTCACCTCCTCGGTTGTTTTTCTTCACATGTTTTATTCCATAATATCCAAAGCCTGTTAATGACTGCCCACGAAGCGTTTCAAAATGACAAGCCATAGGGTAGCTCTTGTCCCCATTTTTGATTGCCCACTTGTGCTGTATTATTCAGATTATCTGATAGAGACATCTAGCCGCAGATTCCTTAAATTAGAATATCCCCAGGCGTCAGACTGGATCTGGAAAATTTTGCGCAGCAGTACCTCTGCGCGCCGGGGGGCGGCGCCGCCTGGCTCCGCCCTGACGTCGTCCCCGGACATGATGTCAGTGGAGCCATATAGGACCCTCCCAGCGCGCTGACGTCAGTTTCCTTCTTTTCCGCGTTCCAACGCGGATCCGGGATTCAGCTGTTCCTCTGGCCTGTTTTTCTTCAGGCCTTTTTCGACGTCCTTTGGCGTCGGGGGACAGTGTGCGATGCCTTCGGGCTTTAAAGTGTACGAGACTTGTTCGCGACAGATGTCGGCGTCGGACCCACACACCATTTGCATGTGGTGTCCTGGGTCGCACCACGACTCCGTGGAGTGTGCCGCCTGCCGGCAGATGCGTCCGAAGTCCCTAAGGGAGCGCCGGATGAAGCTCCTGGCCGCCCGGATATCCCGCACGGCGTCTCCCCGCCGCTCTCCGGTTGGTTCTTCTGTCCGCGTCCGTTCCCGGAGTGGTTCCGGCGACCGTCGCTCACCTAAAGGTAAGTCCAAGCAGAAGTCACGGAGGTCGAAGACCTTGCTTCCACGTGACGATGGGGGTCATGGTTCCCGTTCCCTCACGGAGCTGTGCCCCCCCAGAGGCGGCCTCCATTTACCCACCCTTTCCGGGTAATGGTGCGACTCGACCCCAGATGGAAGCCTACTACAAGGCTCTGCACTCCATCTTCGGGTCACCTCCTCTCCCTGGCGCGCCTTCGGGTCCCACAGAGGAGGTAGGCATTCAGGTCGGATCTTCGCCGGCGGGTTCGCCCTCAGCGCCGGCCGAGTGCCTCGACTCCGGCTCCGGAGTCGTGCCGGCGTCGGGTCACAACCCCGATGGGCGTTCCAGCCCCATGTCGGGCCATTCTGCCTTGTCTCCGCATAGCCCCTGGCGGCTCCCTGCGTCATCGGCGGCGCCGGCGGCACCATGCCTGTCGCCTCCTGGTCGTCAGGCTCCTTCTCCGCACCTGTCGGTGGTAGGGACATCGACGTCGACGCCGGCTCGTCCAGCCGGGTTGCCCCTCGTGGAGGTCGACGTCGGTTCGACGCCATCTCGGCGTCGTTCAACGCCGGAGCGGCCGCCGGTACCTGTTGGTTCTCCGCTTCCAGAGGACACAGATCCGGTATGCCCGGACTTGTCTCCACGCCGGTTGGCTCCGATGCCATGGGGTCAGTGGCCCCTTGTTCCTCCTGCTGCGGGACGTGTCAGCTTGCAGCCGTCCCCTACAGATGGGCTACTGTCGCCCCCCAGGACGCCCACTGAAGCTGGTGCTTTGTTTTCAAGGGGTATTCACAGGGCTGCAGCTGTTTTACACTTGCACCCTCCTTCTGTCTCCTTGTCCTCCGATCCATTATTGGATCTCCTCCACCAGGGTGAGGTGGATATTGAGCCCTTGCTGCCTTTTAGCGGCTTGTTGTTCGACGCACTTCTCGGGACGTGGGCATGGCCCTCTTCAGGAGATGCTGTCAACCGGGCCATTGCGCATAGGCATCGTCCGGCCCCTGGGGGCCCAGCCTGTTTGTCCCTTCAGCCTGGGGCTCAAGGCCTTGTAGTCCAGGTGGCTTTTGCCACGCAGCCTTCCTCTCCACCTCTATTGCTGCCTCCTACTAGGGAGTCTCGTTGGTTGGAGACATGTGGACGCGGCATTTTTGCGTCCGCTAGTTCAGCCTTAGGTGCTCTGAACACGGCGTCTTTACCTGGGCTTCTTGTGCCCTTTGGGACTCTGTGGAGTGTCTTTTGCCTACCCTCCCTGAGAGTACTCGTGCTGACATGGCTCGTCTTCTTCTAGAAGGCCGAGAGATGGCGCGCTTTACCATTCGGTCCGCCGTTGACTCTACTGATTCGATAGGTCGGGCAATGGCGAGGTCCGTTGCTCTGTGCCGCCATGCTTTGCTGCGCGACGGGGGTTTCCCCGAGAATGTCCGTGACAGTCTCCGGGATTTGCCACTTGATGGTGTGTCCCTGTTTAATGAACATGCGGACTCTGCGGTTCACCGCCTTCTGTCTACCCTTCCGTAGTTTTTGTTCTGTTCTGGTCCGGTTGCGGACCTTGTCCTCACCCTCTGCTCTGTTGTCTTTGCTTCATGTCGGCCCTGGGTTCATGCTGTAATACCTGAACGGCCTGGGCGGCTTCACGCCGTCTTTTCTTTTCTTTTCTTTCATGCAGCAGGTCAGCTGCTTATCTTTCTGTTACATCCTCTGTCTATGAGCTCACGCTCAAGAGGTGCCCCTTCTTGGGGTTGATACTTACCCTATGTGGGGTATTCGTTAGCTATTGTATAGCTGACTTCTTCCCACAGCAGTCTTTCTACGCTTCTGTGGGGTCCTTTTCACTAGGTTGTCCTGCGGCCGTGCCTGTACACTTTCACTGCTGCTGCGGGCCCTCCCGGGACCTTCTTGCGGTCCATTTGTTGGGCTCTCTCATGGTGTCTGCTGCTGGTCTGTGGCACTCCCCTGCATCTCACTGATCCATTTCTTGAGGCCGGGAGGGCTTTCAGGTCCGTACCGTCTCGTCGTGGTTCTTTCGCTGCGGCCGTTCCATCTGTGGACTACCTACCAGAGGGCCCTGTCGCTGTCCCCGAGCACGCACAGCTAGCTCAGCACTATTCTTCTGTGTTCTATAAGCGTACGATGACTGCTCCCTAGTATGCTCGCTGTCCCGGGCTGGTGCGTTTTCCGGCAACTTTACGTTGCCTAGTTCTACTCTCCTATATCCATGCTGCGTAGTCCTTTCATGGTTGGACTTCGCTCTCCATGGTGGCATTCTGGCCCCAGACGTTGATGCTGTTCATTGTCTTGTGCCTTGCATTTTTGGCCACTTCCCCTGCCAGAGCTTCCCATTTCCCTGCTGCATTCCGCGCAGGTGTTGTCGTGCTTTACTTCGGGCTGCGGTTGCTGCTCTCAGCGGGAGTGTTCTCAGAACATTGTTTGTCTGGTGGGCTATTGTGCGTATATTCACTCTTGTTCCTCTGGTATGTTTCGCACTGTCTCCTTCCAGTACTGCTCGGCCTCCCTGTCTGTCTCGCGGTAGACAGTGGATCTTCCCTACCGCCTGTGGCTGTTGCGTCTGGCTCTGGGCATTGCTCTGTCCGGTACCGCTGCTACATGGCTGTTGGTGCTATGGTGTTTTTTCTTTCTCAACTCATCCACCGGGCTGCGCCCTGTCTTCTTTTCTCCTGCCTGGCGTACTACACACACACCCAGACCTCCCGCAGGCATGGTCCTCCTTGCGGTGGCCGTGGTCTTGTTCCTCACTTTTCGTGAGCGTAAGTCTTCTACGTGTGTTAGTTTTGCCGGCTCTCTTTCACGCGATACACCCTGGTGATGCGTCTCTCGTGTCTCAGCTTTTGCTCGTGGCGCTTCATGGGGCCTTCTCCTTTCCATGGTGTGGTTCTGGCGGTACATACAGTTTCTCTTGTGTACTTCTGTTCCCCAGGTGCGTGGCACTGGTTGTTGCCATTATTCTCTGCCATTCTGCCTTTTGATGCCCGCCCTTTCTCATGTCCGGTGCATGGGCGATGGTGCATTGGCAGGTCTTGTGTTTCCTGTAACACTGACTCATCCTGGACGTCGTCAGATCCTTCCGCTGCTGTTCCCACTTCCACAGTGCTTCTTTCCCTGTCATGCATGTCCGTCCTGCCTGCTCGGACTCGGTCCGTTCTTGTACCCTAGCTAGACCTTTCTCTTTCGAAGGTCCATCGGATCCTGTGGATCCCTCACATCCTACATTTGGTTCCTCTCCATTTACAGAAGGTATCCACTCTCATTCCGCACTGCCCTTCTGGTTCTGTGCTCACTTTCTCCACTGTTTAACCGACAGGGATTTCCTGCCGCCCTTGGCAGCTTTTGATGCCTTTGCCTCTCATTGTTGGCCACTCCCTACAGAGTATCCTGGTCCGGTGTTGGCCACTCTGGCAGTGCTGCCCCCACTGTGTTTAGTCAGCTGGTTGACACTTCTGTTCCCTTGGGAACTTAGTGGGGTTCTGTCGCAGACCCGCCTCCTATGGGGTATGGCTTTGGTATCTATTCTAAGTTAAGGAATCTGCAGCTAGATGTCTCTATCAGATGTACGAGTTACTTACCTTCGGTAACGATGTATCTGGTAGAGACGTTGTCTAGCCGCAGATTCCTTACCGCCCACCCATCCTCCCCGATCTGCGAGGACCTTTTCAGGTGGGGTTTTCTGCATTCGCCTCCTTTGGGGTGTCTTGTCCTTCTACGGGGCGGTATCTTTCGCCTCCCTCCCCGTCAGGCTTATTCCTTTGATTTTACTTGTTCTGCTCCCCCCAATCTCATGCTTGGGCGGTGAGTTCAGGTGTCCTTCTGCGTTTTTCCACATGGGTTTCCTCCAGTATGGGGCCTACTGGTGTTCTCTACCCTCCCGCCCACCTTCTCCGTTGACACTCCTACAGTCAATTGGTTTTGAGTTCTTTCTGGTCTGTTCCTCAGTCCAATAGTTCTATCACGGGGGACAGAGTCTCCCTATTTCTTTCTTTCTCTTCTTTAATCCTGTGGTTTGGAGCTTCTTGCCTGTCACTGTCGGCTCTTTTCATTGCCGTTTTGCCTCAGGAGAGGGCATTCTCTCGCTTTTGCGGGGTTGCTTCTCAGTATACTGTTCTGCTCTTTTCATTCACTTCATCTGGTGCAGACTTTCTGTCGTCTGCCTCGGTCTTCTTTTTATAGATCGATTTCCCTCAGGGGTGACATTCACTTCGCTGTTGCGAAATAGCTTCTCAGAGTATTGCTCTGCTCTTTCCTTTTCAACACCTTTCAGTCGACATTGCTTCTCACTGTCGTTCATGGTGCTTTCTCACCCTTTGGTTCTTTCTCTCTCACCAATTTTCTTTTTTATTCGCACACTGTTCCCATACTCTCACAGTTTTGCTGGGGGCTCCGCGTTGTGGCGCGGAAAAGTTCCTCCGAAGAAAACTGACGTCAGCGCGCCGGGAGGGTCCTATATGGCTCCACTGACGTCATGTCCGGGGACGACGTCAGGGCGGAGCCAGGCGGCGCCGCCCCCCGGCGCGCAGAGGTACTGCTGCGCAAACTTTTCCGGATCCAGTCTGACGCCTGGGGATATTCTAAGTTAAGGAATCTGCGGCTAGACAACGTCTCTACCAGATACATCGTTACCGAAGGTAAGTAACTCGTACTTTAGTTTGTGAAAATGTGTATATTGGTGGTACGATCAACAGTCACATTTTAGGACATACACCATGTGGTCCATGTCACATGTAATACAGTCCTGTATCGTGATTTTGCGGCCTTCATATGTTTGAAAAGTGCTCTGATTGAAACCATACTGGCACACTTTACAGGCACTGCATTTCACAAATCCCATCATTCTTGTGGATAACCAATCCCTGTCTTTATTGGGATCATAGTCTCTGGTTGACATACTTGCATGTAGCTACTGAGTTTTCTTCGAGCTTATATTTGGGTCTACACCAATAACATCTTTGATGTTCTCATTACTCTTCAAGATGTGACAATTTTTTACACATGATCTTCAATATATTAATTTAGAATGGCCCAAACTCCAAGAATAACCTTTTTATTTTTAAAATTTCAGTGGATTTTATTTGTGATTGCTGATATAGTACATGCTCTCTCGTTCTTTTATCCACACTCTCTTTTGCATCCCTTAGAACATTGAGGGGGTATCCTCGGTGGGAAAATCTGCCCATAATTTTTATAATTTCTCTGTCATACCCATCTTTGGTTGAGCAGATTTTTTTTGCTCTCAACATTTGACCATAGGGGATGCTCCACTTAAACACTGCTGGCTGACTGCTAATAGCGTGGAGAATTGAATCTGTGGCCGTTGCTTTCCTGTGTATTCTCATGTTTAACGAACCATTGATGACATTTAATTCTATGTCAAGAAAATCACAATGCATTTGGCTATATGCGCTGGTAAATTGTATATTAATTTGATTGGTATTCAGTTCAGTGATGGACATATTTAATTGTGATATTTCACCTTCCATAAGATAAAAAGATAGTCTATGAATCTGGTCCAAAAAAGAACATATTTCATGTTTGTCATTCCCTTAAGCCTAGGCCACATCCTTTTCCCACCACCCCATGATCAAGTTTGCATACAAGGGTCAAAGGAGGTGCACATGGCCATTCCTTGTTGCTGAAGGTAGTATTTGTTAAAAATGAATACATTGTTAGTTAAACAGAACCTCGACATGTTGATCACCATCCGGGTGTGTTCGAAGAATTCAACCAATTCAACCAAAATATTATAATTTATCAATTTTTAAGTGTCCCTACCATCAAAGTCAAGGTTGGTGCCCAATTTACATTTAAAAGCAGTGCTGCAACACATAGCTGCTCTCAGCAGTGCTTACATACAAGTGCAGAAAGGGCTGCTGGCCTCTATTCTATTCTCCAGCACTGAGCAGACTAAGGGGGGTAGACCAATTATTCGAATAGAAAAGTCTTTAGAAAAGCAGAGCCTGAGCTCGCTTTCAGAAAATTGCTAATTTAAAGAGGGAGGGCATTCCCTAGCCTGGGGACCAGGACTGCAAAAGATCGTCTTCCTGCTCTGGCCTTTTTAAATCTGGGGACCATAAGGCATAGCTGAAGGGCAGAGCCCAAATGTCTTACAAGCTGGTAGGTTGTCAGAAGGATTTGAATAAGGATGGACCCTTATTTGTGTATTGCTTTATAGGCCAGGCAGAGCACTTTATATTGTATCCTTTTTTGCACTGGGAGCCAATGTAGTGTAATTCTTGCAGCCATAACTGACGGAAACTTTAGGAAGTTCTGCATCATGCAGACTGCTGTAATTTGTATCATCTGAAGTTTATTTAGAACACCCTTGGGACTGCCTAGATATAGCGAATTTCCATAGTGCAGGGCCTGATCTCGTCCCGACTGGACTATAGACAGTACTGAGATGGCTGCCTATACACACACGTAAAACCAGAGGGCTTGAAGAAGGCAGAAACAGGTGGTTGCCAGTTTCTTGGCTTGAGAGGCCATAGTGAGCCTGTGGTCAATACACACCCCCAGAATTTTCACCTCATCCTTAGAGGTTGGTTTATTGCCCATACACACTGGTCAATTGAGCAATTGAGTTCTCCCCATAGCGAAGCATTTTTTCCTAAAACCTGTACTTTAGTTTTATTTCCATTGAGCTTGAGGCTGCCCGCTGCCATCCATGTAACGACCTGACTTAGAATCCACATCCATTCTTTAAGACACTGCAATGCCCTGTGAAGTTTAAGAAAAATTCCTATTATATGCTAGGGACCTAAATGTAGTTTTAATCCCCCTGCCCTATTATGTACTAGGGACTTACAGGATAGGTTATGCCAATCATAGGGGTACCCTAATATATATATATATATATATATATATATATATATATATATATATATATATATTCACTGAAAAAACCATAGGTTTTAGGGACAGTTATAGTTAGTTGGACATTGCACTCGTACAAAACCCGTGAAATTCCCGCGTTATAGTTAGTCCAGCTAACTATAACTCGCGCCCCACAATGCACTGCTGATGATGTCACATATTACATCACTCATGACATGGTCAGTGACATCACTGATGACATCACTGATGACATCTCAAATGACATCACTGATGACATCACTGATGACATCATCCAGTGACTGTGTGTTTCTGTAAAGTTTAAATATTTTTAATATATATAGGAAAAGACGTATTGAAGAATGAGTGGGTGTGTAAGTGTCTGTATGGATGATTTAGTAGGTGCGTGACTGACTGTATAATTGAGTGATTTAACGTATCTTACTGAATGCATGGGTTAGTGACTAAACTGGGTGAATGTCTGTATCCGTCTGTCTGTTGCTTTGTAAGTGGCTGCATGTGTTTGAGAATAGCTACATGAGTGTCTATATGAGTTATTGAATGCTTGTGTGAGTATCTGTATGGGTGCCTGAGTGTTTGTGTGGGAGGGGTGTGTGCGACTCTGTGCATAGATGTGTGAGTGGGTGATTCACTGGGTGGATGGTTTCAAGAGTGCATCTGTGATAGACTGTATGGGTGGGTAAGTGTGTGTAAGAGTGTGTTAGTGAGTGAATGTATGTCCCAGTGGTACATGTGTGAGTAACTACATATGTGAAAGGCAGTATATATGTGTGTTGGAGTATATAAATAGCTATAAGCAAGAGTGACTGATTGTGATAGTGGCTGTATGGATGAGTGTGTGCTTGTATCAGTGATTGTATAAGAGCGTAAGAATGTGCTAGTATTTGTATGAGTAAGTGAGCTGGTGTGTGTATAACTGTATAGGTGAGTAAATGGTAGTGTGTTTAATTATTTGCATGACTGACTAGGTGTGTGAGTACCTCTATGGATGAGTGGCGGTGTTTGAGTGTCTATATAGGAGTATGAGTGCATATGATAGTCCTGTACTGAGTGACCGTAAATATGAGTGACTGTTCGGGTGAGTGAGTGGATGTGTGCGTAGACCTAAGAATCAGTGAGTGGGTATGTAGTTATTGGTGTTGGAGTGTCTATGGTTTTGCGAATGGCAGTCTGTACTTTAGAGTGGGTGTATCAAAGGTTATATTAGGGTGTGAGAAGATGCATGAAATTATCACATGGATGATGTCATCAGTGATGTCATCAGTGATGTCATTTGAGATGTCATCAGTGATGTCATCAGTGATGTCACTGACCATGTCATGAGTGATGTAATATGTGACGTCATCAGCAGTGCATTGCGGGGCGCGAGTTATAGTTAGCTGGACTAACTATAACGGGGAATTTCACGGGTTTTGTACGAGTGCAATGTCCAACTAACTATAACTGTCCCTAAAACCTATGGTTTTTTCAGTGAATTTCAAAGGTTTTTTAAATGCTAATTTGTAACTATAACGTCCCTGAAACCTATGGTTTTTTCAGTGAATTTCAAAGGTTTTTTAAATGCTAATTTGTAACTATAACATGTCTGAAACCTACGGTTTTTTCAGTGAATTTCAAAGGTTTTGTAAATGACAATTTTTAAATGTATTAATTGTTATATAAATTTTTAAAATACTGATTTACTACATTTTTAGAAACAATTTTTTTTTACATATTTTATTATTTAAATTACATTGTAATTACATTATACATTACATTACAAAAATACTTTCTCAGAATGAATTACTTTAGTTTAAATACTTTGCACATAGGCAATAGACTTTTAAGTACAGTAGTTACAGTTGTTGCAATGTGCAACACATTTTCAAACACAATGCAACATTCAGCTCAATGTGAATTTCTAGTTAAATGCAATTAGTTACTTTATGGATTACTTTTCTAACCACAGGACTGGATCCTAGATTCAGTCCTGGCACATCTCCTGTAAACAGTTGAGTAAAAGCGTTTTGGTTACAGTCGTGATTTTTAAGGAATATTATTGTACTTTAAAAGTTGACACTTAGAAACTTTTTCTCATAGAATCACCAATGTTATCCTATGGAAGGAAATTCACTTAGCAGGTAAAAACTGTTATCGTTACTTTTTCTTACTCAGTGTTGGATCCTGGATCCAGCACTGGTGCATCTCCTGTAAACAGTTGAATGAATGCGTTTAAGTCATACAGGCGATTTTTAAGGAATATTTGTAGTTTGTGAAAATCGACACTTTGAAAGTTTTCTGCTGAAAACCAGACAATGGATTCCTATGTTAGAAAATATAAGTTACTGGTAAGTACGGTTAAAATTACTTTTCAGGGTCAGTGCTGGGCTAAAAGATGCAGCACTGGGTTCTCTCCTGATAACAGGTGAGTAAATTGGAATTCGTACTTTGGTTGATTTTAGAGGAATATTATAAAGTTCCAAAACTCCACACTTAGAAGAATTTCCAAGTGAAACCAGTCAATGTTAGCCTATGAAGGAAATTCAAGTTACCGGTAAGTACGGTTAAAATTAATTTTGAGGATCAGTACTTGGCTGAAAGATGCAGCACTGAGGTCTCTCCTGATAACAGGTGAGTAAATCAGAATTCGGATTTCGGCTGATTTTAGAGGAATATTTTAAAGTTCCAAAAATCAACACTTAGAAACTTTTTCAGCAAAAAGCAGGCAATGATATCCTATGCAAGGAAATTCAAGTTACTGGTAAGTACGGCTAAAATTACTTTTGAGGATTAGTACTGGGCTGAAAGATGCAGCACTGAGGTCTCTCCTGATAACAGGTGAGTAAATCGGAATTCGTATTTCGGCTGATTTTAGAGGAATATTTTAAAGTTACAAAACTCCACACTTAGAAGAATTTCCAAGTGAAACCAGTCAATGTTAGCCTATGAAGGAAATTCAAGTTACCGGTAAGTACGGTTAAAATTACTTTTCAGGACCAGTACTGGGCTGAAAGATGCAGCACTGAGGTCTCTCCTGATAACAGGTGAGTAAATCGGAATTCGTATTTCGGCTGATTTTAGAGGAATATTTTAAAGTTCCAAAACTCCACACTTAGAAGAATTTCAAAGTGAAACCAGTCAATGTTAGCCTATGGAAGGAAATTCAAGTTACTGGTAAGTACGGTTAAAATTACTTTTCAGGACCAGTACTGGGCTGAAAGATGCAGCACTGAGGTCTCTCCTGATAACAGGTGACTAAATCGGAATTCGTATTTCGGCTGATTTTAGAGGAATATTTTAAAGTTACAAAACTCCACACTTAGAAGAATTTCCAAGTGAAACCAGTCAATGTTAGCCTATGAAGGAAATTCAAGTTACCGGTAAGTACGGTTAAAATTACTTTTCAGGACCAGTACTGGGCTGAAAGATGCAGCACTGAGGTCTCTCCTGATAACAGGTGAGTAAATCGGAATTCGTATTTCGGCTGATTTTAGAGGAATATTTGCACAATGGTGAAGGGAGGGGGCGGGGCCTCAGGTGACATCTGTGCAAACGCGCCCCGTTGCGCGTTTTAAGTTGGGGGATTAAGTCCCCTTGAATCCTGAGGGTCCCTAGGGGCCAACTAGCCCACCAGGAACCTCCAATATGCGCCAGGGGGCTGCGTTGCAGAGACGTGTAGAGAGGCCACACCCCTTTTTACACCTCTCTGCAACGCAGCTCTGTGGCGCTTTCTGGATGTACCTGTTGGGCTAGTTGGCCCCAGGGACCCTCAGGATTGAAGGGATTTAATTCCCCATCTTAAAACGCGCCACGGGGCCTGTTTGCACACATGTCACCTGAAGCCCCGCCCCTCCCTTCACCACTGTGCAAACGCGCCCCGTGGCGCGTTTTAAGTTGGGGGATTAAGTCCCCTTGAATCCTGAGGGTCCCCGGAGTCCAACTAGCCCACCATATACCTCCAAAAGCGCCACAGAGCTGCGTTGCAGAGAGGTGTAAAAGGGGCGTGGCCTCTGTACACCTCTCTGCAAGGCAGCCCCTGGCGCATACTGGAGGTACCTGGTGGGCTAGTTGGCCCCAGGGACCCCCAGTATTCAAGGGAATTCGTTCCCCCTCTGCAAGCACGCCAGGGGCGCGTTTGCAGAGTGGTGAAGGAAGGGGCGGGGCCTGCGGGCCCGATCGTTTTTAATTTTTTTTTTTTCTCCCTGAAGGGGGCTGTGTGGCCCCCTTCCTTTTTTTCTTTTGGGCCCTGGGGACCCCATCCCCCAGGGCCTTACCCCTTTTTTAAATTACCTTTAAAAAAAAAAACGGGAAGGGGGCCGCGTGGCCCCTTCCCTTGGCCTGTATTGGCCCCGGGGACCCCATCCCCGGGGCATGGCCTCTATATTTATTTTTTGAGGGGGGCAGCGTGGCCCCCTCCTCTGGCCATTTTAAGGCCCCGGGGACCCCATCCCCCGGCCTTTCCTTTTAAAAAAAAATTTTTGCTCTTTTTTGGGGAGGGGGCCGCGTGGCCCCCTCCCGAGCCACTACTTGCCCGGGGACCCCATCCCCAGGGGCTGGCCCTCTCCGTTGGGGACTGTGGGGGGTCCCCAATCCCCCACAGTCCCGCCGGCTCCCACGTCCCTTGGGAGCCGGCATTGCTGTTCCACATGGGGAGCAGCTGACATGCTGCTCCCCATGTGGAAAGCAATCGGCTTTGGATATTGGAAGAGAGAGCAGGTTTCCCTGCTCTCTCTTCCAATATCCAAAGCAGTTTGCTATGGCAGGACGGGAGCCGCGAGGCTCCGTCCTGCCATAGCAAACTACAGTGTCCCGGGGTAGGCACCCGGGACACTGCAGGAGCCGGCCCTGGGGGTTGCGGTCCCCAGGGCCATCAAGGGCTCCAGGAGGGGGCCGTGCGGCCCCCTCCCTACATCAGCACAGCCCCGGGGAGGTGGTGGTCCCCGGGGCTTCGGGGGTCCAAAACGGACCCCCATTTTAATTTGTTAGTGCCCCGGGAGGTGGCGGTCCCCGGGCGTGTGGGGGGCTGGAGCCCCCACACAGGTTGTTTAATTTTTTTTAAAAGCCCCGGGGAGGTGGTGGTCCCCGGGGCTGCGGGAGGGCTCAGAGCCCTCCCGCACCATTTTAAAAGAAAGCCCCGGGGGTGGCGGTCCCCGGGGCTTGGGGGCCCTTTGAGGCCCCCACACATAAAATTAAACCCCCACCATGCCCCCGGGACTTGGGCCACCCGGGGGCAAAATACAATCGAGCGCGGGAGACCGCGCTTCGATTTTCGGCAGGATTCGCGCACCCTGAGCGCATCCTGCCGATTTTTTTTTTAAATGCTTTTTTGCCCAGGGGGTCCTTGTGGGACCCCCTGAGCAGGCCTAGGGGTTAGGGTGTTTCTACCCTGCCCCCTTTGTGCGTTTTGCACACTTGTTTCTTTTTTTTTCTCGGCGGGATACGCGCACCCTAAGCGCATCCCGCCGATTTAAAAAAATATATATATTTTTCTGCCCAGGGGTCCTTGTGGGACCCCTGAGCAGACCTAGGAGGTCAGGGTGTTTCTACCCTGCCCCCTTTGCGCTTTGCGCACTTGTTTCTGTCCCTCGGTTCTACCGAGGGACAAAATGGCTGCCAACACTTCCTGAATCGGAATGTTGACAGCCAGCTGACAACCAATTAGCATGCAGCTCGTGATCGGGACGGTGCGCGCAGGGTGCGCTGAGGGTACGCGTATCCGACGCGCCCATAGATATATATGTACTTTTACTTTTGATTTTCTCAGGAACTACTGAACGGATTTACACCATTTAAGCAAAAGGCACCAGTCTGAACCAAGGACTACCTCTTTGCCAAATTTGGTGTAATTCCGTTCAGCAGTTCGAGCTGTAGCTGCGACTAAAGGTTCCTATGGAAAAATGAATGGGGAAAACGCGTTTTGGGACCCCCTTTTTCTCGGCCCCCGCTTCACGTATCACCCCGAGACTTTCAGGGTAGGAGCGGAGCGCCCCAACAAGTTGGAAACTTTCACGAAGATTCGTCAACCGGCGCCAACGTTATTTCAAATAGAATGTCGCGGATTTCCTATGGATAATAGGTTGTAACTATAACTATCTACTGGCGACCGCCAGTAGATAATATATATATATATATATATATATATATATATATATATATATATATATACACTGTATTTTCACCATTGGCCTGGTTAGGCAGAGCCAGGGACAGTCGGAGTCAGTTACCACCAGTACCAGTCAGCAAGAAATGGGTGGTGCCCAGGGCACAGGATGACTTTGCCACAAAGCCCCGCCCCCCCAAACAAAAGGTGATGGGTTACTAACCTACACCCTGGTAGTCCTCATCAGCGAAGTGGAAAAACCTGGAAAGTCCATCTGCATTGGCATGGGCAACCCCAGGTCTGTGTTCCACTGTAAAGTCCATTCCCTGTAGCGAAATGGACCACCTCAATAGCTTGGGATTCTCCCCTCTCATCTGCACGGTCCATTGAGACTCACTTTCATGTTCAAACTGACCACAGGCCTCTCAAACTAATGTAGTCTCAGCTTTTCAGGGACCAAACCACAGCAAAAGCCTCTCTCTCAATGGCACTCCACCTCTGCTCTCTGGGAGGAAGTCGCTTGCTAATAAACGCAACTGGCTGATCAAGGCCATTCACCTGTGACACTATTTAAAAAACAAGATCCCTTTGGGTTTCTTTTGAGCATACAAATACACGCTGCTTTCATACCCACACAACCTAATCACCAATAGTTGAATAGAAACCAAAAAAATATAATATAAAATGTTTTTATTGGCAGGATCCTATTAAAATTCAGAAAATATAAAAAAGATTTAAAAACATATGTATCATCATTTATATCAAATATTCATATAAATTAAAAACAACTCATTCAGAAAACATGGGAGAATATCACAAGCAATAATGACATCAAAACCCGATGGGTCAATTTAGCACACCAAATACAGAAAACAAAAAACAAAAATTGATAGCCCTGGTTCAACACTTTATAAAGTTCTTTGCTCCTGGTAGAACCGGTACTGCTTGGGTGCGTTTTCAACACAAAGCGACGCGTTTCGGTGGTATAGTTTGATCCACCACCTTCTTCAGGCTTACAAATATAGTTTAGTGTCTCCCAACACATTCATCGAGATAGATAATAGGACAAAATGATGGGGGAATCTGTATTCTCCCCTGCGGAATCTTCCTTCTCACATGAACCTCACAGTATCGATGTACTTGCGATAAGGGTTTTCACATGCCCCCTTTATCAAAAGTTCTTCCGTTGACTTCACAGGAATAAAAAAGGTGTGTGTAGGGATAGGAACAAGCCTTCCCTGTTATTCTTTTGTTAAAAACTCGTCTGGGTATGGCCACTGGAGCTATGACACCAAATGCGATGATCTCCTATTTCATGTAAACTTCCCAATCACTGGTACACCACTATAAGGTGCAAATTAATGTCCTGGTCAAACTGCCAGTACCAGGACTGAAAAGTCTCCTGGCGTGCTCCTGGCTTCCTCCAATTTCACAATATATGGCAATTGGTGTCATAGCTCCAGTGGCCATACCCAGACGTATCATCCAGATATACTGCACTGAACTTCTCCAACCCAGACAAGACCTTGTTCACTAATCTCTGGAAGGTGGCAGGTGCATTCTTTAAGCCAAAGGGCATTACTTTGAACTGATAATGTCCCTCTGGTGTGGAGAATGCCCTCACAGATGGAGCAAATGAGAGGTCAGCAATATGCCTGTAACCTAAGTCAAATCAAATGTACTCAGGTACTTAGCAGCCCCCAACCGGTCATTGAGCTCAGCAGCTCTAAGTATAGGGTGACCATCAGTCTTAGTGACTACATTAAGTCCTCTGTAGTCCACACAGAACCTTAACTCTTGTGGTCCCCCATGGGGATTAGGTTTGAGCATCAGCACCACTGGGCTGGCCCATGGACTATCAGACAGTTCAATTACCCCCAACTCCAGCATCTTAGCTACCTGAGCCTTGATGCTGGCTCTGACATGGTCAGACAACCTGTACAGTTTGTTTCTGACTGGTGTATGCACCACATTGACACTGGTGACAGCCCACCTCTCAGTGATGCCTGGGGTCAAAGAGAACAGGCCAGCAAACTGCTCCAGCACCTGCTTGCAGTATATGTGCTGCTGGTCTGTCAATGTGGGAGAGAGTACCACTCCCTCCACCAACCCATCTTGTACGGTGTTGGAAAAGAGGTCAGGCACTGGCTCAGTTTCCTCCTCCACTCCCTCGTTAGTGACCAGTAACACGGTCATATCTGCCCTGTCATGGTGGGGTTTCAATCTATTCACATGCAGAACCCTTTGAGGGTTCCTGGAGGTGCCAAGGTCGACCAGGTAGAAAAGATGGGTGAGGTTACCTAAGATTGGATAGGGCCCACTCCACTTGTCATGGAGGGCCCTGGGAGCCACAGGCTCCAACACCCACACCAACTGTCCTGGTGTATACTCAGGCATAGCAGCCTTCTGATCATACCAGTGCTTCAAGAGCTACTGGCTGGCCTCCAGTTTCCTGCCTGGTACATGCACTCTGTTCTAAGCCTAAGATCGCAAATGGCAATGTCCTTAGCTTCTTTGAGAGGCTTCTCTAGTGACTCTCTCAGCAGGCACATTGGCCCCCTAAGAGGGTGTCCAAACAGCAACTCAAAGGGACTGTAGGCAAACAGTAGGCATGGAGGAGAACATCCCATCTCCTCCTGAGTTTGTCAGACAACCCATTGATCATGCCTTCAGGGTCTTGTTGAACCTCTCCACCAGACCATTAGCCTGGGAGTGATATGGGACAGTGAACTTGTAGTTAACACCACATTCATCCCACATCGTTCTCAGATAGCTGGACAGGACGTTTGTGCCTCTATCTGATACAACATCTTTTGGAAAACCTACTCTGGTGAACACACCAAGCAGGACAATATCTGCTCCTGCAGTTGCTAGTGCACTGAGAGGTAGTCCACTAACCCCGAGGCAATATGCCACAAGGTACCCGAAGATATACCTATTCCCTGATGCAGTAAGTGGGTCCAGGGGACCAACAATGTCCATTCCCACCCTCTCAAAGGCAGTCTCTACCACTGACAAAGGCTACCTTGTTACCACTGACTTGCCCCCTTTCTTGTCACTGGCCTGACAGGTGACACAGGAGCTGCAAAACTCCTTTACCGTCTCAGACATATGGGGCCAGTAGAAACGGTTCACCAACCGGTTGCATATCTTTGCCTGTCTGAAATGTCCTGCCAAGGGAATATCATGACTGATGGTCAAGATGAACTCTAAGCTCAGCCATCTTGAGTTTAGGCAATTTAGCCTGGTCTAGCTCCATGTTATCCGTAGTTTGGGGTCATAACAACTACAAACATCAAACTCTTTTGTTCTAAGTCTGATTGCTAATTTGGACTAAACTGTTTATAAAAATCTTCCTAATTGTCTTAGAACAATTTTGAAAAAACGGATTAAAATCTTAATTCACTTCACTGAAATGTGTACTTTTAAACACAAGTCCTCATCCACACCGCTGAACACCAAATGTTGGAAAGTGGATTATTAGTAGTGGTAAATATACATCTACCACCAGCAATAAGGCCACTAACACAGTCTAGGGCTCAGAATAGGTCTCAGAAAATTATTCCCATGCTCAAGCCTGCTTGCTCGCAGCCAAACTACCAAGGGTTGATTAACTTCAAAGACAGCTATGTAAAGCATTTAAAAACACCAATTCAGTAAATTCAGTAAATAATTAAGACACTACACACAATAAAAATCCAACACCAATTTATCAAAATAAACATATTTTCTATCTGTACAATGACACCAAAACAAACAAAATCCAATGTAGGGAACTGGAGATGTGAATTTTTAAAGATTTAGCACTATATAGCACATAGAAACCTATAGTGCCTATAGGGACATCTGGTCAACCGAGACCGGGACAAAGTCAAAGTTTCAGGCCGACTGCGATGGAGCCCTGCGTGACTACCCCTCGAGGTAGGCCTCAGTCAAAGTTTTTCCTTCAGACGTAGAATAGTTTCTGGAGCTTTTTCTGCCGGGGTCCCTCGATGCTCTTCTCCAGTCTGGGTTCGGTGAGGGTTCGCCGGCTTGTTTTCCATGAAGCTCGCAGTCAAACTCTGGAAGTTGGACCTCCAGAACTTTTCAGCGGAATGAACCAGCAGGGCAGGCCAGCTCGCAGTTTAAGGTCGCCGGCTTGGCTCTTGCAGTTGAGTCGGTCTCCCTCTGGAGCAACTTTGGAAAAAAAACTCCAAAGTTCTCCAAACTTCTGGAACTTCTTCCTGAAGTTCCTCTGGGGGTCCCAAAGTGCCCAAAACACAATCCAAGGGTCTGGAATCTCCAAGATGGTCCTTGAAAGCTTGGGACTTCATTTGCCACAACCCACTTGGACAAAACCCTTACGAATCCACTGAATGCACTCCAGGCTGGGGATTCTTGGTGGTGATGGTCCAGGTGAGCTCTGTTAACCCGTAACTTGCATGGAGTCCACTCTTTGTTCCTCTTGAAGCAAGTTAGGTCCAAAGGGCTGTGGTTCCAGATTGTGTAGTATATACAGAGCCAGCTTCCTACAGACTGACTTCGCCTGCTGCACAGAGTCCAATGAAACCCCAAAGGTAGGCAGAGGTAAAAGTAGATAGCACCTTACTGCTCGCCCACACTACCACAAATAGAGAGTAAGGCTTTATCAGAGGGTAGTGTTAAACATTTGTTGTACACACTCAGACCAATTTTGTTTGTATAAACATATTATTGAGTTCAGTCTTTGAGTGTGTGACATCATTTGCTGATTAAGTTATTTTATTTCTAGATCCAAGCCCGGCACAGGTAAGTGCATAAGATTTTGCAAAGCATTTATTTCAGTGTTTACTTTTTGACTTACTTGTATTTCAATAAAACTGCATTTGAACCTGCACTCAATTGTAATCTGAAAAGTAACAAAATATCGAAATTACTGTTCAGATTACTTTTTAAAGTTACCGTTTCTCTAGGAAATGTCCCAGTGTGATATCTAGGCATATCACACTGAGTAGAAAAAGTAAGTAAAATCAGTTTTGCACAGTTGTAGTTTTCCAGGTTTCCATACAAATCAACTCCACGCTTAGGAATACATTGACTTCATTTCTCTCCATAGAACAATTTTCAGAGAAAAACAGTTATCGGTTACCAGGTAAGTACTCGGTCTTTGGGGTTGAGTTTCTGGGGTTAGAACAAGGGTTCCCCCAGGATCAAGGATGCACTCTAAAAACACCCTCAGCGGTACTAGGGTGGCCGGGTGCAGAGTGCTGTGGCCCAATGTTATCCAATGGGGGATAAGGGGCCTCCTGTCGGTGGCTGCTTACGAGCAGGCCACTGGGTTATGGGAGCAAAGTTCCTGGTGTTATGCTCAGGGCAAAGGTGGATCCGAGTAAGCACACAAAGTGCACCCGCAGTGGCGTAGGGGCGGCTGGGTGCAGGGTGCTGGTTTGGGTCAGGTGCCCTGTTGATTTCAATGGGGATTCTCTGGTTTCAACAAAGCCTGCAGGCTCAGGGATGAAGATCTTCTGGAGGTGACCGCCGGTTGGAGAGGTAAGTTGGGATGCCTGGAGATGCTGGGACACTGTCGGTTGGGCCACCCAAGGCCGTGGGACTTTGGGTGCAGGGGTCGGGTTTTCCTTACCAGCTCCGGTCGAGGTCGGGGGGGACCCTCCAGAAAGAGGCTGCAGGTGTCGCTGGGAGATTCGAGGCAGGTCAGAGATCTCCAGATCACGGGTCAGGATCACCGGGGAGACCTCCTCGTGGTGTTGGGCCACTCGAACTCGGGTCGTGGGCGTCGGGTGCAGAGTGGTGCAGACTCGCGGATTTGGCCAGAGCCAGAGTCTGTTGGTGAGCAAGTCCGGTGCTCACGGGAGACAGAGTCTTTTCTCTGGAAGGCACGGCAGGTCCTCAGGGTTCTTGAGGTTGCTGGCTGCAGGACACACCGGAGTTTCACTTCTGCAGGTTCGAGGTGGGGACACGCCGGTAGAGCTGGGGCCAAGTCAGTGGGCGTCCTCCTCTCCTTAGTTTCAGCATGGCTTCTTCGGTCCTTCTTCTCTTCTTCTGGCCGGTTCTTGTCTGAGGAGGCAAGGTTCAGGGTTGCCCCTAAATACTAGATTTAGGGGTGTTACAGGTAAGTAAATGTTGGGACCAATGGGTCCCTTCCTTGGGGTGGGTACACCCCCTATTATGCCAACCTCCAGTGGGAGGGGGGCATATGCCTCACTGGTTGGCTGGGTGGCGGGGACTGGGAGTTGTGCTTCACTTCACCTCCCCCACCTGAGGGGTGGGATTGGCAAAGGTGGGCACACCTCCCTTCCTCACTTGGTTTTCCTGCCGATTCTCCTGCCCAAAGTGGGGGTCAGAACCGGCGGGGACCAGTTGCTGGAAACAACAAAGGGCCTGGGGAAGCTCACAAAAGCGGCAAGCCTTTGAAGCTTCTCTTCGTGGACCCTGCCCATCCTGGGGGAGGAGGCTTTGCACCTCGTCCCAGGATGTGCATTGTTTCAGACCCCCGAGAGCAGCAGGCTCTCGACCCAGGGGTCCAAAAACATGTCTGGGGTGGCAGCTGGTGAGCAGCCACTCGCCTTCTAACACTAGTGTCCAGGCTATCTTAGGTAATTTTTCAGGGGTCATCTCTGTGTGCATTTTTCATTAAATCCCACACTGGCATCAGTGTGGGTTTAATGTGCTGAGAAGTTTGATACCAAACTTCCCAGTTTTCAGTAAAGCCATTATGGTACTGTGGAGTTTGTAATGCTAAACTCCCAGCACCATATACTCTTAATGGCATTACTGCACTTGCAATGTCTGAGAATTGGCTTAGACACTGTAGGGGTACAGGGCTCATGCACCTGTACCCTCACCACTGGTATAGTGCACCCAGTTAGAGGGGTGGCTGATCTATGCCAGGGCAGTGGGTTGTAGGCATGGTCACAGTGCCCTTGGAACCGGTGGTACCATTTACAAGGGGCTGACCTGTGGCCAGAGAGTGCCAATTGGGTTTTGTTTTCAATGCAGTTTTAGGAAAAGAACATAGGCCCTGGGTACCTGTTTGCTGACATGCTGATGTACTTTGACTGTGTGTGCCCTGGTTTCCTGCCAAAGAGTGGGGGCAACCATGCAAAAAGAGGGCACTTTCTTACACAGTCGGAGTGCAGGGCCTAGTTGGTGCAAATCAAACTTCCAGCATGGACCCTTCTTCTCGTTTCAAGCAGCAGATCTGAGAGGCTCTGCCCCTCTCAGATACCTGTTCAGTGTTGTCTGGACAGGAGTGCCCTCCTGCCTGACCTCAATGAGGTGCAGGGCAAAACCCTAGAGCATGAGCACTTCCTCCAAAGAGTAGCAAAATGATCTCCCAGAAAGCACTATTCCTCCAAAATTAAATATGGCTGAACTCTCAGCAGAGGAGCAAGAACTATTTGAACCAACCTCGAGTGTGGCTCATTTCCATAGTTTTCCTCCCCCTCACATCTGCGAATTCCTTCCATAAGTCTGCCACCTGGCAGGGTTCAGAGGGGATGGAAGTAGATGGACCTGGCCTTTTCTGACTATCCCCTTCTTCCTTTGAAGCTCATGGTTTACGACCCCTCACCCCTGCTCTGGTAGGAGAGGGATCTGCTACACAGGAATGCCAGATAGCCTCTCCCCCCCCCGGGTGCCACTTAACAGGATCAGCCAGGCTGCTTTGATGAAGTGATAACTCTGGTCAATCAGGAAAGAGGGCAGGAAGTTTGGCCTACAGACAAAAAGTATTATAACTTATTATCTGTATATTTTAGGTGAATGGTATTGATAAATCCAACAATATGCCATTGTTGAATTTATCCTAAGTCGTTGAATGAAATATTTTGTGAATTGTGAATTCCTAGTGATAGGCTAACATGGCAATAGTTTATTAGTGTATAACTAGGTGGCTGGGGCTCTACAATGGGGAAAATGAAATGTCAAATTTCTCCAACACCAGGGCCTATAAAACATCTTTTATAAGGACCCTACTTATAGCTACATGACCCCCCACCCCTGGGACACCTAGGGGAGACCCTGGGGGTACCTAATATGCCAAAATATTGTAGGTTATCAATGGTGGTGGGGGCAATAACACAAAGTCGAGTTTGGGCACAATTTACATTTAAAAGCAGTCCTGCAAACCAGGGCTGCTTTTAAACTGACCTCAGGCTTCAGCAATGTACACATACAAGTGCAGAAAGGGCTGCTAACCTCTAAACTGCCATGCCCTATTATATACTAGGGACTTAAAGGTAGTTTTGATCCCCCCTGCCCTATTATGTGCTAGGGACTTATAGGGTAGGTCATGCCAATCATAGGGGTCCCCTAACACATAGTGTACCCTAATGTGTGTGTGTTTTCACCATGGCCTGCCCTGGGCTCTGCCTTACCAGGCCCAGGGCCAGTGCTGAGTCAGTTACCACCAGTACCAGTCAGTACCAGTCAGCAAAAAATGGGGGGTGCCCAGGACACATGATGACTTTGCAACACTGAATTACTGAGAGCTGCTGCGTGTGAACATACCATCTACAAGATGAGAGGCCAGTTAGCTATTTTTCCTCAGATATGGCATTCCTTACTAAACCCTGTGCCACATAAATGATGTATCTAACACATGCAGAACTGAAGGTAGCCGGATTCAGTATGCTTGTACATACTGTGACTCTCTCCTGGCAGCTGTTCTTTGATGAGTCAGATGGCACAGACACTACACTGCTTTTGGAGTACTGTACTTCCTCTATTGGTTAGTTCTGGCGGTATGTACCAACATCCAGTGCATGTTTCTGGCCCTCTACTTTACACCTGTCAGGTCAGTCGAAGTAACAAGACATAGTCACCGGCCTTAGACATATCTGTCCAGCTTCCCCCTCGCTTAGACCTATGCGTGTTCCTTCACTCAAGGATGAAACTTAATTACTATCTGCAAAACAGTTTACCGAACCTCAGGCAGAAGGGTAGATGTACATACACACAATTACAGCTGATGTACTTGTAGGAAGACACACTCTGTTGTCCTTATTACCCTTCTGTGTAAAAAAATAAATAAGTAAAAGGCACAATAACTGTATTGTGTGTGGAAATAGTACTTGGGGAAAATATCCCAACCTTTGTATTGTTGGAATATTGAGATCAATACTCTTAATGAGCCTCTATTTGATTAGAATTTTTGGAAATCCTGATTGTTATGGGGGAGAACAGTTGTTCTTCCCCCGCTTAGGCCTCACTGGCCCTGGGTACCCCAAACATGAAACACACGCACTCTGTAGCTCACTGCCGGTGAAGACCCTGTGTGGTCTTATACCATTTATTTATCATCTCGGGCCGCAACTGGCCTGGGGAGTGTTACAGGTGGCAACAAAGTATTACAGAGGCCAGATGGCTCTCTGATCCCACTAAAGAATGGGAGGGATGTAAACTCGCCCATCTACTGCTCGCGATGCAGGAGGCACACAAAGTCCCTGATTGTCTGGGAGCCAGGTTCGGCCAGAGACCATACGTCTGGCTCAGGGATTTGTTTCGAGGCCCCGGCTCTGACTGGCTTTCATGGACAGTGTCTTCTTCGAGGGTCCAGCCACTCTGCGAGTCATAGCAGCTGCTCGCGGGCACCATGCTCAGGGAAGGGTATCCACCGCTTCTGCTGGGGAGAGGATCTCTGGACCCGCATGTTCCTCTCCACACTCCAACTCGGCTTCCCTTTCGTCACTCTCTGGGGATCCTGCCACCTTCTTAAATAATGACACGTTCCTGGTGACCATGCGAGGGCCCTGTTTTGCAGAGATCATGGTGCAATTAACTGCGGTACCTCTCTTTGATAACAACATGATAACCCACTTGTAGCGAGGAGAACTGCGCTGTCCTACTCATGCTTGCCTTCTGTTTGGCGGCTTCCCTCCTAGCTTGTGTGGCCTGACTGTTGAACTCCTCAGGGTACTAACCTGGGCTAGCAGGAATATTGTCCCTCGTAGGCTTCCGAAACAGCAGATGGGCCAGCGCACAGTTAGGGTTGCTATGTGGGGTTTGTCGATAGGTGTTTAGGAAGTGGTATAAGCAGCTTTCAGCTTCTCACCTCATTCTAGTCCTATCCAGAGGGCTCGATTGATGGTCCGCATGAAGCACTCGACTTCCCCCATTTGTCTGGGGCCACTGCGGCGTGATCTTCCTGTGCCAGATGGCAAGAGAGGCGAGGTACTCCTGGAATTCGCAGCCCTTAAATGGAGGCTAGTTGTCCGACTTTATCACCTCCGGAAGACCCAGCATCGCAAATGTCTTATCCAGCACCGCCTTGATTTGGGGGAACGCCGTGCATGACGGGGAATTTCGAGTGGGAGTCCATCAGTACAACGGTGCTTCGGCCATTGGGGAAACTCCCAAAGTCGATGCTGATCTTTGGTTTTAGGCTTGGTTCTTCAGTGAGGACTGGCACAGGCAGCTGCTCCCCGCCCATGATGGCACAAGAATGGTCAGTGAGACAGTGCGCCAATGCCAAAGTATCCATCCCTGGGAGCCATATCTTGCTGCGAAGCTGGGCCTTGGTCTTTGCCATGCCTTGGTGCCCCACGTGGATGATATTGACTACCCGGATCCACAACTCTCTCGGGACCATGATAATTTGACTGCAGAGCAATATTCCATGCTGCCCTTCAGTGAGCTCGTGACGAACCCTCCACAGCTGCTGCCTGGTGAGCTGATTGCCTGTGTTCCTCAACCGGAATCCATCGAGGAAGTGTTGCCATTTTCTGTGGGCCCAATAAACAATGGGGTGACCCTGTGTCCCTCAGAACCTGGGTAAAGGATTATAAAAGTACAATGGTTCTGTCGGGTATAACCACAATATTTCTTATAAATTCAATGTTTTTTATCATTTAGTTTACATGAACAAATTATTTACTACACACTTTGAATGTGAGTACATGAGGCAAGGAACACGTAATAAGAGTGAAGTAATCCGTTTTTTGGGGGGAATTCAATATTTAATATAAATTACATCATTTATATTAACCCATATTTTATGTTGCATTCACCGCTGCCAAAATTGTGATCAAGTGACATAGTGTGATAAGTGACACAATAAGTGCGTAATATGTACAAAGTGGTTAAAATATATACAAAATGTAAAGGCCAGAATAGATACAATGACCCTGCTACTCTGTACAATTTCAGTGTTTTAAGAGCAGGGACTTGAACTGGACCAAACGGTAGCGTCGACGTTTCAACCCTATATGTGCGATTTTAAATCGTCACAGCGGGTCTTCATCAGGACTGAAGTAAGAAAATGAATGGCAGCCTGCAAAATCAGTTAAAACGTGCATTAGCATCATGGTGTGTTCCAAATAGCCATTAACGAAATGATGAGTAAGGTGGTAACGACTCACCTAACAAGAACCAGAGTTATTCCTGGTGGGGCTCAGGTCGGGAATGAACAAGGGCCCATCTGGTGATAATCTAGGGGTAAAGAGGTGAGGACAGGGATGGAAATGACCACTGATCCGCAAAGAATTGTATGAAAGACCCCATAGAGACTAGGGCCGCGCAGGACAAACAATGCACCACATGTGCGCCATAAACACTAGCTCGTATGTGTTACAACTAAGAAAACAAGCGCCGTGGTAAACTACATCAACCGCTCAGGTACTAGAGCAGAAACGAAGGCAGTAATGGAACCCGACCTGACTTGTCAAACACTCCCTATAAGTCAAGGGGGCCCATAACGAGCCACAAAAACCAATTGGCACTAGTCCGCTCGTATTTTATAAGCGGAAACGAGGGGGCAATAATAGTAGAACAACCTGGAAGGTCGCGTACTCTATATACACTCAAGCGGCAGTGACGCGCTCGCAAGTTGTGCCCGTAACTGTAGAAATGCGGTGATACAAATCGCATACTTTATGTAAACTAGTGCGGCAGTTACGCGCTCTCAAGTTATGCCCATAACTGTTGAACTGCGGTGATGCAAAGATAGAAACTCACCAAGAATCTTGTGATGAGTCCTATATGGCTAAGAATGACAGCAAATGTGAAGAGCGTCTGAAAATAAATGAAATAGCGCCAGTTAATAACGCTCATGAGTTAAAGAAAGAATGAGTATTCCTAAGTGTAGAGAAGCGTGGCTCACCTTAGTTATTTGGAATGGAATAAAAATCCAGAAGGCAGTGGGAACTCCTGCCGTGTAATCGCAACCAGTCGATCTGCAAGAGCGCGTCTGCCGAGCAGAAGATAAGCGTCCACGAGCACGTCAGACAATGACGTGTATCGTGCAGCAGCTAATTGTCTGTATTTCTGGTTGCCAAGCAACTGACAACAAGTAACTATACAACGCAGTGACGACGTCACATGCGTAGAGGGGGGGGGCAAGTAAGTGGAATGAGGTTCCAAGAATGCGGGCAGAAGGCCAAGGAAACTACTGTCGCTAGAACGTATTCACTCACTTAATACGAAAAAGCCTGCCCATCAGCTGATAGCGTCCACAAGTACGTCTGGTATTGACGTGTAGCGTAAAACAGCTGAGTGCCTGCATACCAAGTTGCAGCGCAACAGAAGCAGAGCGCTCACCCACCATAGTGACTACGTGTCAATTTAGGCAAGTGTTTGCGCGGAAGGAGGATAGACGAAGAAAATGCCAACATGAGCGAAGGTGTAAATCACAGACCTGGTCAAAGAAGAGATAATCACTACTTATATATATCCCAGTTAACACATGAAACAAGTCTAAAGCACATTTGAAGCAGATCATGAAGCATATAAACGTGATGCATATACTTTACAATGCGGTCAAACTCAAAAAGTAATATTGTAATTCATGCAATAGTAATTCACATTACAATTTAACAGCACATTTTAACCTGCACCTGAGCAGTAGCTTACATGATTGAATACTTAAATTATACATTTGGATAGATTATTTTTGGTAATCCAGTTTAAAAAGTAGTGCATTGGGAATATAGCCAAAATCTGTTTCTATGCTCAAGTATAACATATTGCAAATGAATAAATAGCACAAGTGGCATGCTAAAGCATAGTGGAGAACCAACAATAAAACATTACAATTGACCCATTTGTCTAGATGTTTCCTCAAATTCATTGAACCCCTCCATTACAGTATTGAGGGAATGTATCCACCTGCATTCTTTTCGGTTCAGGGCCACTGAGATGGACCCGCCCCTTGGAGCAGGACAGACTTTCTCAGCCACCCACCATCTTATACTCTCTGGCTGGTGTTGCTGTAATAGGAAATGGTCAACTAATGGGGCCCCCTGTACCTTGCATCTTATGCGGCTCATATGTTGCAATATTCTCGCCTTTACTTTCTGGATGGTCTGACCTACATAAAGTAAATCACAGGGGCAACAAATGACATATATTAAGTTGGTACTGTTACAGTTTGTAAAGTCTGATAACTTATATGTTCTATTGTTGTGTGTAACGGTGGAGCCCTCCACCGTCAGCGAGCAGGCTTTACAGTGGCCACATTTGTAGTGGCCAGTTATGGGTGGCAGGCCCAGTTGGTTTCTCAAATTCATTGGTATGGGGGGTTCAAGGTACGTTTTGACAACATTGTCTTTTATACTCCTGCCCCTTTTAAAGGCAAAGAGTGGATCCTCGGTGGTGTGCAGTTCACTTGCGACAAGATTCCAGTATTTTTTCACTATCTTCTTGATGGCATTGCTTTTGGCGTTGAATGTAGTCACGCACATAATTTTGTCAATCTTTTCTGGTTTTTCTCTTACTTGCAACAGTTGGTCACGCGGGCAGTACCAAGCCCGTTTGCGCGCACGTTTAAGCAGACCTGTAGGGTAACCTCTATCTTTCAGGCGCACCGTAAGGATCTCAGTTTCCTTGAAGAAATCTATTCTCTGAGTACAATTCCTTCTCAGCCTGAGGTACTGACCATAAGGTAAGTTATCCCTCAGGCTACGAGGGTGATGGGATTCATACTTGAGGAGCGTATTCCTTTCAGTAGGTTTACGGTAGAGATCACAGAACAAGAAACCATCATCCACTTTAAATGTAAGATCAAGGAAATCAATAGATTCATTATTGCTGGTCATGGTGAACTGGATATCACACATTCTGGTGTTAAGCCAATCGCTAAATTGCTTAAGATCTTCTTCAGTTCCTGACCAGATCATTATGATGTCGTCAATGTAACGTTTCCAAACCGAAATTTGGTTTATGTAAGGGTTGGCATGGCTATACAGGTGTTCCTCCTCGTATGCATCCATGAAGATATTAGCCAGACTAGGTGCGTAGGTAGCCCCCATCGCGACACCCTTACATTGGTAATAAAATTGTCTCCTGAAGATGAAGTAATTATGCTTCATTGCAATTTCCAAGAGGGCAATCAGGAAGTCAGTGGGTATCCAATGTGGCCTTGTCCTTTTGTCCAGTGTGGCTCTGATGACATCCAATGCCATGCCCTGGGGGATGGAAGTATACAGGGAGGACACGTCAAGTGTGACAAGTAATTGGGTATGTATATCGTACGGTTGGCCTTCCAACAGATGGATTATATGCATTGTGTCACGTACATATGATTTAGTTTCTGGTATCCATGGTTGTAAAAAATAATCGATAAACTGATTGAGCGGTTCTAAGATAGATCCGCAACCAGACACGATGGGTCTGCCAGGCGGTTTGTCCAAGCGCTTATGTATCTTAGGCAGAGTATAGATTGTAGGAATCCTTGCTTCTTTTTTATTTAAGAAATCGCTTTCTGGTTGACTCAAGAATCCCTTTGCCAAACCATCAGATGTTAACTTCACGATCATCGATTTAATCTCGGTAGTAGGATCCTTGGGAATGGGGCGATAGCTGTCCATTACTCCCAACTGGAGTTGTATTTCCTCCACATAGTCACTAGTGTTCTGCAACACGACGGCCCCGCCTTTATCTGCGGCCTTGATGACAATGGCGTCATTGGTTCCTAACGTAGACAATGCCATTCTTTCCAACTTGCTGATGTTGTGTTTTATATACCTCTTTTCTTCCATTAGTTGCATAGTCTCTTGCAAGACAATCTTTTCATAGGCTAATATCTTCTCACTCATCAGATATGCGCCTGGTGTAAAAGTTGAAGGGGGTCTAAATGGTGTAGCTGCTGATGAAGGGCTATAGGTATTCTTGTTAAAGTAGTACTTCAACCGGATTTTTCTGAAGAACCTCTGTAGTTCAAGCTTGACATTGAATGAGTCAGGCAGTGCTGTGGGAACAAAGGACAACCCCTTGGAAAGGACGTCCCTTTCAGCTGCCGACATTGTATAATCAGAAAGATTGATTATAGGGTCCGTGCTACTTAGTGAAGGTACACAGGTAGCCGTTTCCTGCTGATTGGCCATATCAACTCTGGGGCGTGTACCTAGCTCTGTATTATTCTCGCTCGTGATCGTTTGAAGTTGCAGGTCTTCTGGTTCAATTTCCTGCATTTGGTCTGGAATATTCTCGCTCGTGATCGTTTGAAGTTGCAGGTCTTCTGGTTCAATTTCCTGCATTTGGTCTGGAACACCCTGTTGTTGGCCTGTGTCAGACCTAGTTGTTTTCAAAATGGAACGGACAGTGTTGATTCTCTGATGTGGGTTACTGGTTTGAGGGGATGTAGTGTCTGTCAATTGAGACATGTCCCGGTCAGATCGGTTAGTTGTAACATTGGGTGGAACTGCATCAAGCGCTGGAACTTGTGTGTGTATTCTCACCATTTGTATGTTTGTTTGTGTGTTGAGATCTCCCCGTGTGTTTCTGGTTGATAGAAACGAACTCGGGAGTTGTTCTGCCGTGTGTTCCTGCCCTTGTTCCATCCCCTTGCACGTTCCCAACTCTGATCTGAACCTCCACCCCTGTTGGACTGTCGGTAGCCGTCCCCTAAAAAATGTGGCCCCTGATTACCCTGGCGACTGGTAGATGGTCTCTCCGTGTCAGACTCAGAGCTACTTCCTACTGAGGAGTCAGAGAAGGTGTTAAATCTCCTGGGACCTTGCCTGCTTCTATTGGAAAAGAAACCTTGACTATCCTGCTGATAGTAATCGTCAGGCAAGTACGGGTAGGTTACCTTCTTGTCGTAGTTTTTTATATCTTTTGATAGTTTATCTAGCTTTCTGTTGAGGGTTATTGTATTAAAATCAGCTAGTACTTTCTCAGCTCGATCTAATGCTTCCCTCGCATTTGAAAGGGCGCTGTCCTCAAGTATCTCTCTTGAGATCAGCGATTTCTAGAGTAAGTTTTTTGACATATTCAATTGCAGTCTCAACTCCCAGCACCATCCAGTGCCTGGAGCAATTATTGGCCACGTAACTGAACCCTTCCCTAAATTTGGGGACATCTATAAAGATCGCAGGTTCATTGCGAACTTGTAGCCCCTTGGGAATTATATTTGATTGTAAATATTTGGTCAGTACGTGCCCATGGAGTCTTGAACGAATTAGTTTTTTCTCCAGTCTTTCAATTTTGGCTAATTTCTCATTTAGGGGGTACAAAAGGGGATGATGGACGGAACGTTTGAGCCAATCAAACACTCACCCCCAGTCAACTGATCTGGGTTTAATCCATCATCATTCTTTAGCTCACTCCACCACCCCAGTTCAGACATGGCCATATGCAAATCAGTCTGACCCTGTGCCTCATGGGAACAGTCCAGCCCGAACTGCCAAGCCATGTCTTCCCTGGACCGGAAACAAGCATCCTAGGACCGGTTTCTGGCATTTCAGCCGTCATCAGCCAGGCTTGCTTGAATCCAGTGGCAAAGTGAGCAAGGGACCCACGTCTGGGCATACCCCCGCCAACTTAGGGCGACCAAAGCGATACAAAAGGGATGATGGACGGAACGTTTGAGCCAATCAAACACTCACCCCCAGTCAACTGATCTGGGTTTAATCCATCATCATTCTTTAGCTCACTCCACCACCCCAGTTCAGACATGGCCATATGCAAATCAGTCTGACCCTGTGCCTCATGGGAACAGTCCAGCCCGAACTGCCAAGCCATGTCTTCCCTGGACCGGAAACAAGCATCCTAGGACCGGTTTCTGGCATTTCAGCCGTCATCAGCCAGGCTTGCTTGAATCCAGTGGCAAAGTGAGCAAGGGACCCACGTCTGGGCATACCCCCGCCAACTTAGGGCGACCAAAGCGATACAAAAGGGGATGATGGACGGAACGTTTGAGCCAATCAAACACTCACCCCCAGTCAACTGATCTGGGTTTAATCCATCATCATTCTTTAGCTCACTCCACCACCCCAGTTCAGACATGGCCATATGCAAATCAGTCTGACCCTGTGCCTCATGGGAACAGTCCAGCCCGAACTGCCAAGCCATGTCTTCCCTGGACCGGAAACAAGAATCCTAGGACCGGTTTCTGGCATTTCAGCCGTCATCAGCCAGGCTTGCTTGAATCCAGTGGCAAAGTGAGCAAGGGACCCACGTCTGGGCATACCTCCGCCAACTTAGGGCGACCAAAGCGATACAAAAGGGGATGATGGACGGAACGTTAAGCTAGCATCTACAGATAGTCTATCAGAACCTAACAGGAAGTTAGATGCTCCCTGCTCCTGTATGAGTTTAGCTATATACTCTTCACTGTATGTCAGGGTTTCCTTATCTGACATAATCTAACAGAGCAAGCAATTCAAAAAAAGAACAATCACAGTGTACAAACAAAACAATGAATGAGAGAAAAACCCTCGCAGGTAAGCACCTGCACAAATTAAGCTCAATAAACAATGGGGTGACCCTGTGTCCCTCAGAACCTGGGTAAAGGTTTATAAAAGTACAATGGTTCTGTCGGGTATAACCACAATATTTCTTATAAATTCAATGTTTTTTATCATTCAGTTTACATGAACAAATTATTTACTACACACTTTGAATGTGAGTACATGAGGCAAGGAACACGTAATAAGAGTGAAGTAATCCGGTTTTTTTGGGGAATTCAATATTTAATATAAATTACATCATTTATATTAACCCACATTTTATGTTGCATTCACCGCTGCCAAAATTGTGATCAAGTGACATAGTGTGATAAGTGACACAATAAGTGCGTAATATGTACAAAGTGGTTAAAATATATACAAAATGTAAAAGGCCAGAATAGATACAATGACCCTGCTACTCTGTACAATTTCAGTGTTTTAAGAGCAGGGACTTGAACTGGACCAAACGGTAGCGTCGACGTTTCAACCCTATATGTGCGATTTTAAATCGTCACAGCGGGTCTTCATCAGGACTGAAGTAAGAAAAAGAATGGCAGCCTGCAAAATCAGTTAAAACGTGCATTAGCATCATGGTGTGTTCCAAATAGCCATTAACGAAATGATGAGTAAGGTGGTAACGACTCACCTAACAAGAACCAGAGTTATTCCTGGTGGGGCTCAGGTCGGGAATGAACAAGGGCCCATCTGGTGATAATCTAGGGGTAAAGAGGTGAGGTCAGGGATGGAAATGACCACTGATCCACAAAGAATTGTATGAAAGACCCCATAGAGACTAGGGCTGCGCAGGACAAACAATGCACCACATGTGCGCCATAAACACTAGCTCATATGTGTTACAACTAAGAAAACAAGCGCCGTGGTAAACTACATCAACCGCTCAGGTACTAGAGCAGAAACGAAGGCAGTAATGGAACCCGACCTCACTTGTCAAACACTCCCTATAAGTCAAGGGGGCCCATAACGAGCCACAAAAACAAATTGGCACTAGTCCGCTCGTATTTTATAAGCGGAAACGAGGGGGCAATAATAGTAGAACAACCTGGAAGGTCGCGTACTCTATATACACTCAAGCGGCAGTGACGCGCTCGTAAGTTGTGCCCGTAACTGTAGAAATGCGGTGATACAAATCGCATACTTTATGTAAACTAGTGTGGCAGTTACGCGCTCTCAAGTTATGCCCATAACTGTTGAAATGCGGTGATGCAAAGATAGAAACTCACCAAGAATCTTGTGATGAGTCCTATATGGCTAAGAATGACAGCAAATGTGAAGAGCGTCTGAAAATAAATGAAATAGCGCCGGTTAATAACGCTCATGAGTTAAAGAAAGAATGAGTATTCCTAAGTGTAGAGAAGCGTGGCTCACCTTAGTTATTTGGAATGGAATAAAAATCCAGAAGGCAGTGGGAACTCCTGCCGTGTAATCGCAACCAGTCGATCTGCAAGAGCGCGTCTGACGAGCAGAAGATAAGCGTCCACGAGCACGTCAGACAATGACGTGTATCGTGCAGCAGCTAATTGTCTGTATTTCTGGTTGCCAAGCAACTGACAACAAGTAACTATACAACGCAGTGACGACGTCACATGCGTAGAGGGGGGGGGGCAAGTAAGTGGAATGAGGTTCCAAGAATGCTGGCAGAAGGCCAAGGAAACTACTGTCGCTAGAACGTATTCACTCACTTAATACGAAAAAGCCTGCCCATCAGCTGATAGCGTCCACAAGTACGTCTGGTATTGACGTGTAGCGTAAAACAGCTGAGTGCCTGCATACCAAGTTGCAGCGCAACAGAAGCAGAGCGCTCACCCACCATAGTGACTACGTGTCAATTTAGGCAAGTGTTTGCGCGGAAGGAGGATAGACGAAGAAAATGCCAACATGAGCGAAGGTGTAAATCACAGACCTGGTCAAAGAAGAGATAATCACTACTTATATATATCCCAGTTAACACATGAAACAAGTCTAAAGCACATTTGAAGCAGATCATGAAGCCTTTAAACGTGATGCATATACTTTACAATGCGGTCAAACTCAAAAAGTAATATTGTAATTCATGCAATAGTAATTCACATTACAATTTAACAGCACATTTTAACCTGCACCTGAGCAGTAGCTTACATGATTGAATACTTAAATTATACATTTGGATAGATTATTTTTGGTAATCCAGTTTAAAAAGTAGTGCATTGGGAATATAGCCAAAATCTGTTTCTATGCTCAAGTATAACATATTGCAAATGAATAAATAGCACAAGTGGCATGCTAAAGCGTAGTGGAGAACCAACAATAAAACATTACAATTGACCCATTTGTCTAGATGTTTCCTCAAATTCATTCAACCCCTCCATTACAGTATTGAGGGAATGTATCCACCTGCATTCTTTTCGGTTCAGGGCCACTGAGATGGACCCGCCCCTTGGAGCAGGACAGACTTTCTCAGCCACCCACCATCTTATACTCTCTGGCTGGTGTTGCTGTAATAGGAAATGGTCAACTAATGGGGCCCCCTGTACCTTGCATCTTATGCGGCTCATATGTTGCAATATTCTCGCCTTTACTTTCTGGATGGTCTGACCTACATAAAGTAAATCACAGGGGCAACAAATGACATATATTAAGTTGGTACTGTTACAGTTTGTAAAGTCTGATAACTTATATGTTCTATTGTTGTGTGTAAAGGTGGAGCCCTCCACCGTCAGCGAAGCAGGCTTTACAGTGGCCACATTTGTAGTGGCCAGTTATGGGTGGCAGGCCCAGTTGGTTTCTCAAATTCATTGGTTTGGGGGTTCAAGGTACGTTTTGACAACATTGTCTTTTATACTCCTGCCCCTTTTAAAGGCAAAGAGTGGATCCTCGGTGGTGTGCAGTTCACTTGCGACAAGATTCCAGTATTTTTCACTATCTTCTTGATGGCATTGCTTTTGGCGTTGAATGTAGTCACGCACATAATTTTGTCAATCTTTTCTGGTTTTTCTCTTACTTGCAACAGTTGGTCACGCGGGCAGTACCAAGCCCGTTTGCGCGCACGTTTAAGCAGACCTGTAGGGTAACCTCTATCTTTCAGGCGCACCGTAAGGATCTCAGTTTCCTTGAAGAAATCTATTCTCCGAGTACAATTCCTTCTCAGCCTGAGGTACTGACCATAAGGTAAGTTATCCCTCAGGCTACGAGGGTGATGGGATTCATACTTGAGGAGCGTATTCCTTTCAGTAGGTTTACGGTAGAGATCACAGAACAAGAAACCATCATCCACTTTAAATGTAAGATCAAGGAAATCAATAGATTCATTATTGCTGGTCATGGTGAACTGGATATCACACATTCTGGTGTTAAGCCAATCGCTAAATTGCTTAAGATCTTCTTCAGTTCCTGACCAGATCATTATGATGTCGTCAATGTAACGTTTCCAAACCGAAATTTGGTTTATGTAAGGGTTGGCATGGCTATACAGGTGTTCCTCCTCGTATGCATCCATGAAGATATTAGCCAGACTAGGTGCGTAGGTAGCCCCCATCGCGACACCCTTACATTGGTAATAAAATTGTCTCCTGAAGATGAAGTAATTATGCTTCATTGCAATTTCCAAGAGGGCAATCAGGAAGTCAGTGGGTATCCAATGTGGCCTTGTCCTTTTGTCCAGTGTGGCTCTGATGACATCCAATGCCATGCCCTGGGGATGGAAGTATACAGGGAGGACACGTCAAGTGTGACAAGTAATTGGGTATGGATATCGTACGGTTGGCCTTCCAACAGATGGATTATATGCATTGTGTCACGTACATATGATTTAGTTTCTGGTATCCATGGTTGTAAAAAATAATCGATAAACTGATTGAGCGGTTCTAAGATAGATCCGCAACCAGACACGATGGGTCTGCCAGGCGGTTTGTCCAATCGCTTATGTATCTTAGGCAGAGTATAGATTGTAGGAATCCTTGCTTCTTTTTATTTAAGAAATCGCTTTCTGGTTGACTCAAGAATCCCTTTGCCAAACCATCAGATGTTAACTTCACGATCATCGATTTAATCTCGGTAGTAGGATCCTTGGGTATGGGGCGATAGCTGTCCATTACTCCCAACTGGAGTTGTATTTCCTCCACATAGTCACTAGTGTTCTGCAACACGACGGCCCCGCCTTTATCTGCGGCCTTGATGACAATGGCGTCATTGGTTCCTAACGTAGACAATGCCATTCTTTCCAACTTGCTGATGTTGTGTTTTATATACCTCTTTTCTTCCATTAGTTCCATAGTCTCTTGCAAGACAATCTTTTCATAGGCTAATATCTTCTCACTCATCAGATATGCGCCTGGTGTAAAAGTTGAAGGGGGTCTAAATGGTGTAGCTGCTGATGAAGGGCTATAGGTATTCTTGTTAAAGTAGTACTTCAACCGGATTTTTCTGAAGAACCTCTGTAGTTCAAGCTTGACATTGAATGAGTCAGTCAGTGCTGTGGGAACAAAGGACAACCCCTTGGAAAGGACGTCCCTTTCAGCTGCCGACATTTTATAATCAGAAAGATTGATTATAGGGTCCGTGCTACTTAGTGAAGGTACACAGATAGCCGTTTCCTGCTGATTGGCCATATCAACTCTGGGGCGTGTACCTAGCTCTGTATTATTCTCGCTCGTGATCGTTTGAAGTTGCAGGTCTTCTGGTTCAATTTCCTGCATTTGGTCTGGAACACCCTGTTGTTGGCCTGTGTCAGACATAGTTGTTTTCAAAATGGAACGGACAGTGTTGATTCTCTGATGTGGGTTACTGGTTTGAGGGGATGTAGTGTCTGTCAATTGAGACATGTCCCGGTCAGATCGGTTAGTTGTAACATTGGGTGGAACTGCATCAAGCGCTGGAACTTGTGTGTGTATTCTCACCATTTGTATGTTTGTTTGCGTGTTGAGATCTCCCCGTGTGTTTCTGGTTGATAGAAACGAACTCGGGAGTTGTTCTGCCGTGTGTTCCTGCCCTTGTTCCATCCCCTTGCACGTTCCCAACTCTGATGGGCCCTTGTTCATTCCCGACCTGAGCCCCACCAGGAATAACTCTGGTTCTTGTTAGGTGAGTCGTTACCACCTTACTCATCATTTCGTTAATGGCTATTTGGAACACACCATGATGCTAATGCACGTTTTAACTGATTTTGCAGGCTGCCATTCTTTTTCTTACTTCAGTCCTGATGAAGACCTGCTGTGACGATTTAAAATCGCACATATAGGGTTGAAACGTCGACGCTACCGTTTGGTCCAGTTCAAGTCCCTGCTCTTAAAACACTGAAATTGTACAGAGTAGCAGGGTCATTGTATCTATTCTGGCCTTTTACATTTTGTATATATTTTAACCACTTTGTACATATTACGCACTTATTGTGTCACTTATCACACTATGTCACTTGATCACAATTTTGGCAGCGGTGAATGCAACATAAAATGTGGGTTAATATAAATGATGTAATTTATATTAAATATTGAATTCCCCCAAAAAACCGGATTACTTCACTCTTATTACGTGTTCCTTGCCTCATGTACTCACATTCAAAGTGTGTAGTAAATAATTTGTTCATGTAAACTGAAAGATAAAAAACATTGAATTTATAAGAAATATTGTGGTTATACCCGACAGAACCATTGTACTTTTATTTTCTGTGGGCCAGCATTTCTTTAGCCCTTCCCAGGTTCTCGTCCCGGTTGGTGACCTCTCCGAGTTCTTCCAGCGTCAGTGCTTTTGGGTGAGTTTCTTGGACAACCATTTG
The DNA here is from genome assembly GCA_963921515.1 of Calotriton arnoldi. Lineage (NCBI taxonomy): Eukaryota > Metazoa > Chordata > Amphibia > Caudata > Salamandridae > Calotriton > Calotriton arnoldi. The sequence goes on from CAWUFW010002481.1 coordinate 816,777, forward strand.
GACATATTCTTCGATTTGCTCTTCTTCTTGGTCCAGCCGCGGGGTTTCTGTCAGGGAATGGCGAGACAGATAGTCGGGCGTGTTGTTGGCGCCGGGGCAGTAGGAAATGTTCTATCCTGGGAAATGTGTGGTGCCAGCGGACCGAGGGAATAGTGGTTTGTGGTCAGTCACCACTCTTCCACCTCTACCTTTATGGCCACGAGTTCAGTGTTGACAGGCACACTTTATAGCCAGAGCCTCTCTCGATCTGGGCATACCTCCTCTCCATCTCCAAGAGTGCCCTGCTGGCGTAGGCTTTGGGTGATCAGTCCATGATTGTGTTTTCTTGCATGAGCACAGCTCCTAGGCCAACGGGGCTGGCATCGACAATTAGCTCTGTTTGTTTCCTTGGGTGGAAATATGCCATGGTGGTTTTGTCCATGAGGGCCTCTTGGATTGCCTTGAAAGTCTTGGTATCTTGCGGGCCAAGTCCCAAGATGCACCGGTGCTTGTGAGAGCCCTCAGGGGCTCGGATAGAGAGACCAAATTGGGAATAAAACATCCACAGTATGCAGCCATCCCAAGAAAACTGCGGACTTCCATTAGATTCCTGGGGGTAGGTGTAGTTTAGATGGATATGGCCCTTTTTGGATCCACACAGCTACCAGTTCTCCCACGAGGGTCTCTAAAGAATTTGATTGATTCCTGGTAGAATGAACATTTGGCTTTGTTCAGTGTGAGGCCACAGACTGATAGACGGCACAGAGTGTCTCAAAGGTGAACATGGTGCTCTTCCATGCTATTTAAGAAGTTAAGAGACGGCATTCTGATATTAAGGACTCCATCATGCCAGACAGCGTCTCCTTGATAGCATTTTGGAAGACTTCCGCCACAGAGGAAACGCCAAAACTCAGCCTCTTGTATCCTCTCAGACCTACGTGTGTGGAGAAGGTTATGATGTACCTGCTCTCGGGGGCCAGTTTCACTTGATGGTATCCGGAATTAAGATTGAGCTTGGAGAACCACTTGGCCCTGTTGAGGTCAGCCATATTGTGCATCGTGGGTGTGATGTGGTGCTCTTGCTTGACAGCCTGGTTTGGGAGGCATCAAATTCGAAACAATACCTGACACAGGCGACGACGACGAACAGTTTGTATAGTTCAGCGCTTCCATAATGGATGGTGCCATCAAGAGGTCCCTGCTCATGCATTTCCCTGGTGCTACGGACATAGTGATTGAGGCTTCCAATCCATCACCGCCACCGGGGGGGGGGCGCAGCAGTCGCAGGGTCTGCTAGCTTGCTGAATGGAGGGAGTGGTGTTACGCCTTACAGGCCCCACAACACCATAGTCATGCAGCAGTCTTTTGGGGGAGCAGCTGCTCCTGACTGCTGTTGAACGCTTATGGTAGACGTGGCCTGTGGCTGGGTTCACCGGCCTCAATAGGGTAGGGAGGGGGTGGCGTGGCACTCTTGCAGTGTTTGAGGCCACTTATGTAGTCCTTTTCTTCTCCTTTGCTTAATGGTCAAGCTTGACCACAGCATGTCAGCACACATGCATTAGATGTGAACATTTTCTTTTTTTATGTCTCATTCTCCAGGAAAAAAAGACAAAATAAATAAGTCTTCTTCAGCGTGCCCGTCTGATCAATTCAATACAGTAGCGCTCTGTGCTTCTCTGAGGAGCGTCAGTTGTCGGCCCGGGCAGTGCAGGGCTGTGAGCACTTACATGGGCGGTCCTCCTGAGGGGGAGATTTCCTCCCAGCGCTCTGTTAACCTCTGTATAGAGCAGGAGGGAGAAGCGTGTGCCAGGCCCCGCCCAGGCTGCCACTCGGCCGCGTTGCATTTTGATGCAGCGGCCTCAGGCAGGCGTTATGTGGAGGAGCCACGGGGTGGGACAGTAACCAGGCTCGCGACAGGCACCTACTGCTGCATCTGAGGGTTCTGAAGTTGTCAGACTGGGCAGATGTAGCAGCACAGGCCTCAGGACCGCAGGTAAGCCCAATGGTAGCGCTGGGGAATCTGGAGCTCCCAGCTTCGGCATTCACAGCGAAACTGCATGTGACATCATGTCTCGCTCCTTGAGGGTTATCGTGGCAGTGTGGGTCAGTACCGGCCTCGTCGCCAGTGTGACAGGGAGGCGTTTTTCCTACCCTGCTAGGACTCACTGGTCCTGGATGCCCCAAACATGAAACACACACATACTGTGGCTCACTGCCTGTGAAGACCCCGTGCGGTCTTACGCCCGTTTATTTTTATTTATCGCCTCGGGCCACGACGGTCCCGGGGAGTGTTACAGGTGGCAACAAAGTATTACAGAGGCTGGATGGCTCTCTACACTGATTAAAATAATTATTGGAAAAAAAAATCTAAACCTTTAGGGGGCGTGGCCTGGAGAGCCAAGATGGCAGACGCACCTTGCTGAGGCTCCGCTGTCATTCCCCTATTATCTGAGATTTCCCTGCAACAGAGCAAAGCCAGATCGACCTGCAGTACGCCCGCCCTCTCTCTGACTTCTTCTGAGGCGGTGTGGGCCCTGATGGATGTCTGCAGTTCAGTGCAGTGCAGCGCGAGGAGTGAATGGGGCCGGATTGGGCCCGGAACACGCAGCCCTGGCCTTGAGAGGTGACCCAGCTGCGACATACCTTAACCTGACCCAGCTTGAGCGATCTCGGCGACACGACCCTGTGAAGCGCCGCAGAGTGAACCGGGCCTAAGCACTGCAGGGACTGCCACGTGACGGCCGCGCTCTCGGACCTGAGCAATTGGCGCTGTCAGGAGAGACTGCGTTTGGGCACCTGCTAGTGGCAGTTGGGACAGACGGGCCTTCTGCGGAAGTGAGCTGCGTTGGGGGTGCATTGCTGTGCTGCCTCTCCTTGCCAGGCCCACTGCGGTGAGGGGGAGGCCTGGACCGGCCTCTTCCTTCCAGTGTTGATTCCTGACGTGGCGTGTGCTGGGCCTGATTGGCACGGGGCTGCAGAGAGACAATTGCGACCCCCGCCTTTCAGGAGCTGATGTTGTTGGGTGCGTGGCTCCGCCGGCTGACGGAGATTGAGGCAGGTGGACCAGCAGTGGGGTGCTATGGATCCACAACACAGAGGCAAGCCCAGGTCTTGCTCCAACTGCCTGCATTGTGTGCCCAGGTGGAAGGTGCGTGAATACTGCGGGGGACCACTAAGTGGATACCACGGCCCCCGTCCCTGCAGACGGTGGCGCCATGAGACGATTGTGCAGCTCCTCCTGTCGGCAGTGACTGTGGCAGGTGGGCTTGCTGCGGGAGCGAGGCGGTGCGGGTCATGAGTGAACTGCTTCGCTGCCCCCCCAGAACCACTGCCACTGGAGTGGGACCTGGGCCTGCCTGCGACTACTTGAGTGGTTAGACCACGTGGACCCGTCCTGTGGGGACTGGGCACCTCAGATTGCCTGCCTTGGTGGCATCAGTGACATTGCCATAGCGGATGAGTGGTGACGTGATGGTTTAGAGGAGATACCGTGCTCTGTCCTCAGGAGGACTTCCACCCCACAGAGGACGAAGTTGCATGTGCAATAGGACTCTACTGGTAAGTGATGATTGGCAGCTCTGAGCGTCACAGGGTCCACCCACAGACATCAAGACCTTCTGGTGCCCGGCCCTCTCCGAGGCCTTCTAATCCGGTCTTCTACTGGAGCTGGGTTGGGCTCCGTGCCTCAGAGTCGGCAGCAGTCTCTGCAACATCATTGGGAATTGCTCAGTGGCGGTGGGTGGCAGGACACTCCTGTTCTTCTGTGACTGAGACGGCATCTAGATATATGTCTGAGAGTCCCGGATCGCAGGCGGCCCATAGTGCCTCATCCCAGATGCATGCTTCACGGAATCCACCGGACACCTCTGACAACGAGGAGCCCACCGGATCAATGGGCAGTAAACTGGATGCAGTGGTCATGGTGGTGGAAAAGCTGGGGACCTTGCTGGAGCAGACTAGGTCTTCATTGGAGAGCAAAATTGATGGTGTGGTGACTGATTTTACTATGGTGCACGCAGATCAATGCAAGTTAGCAGATAAAATTTGATCCATTGAAGATACCCTGGAGGAAGATAGCTCACGTTGCGAAGTCTCCGCCTCGCGTTGTCTGCCCGGGTGCATGCCCTGGAACGTAGGTCAGATGACACAGAGGGGCAGTCCAGGTGAAATAATATTCGTGTGGTGGGATTACCAGAGGGGATGGAAGGAAAAGATGCTACTGCCTATGTTGAACACTGGATTCGCTGTCTGATCCCAGCGGAGGTGCTGTTGCCATTCTTCTCCATTGAGAGGACTCACAGGGTTCTGACAAGAGCCTCCCACCAGGCTCAAACCCAAGGCCCCTACAGTTCCCCCTGCAGCACTACAAAGACAGCACTACAAAGACAGGGACTCGTATAGGCGAGAGTTTGCGAGCTTCCCGCAATATTAAGTAGGTCCCTCTCATGTAATGCTATTCCCAGACTACACCATTATGGTGCACAAATCACTAATTTTTGGCTGTGAAGCGCTGTCTGTGCACTCTTAACCTCAAATACTCTCTACTGCTCTACTGCTCCCTGCGCGCCTACGAGTGGTGGCACAAGGGAAGACGCACTTCTTCGACGGCCTGGGAATGGCTGGATCCTACGAGCCTGGATCACAAGGCCGCCTCCCCAGGGCTCCCTGGAGGATCTCAAGGCTTGGCTTCACATAGAGGCCGTCAGGGGAAACGATGCAAGAACCATGAGACGCACCCAGTATAGAACAATGATGGACCAGCACAGGGCACTGCAGATACGATGGCTTTGGGGGGGTCCGGGCACGCTGCGGACAACAGCCCCGCAGGATGTGGCAGCGAAGAAGACTGCTAGCGCAGACCCTTCTTTCCTTGACTCTCCTGTACTTCCTGAGGGAACCCTGCAGATAGCGGATGGCATAATATGACTAGGAAGAGACTGAGTTACTTGCATGTCCTTGGGACCCTGTCGGGAACAGACAGCGAGCCGCGCAAAGTGTTTACTCTATAGTGTACACTGTGAGAATGTTTAGCATAATAACCACTTAATGTTTGTACAATATGTATTCCAGTGCTCTCTTGCCTCTCTTTCTTCTGCAGGTTAAACTATGTGCCCGCCCTGGAACTGATATGCGGGCTCAGTTGTGATGTATGTGTTGTATTGGCATTTCTCACTAAATTGCCTTACAGGGGATACCTCTCCTTGTGTTACACGCTTCCTGCCATACCCACAGGCATGCTCCTTCTCGTCCCTTTCGCCGACTGAGACGCAATGGATTGTCTAACGGTTTGGGCAGATGTGGGTTGTACACCTCTCTCATGGAATTATTGAAGTCTGTTGACTTTTGTTTTATGACTGTTTAATTATGGTTTCAGTTTTTGCTGTGCGCACGAGTCTACTGTTGGCCGATATGCCGACTCTCTAGTTATCCGCAGGTGCCACACACTCCAAAACCTCCTCCCACTACGCTAATGGCTCCCACTAACATATTTACTTGGAACCTTAGAGTATCTGCACACAGGTGTGTGAATGCCCCTATTACTATCTCAAGCGTCACTCCGCTCATATTGCCCTCTTGCAGGAGTCTCACTTAACGCTACCTGAGATCACTAGACTTCAAAGGCGCTGGTGGGGCCGTTCTTCACCACTAGCTTTTCTGCTTTTGCACGGGGAGCGTTGGTGTGGATTAGTCTGGTCTGCCACGAAGGGAGTCCCCGGCCTGACATTGATGAGGAGGGGCGGTATGTCTTTGTGTCACCCGTCTAGACGGACTTTCACGTACTCCTGGGTTCGATCTATGTGCCAAACTCTGACCAAGCCACATTCTTTGATACCCTATATAATAAGCTTTACTGCCGGTGAGTTTAACTGTGTCCTTGATCCAGATCTAGACCGCTTGCTCCCCCCACTCCCAAGAACACCTACGGTTCTGGCTGCGCGGGCACTGCAGAATTGGCTGGAACATTGGCGGTTGGTGGACATCTGTCTGTTGTGGTGTCGCCAATGTCTACTCATACTTTTCGGGCTTGCATCAGCTACATGTTAGACTTGACAGAATTGTTTGCATGTTTACCCTTGCCTCATCGGTGATACGGACTGACTATATGGTTCGGACTCACTCCGGCCACAACCCACAATTCCTGCAGATGTCGTGGGACACTGACACACCTACCAGCCCCACATGGCGATTTCAACCGGAGACAATGGAGGACCCTTTGCGGGAAGCCCAGAGTTCTACCATGGATGATTACTTTAAAAATTTCCCATTTTATTAGATGCGAGGACGCTGTGCAGTCATTGCTTTGGAAGTAGTCTTCTGGGGACACTACTTGGGTACACAATTGTACTCTGCGTAGATGCATCGAAGTAGATCTCAAGAGAAAACCTGAGTGGTGGGCGCACCAGCTGAAATATGCCAGCTGCAAAGCAATGAGCAGAACATAAATCTTTGCTGGAAAGAGTGCCGTGCTTAAACTACGCTTCGCACTCGCGCACATGCTACAGCTGACTGTACGAGAACCTCCTGGACATATGATCCAGGCCAATAATCGTCCAGCTCACCCATAATGGTGCTACGCTCCTCTTTCGGCATGTTACTTTGAGATAGATCAGTGTAGGGTTGTGTAAACTCAACGTGTATCTCCTTTTGCATATAGTCATCCACCGCGACTACCCAGGCCGAGATCTACTCGTTTCTTTCCATGCTAGAACTACTGTGCATTACCCCAAAACAACGGGTGGAACTGGATGAGACGCTCACTCAAGAGGAAATACTGCTCAGTATCTGGGCACTTGCTGCCAGAAAGACTCCGGCCCCTGATGGGCTGCCAGCTGAGTTTTATTTAACCTATGCCACACTGCTTGCCCCGCAGTTGAAGCTATAAGCTAGAGTAGCAGTTGAAAGGGCTTCCTCATATGAGTCCCAGCGAGAGGCCCTACTCCTCTCCCTCCCTAAGCCCGATAAGGACCTGACGGAACTGGGGTCATATAGCCACTTGAGCTACTCAGCCAGAATTTTGTAATCTGATTTGTTCAGGCACCTAAGGGGCAAAATGGGCTGCCAGTGCCATAATACAGAGTCTGAATTAGTTTTGGTCTGCATGCACCAAACACCTCCTTAAATCTTCGACGCTTCTTTCTAGTTCAGGCCTATGCACCGCAGTGCTGGGCTCAGGTGGGATGCCTGGTGCTGTATCTTGAAAAGGCTTTCGACTTGCTAGAATGGTTGTTCCTTTTTGCAGCATTGAGTTGATATGGTCTTGGAGCGCGTGCTTTATACGCCTGGTGCAGCTACTGTACATGCAGCCTCTCATCAGGGTCAGGACTAGCTCATTTATATCTGAGTCGATACTGATCGGCTGCGGCACATGGCAGGGGTGCCCTCTCTCACCTTTGCGATTCTCTTCGCCAATTGAACCATTGGCTGCAGAGCTTCATAGGCGGGGCAAGGACTGGGACATATGGCTGGGCGATGGGCTACATGTAGTGTCCTTATATGCCAACGACTTGCTGTTGTTTCTCAAGTTTACTCAGCGGAAATACTGCATCGATTTACAGGGATGTTGGGCCTCTATCATACCTGTTACAACGTGGACATCCTGGGGAAAGTCCTGCTTATTTCCTTTTGTGTTGGACCTGCCAGATCCAAGTCTTGCCTTTAACAAAATGGTGGTGCCCTGGCAGCCTGTTACGTTTCGCTACCTGGGCGTTCGTATATATTACTCCTCAGAGGATCTGTTTAATGGCAACCTTATGCGAGCTGTGTCCTCCATTTGAACCCAGATGGTGTTCTGTAGGACGCTACTGTTATCCGTGATGGGACAGATCGCACTGTTGAAAATGGTGACCCTCCCTAGACTCCTATACTGTTTTTTCAAATTTACCCATTTACATATCCCGCTAAATTCTTCTGAGATTTTGAATGAAAAATGTGTGAATTCATTTGGAATGCTGGACGCTGCAGGGTGGCATGAGTGTAGCTGTATGCACCACTGGACCATGGGGGGTTAGTAGTACCAAATTTGGAACTGTACTACTTAGCGGACCAGCTGCAATAGTCAGCTGTGTAGGGTGTCTAGATGGCTCTCAGGCTTACAACTACCATGCTGCTGCCTTGGCCGTGATCACTCGAGCTTCCGTACCGGTTCCCTTGTTATTGACCATTGCGTACTGCTGCTACCAACTGAGCCTTTACTTGACATGTTCGGTGACCCCATATGCCTAGGTGTGCCCAGGAGGGGCAATGCTGGTGCATGCCGTCCTTACATGTGGGGCTGAGCATGCTACCTGGCATGCGGCTGGACTACACACACTAGAACACCTGTACAGCGAGGGTGTCTTGCTATCCTATGAGGAGCTAGCGAGAGGCACGGACTTGCCACCAGGGCAATTCTTACTATACAACTTGCTACTGGCGACTCTGGCTCATGCATGGGGCGATGTATCACTAAATGCGAGTGTGTCTCAGTGGTCTTAATACTTAATGGCCATGAGGATGGGTAGTCACATCATTCATAACAAATGTATGATGCAACGAGGCAGTTTACAATAATTAGTCGTCACGACTCACACAATGCCCCCACTGGCACACATGTGAGCTCGCTGGGAGGAGGATCTCGCTAGTCCCTGTACAGAAAAGGAGTGGACAACGATATTAGCAGGGCCTATCCACATCCCGCGGAATGTGAAAATTCCGGCTAATACAATTTTACATCTTTCATAGAGCATACCTTACCCCTGTCAAAACAAATTGATATTTTCATCGGACGGACGCTGCCTGCCCCCGATGTGCTCTAGTTGGGGCTGATCTGCTCCACATGTTATGGTACTGTCCTGCCTTACACACCTATTGGCAAGATCTCACGACCCAACTATCCTCCTGTACGAAACATCCAGTATTACACACTTGGGAGGCTTGTGTTTTTTAGTTCTAGGGAAAAAACCCAGCACACAAGATTACTACCAGATTCCTGGACTTGGGCTTTTTTAACTGCCAAGTAGCTCATTACTTGCCGGGGGAAGTCACCAGACCCTCCCCCAGTCAAGGCCTGATACAATCATTCCTTGTGTGGGCGCAAGCAGAAAGTACAGCACTTCACAGGGAGGACGCCCTAATGTTGCGCAAATACCCAGTAGCTCAAACCCCTTCCAGGCGGCGAGTCCCCCCTCCTGTCCGCCCCCGCTTGCTACCGCCAACTGCGCGCGTTCCCTTATAATCACCACTGACCACTTCTTTGGTGCCTGAAAAGGTCGCAGTTTATTTTCAATAACACAAAATTTTTGTTTACATACAATTTAATATTTCAACGTCCATGGTCATAAGCCCTCTATGTTCTTGCTTAGCTCTCCTCAATTTCTTTTTGATCTGGACTTCCAGCCTCCCCGACTTTCTGGGAGAGGAGGGAGGGGCCCCTTTTTTGTGGGGGTTCACGTCGCGGGTCTAGGCTTCAACTTGCTACCGATTTGAAGGGTGTCCGTTGGGACCTGCCCGGGCTGCAAGTGCCGTCCCGCTCTCCCTGGGCCTTTTGGTGGGCCCTCCCTTCTCCCGGGGTCCCTGCCGTTTGGCATCCCAAGGACCTTGCCTGAGCGTTTACTCTCTCTTTCCTGAGGCTGAGTCCCTACCATCTTCTCCCTCTGTACCCCTGCCGTAAGGCATCCCAAGGGTCCTGCGGGAGTGTCGCCTCTATTCTTTCTCTGGCGGCCCGCCGCCCCTGGCTCCCTCAGTACCCCTGCCGTGAGGCATCCCAAGGCCACTGTGAGAGCCTCCCGTCTATCCTCTAGTGATCTTGAGTCCTACTAGCTTCCTTGTGTTTGATCCGCCACGCTCCCTCCGGTTCCCCCGATCGGAGGGTGCTCCCCAATTGCCGCTGCCCTTCCTCATGTCCTAGTTGCAACCCCTTTGTTCCAGTACCCCCACGATGTTCAGTAGGAACATGTCCATTCCCACCCCCGTGAGGTGTACCCCGTCTTCCAGGTGATACCCGGGGGACCTTAGGTTTATGAACCCGTGTCGCACGAATCCCCATCCCTGGGCCTTGCATATTCTGGCCATGGTAATATTCAGCTTTCTTCTGGATTTTTCGACTGCTTCCGGCCTCACCGCCCGCGCCAGGCCCCCGTGCTATGATTTCAGAAAATATTAGGTCTGCTGGGCGGATTAGGCGTGCCAGCGCCGCGAGACTGCTCTGCATGTTCTCTAGCAGCGCTCGTCTTCCCAATGCTGCCAGGTCGTTCCCGCCCAGGTGGATCACTACCGCGTCCGGTCTGCCACCGTGCTCCAGTGCTGCCCGCGCCGAGGGTAGCAATTGTTCCCATTTCATCCCTGCACATCCCCACCACTCGATGGTGGTGTCCCGCAACCATACGCCTCCGAATTTGCGTCTGGATGCCGCCCACTTTTGCGCCCGCGTTACGTAGGAATGTCCCATTATCCACACCGTCTTCCGTGCCGTTCCTGGACCTGTATAGGGCGGGAGAGATTGGGCTCAGTAAACCGTGGGGCGTATGTAACGCCTGTATGCGCTGGATGCCCATCGCCCTATCTCCTTGATCAGCCCTTCCCCAGACCTAGCCCCGCCGCTGTCGTGGCTGCGCCTATCCTGAAGGAGTGTGAGCCGTATTCCCGTGCGGGGAGGCCTATTTTCTCTAGTACCTTTCTCATCACCGCTATAAATTGAAAGCGGCTGAGGAAGGACCCGTCCCTGTGCCTGAAAAGCGGCCCCTGGCTTAACTCCCTCCCTCCTAGGTGCTCCTTTAGTAAGCACACTGCGCAGGTGTTTGCATTCGCTGTGCAGAGAATTCTGGTCCTCCTGCCCTTGCCTGCTTGGTCCGTCTTGGACCGTCTTAGCATTATGTCCATGTGGCCTTCCTCTATCGCCACGTCCCCTCTGTGTATGCATTCTGTGCCTGGGTCGCTTCTTGATGGGGCTACTAGCTCGCTGACCCTGTAAGCCCCAAAAAATGCTACTGCGAATGCTGCTCGGAAAAGCTCTCCCTCCTGTTTGGAGGGGCACACCTCTGCTGTCGCCTCCAGCATCCAACATCCAACGGGGGGGGGGGGTGACTTGTGGTTTCCCAGGGCCGTTGGCCCCCTTCTTAACCCCCCCTTTGGCTTACCGGCTCGCCCCCTGATTGGGGGGGGCCTTCTTTGACCTTGTGGGCCAATCCTGGCCCCTTCCCCGGCTTAGCCGGGCATTTACATGTGGCGAGGGCGGGGAAAGGGGAGGGTCCCCCCGCCGCCGGCCGCCGTTCCCCCCGGGCCCCTACTGGGTCCGGCTCTGCCTTCCCGGCCCGGGTCCAAAACTGGGACACAATACTGGTAGATTTCAGATCATCGATACAAGTCCTGGAGGAGGGCACACACGATTGCTGGGAGGGTTGGAGTTGATGGAACGTAGTGATCTCATGGTTGCCGGGACGTTAGGAGACTGACTTACCTCTTCATTGGTGACAGCCGTGCGGAGGGTGGCACTGTTCCAACATCAATGATCATAGACATGCACCAACACTGCTGGTTATGGGTTGAGGGAACGACACAGTTGCGTATTACTGTACTTGTAGACTCCAGTTGGTCACTTCGGTTGAGTTTTCTTCTTAGCATAAATCAGAATCATGCAATGTACGCCAGAACGCTGTTTTGATGATTGCCCCCTTCCTGCCCATATAAGCATGTCAGTGTACATATATACTGTGCAAATGCCTTCGGTAAACCAGACTCCATGTTGAAACTGTCATTTGCTGAACTCGACATATCGTACATTAACTGCTTACAATAATACAAGAGACATGCGCTTGTTGTAACCGGAAGCGGGAGATAACTGATATACCAACTCAAAAAATGCAATAAAAAGATTCAAACAAACAAAAAAATAAATCCTAAGGTTTTGAAATGTAAGAACTGCAGGCAATTTATGGTTTACATCTTACAGAATTCCAAGAAATAATATTGTATGTGCAATTATCCCGTGCATGTTGTTTTCAGATGGCTGTCAATAGTTATACCTAGCAGTTGGTTTCTAAAAAGCATTGTTTCTGGCTTGGAACATTCCGACATTAAATGAAACTAATAATGTATTATGTAGCGGTTATGTGTGGTATATATTTTACATTTTTAAAATAGTTTTTTCACATACAAATCATAAAATGATATTGTTTTTAGCATTGTTTCGTAGAATATTATGTATAATAAATGAATTAAAAAAAGGGAAAACATGCATAACACAATGTGTTGTTTTTTTTCCTGACTGAGAAAATGGAAAAGATTTCCTCAGCTTTTTCCCCAAAACTTCACCAGATTTCGCTTAAAAAAAGTAGTCTTCGTGACGTTTTTGAAGCTGGTGCAGAAGATGAGAGGAGCTTAAACTGTCTGACTTTGCCAGAAGCTTATTGATTAAACGCCATGGCACATCTGGTACTAAACGTAACAGCAAGAGACACGTTTCTGAAGAAATTAACCATTGAAATCTGACCCTGCAGATGAAGAAATAGAGGATTATGTCATCATCAAATTTACAATTTCTCCATCCACTGTGAGCAATGCAATAATGCACAGAAAACATCCAAGGGATTTACAGACAGCTTTTTCTTAAAATGTCTACTTTGCAGTTTGCTGTTACCCTTCTGCTGTCCCCCAGTGATGGCACCAAGTGCACACTCATGCTGTGGGCCATAAGGGACATTGTTAGAAAATGGTGGCCCCACTCACTGAGAGAGCGCAGAGGGTTCAGGGAAGAGAGCTTAGTGCTCACACCGGTGACCACAGTTTCCTTTGTGCATCTGGAACGCTGCAGCTTATCCAAGTCCAAGATTCTGAATGAGATTCTCAGCAACCCCTGTGCAGCACCATAACTTCTTCATCCATAAAGAGATGGAATGTGGGACTGTGCTCTGGAGAATATCTGATGGGTTAGTGGAGATCTCCTGGTGCTTTCAAGGTGGAAGGTAAAAGTCTGATAGATATACAACTGTGTTAGAAATGGGATTTCTGGTTGGCTAAGGCTTGCGCCAAAGCCAGGCAGAAACCACCACTCTAGTCAGGGCAAGGGAGTTACACACCCAAGATAACCCCTGCTCACCCCCTTGGTAGCTTGGCACGAGCAGTCAGGCCTATCCCGGAGGCAATGTGTAAAGCGTTTGTGCAACACAGACATACAGCAGCAACAACAAACTAGGCACACCACAAAAGAAACTCCACACAAGGTTATATAAAAAATAGCCTTTGTATTATCATAAACACATTAGAAACAGAATCACACATTTACACGGTGCCAACTGGCACGGGCAATATTCACAGGGGAATTATATACAGGACCAGGCCAATCGGGCCACGGTCAGAACCATCAGAACCGGTAAGTAACTGTAAAACACAACCAGTAACTACTGGTACAATAATGACCTCAGCATTATCACATTAGGCATAAAGCACATTAGGCCCAAACCTCATTAGCATAAACATATTATCCTAACCCTCAGGAGCCTAAACACTGAAATGACCCCCAGGCCAACTGGCCTACTCAATGGGTCCCAAATGCCCTACGTCCAGAATGTCAGGGCTGCCAATGCAGTAGGAACCAAACGTGCGCAATTGCGTTGGGGCAGAGGAGTGTCTTTCACTCCTACCTCTTTCAACAATGCCCCCAAAGGACTGCTGGCCTAAACGTGGCAGCTGCCCACTACTTGCTGGGCAGCTGTGAAATCAAAAAGATGGGCACTGGCATTCACTGTGCCCTCTGTCCCCCACTGGGACTCTAACAGAAAAGATGGCCCACACGTTGCAGCTGTGGAGACAACAAACTGCCCTGGCACTCTCCGTGCCTCTGGCGCCCAAAACAATGCCCCACAAGCAATGAGGGTGGGCACTCAACGTGCCCTCTGGAGTCCCACTCTGGGACTATGTAACGCTTTGCCCCCAATGTTAGAAAAATGGCACTGGCCCTCCACGGGCCATCGGAGCCCCTCTCTGGGACTCCCAGACAAAAAGTGCCCCCTTGATGCAGCTGCCCGCAACTGCGGCGCAGCTGTGAAACTGACTTGGGCACCACTGGGCCTCAGGGAACAACGATCACTGCGCAATGGGGGGGGGGGCAAGCCCCGAAAATGTGCCTTGAACCACCCCCTGACAACAGGACTACAGCCCCACTCACCGGGGCTCTGCAGGACTCCTCCGGACTCTGCAGACACACGCGGGGCTCTCCTCGTGGTTACGGGAGCCCTGCCACCAGTCAGGCTGCTTTTCCCCTCTCGGCTCCACTCACCTGAGTTCTGCAGGACTCCTCCGGCCTCTGACGTGGATGCGCAGGACTCCGTCTCCTGGGACCTCTCTGGGCCCCTACTGATGCCGCTGCTGGCACCCGGAAAGCTTTGTGGAGCCCATGAGGCTCCGGACTCTGCAGCCACACGCGGGGCTCTCACCGGCACGGGAGCCCCGCCTCCAGACAGGCTGCTTCCTGACTCCGGCCGCGCTGCTCCTCTTTCTTCCGGCTGGCCTTGGCTTCCGTCTTGCCGGCCCCGCCCACTGTCAGGCGGCCTGCCTTGCTTACCGCTTTCGCCGATCTCGGCGGCGGTGGCTTCACTCGGGGTCGCGGTGGTGATTCTGTCTCCCAGTGAACGCGGGGTGGGCACCCGCTCTGTTTAAAGTATAAAGGCACCCGCTCGTAAATATGCAGAAAACGCGGGTTGGGCACCCGCTCCGTGGAGCACACTAGGGAATCCCCACGCCGGGGGTTTCCTCCAGGGAACGCCACGCATCACAGCGCTGCAAGAGACAGATGATCCTCAACTCCTGGGCAGTTAGAATATAGCGCAGAAATGAAGAATGCAGGATCCAGTTGTAGCGCTCACGAGGCGCTAGAAAGCAGGCAAAAGAAATAAAGGTTCCTTGGTGCTGGGGAGACCACAGCCCAGCGCAGCCAGGCAGGCCAGCACGCAGGGACCCCACATGAGTCAGCAGCTGGGTCCCGCGGCGGTTCCTCCTGGCACAGAGTCCCCCCAAAGTAAGCACAAGCACCACATCATGGGGTCACAGCCCCTACATTTATACACCTCTTTTCTTTGTCTGCAGGACAGGGCGTAGGGGAGGGAACCAGATGCAACTGGTTCAGGGGGGAATTGGAGCACTTTGTTTGCCAAGCTCCTCTTCCCCTTTGTCAGGTGGGAGCTAGGTGATCAGACACACCACAGGGGGCGGAGCCAGCATTGTACAGGCTAGGCACAGCCCTATTCAGGGACCAGGGACTTCTCCTCCCACTACTTCACATGCAGATGTCCCATTCAGCCTAGCACTGACTCACCCTGCCCCTCCTGGAGCCACACACACCTCCCAGCCCCTGTCACTCACAAGCCAGACATGCAATTCACATCAGGCAGGCAGACACATGGCACACAGAAATGCCAACTTCTAAAAGTGGCATTTCTAAAATAGTTATAATAAATCTGTGCACACCATTGCGCAGCATTTATTATCACTATTCCAAATATACCAAACTTGACCACGCTGTGCCTCTCATATCAGGAATTACCACTGAAACACTTATCAGGGAATCCCCAATGCATTCCTATGAGAGGGCAGCCCCACAGTAGTGAGAAACCAAAATGGCTGTTTGTCACTACCAGGACATGTTACACACTTAAGGTACAAGTCCTATCTTTTACCTACAATGCACCCTGCCCATAGGGCTAGCTAGGGCCTACCTTAGGGGTGACTGACGTAGTAAAAAGGGGGGTCACGGACATGGCACACACTTTAGGTGCCACGTCACAGCGGCAGTAACACTGCGCGCACAGGCCCTGCAATGGCAGAGGCCTGAGACAGGTTTGAAAGGCTACTTTGGTGGGTGGCGCTGATCCAGCGGGTTACTAGCAACGAGCATTCATACACCAAATACTCACTTGGGCCCATACATTCATACTACGCTAGCAATTTCCGCTGGTGGGTCAGTTGTACTCTTTATCAAATCCCTGCTACCAATTACTTTTCTGATTGAAGAGTAATGACTTACCAATGGACCCTTTGCTAATTGGGAAGTTTAAAATGAGTGACATTCATTACAATTCACAATCCTGAAATAATCACTGAGTTAGGAAGTTTTTAAAATGTTTATCTAAAGATTTAGCAGAGTAAAATACAGAACCACATGATACTTAATCGTATATCAAGGATGAAGCATAATAATCAATTATCGGTCAATGACGGTCCCTCAGAAAGGAGAAGATAGAGACAGCAGCACAACTAAAGGTTGCGTTTTAATTTACCTAAAGGTGCGAGAACCAAACCCCTTGGCCAAGGAGTTGGAAAGATAGGACCCAGGAAGGATGAAGAGCAAAGACCTCCTCCAGGTTCAGGACAGGACAGGTGACCTCTCTATCAACGACGCCTGCGTCGATCCCCTCTCTGATACTTCGCTTCTCCTCGAATTCTCCTGTATCTTCCTTCTAATGGACTCCGCCGCCCCCTCCTCAGGACAGCGATTCAGTCTGCAATCGATCAGCTTGTCATGGAACTCGAACTAACTAATTAGCTAATTCTATATCTATTATACCCTTCTACGCCCATGTACCTCCCATTAATGTTGCAAAAATATGGGCCCACTACTTCTGATTGGACGGGGACAGGGGGTTGATCCTCACACCATGTCAATTTAGTTCAATTTCTTTAAGCCCATTGTCTTTAAAATACCGCCCATCACAATTAATACATTGGCTTTATTTCCCACCCGTTTCCCATTGATTCAGCAACATATTTTATATACAATTGTATCGAGTGCAGGTACATTTCGGATGAACTTGTGAACCAGGCTTCGCGACCTTGGAGAGCTTCCAAGTTGACTTCATCGCATTCTCTGGTCAACCTTTCAGGGCGCATGTGCAGAACCAATGTCTCTCGAGCTGCAGTTCAACCAACCCAGGCCCATTTATGAACTAATAAAATTCAAAGAAGAAAATATTAAAATCACAAAATAAATGGTTTCACTGTATACCCACTATGTCTACTCTATTCCCGTTTAATTAAAATTCTAGCCTGCATTAATAGCGTTAGAATACCACAGTTTAATTGCAACATATGAGCAAGCTGTAGCGCGTGAAAACATTAAGCAGCCATTTTAATACACACTGCACAGAAGCAAAGGTTTCCCTCCAAGCAAAGAAAGACGTCATACCATGTGATATGGTTGACACATGCGCAATGAAATTCCCGCGCTTTAGCGACCATTTTAGATTAGACAAGCGTTATTTGTTAGTTTAAACACATAGGCAAGCTTCCTTCTACTTGTATTCGTGTGTGCATTTGTTATTACAGACATTACAAAGTTTAATAAATTAATACTGTGAGAAGATTGCTTTCGAGCAAGTCTCATTGTGAGTCCTTGCTCCATCAATCCCCTCTCTGATGGCGTTTCTGAGCCATCAAATACTACCCACAACCAGATGCCAACTTTTAGCATAAAATTGTCTCAGCTTCATTTTTACACTTTCTATTTTTATCGTCTCCTTTCAGTTTCTTGTATAATTCGCTTTTCAGATTTTCCAGTTCAATTTCACCAAACTTTCGTTTCTTCCCTTTTCCTGTCACTCTATACGTCTCATTCTTTCTACAACATTTGCACCATATTATTATTGACATTACTATTATTGCTATCCCTGTTAAGGGTACTAATATTTGACCTATAAGTCCTTTCCCTATATTAGCAAACCAGATACCAATTGACGTAATACTATTTGTCAATCTTTCCCATACACTATCAACTTCCAGTGGTTTTAGTTCCTTCTCAAGTTTGGTTATATTCTGTATATATGTTCCAATTTCTGCACTTTTGTCAGGTATGTAAGTGCAACAGTGTTTCGTCTTCAATAATTTACAGACTCCGCCCTCTTTTGCTAATATTATATCAAGAGCAAGTCGATTCTGCATAACCATAGATCTAATCGCAACCATCTCCGCATTAATCATTAGAAATCCTCCAGCAGTGTCCGTTGATAAACGATCAACTACTGTAGATAATTTACATATTTTCCTTGAGTTCAGAATTATTCCCACTGAAGGTATCAATGCACCGAATATATCACCTACAATTTCAGAAAAGCTAGCTCTTTTACTACGTGTTAATTCACTACTATTTTCATTGCTCCCAGTGTTTCTTTTTACGTGGTATATCTTTGGAAATACTATTCCAAAATAACAACTTCCATACCACCGTGCAGGAAGCCTAAAGTAAGCCTTATTCCCACATACATAATAGATTCCAGGAAAAACTGAATCTGTTCCTTCTTTTAGTCCCCAACCTCCAAGAATTAAGAAATTGTGTTCACATTCACTGGTACCGAAGAAAACATTGTTATAATCAGTCTTTAACCTATGTAGACAAATTTTCCCTGTCTTTACAAAATCCAAAGCCATAGCAGCTTGAGCCTTGCCAGGTGTGTAACTACCCTCTTTCTCAGCCCAAGGTGGCAGATGAGCCTTATGCTCCGATGCTTTCTTTTGGAAATCTTGTCTTCTATTTTCTACTAAATTCAAAAATATCTTTTCTTCTTCATGTAACGAACATGTTAGATTGCTTCTATGTGCATGTGTTATATCTATCGATTTCATTGTTAGGAAAAATTCTCCCATAAACTGTGCGTCTTGACTACTAAGCACTGGGTTCATATTCTTTCGAATCGGAACCTCAGAAAATATCACATCTATGTTTGAATAGTAATACTGAAGTCTCCCTGTTTTATAAAATAAACTAGCAAATACACTACATGATATGCCATAAGTTAATGGCAAATGATGATATGTTAACCCTTCTGCTACTGATTCTGGTAACTTCATACAGACATAACAATTACTAACTTCCATGGTATCTACATATTGAAACAATAATTTTGTGAAAACATTCAAACTAGTGTCGTTATCTATTACTTCATGATGAAACTCCGGTTCATCTTCTGCCTTTAGTTCTACTCTATTACTTTTCAAGTTCTCTGTCCTTCCCTTCGTTTCGTTGTTAATCTTTTTATCCATTATCAGAAGGTAAGGAATTGCTACGATCACAACTAACCATACTATAAGCACCACTACCAGACTACATATGCATATAGCACAGCATCTTTTACAACATTTCTGTTTTGGTCTCCCAGAAACTCTATCGTCAGGCATTTTTGACAAGGAAGATTTCTCTTCTTATCTTTATTTCAAGTCTTTTTACGTTATCAAGGTGGTTTTATTTCTTTCTCATAAGTCAGTTCTGCACTTGTTCCTTCGTCACCACTTTCACTTGACTCTGAGCTCTCGTAGTCTTCAAGGATGATATGAGTCCAATCAGGACCTTTAAATTTGTTGTTCACAAGTTTCAGTCTTTTGCTTTTTCGTTTTTCAATTCCACTTGTTTGTCCCGTTAGGCTTGTCACTTCATTTACTTGTTCTGGATCTTCACTTCTGGTTGTTATGTGGTATTTTACTCTTTTAATGACACTAGGCCAATGATCACCTTTTCTGACCTTCTTTGTTTGCACTGTCTCTTCACTTTTTATTTCTTCTTCAGAAATTCTTTTATTTTCAAGTTGTGGCACAATTTGGTTTTCTTTGATTTCAGTTTCCTCTATTTGTTCTTTTTCAGGTCTTATTGGTTTCTCTTCAGCTGCTCCACTGTGAGTTTCCAGTAACTGACCTTGTTCAGGATTTACGTCTTCATGCTTGAGATTCTCGTGATCTTCTTCTTGAATGTATTTTCCTAGACCTAACTGGTTCTGATCAGGGCTTATTGCACTTTGTACTTCTGCAGCCTGACCGCGTTCTTCTAGACCTGTCTGTCCCTGCTCAAAATTTGTTGGTTCGTTGTTGATTTGAGCCCAATTTCCTCTCCCTATCTGATCCTGCTCAGGTTCTCTTATTGTTTCATTTTCCTCCTCCTGAGCTGCTTCTTCTTCGCCTATCTGATCTTCTTCAATTTCTTCTAAATTTGCTTGGCTTCTTGTTCTGTTGTAAACTTCAGGTATTTCAACCACTGGTATCCAGTCCTGACTTGTGGTCGGTTGTTCTTCTTCAGCTTCCTCGAATCTCGCACCTGAGATTCTTCAGCTGGGCAACCTTCAGCTTCCTCAGTTATCGATGCTGTCTGAGGATTTTCTTCTTCAGGGTCTGGTACTCTTTTGGTGTGGCTTACATGAATCCAATTAGGCAATCCTGCACATTTCACTGCTGTGTTCGTAATTAGTCTGACCTGACAAGGTTCGCCCCACCTGGGTGATAGACACGTTTCTCTGGTGTGATGCTTCACAACCACCCAGTCTCCGGGATTCAGATCATGCTCTTGTTCAGGCTGCCTGGAAACTGCGTCTTCCCCAACCTGGTGAGAGACAGAACGCACTAGGTCAGCCAATCCTTTGCAATAATCCAGAACCAAATCATCAGTTATATTCAGCAGTTTATTTGTAGGAACATGTGCTTGTCTCATTGCTCTTCCCATGATTATTTCGTGCGGACTCAATCCGGTATTTCTATCAGGAATGCTTCTGAGTCCCATTAGAACAATTGGCAATGCATCCGGCCAATCTAACGATGTTGATGCACACATTTTTGCCAGTCTTGATTTTATTGTGCCATTCAGTTGTTCAACAACTCCAGAAGCCTCTGGACGATATGCACAGTGCAATTTTTGCTCAATTTGGAATGCTTCACAGATTATTCTAATCACATCATTGTTGAAGTGTCCTCCTCTATCTGATTCCAAAGTTACTGGGAAACCAAATCTAGGAATGAGTTCTCGTAGCAACAACTTTGCGACTGTAATACTGTCATTCCTTCTGGTAGGGTAAGCCTCCGCCCACTTTGAAAACAGACACACTATGGCAAGTACGTATTTCAGTCCTCTACATGGTGGTAACTGAATAAAATCAAGAAGCAATCTCACAAATGGACCCTCTGCCTTCCCGATTTTCCCAAAACCAATTATTGTTTTTCTTCCTGGATTATGCATTTGGCAAGTTAGACATCTCTGGCAAAGACTCTCTGCTGCAGCCCTAAACCTTGGATTGTACCAATTTTGTCTGAAGAGCCTAATCATTGCATCTCTCTTTACATGTGTGTCTCCATGATACATTCTGGCCATTTGTGAAATCAGACAGTCGGGCATGACTGGTCTGCCATCGGCATAAATCCATACATCGTCGTCTGCCCTTTGAGAACATCCCATTTTAATCCATGCATTTCTTTCACTCTCATCAGCATCATCTTGCAGTCGTTTCACATCATTCCATGTTTCAGGTGGTGCATATAGCATAAGTTGGCAGCTGATTCCCATTCTTTCCACCCTTTTATTTACTGACAATCTATTTTTGGCGCAATGTTGAGCCACCAGATCTGCATATCTGTTGCCGACTACCACCCAGTCATCTCCTGACTGGTGTGCGGCACATTTCACCACAGCCAATTCCTTTGGTGATTGTATTGCTTCCAGCCGTTCTTTTACAAACTGTCCACTTTTAATAGGGGATCCTGAAGAAGTCATGAAATCCCTCTGCATCCATAGTTGGCCAAAATCATGCACAACCCCGTAACCATATTGACTATCTGTAAATATAGTTACTTTCTGATTCTTCCCAATTTTGCAGGCTTTTATTAAAGAAATTAATTCAGCTACTTGTGCAGATTTTACTCCTGGTAAATAGGATGCTTCGACTATTCCAGTTAATTCACATACTGCATATGCTGCACTTAGTTTACCATCTTCATGCCTCTAGCACGAACCATCAACAAACAGCTGCCTGTCTGGCTCTCTGAGGGGTAGTTCCTGTATGTCAGGACGTGGTTTTGTGCACAATTCTGTGACTTGTAAACAATCATGTTCCTCTTCATCATCTTTAACTTCCTCATGATACGGATCTGTTAGTAAGGTAGCAGGGTTTACTATTGTGCACCTTACAATAGTCACATATTCAGCACCTAATATTATTCTTTCATATTTAGTCAGCCGACTAGGAGTAAGATGCTGAGTTCTGGTTCTTGTCAACAGAATCACAACTGAATGTGGAACAAACACTTTAACAGGATGTCCCATTACAATTGATTCACTTTGTTCAATGCTCAAACATGTAGCCGCTACTGCTTTTAAGCAGCCTGGCAACGCTGCTGCCACTGGGTCCAATGTAGCAGAAAAATATGCTATAGGACGTCTGTCCAAACCATGTCTCTGGGTTAGGACTGAAAGTGCACAATTTTCTCTCTCATGACAGAATAATGCGAATCCTCTTGTATAGTCAGGCATGCCTAAGGCAGGGGCTTTGCACAAAGCACTTCTCAATTTTACAAAAGCTCGTACGCTCTCATCATCCCACTCAACTGGGTCCTTTGCCTTCTTTTTCGTCATTTGAATTAATGGCTTTGCTAGCAGAGAAAACCCTAGTATCCATTGTCGACAATAACCCACTATTCCAAGGAACATTCTCACTTCTCGTTGGGAGACAGGCATTTGCATTTTCTTGATTAATTTTACTCTTTCAGAGGTTATCCTCCTTTTCCCCTCTCAATTTGGTGTCCTAGATACTTAACTGCTGTTGTACAAAACTGCAACTTTTCCGGTGAAACTTTATGCCCTTCTTCAGCTAAGTGATTTAATAGTGCAATGGAGTCGACAACACAGTCCTCTCGCGTGTTAGATGCCACCAGTAAATCATCTATATATTGTACTAAGACTGAACTTCCTGCCATCACTAGTTTCTCTAAGCACTTTTTCAATATTTGATTAAAGATGGAAGGACTTTCTGTGTACCCCTGAGGAACACGATTCCATACATAGACTTTGTTCTCAAATTTAAATGAAAAAAGATACTGGCTATCTGGGTGCAATGGTATGGAAAAGAATGCTTGGCATAAGTCAATCACAGTAAACTATCCTGCACTCCAAGGAATCTGGTATAGGATTACTGCAGGATTTGGCACTATAGGACAACAAGGTTCCACAATCTTATTTATTTTGCGTAAATCTTGAACAATCCTATACTTTCCACTAGGTTTCTTCAAACCCATGATTGGTGAATTACAAGGGCTACTCATTACTTCTTTTAATATGCCTTTTTTTTACCATTCTGTTAATTTCTTCAATAACTCCTGCCTTTACTTCTGCACTCATTTTGTACTGTCTGGTATTTGGAAAAATTGCACCTTCTTTTACAGTGATTTTAATTGGGTCTATTTTGGCCATAAGTCCTACTTCTTTCCCCGTAAAATCCCATACCATGGAATTTACTGCAGTTTTTAATTCTTCTGGCAATTCGTCTTTTGTTATCAGAGAGAACATTTCATCTACTTCTGTACCTTGCTTTGCAATCATAATTTTATATACATGGTCTTCATCCGGGGTCTGAACTGCCACACCATCCGGTGTGCAGAAAATTGTGCAATTCATTTTACAAAACAAATCTCGGCCTAATAAGTTGACGGGACTGGAATCACATACTACAAATTGATGCATTTCTCTAAAATTTCCAATTTTTACTTCTATTGGTTCAGTAAGAGGTGTTCTAATCTTTCGATTAGCTACACCCACAACTTGGATAGCTTCTCCAGAGAGAGGGAGGTCTGGGATTTCTGCTGTTCTCACAGTAGACCTGGTTGCACCAGTGTCCAAAAGGAAAGTAATATCATTACCTTTCACCTTTCCTTCAACATATGGACCTGACTGGTCTACCGGTAAGGATGCGCCAAGTACGCACTCCTTCTCCCCCTCTCCTAGGCCCCGTCATTGACTATATGAACAAAAAGTCATCCTGTAAAAGAAATTGTGAAGTTACATAATCATTCTTACCACTTCCTCCTTGATATCCGACGTCTGTACCGTGCTTTGCTCTGCTTACATTACCCTGTATAGGTGCAGGTGGCAACTGACTCTGAGGATTTACACCCTGCTGTGAGTCATTCTGCGTCTGTGGATTTAAATTTTGATTTGGGCCATTATTATTCCGAATCTTTTTACATTCATCCTTCCAATGCCCCAATTTTCCGCATCCATGACAAGGAAATTTCTTTTTAGCCTCTTCTCTGCTCATTCGTCCTCTCATTTTACCACCATTCCCAGTGTCACCATTCATTCCAGATTCCTTTCCCTGATTATCATTTGGATTATCCAAATTAATTCCCTGTCGCTCAGCCATTTTCACCTGAGCCCACATCACTTTCTCTTGTAGTTGCTTGTGCCTATCCTCAATGTTGTCTCCACAATATTTTGCATATTTCAAAATCTCATCTATGGGTTTCCCTTGCCAGCACATGTGCTGCTTAATCATCTGACAAATCTCTGGCTTTAATCCATAAACAAATCGGTAAACAAACTGACTCATGTTTTTATCTCCAATGTCCTCAAATCCACTATACTGTTTGAACACCTGCAATAGTCGTTCATAATAGGCATGTACCGATTCGCTTGCTTCTTGGGTAGTTCTGTCTATTTTTACCCAATCCGTTTCCTTTGGTGGTATTTTCCCTTTCAGGTAAGTTATTACCTGCTGATACTTTTTCATTACATCACTTGATGGGGCACCTGTCTTTGGATCTCTAAGATACTCTTCACTCGGCCAATCAACTGTGATTTTACAATCTGTCCATAAATCGGCAGGTACCACTATGTCGAATAAACCATCCAAGTCTTTCAACAATACCTTTGACACTTTCACAAACCTCTCAACCTGCTTGTACCATTCAATTGGCTTTTCTCTCAATTTTGGGAAATCATTCGTAAATGACAAAATATCCTGTCTGCTCCATGGGACATGAACATATCCTCCTCCAGGTACTTCTCGCATCGGATACATTTGATCTGTTTTCCCTGTTTCCTTCATTAAATATTCAGAAGTGGTTCTACTGTACCGTGCCTCTTCCTTTTTCTTTGTCCATCTAACTTTCCATTTATCTAGATCTCCCCATTTTTGCAAAACTGACATCAATTCTTTTACTTGTAGTTTTCTTCCAGAGGCATCATGTTTTCTAAATCTTTGTCAGAAAAATCTGCTCTATAGGGTTTCTGTAACACCTTTGACTTCCCTATTTCAATTCCCATCTGCAAGGCCAAATCTGATAATTTCTCATGAAATATTTTTACATTTCTAGTGATGCTTCTGCATACAAATAATAGCTCTTCTTCATCGTAAGTATTTAGACGATCTACTCCTACATTTCCTGCTATCATTTCTTCTAACTCAACCTTTAATTTGTAAATGTCCATGATCTTTGGGGGTGAACTCTGTTTGTCTGATCCTTGTGCCCACCTTTCTAAATCTTCTGGCGTTACTACTGTGGCACTTTTGGTTCCCGATGAGGTTACTCATCATTATCATAAAACTTTATTCGGTCGTTAAGACCATCAAAGTGCATAGGCGTACAGAAGTATAGTAGTTAGAACAAGATTTTCATACTGAAAATTGTAAGCCAAAATAGATGACATTATTTATACAGTGACAAAATGTATTAAAACCCGAGCCATTAAAATCTAAAAAACAAATTAAAAGGAACTAGCTTCCAAGATGATAAAACCAAACAAGCTAAAAACACATAGAAAGTACATAAAGTGCTAGTGCATAATTAGCAGAAATACAATATTGCACAGTCTTCTGTAATTTAAACATGAGGCATATAGTAACATGATCATAAAACATCAAGTGTAGACTGGATACTTTGTGAGGAATGATACTTAATCTAATGGTATACTCAGTTCATTTTAGCATCTTCCTCCTAATGAACCAAAACCTCCCCAGGAATTTGGCCATTGCACATACTATTTGTGGCCTTGTATCTGTCCTGAGGATACGTAGGGCCTCTAAATGACTACGGGTTCCTAGTTGTCTACAAGCAGGGGCTAACCATTTAGATCTTGGATTTTTATACAGAGGGCATATAAAGAGAATGTGCTTAGTCGTCTCCTCTATCTCGGGGCAACATGGACAGTTGGATGATTTAACTTGGGAGCCCCTATTCCACGACACAGTAAAGGAGTTTAAGGGAAGACATCCAAATCTAAATTGGATAAATAGCTTCCTCTCTTGCGGGACAGTGATGAAGTCCATATAGGGCTCGTACACACCAACCATCTTAAACTCCATAAATTCTGTCGTGAGTCGACCTCCTTTCACTTGTGTGACTGTTCTCTCTGCCACCCATTTCCAATAGTAGGACTTGACCCACTCTCTACTAGGCAGTAAGCTAGAGTCCTTTTCTTCCCAAAGGTTTCCCAGGCCTATTTCCAAAAGCAATTTTTTGATGTTACAGAACCAGCCAATTTTTTTAAAACGATCCAACTTAAGAACCACCTCAGTAGCAATCGCATAATGAACAAGCTCAGGTGTTTTTTTAATGCGGAGCCAAAAGAGAAGAGGTCGAAGTCTCGCTTTATCCATTATTGTAGTTCTGCCCAAATCTAGTCGCAAGGGAGTGAGCGGGGTACTCTGGGGGATTGAGCAAAGTGATCTTAGAAATTTGTTCTCTGTAAGAAGCAAGCCCTCCAAATTATCAAATCCCCAGATTTCGGCCCCATAGAGAGCCGAGCCAACCACCTTCTGGTCATAGATCTGTAGCGGTGCTGCAATCGGTCTAGTTTGTGATGACCTATGTTCTAAGATTATAGCCCCTGATGTCTTCCTCTGCTGTAGAATTTGCTTCGAAATATGTTGTTTCCAATCAATTTTTTCAGTGAGGGTTATACCAAGATATACAATGGAATCGACCCTTTCCAGCGGAATGCTCCCCAATAATAGTTTCCCTTTAAACGATTTATGGGGGTTCATTAACAAAAGTTTAGTCTTTGAGGTATTTACTTCTAATCCTCTCATCTCACAGAAAGACATGAAGCGATCTAATAGCAGTTGAAGGCCACTTGGGGTTTTAGAAACTAAAAGCGTGTCGTCCGCAAATAGCAATGTGCTTATTTTATCGCTCCCCAATGAAGGGGCATCCGCATGGGCTTCCGCTAAATAATTCACCACCCCATTTACAAAGAGTGAAAATAAGGTGGGGGCTAGAACGCAGCCCTGCCTCACCCCTCTTACAACCTTTATTGGGTCTGTCAATTGCATTTGGTCTCCCCAACGTACTTTTGCATAATTTCCCTCGTGAAGGCGTATAAGAAGTGCCAAAATATTGTGAGGGAGCCCCTGATCATGTAAAACTTGCCAAAGTGTAGCCCTTGGAATCAGATCAAAGGCTGACCTCAGATCAATAAAAGCAGTATAAAGACTACCCTGTTCCAAAATCACAGACTTCCAGGCCAAAAGGGTAAAACGAAAAACCTGATCGATAGTGCTAACTTTTTTCCTGAACCCTGCTTGGAAGGGGGATAATATACCATTCCCTTCCATCCAATCAGTAATTTTAATAAGCAGGGCACGAGAAAAAACTTTCTGTGCCCCATCTATCAAACTTATCGGTCTATAGTTTGAGGGCAGCGATCGATCCCCCTTCTTGTAAACCGGGATGACCTCCGCTCCTTGCCAAGAAGGGGGTATAGGAGCCCCAGCAGCTATGCCATTGGCTAATAACCACATATAATTAGACCATTTAGGAATATCAGCCAGAAAAACATCACCAGGTATTCCATCTGGGCCTGATGCTTTGTTTTTGAGTATAGAGCTTATACTTTCAGTAATATCTGCTTCGGAGAAAAATTACCGTTAGACTGTAAGTTGGTTAAGTCTAAAGAAGTACCTCCAGGAGTGGATACTCCAGTTCCAGAATAAATTCCGGAAAAGTGGTCAAACCAGGCTGCCGCTGTGATATTATTAGAGGGAGAACTCGGTCTCTCAGCGTCACCCCTTGTTACAAGAAGCCAAAATTGCTTTTGATCTTTCAGTTTACAAGCGGCATTAATCTGTTGCCAGCGATCCTCCACATGGTCCCTTTTGGCTTCCCTCTGAACTTTCTTATACGCTCTTCTAGCTGAACTTATATTAGTATAGTTTTTGGCTCTAATCTCAGCTGCCAGAAGTGACCGTGCCTCCTTACATTTTTTGTTAAACCAGGAATAATGCGAGTTAGCAGACGTCTTCCTACGATGAGATCTCGTACAAATAAAATGGGAAGCTAACTGTGAAAAAAAAGACGAGTGTATATCTGTGACCACTTTAAGCTCGTCCTGCTGATGGGCTCTATTATAAAGCCTATCAATATTTTCTTGTAAAGTTAAATTTATAGCTTCAATCTTGTCAGTATCCAATGCCACCCGTGCCCATTTTAATCGTCTATTGTCATTTGTGGGGTATAAATCCTTAGACGAGAGCTTTATCTCTGAAATAACACTAGTTTTACTCCAGAAGGAGGTCATGGAAAGCTCAAGTGGATTATGGTCACTGTCAATTGATTCTCCAACCACCATATCCAGTACTTCTGGCCATAGCCTGATATCTATCAAAACATAGTCAATACGACTCATGTTAGATGTTCTATTGAAGGTATTGGCTCCCATCTTGTCGGAGTTTGTACGGCCATTTGCTGCCCTAAGTACATAACCAAGGGATATGGCCTGAAGTTGCAGGGCAGTTTGTGTCCATTTTCTTATTGGGGGTAAATCAAGGGGGGGAACATGCCAATATGCCTCTACCTGGTCACTATTAGATACATCTATTATGCATAATGGTTCGTACGTACAATTGAAATCTCCTGCAACTATCAGGGGTGTTGATATCTCCCTCTCTTCAAGGGTGTTTTCTAATACATGAAGAGTTGGTGAGCATGTGCCTGCCTTGGTCCCGCGGGCATAAACATTAAAGATATCCACCATCCTACCATTTCTACCCCTAAGGCTAGTTGCGAGTATATTGGGATCATTAATTTTAATCTCTCTTATTGAACATAACAAATCAATCCTAATCCAGATCAATAACCCTCCCGCTGGTCTTCCTGGTCTGTCGGTAACAGCCGATCGATGTAAAGTAACATACCCAGGGATGTAAGTCGGAGTAGTGGCCCAAGTTTCTTGTAAAATACATACATCAAATTGGGTAATATATTCAATCCAGTGGGGGAGTTGCATCTTAGATTTTATTCCAGCCACATTCCACGTCAATATACGGAGTGTTGAATTTGTATCATCTAATTCTCGGGGAATGATATGATGGCACCTCTCTAATGGTCTACTCATCTGTGAGACTCGGGAGATGGTTTGCTGATCAAACCTTGATATAGTTTCTTTTTCCACACTAGAGTGCAATGAATTGAAAGGCTCAGAACAACGAAACGGCATTATGGCCAAAGAAGCAATTGTTGAGCCTTCTGGTTGGGATATCTCCGGAGCCTGATCAATGTTTATGTCATGAGGGCTAGAGTATTTGCAGGGTGTAGTGTCATGACGCCTCAGTCAGTCATTCTGAGCTAAGGATGAATCAGACCCCTTCAAGACACTAACTCTTCTATTTATAGATGGCTGTGCTAAAGCAGAGGGACTATATTTCATCTGGATATTTGTGGTTATTGGAGAGCAAGTTCTTGCTTCTAGAGCAATTAAACAGTGGGCTAAATTTTCATCACTTAAGTGGAGTTCAATAAAATCTGTGGGGAGGCACCATTTGATATTCGTTTAGCCCAAAGAATATCGTCTCTAATGATAGATCTACACCCTCTTACTTTTCTAATCCAGTGGATTGATTTATTGAGTAGTGAATGTTGGTCCTCTTGTCTATCTACCAATAAAACTTTGGGCACATTAGTCAAAAAAATACTCTTAGAGCTCTTGTTGGAACCATGATCCTGAGTCTGCCATGGAGTACTATAATCTCTATTCACCGTCTGCTTTAGTCTGGGAGGACTTATATTTCTATGTACTAATGGGCGGCATGTTTGAATGGACATTAGGGGAACTGGATTTCTCATAAGCCCTGCAGAGGAATCATTTTCTTTGGCAGGGACATGAACCATTAAAGAACTAGGGAGCAAAACACTAGGTTTTACAATCGGTTGTTCGCTTGTTATCAAGCATTTCACTTGGTTTGAAAGTACTAAAATTAGTGTTTTAAGCGAGTTAATTTCATCCCTTAGTTCAGCAATAAGCTTGCAAGTGTGATTCTCTTCCGTAGGATGCTGTACTCGGGAAAGCTCCCCAGTCTCCCCAGGGATCTCATTCATACTATATGAATCTATAACATCCGTACTACGCTGTGGATTAACTTCCAACACTGCTTCCTGTCGATCCGCCATTAATTCTGTCTGGTCTTGAAGTGGCGAAAATCGATTAGATAGTGAAATATTAACAGTTGTGTGCATGTCATTCCTGCTGTTATCGATATAATTATCTGACTCAAGAGTAGGAAGGGGGGAAGATCCTGTCACCCTTCCATGCTCCTCAGTTACAGACTGCGTATCGATGATATGCTCAAGAGGCTTAGAGACCTTGGGGGCGGAGCTTTGTGTTGTGCGCTTAGTAAATATAGATGGAATTCGCTTTGTTTTGGTAAGAGGGCTAGGCTCTATATCTGAATAGATAGTGGAATGCTGTTCCCTTAACTTTAATGTATTAGCAGCGATGCTGGTAGGAGGAACTAAAATATCATGACATTCTACCAATAATTCATCTATACGATCTAAAACACAATTTTGGGCAGCCGATTTACGCGCAATTTTGGCTTTCCTAATTTTTCTGCGCCCCCTCGGGTGACCTACCCTCCTTGTTAGCACTCGCAGTTAGTTTCCTTTTCCCCATTAAAACAGAGAACCAAATACTCAGGTATTGAAATACGTTTTGATTGGCCAATATATCCAAGTGTACCCTGAGTAAAAATACAATATACCACCTATGCAATATCTATGCGTATAAAACTCACAGTATTTGGAACAACTAGCGTCCACGAGTCCTGGAAAGTTCCACTGAGGGCTCAAAAGTAGAAGAACCAAGGGAGGAAGCCCTGCCCTGGCTCTTCCTGGCGATGACGGGCAAGGACGGGCCCGCCCTTGGCCCGGGCTTCGCCCGGCGCGCGCCCGCGCGCGTCACGCGAAGCGGGTGCCGCGAGTCGTTAGATAAGCCCCCCTGGGCGCACAGCAGTGATGACAGCGCCTCCAGGCGCTTGCAGCTGGGCTCTCTGGGACTTGGAGTCCCCCTCAAGGTACTGATAGGCGGCGATGCGGCTCCCGCGAAGCGGGTGCCGCGAGTCGTTAGATAAGCCCCCTGGGCGCACAGCAGTGATGACAGCGCCTCCAGGCGCTTGCAGCTGGGCTCTCTGGGACTTGGAGTCCCCCTCAAGGTACTGATAGGCGGCGATGCGGCTCCCGCGAAGCGGGTGCCGCGAGTCGTTAGATAAGCCCCCTGGGCGCACAGCAGTGATGACAGCGCCTCCAGGCGCTTGCAGCTGGGCTCTCTGGGACTTGGAGTCCCCCTCAAGGTACTGATAGGCGGCGATGCGGCTCCCGCGAAGCGGGTGCCGCGAGTCGTTAGATAAGCCCCCTGGGCGCACAGCAGTGATGACAGCGCCTCCAGGCGCTTGCAGCTGGGCTCTCTGGGACTTGGAGTCCCCCTCAAGGTACTGATAGGCGGCGATGCGGCTCCCGCGAAGCGGGTGCCGCGAGTCGTTAGATAAGCCCCCTGGGCGCACAGCAGTGATGACAGCGCCTCCAGGCGCTTGCAGCTGGGCTCTCTGGGACTTGGAGTCCCCCTCAAGGTACTGATAGGCGGCGATGCGGCTCCCGCGAAGCGGGTGCCGCGAGTCGTTAGATAAGCCCCCCTGGGCGCACAGCAGTGATGACAGCGCCTCCAGGCGCTTGCAGCTGGGCTCTCAGGGACTTGGAGTCCCCCTCAAGGTACTGATAGGCGGCGATGCGGCTACTATATTTACATCTTTGGAGCAACCAGGTGTTATTCTTCTAGGAGTACTATTTATAGATCCTCGAATAGGTAAATCCATTAAGGATATCATAGATTCACAATCACTGAATTGATCATCAATTATTACAGGTTCAGGTTTTGGGATTTCTACAGGTGTGGGCATCGCCAATGGTTTCGGATAACTTACTTTGTCACCATATAAGGGAACCACGGGACCAATTGTTACAGGTATGGTCAGGGAATCAGGATGTACATTCAACTGTGTTATTTTCTGTATCAATTCTGCTCTGTTTCTGTCTATAGCTTCCTTTTCCTTATCCTGAAGTACCCTATTAACTGGGGGATTATGCAATACTTGCGGTACCAATGGTGTCTTTAACAGTGGTGCACTTGGGGTGCATCCACTTGTCCCTTCCTGATATGGTGGCGGGTTCTTTAATATTTCTTCCATAAACTCATCTTCAGAATCTCCAAATCCTGTCAAATGTTTTGTCTTCTCTGTGCATTTGCTCCCTAACGATTCTTCTGCCATTAATATTGGATACAAACCTTCTGTAAGCATCGCTCTTCTCCACTGTTTCATTTGACCGTCCCTTGACTCATTTTGGTATCTAGGGAAAAATCCCCGATAACCCCTACTACTCCGGGATCTGTCACGTTCGAATGCCTCGGTTTCCCACTCTTCTAAGGCTTCGTATTGAGGTAATCTTGGTCTGAGTTCTAAGTCATTCATCCTCAATCTCAAATTTTGAAGAATTCTCCCATTGAAAGTGCCATTCTCTGGGAACGCTAATATCCCATCATTTTTGGTATATTCTATCCAATTTTCTAACCACACGCAAGTATGATAACCTCTTTCCATCATCATGAATGAAGCGGGCGTTTTAGCTGGTGGAATGATAATTCCTTCTCTAGTTTTGATTGGTTTATCCTTCTTAAAATAATTCTTAATCTTTTGTAGAAATGACATTTTCCTCTTCTCTCCGTACATTTTGGGTAAATCTCGGTGTATAAAATTATATTCTGCGAAACCTAGGAATCTCCTATTTGGACGAGTTCCTATTAAAGTCGGATCGCGTTTCAACATATAATTTTCACTATCCACTAGGATTTTGACTTCTATGCTAACAACCAATTAAATTCCAGCTAACAATTATCTCCGAACCAATCCTAGCACGGCTTTTCAGTGACGTCTATTCTGACGACCCCTCCTTTACAATCTGCGCTTCTCTGTCCCTCGCTGTTTCGACCAATCCCAGCGCGGCACCTGTGACGTCAGTACTACTGCTGACTACTGACCCCTCCTTTACAAGAGTCGTTCCACGCCCGCTGTTTCAACCAATCCCAGCGCAGCGTTTTGTGACGTCAGTTCCCTCTCCGGCAACTGACCCTCCCTTTACAAAATCGTACGCAAAACTTTATTTTCTCCACGCTTCTTATTAAAATTCAGTAACAACATAAAACATTCGCTATCGTGCCAGTTTCTCTAAATTGAAAAAGATAGTTTCTCTCACACTTAGTAAATCCTTTCCGTTTACTAAACATACACTACGAGTAAAAACCCTTCCGTTTACTCTTCATGTAAGCTTCAGAAATACCTGCTACTTCTTCAATGTTACCCTTTCTAGGTGATATAACATCAAATTTTTACCAGCATATTCCTTTTGCTATTACTCACACGCATAGAGTCCCTAACAAGTACTGATAGCCCTGCTTAACTTTTCAGTACTATTTCTGCCTGACAGATAACCTCACTGCAGTATGGCTTCCACTTACCATCCGCTATTCAATTTTCCCCGGGGAATTCTGGACAACATAAAACAAACTTTGAACAAACGGATGTTAGTTTATAAAAATAAAATTCTCAACCCCATATTAACAAAGTACAACCATCCTCTGATGACCAGATAACTGATCCAGCGGGTTACTAGCAACGAGCATTCATACACCAAATACTCACTTGGGCCCATACATTCATACTACGCTAGCAATTTCCGCTGGTGTGTCAGTTGTACTCTTTATCAAATCCCTGCTACCAATTACTTTTCTGATTGAAGAGTAATGACTTACCAATGGACCCTTTGCTAATTGGGAAGTTTAAAATGAGTGACATTCATTACAATTCATAATCCTGAAATAATCACTGAGTCAGGAAGTTTTTTAAATGTTTATCTAAAGATTTAGCAGAGTAAAATACAGAACCACATGATACTTAATCGTATATCAAGGATGAAGCATAATAATCAATTATCGGTCAATGACGGTCCCTCAGAAAGGAGAAGATAGAGACAGCAGCACAACTACAGGTTGCGTTTTATATTTACCTAAAGGTGCGAGAACCAAACCCCTTGGCCAAGGAGTTGGAAAGATAGGACCCAGGAAGGATGAAGAGCAAAGACCTCCTCCAGGTTCAGGACAGGACAGGTGACCTCTCTATCAACGACGCCTGCGTCGTTCCCCTCTCTGATACTTCGCTTCTCCTCGAATTCTCCCGTGTCTTCCTTCTAATGGACTCCGCCGCCCCCTCCTCAGGACCTCTCTGGACAGCGATTCAGTCTGCAATCGATCAGCTTGTCATGGAACTCGAACTAACTAATTAGCTAATTCTATATCTATTATACCCTTCTACGCCCATGTACCTCCCATTAATGTTGCAAAAATATGGGCCCACTGCTTCTGATTGGACGGGGACAGGGGGTTGATCCTCACACCATGTCAATTTAGTTCAATTACTTTAAGCCCATTGTCTTTAAAGTACCGCCCATCACAATTAATACATTGGCTTTATTTCCCACCCGTTTCCCATTGACTCAGCAACATATTTTATATACAATTGTATCGAGTGCAGGTACATTTCGGATGAACTTGTGAACCAGGCTTCGTGACCTTGGAGAGCTTCCAAGTTGACTTCATCGCATTCTCTGGTCAGCCTTTCAGGGCGCATGTGCAGAACCAAGTCTTTCGAGCTGCAGTTCAACCAACCCAGGCCCATTTATGAACTAATAAAATTCAAAGAAGAAAATATTAAAATCACAAAATAAATGGTTTCACTGAATACCCACTATGTCTACTCTATTCCCGTTTAATTAAAATTCTATCCCGCATTAATAGCGTTAGAATACTACAGTTTAATTGCAACATATGAGCAAGCTGTAGCGTGTGAAAACATTAAGCAGCCATTT
Source organism: Calotriton arnoldi (assembly GCA_963921515.1). NCBI lineage: Eukaryota > Metazoa > Chordata > Amphibia > Caudata > Salamandridae > Calotriton > Calotriton arnoldi. Next base: position 851,706 of record CAWUFW010002481.1, read on the forward strand.
TAATACACACTGCGCAGAAGCAAAAGTTTCCCTCCAAGCAAAGAAAGACGTCATACCACGTGATATGGTTGACACATGCGCAATGAGATTCCTGCGCTTTAGCGGCCATTTTAGATTAGACTAGTGTTATTTGTTAGTTTAAACACATAGGCAAGCTTCCTTCTACTTGTATTCGTGTGTGCATTTGTTATTACAGACATTACAAAGTTTAATACATTAATACTGTGAGAAGATTGCTTTCGAGCAAGTCTCATTGTGAGTCCTTGCTCCATCAGCGCAATCAGCGCTGCAAGCCCACCAGTAGCATTTAGTCTACCAGCCCTGGGTATGAGATACCACTTTACAAGGGACTGACAGGTAAATTAAATAGGCCAAACAGGTGTAGACCAATCTTACCATATTTAACACAGAGAGCACTCGCACTTTACACTGGACAGCATTGCTAAAGTGCCCAGAGTCCTAAAACCACCAACACCATGTCAGAAAAATGGCTAGGAGAAAGGCAAAAAGTTTAGGGATGACCCTGCAAAAAGGCCAAGTCCAACAAACTGCAACAGGTTCTGGAAAAATAAGTGGAAATATTGAATGTCACCAACTGCAATTTAGGTTTTTAGCATCAGTATAGTCTGCTATGTTTATATATATATATATATATATGCATTGAACATATGGATGAGAGAGAATATAAGCTACTTTCAGATCTGAAATCGGTTGCAAAATGTTATTTAGGCTTGTCTGCGATTTATCCTTATTGGAATTAAAAATGAAATTATTACCAGATTGACTCGAGATCTGAATCTTTGTCATTCCTCGAAATTTGGGACTGAGAGAGTCAGCAATGATGCACAGTTCATGAGGAATCTCCAATCAATGGTCTTACCTTTAATAAAGCTTTCTCCAAAAATTGTGAGTGGCGAAAGCATGGCTGGCACTGCATGTGAGCTGGAAATGTATGTAGATGAGGATTGTGAACAATGCAAGAACGCTAAAGAATATGCTAGACAAATAGCGGAAGGCATTGCAGAATATAGGGAAGAAATGATGAAGTTACAGGGAAACTATGGAAAGCATTGACTGAAAAAACAAGGTAAACATGATAAAAGAGCAATACTCCTTTTCCTTTTTAATCTCAACTGAAAATGGAAATATGGAAACTCCGCATAGAGCAGAATTCATACCAACTTACTGATGGCATGACTAAAAAAAAATGAAACCTTATGCCATTGATACATTTAGAGAAACATTTCCTGAAATGGATGACGTTTCTGCTTGATTCTATTGCTAGAAATAGTCTTTCTAGTCTTAGGGATGAACACAAAAAAAGCCAAATGATTGCACCACTGACCCCCAAGAGGTGGCAGAATTAGACAAAGAACGGCCCCATATTACGCATGAAGTGCTCAATCCCGGGGACACTCTCAGATATTTTGTCTATGTTCTCGTCTCATCTTCCCTTCATCACTCAGCCTCAATCATGGAACAATTTAATCGTGTGCCAGGCATTGCTGCAAATCTCCTGCTGGACAGATTTCCTCTGGAGCTCATTGACCCACTGAAGGGCGATGTTAGAGGCATCTCCATCAATGATGTCCTGACTGAGCTAAACACCAAACTGGGAAGACAGTATCCAATGATTGCACTCCCAGCACCGTGATAACCGAACATGGTGTTAAGAAGGGTGGGTTTACCAGTGCTCTGTTTCTAGTTCTCTGTGAGTAGCGGGATATTCCTGCGAGGAGCCTTTATGCTACTCATGAAAGTAAAAGAAGGACAGAGCGAAGTCCTTCACCCTCATAGTTGATACTGAAGTCCCCCGAACTCATGGCTCTAGAGGACTATGAACATGACTATGAGCTCGTGAACGTGGTGATTGGGCTAAGCGACATCACCATCTCTGCGGCATTCTCCATGGCCATGTTAACAATGAAGGATATTCTGCAGATTGCGGTCCACGTATTCCTCAGAATGGGAAAAATAAGGAAAAGGCCAAACTGCCAGTTTGTGCATCAGAACGTCAATGACATATCAGCTCATGATCAAAACAGTTGCTCTAGGAGATGTTTCCTATAGCGCATGAGTGTAATGACAAAGGCAGCCACCAGGATGGATAAACACAACGAGAACATGACTTTTTCTGACGACATGGAGTACAACCCTGACAAACACAACTGGTACATCCCGGGTCTATGGTACAGTACCCCCCCATCCCCCCCCTCCCATGGCATCAGTGAATCTGGGGTACAGTGAACGGGTTCAGGAAATCAAGAGATCCTTGTTTCAGTTCATAAGAGAACCCATCAACAGAAGAGAGCTGCCATGAATATACCACAGTTTAAAGAATGGATGCAGAGTTTATGGAATGCTGTCAAACATGGAAACTTTAGCTTTAGAAACAGCTGGTTATAGGCTTCGGCCACCAGGCTGTCAATGAAGTACAGTGAGTGGGGATGGGCCTTCCGCAAGGAGATGCACTTTTGGGTGTCCAAGAAGGAAACATTAATAAATTCTTCAGTGGACTGATTCTGAAATTATTCTAGTTTAAATGTGTTTAGTGTATTAGAAATACAGAAACTTCTCCGTGGAGAGAAAAATATTTTAGATTCTTTGCAAAAATACTTTATATAAAACTTGTAGAAAGATGCAATCTTCTCTGAAAGAGGATTTGAAAATATAAGAAGCGCAAAATGCCTCAGGAATGAACTTGAGGTTAATCATTAAAAGGTGGGAAGAAGTAATTTGTATCCCAAAACGAAACACAAACTGGAAAATTTGCAGGAAGTGTACATTGCCACCATGGAGGAGAAAGTGGGCAGACTTTTACATCATTGCAGAAAGAGAGATGCTTCACTAGAAAATGAGTCAGCTGCCATATGGTTTCAGAGTTACAGCTCAAATACCCTTTCCAGCTCTTCCGCCACCTTCATGAACCTGCTGTTTTTTTAAATATGTTCCTGGTGCTACAAAAGGATTTGCCTACTTGTGGAGTTCCAGGAAATCAGACGGTCCTAACTCATGTCAATGTGTTAATTCATGGAAAAAAGGATGTTTAATGTACAAATTGCGCTTTTATGCCAGGGTAAGTGAAAATGCTCTAAGTACTTTAAAGAAATATTCATAGATGAGAGCTTCTACAAAGCAGTAGATTTTGTTTGTGGACTCTTCCTTTTCAGTGATGAACTGTAGTCTCTAGTAGATGAGTGCCAGAGGACAATAGTGAAACCTACTCCAGGGATTTACTCAGTATTGTCAATAAATGCCTGCAAAGCTCGGCCACATCACTAAATCTACTTGAAAGCGAGTGGTGGCGTGAAGTAAAGTTCTATATTTTAGGAACAGCAGCTCCATTTTTCCAGTGTATGCATGAAGACTTTTTACATGAAAACAACCCTCTGCTGCATCTAGCCACATTCAAAGTAGATAAATACTAAGCTTTAAAAGACCTTTATTTAGAGAAGGATGAATGCCAGAAGAAAGAGCCGGCTTCAGGCACAGGACGCAGAAATCTCTGGCTGATAGAATAAATTTGTAAAAACCTTGGGACGAAAGTAGTGGACTAAATCCTCAGCAGTAGGCAGTCTAAGGACTACAGTAGCCAAATGTTTTTCCATTTCACTGTACTTGACAACCTTCTCTGAAAGAAAAGGATTTTAGAAACTATGGGCCATATGTATCAAAATGTCCTTTTGCGATTCTCAAATAGCGATTTTTTGCGAATCGCTATTTGAGAATCGCAAAACGCTATGTATGTAGAATTTGCAATACATTTTGCGAATCCTTCATATTCCTTAATTGCGAATCGCAAAGTGCGATTCGCAATTAAGAATACCTCCCATTCATTCCTATGGGCCTAGAGGCACATAGGAATGAATGGGAAGACATTCTCAATTTGCGATTAGCAATTAGAAAATCGCAAATTGAGAATGCAATTTCAAGGGTGCCAGGGTGTCAAAAGGACACCCTGTTGCACCCTGAAATGTGCATGTGTGCACATGTGGCACACATACGTGCCCTAAGGGCATGTATGTGCGTCACATGGCACTTTAAAAAATGCAAAATAGTGCATTTTTAAGTGAAATCGCAAGTTACCACCAACTTGAAGTTGGTGGTAATTTGCGATTCCTTAAGCCCAAATCGCACTTTCTTTTGTGCTTCTTACATTGCATTTAAGGAATCGCAAGTAGCGATTCCTTAAATGCAATCACAAAATGGAGAATCGCAAAATTTGCGATTCCTTATTTTGCGAGGGGGTTTCAGTGTGATACATTGCACACTGCTAATTTGCGATCGCAAATTGCCTTCATACATATGGCCCTATGTTCAGTACATTAACAATCACGGAAATTTTTATCAAAGAGCGTATATGGAATCACATTTTCCATCCCTACAGAGCAGGCAACGAAGTGGGCGCTTTGGTAAAAAATATCCTGTCAGCTATTACCAAGAAAATTAAAGCAATCATGATGGATGCAAACTTTCACCGCTGTAGCCGCTTTCTTAGAAAACGTATGTCATCTTTTAAAGGAGGACATGCTAATCTCCGGGGATAGTTTCAAATGTAGCTGTGTTTAGAAAGAAAAAACAGGACATCACCAGAAAATGTTTACAAATTATTTTTCCGAGACAGAGCCGGATATTCTGTCAGAATTTAAAGACTATGAAATAGAGGAAACATTCTTTAAACTGACCTTGAGGCCACAGGACGAGCTCTTTGATAAGGTGTTAGGATGTGGAAAGCAGTGTCCGTTCTGTAAAGCTCCCTGTAAATCGGGGATTATTAGGTGTAGTGAAGGAGAAGTATTCCAAGAAACTTGTTTATTCTTCGTGCTCTTCTGATGTAGAATCAAGAGCAGCGTTTACAAATTCAGATACTGAGAATGGAAATGTCATCCCTATAAGAATTATGTCATTTTATCCTGATTGGTCCATTCATCCGGAGCCCAGCCCTACTACCTCAGATTAAAGAGACAAAAATTAAATTTCCAGTAAAGAGGATTATGCAGAGGACTCGGCCCTCCCAGCTGACCTTCCGGGGGACTGCAGACAACTGAAAGAAGCACAGGCGTGGCAAAGTCTGCAGGAAGTCTTCAGAACAAAATGAAACTAGAAAATAAAAAAAGGCATTTCTAAATTGTAGTTAAAATAAGTATTTGTGGATTTTGCTATCTGCCATGTGGAAACAAATGTCATTTGTTAAGTCACAAAAACAATGTGGCCGATTCACAGAACTAATCTGAGACAAAATCCAAAATTTACTACTTCTGGTATTCACAGAAGGCACTTACGATTTTGGTATTCACAGAAATCACTTACAACTCCTAACTTTACGTCCGCAGTCGGGCCGGAATCTCCGTACCCGGACCATACTCTCCACACCCGGACCGTACTCTCCGGCTGAAACCTGCATGTTCGCTGACAGACACAAAATGTGTAAAGCGATTCATGAAGTCTTAACTCAACAGTTGCCCTAAGCTTCGGTGATGGGCACACCGTTCTTCTGGAAACGATTCACTTTTGGCCACAGTCACATCATTATTAATTTGTAAGGTATTTCAAGTAAAGGTTGCCTGCACACTCGATGACAGGCACACCATCTCATCTGACCAGTACACTGATTTTGCATTATTATTATTAGTACTTACGTTAACTCTTCAGTAGTTTTATAATTTATTTCTGCATTACATTTCAAATCATTGTTTTTGTTGGCTTTTCTGATATTTTGTATGTGTTATGGCTACTGCACAGCAGGCATTGTTCCCTCAAGAAAAGGGGAGGTTAAGTTGTCTTGGTAACCTAAACCTAGCACAAAAAGGGTACGTTGGCTTAGTTGAAAATCATATTGTTGCTCTTGATGCTGTAATCTTCAGTCATGCGTGCAAATTTGCAATGCTGTATTGTAGTCTTTGGTTGTCAAAAATCTGTTGAGCAGCAAGACCGTTTGCCATTCCTTCACCATCTGGGGATGGCCCTTGGAACATATACCTTGAGGCAATTGCAAGGTTATGCAAGCAATTTTCAGATGCACCAAACATTATGCTTGAATGTGATGCCTTTTTGAAACGCTAGCAGCAGTCTCAAGAGAATGTTGAGGAGCATGTTTCAGCTCTTAGGGTGTTATTATCCAAATTAGCAACCACATGTGAATTTAAAACTTACATTCAGGACCAATTTGGGTTTCTACAACTTAAAAGTCTTTCTTGTACCTTTCTAGGTGCACAATTAAAAACAATTTTTTCTGAAGTTCTTGATCTCGCAAAGAGCTTTGAGCGCTCTCTTATGTCTACAAAAAAGTTTCACACTCCTCAGTGGCTTTAACAGCATTACCATAGTAGATTCTGGATGTATTTCTAAACCGCTTCCTTTTGCAGATTCTGTATGTGCTCTCGGTGCCAAACAAGAAAACCTTTGAACCACAATGGCGACATGCACTAAAGTCTCATTTTAGCAATGCACAAAACTGGCACTCCTGCATACACTCTGCAAAAAAATGTGGCATTTAAAAAAAAAAAGCCACACAATTGGCAAGTAGTGTAAACAACCAACAAAAACTGGTAGTGTCAATGTAGGTGTAGTCTCATGTATAGACTCCCTTAATAATGCCATTCGTACACTCAATTGTGTAAATCAAAACTTACATCATCAATTAACACCTCACACATGGGACCTTAGGTAACGCTTATGGTCATGTCTGTCAGGCAAAATGCTGCTAACAGTTTCCTACTTCCATGAAATCTGTGGGTAACAAGAGTCTGACTTCAAACCCCTCTTTGATTAACGTGAGGGAAAAGTCACAGTATGTGCATTGGGAAGTAATCTGATTTTATGCTCAAATCCAGTATCACATAAGGTTCACCCGGTGCCCTTATGTGCAAGAGAGGATTTAAAAAGCATCCTAAATGAAGAATGACTCCCTGAGACAACAAAATTCACTGAGTCTTCACTATTGGTGGTGCCCATTGTTGTAGTGCACAAGAAAACTGGTGAGATGAGGCTATGTGCTGACTTGCGCATTCTCAAGCAAGAATATAATTGTGGATTGCCATCTACTACCCAGGATTCAGGATCTACTGGCTAGTCTAGGTGGAAGTGTGGTTTTCTACCATCGATCTCTGTAGATAAAGCAACTTGGTTGTATTCAGATCTGAGTCACAAGAACTGACAACCTTTGTGAATCCTTTCGTGGTGTAGAAGTACCTTAGACTTCCATTTGGGCTTACGTCTATCCATCAGCTTTTAATAAACTGTTGCCTGTGTGTTCCAGATTAATAAGTTAGCTGGTTTCTAGGCGTACCAGGATATGTCCAATAGAGACTCTAGTTGTAGATTCCTTATCTTAGAATTTCCCCCAGGCGTCAGTCTGGATCCAGAGATTTTTCACTAGCAGTACCCCTATGTGGCGGTAGGTGGCGTCGGTCAGCTCCGTGTCTCTTCTGTCACGCACAATGCTGACAACGGTGTTGTGGGACCTATATAGGCTGGTGTAGAAAAAGAAAGACGCATCCCAGGCATGCTGACATCAATTCTAAGTGCAGATCTAGAAAGAGCTACCCTTTAGTAAAAGCTTAGCCATTTTTTTATAGCATTTTCTTTTTACTTTTGTCTGAGTCTTGAATCCGGTCCTATGTTGGGACATCTCAATGACACAAGGAGTACAAGCCCTGCTGATCCTGTCATCGGATGATGTCTGTGACAGATCTGCCCCTCGTGTGCCTCTGGCACTCAGAGCACAACTTCGAGTCGTGGTTGCGCTCTGAGGGCCGGGCCATGAATCCGAAGGTTTTCTAGGAGCGGTCCCAAAAGCTGTTGGTTGCCTGGCGCTCAGCTCCGCATCGCTCCTGTGCTAATTCGAGAGGAAGGTCCCGATAACGGTCGTGGAGCCCACACTCCTTCTTGTACTTACCTGATCTCCCAGAGAAATTTGAATGGGACAAAAAGTTGAAGAAGCATAGGCGTTCGACTTCCCCTGTCCCTCGGCCGACGCGATGCGGGACACGGATAGGTGCAGAGTTGTCTCGGAAAGAGGCTCCGGGGGACGGCGGCTTAGAGCGACAACACTTTGCCATTCTGGGAGCCGGAGCGTCTCCTGCCCAGATCCAGAAGTTTTAGGAGGCCTTGTACCTCATCTTCGAGCTGCCTGGCTCTGCTGGTGTGCCTTTGGACCCGCGGACTTGGTTGGGGGCCCAAGGCCTTCAACGTTGCCGGCTTCAGAGGCCGCGTGGATCTGTTATTGGATTCAGACCGACATCTGTTGTTCCACCTCAACCTATCCCGACGCCGATCCCAGTGGCGACGCTCTTGACGCGGATCGTGCTCAGGGTGGCGTTGACCCCATCTTCATCCCTGATGTGGACAAGGAGCCGGACCAATGTCCGTTCCGACGCTGGACGGGACTTTTGTCCCTGTGTTCATCCTTGGTGTTGATTTTGTGCCAGGAGGTCATGAAGAGGACTGTGAGGGGCAGCTGGACTCTTTAACTGACCAGCTTGAAGACCCCATGGACTGACGGATGGACCTGAGTGAGGCCAGTGGGTTGGACACTTCCCCTGACAGTGGCTTGCTTTATCCCTCTACCGTTGCTACGGAGAAGGGGGCATCCAACGCAGTGGTTGAGAGAAGGGCAGCCGAGGTCCTTTGTCACTGAAGGGAGCTCGAGGCTGTCAGGACTAACCTCCTGACAGAGGTGCTTCAGCCTGCAGCTTCTACCTCTGAATCTCTTTTGCCCTTTAATGAAGCCCTTACTGATGTCCTTCTGGGCACCTGGTCCAAGCTCAGCACAGGGGCTCTTGGTGGTGTGCGATTCTCCTGTCCACATCACCCCACTCCGGACGACCTAGCGTTCCTTATGCAACATCCTTCCCCTGAGAGTTTGGTTGTCCAAGCCTCATCCTCTTCCTAAGATGGTCCCGCTTCTAGGATTCCCTATAGGGGGTGCAGAAGGGAATGCGCCTTTAGAAGATATTTTCTTCCTCCAGCTTGGCATTGTGGTCGGTGACTACCGCTTGCCTCTTGGACCGATACTCCCATACAATTTGGAATACGGTTGCGCAGGTGCTGCCTCAGTGCCTGGAGGAGGCCTGGGCCGTTCTCTCCCAAGCAGTTGCAGACGGGAGAGACGCAGCGAAATTCACCATTCGTTGTGGACTGGACATCAACGACTCACTGGGCAGAACGGTTGCCTCGTCTGTAGCATTACGACGCTGTGTCTGGTTGAGAACTTCTGGCTTTTCTGGGGATGTTGAATCTATCCTGATGTCACATAAAAGGCGAGTGCCATCAAAGGGCATGTCCAAGGCAGACTCTGCTCTTGAGCGTTTCAAGGAGTCTTGAGCTACAGCCAGATCCTTGGGCTTCACGACTACCACTCGTCCCCCTCAATCTGCCTTTCGTGGCTACAGAAGGGGCACCCAGCCATATCCTGTCCAGCCCAGCCACCAAGTCATTCAAGCTGTCCAGCCTCTGTGTGGCTGCGGACGTGGGACACAGCATCCTCATGTGTCAGGGAGCCAGCGGGCGGGGCAGTACGCCCTTTTCCCCCTCTGCCACTGGCCAGTCTGAGGCAGGATTCATCGGACTAGGAAGGTTTGAAGGCAATAATGGGCCTGAAATGCCATCCCCTCCTCTGCTGGCAGTCCATCACATCGGACAGGTGGGTTCTGCAGATAGTCCAAAGGGGCTTCTCCTTCCCCTTCGAGACTGCCCCTCCCTCCATGCCACCCTCTCTCCAACATACAGTCGTAGGATTAGTTGGCACTTCTCCGCAAGGAAGTTATGGCTCTCTTAGCCAAGGGGGGGCATAGAGAGGGTACCTGTGCCAGAAGTAGGATGTGGTTGTCCTTTTTGGGCACCAGAAAGTAGTGGGAATAACAAAGGCCTGCATCCAATTCTAGACCACCGGACCCGCAACTTCTTTCTTCGGAAGGAGTAGTTCAAAATGCTCACTTTGGCCCAGGTCCGTTCGGCCCTCAACACAGGAGACTGGATGGTAACGTTGGACTTGCATGATTCTTATTTCCATATCTCCATTCTGCCTGCCCACAGATGTTACTTACTGTTCTCGACGACTGGCTGTTGAAGGCGGGCTTGCCCCAGGCTGTTGTCTCTGTAGGAAAGTAGGATCTGCTTTCATGGTCACCCCCACTTTTTGCTGGTCAGTATGTTTTTTTGACTGGGGTACTGATCAGCAGGATCCCAGTCAGACTAGTCACTGTGCTTCCTCCCTAAATTGACTAAGGTAAGTACATCTGTACCTCCACAATTGGCTACTTGCTTTCCCTTGTAAGTCCCTAGTATATGGTACTAATATACCTAAGAAATAGGTACACCACGGGTCTCCCAGGGGCTGCAGCATGAATAGTGCCACCCATGAGAAACCACTCACACAGATTGACCTCAGGCCTGCCATTGCAGCCTCACAAGTGGTGCTAGCACCAACTTTAACTAAGTTTCCTTATAGGTTTTGAGGTCACTGCAGTTAAGACAGATATAAGTCACCCCTACTGCAGCCTCTTCAGTCCTGAAGGCAGGTTGCTTGGTTACGAGTGTACGGGTGCCCCTGAATGTACAGGACACCCCTAAAAACCCCAGAGTCGATTCTTTAGGCTTTGTAAGTGCGGCCAGCCATTTTGATACATATAGTGGCCATCCGTCATTACGTGATGGCGAACTATGTAGTGCATTTGCAGAACCTGGGCATGTTTGGTATCAAACATGTTGCAATCATACCCCAACACCATTAGCGGTGTTGGAGGTATGATTCCATGCACTGGGGGGGCTCCTCCGGGAAGCCCCCAGTACTCCCGGTAACAACCTTTCAGCGTATGCTAGCAAGCTAGTGCTGCTGCTAATCCCAAACATGATTCTGCTCTCCTACCTTCCCCTGCACGAGCTCAGCTCAAGAAACCTATTGTTCTGCTGCTGTCAGGACCACCTCCCAGACAGGACTTTATTGGGGTGGGGTCGCTTGCCAAAGCCACCAGACTGGAGTATGCAAGGAGGGCACCAAATGTGCCCTTCAGAGCAATTTGTCCAGTTTCGAGCCAGAGCGGGAGTCAAGGGCTCCCTGAACTGGCTCAAAGGACATGGGAATATCCTCCCCTCTGTCCAGCTCCTCCTCTGTGACGGACACCAGAGTCGTCCTAACCCCTTTCCTAGGGTATTTAAGGGTTCACCTGTGGTGGGTCCTCTGAGTCTTGTCCCATGACAAATCTAACCTGAAACCATATCACTCTTCGACCGTCTAGACACTTGCACTTCGCTGGCCTTCGTTGTCTGTGTCGAAGATTATTGAAGAAGACTTGCAGAACAGCGAGTCTTCTGTGATGTAGTCTCGGTTCCGGGCGAAGAAGCACAAACAGACCTGTGGGCATTAAGGACAACCAAAGTAATCTCCCTTGGAGTGAAGGAGTCGCTCCCCTGCATCTGGAGGCACCGCAACGAAGCTGACCGGTCGGCTGCTGCTGAAGTCCAACAGACTTCGAAAGGCTCAGCAACACAGGTGGTGGTTTTGCAACTCCCTTGTGGCCTGACCTGTCCTCTCTGCAATTTTGAGGCCAGTATCCCTCGTCAGAACCGCTGGGACCAAACCCCTGTGCACCGCGTCAACTTGCGGTTGCCAAGGCCTGTTGGCTCTGCACTCCAGAGATCTTTGGAGCTTCTTGTAGCCCAGCCTCCTGCAGCTCTTCCTGCCAAGATCAGCGTCCTCACTGCATCCTCTGCACCGTGGGCCTTCATCTTTGGTGAGCTGCTCGAGGTCTTCTTGCGACTCCTGTGCCTTCGGCCTGTGGGTCCTCTTGAGGGTCTTCTCCTGTTCCAGTGGGCTCACCTGCTTTCTCGGGGCCTGCTCTGATTGGTGAGTACCTAGGGCCTCGCTGGTCCCAATGTTGATCCTTCTTCACTTTCCACGCCTTTTGTAGCTCCCAAGGCTTCTTGGTGCTCCCACCGGACAATGACCCCCTAGTTCTCGATTTCTGACTTGGGACAGCTGGTGCACGGCTCCTGGTATTCCTCAGCATCACCTGGTCCTCACAGCTGCAGCAACAAGGTCACTGTCATCACTCCTGAACTGTCTGACATCAGTGGACAGTGCTCTTCCATGCCTCCTGGTCACCTCAGAGTGGCATAGACTCTAAAGTGGTGGCTAACGAGCCAAGATTGGGTCAGTTAGTGCGCAGTTGCCTCCGAGATCTGGACGTAGTCAGAAAGATTCCCCTGATGCTGCACCCACTGGAACTTCAGAGGCAGATCCCTCTCACCAACCAGATCTGACAGTGGTGAAGGATGCGTCACTCCTGGGATGGGGCGGCCACTTGGGAGAGGTGGAGGTCAGAGGCATCTGGTCTCCGGGAGAGCCCGGTCTCCATTTCAACCTTTTGGAGCTCGGGCGATCAGACTAGCACTGAAGCATTCCTTCCCTCTCTCAAAGGGAAAGTGGTGCCGGTGTTCATGGACACCACTGCCATGTGGTACCGCAACAAACAGGGTGAGGTGGGGTCATGGATCCTTTGTCAGGAGGCTTTCTGCCTCTGGACATGGCTGGAACATCAGGGCATATCCCTGATGGTTCCCCACCTGGCTGGTTTTTTAAATGCCAGAGTGGGCGAACTCAGCCGTCGGTGCTTGTTCGATCACGAATGGCTTCTACACCCGGAGGTGGCGCAAGGTCTCTTTCAGCGGAGCGGAGAGCCTTGGTTAGATCTGTTCACCTCCAAAGCGCAATACTGCTGACATTGAGTGCCGCCTTGGAAACTCCGAAGCGAACACACACTCTCTGACGCTTTTCGTTGTGGGTGGAACTTCGGCCTCCTGTACACCTTTCCGCCTATACCACTTCATGCCCAATCCGGAGCCACAAGAATGTTTTGAACCTGGTCATGCTTGATCTTCCTGAGCACTGTGGGCAGAAGAGTCTGCCATGCTCAGAAGGTCCGAATACTAATCAATCCACAAAGATCCTCCTGAAGGGGCAGTCTGAACGGTCGCAGGAGACGGTTCTTCACCCGAACCTGTCCAGTCTCCACCTCCTTGCGTGGAGATTGAAAGCGGTCAACTGCCCCTCAACCTTCCACCTGAAGTCTGTGACGTCATCTTGGCAGCCAGGCCTCCCTCTACTAAAACAGTATACGTCTGTAGATGGAACAAATTTGTGGCATGGTGCACAGCAAAGGTTGTTGATCCCCCTTTCTGCCCCTCGTTCAGAAGTTCTGTTGTACATACTTTCTTTACTTTACGCAGCCTTAAAAGTTGAGCCCTGCTGGGCCAATCTTTCAGCTATGGGAATTCCGGATCAGCCCTCTTTGTTCAAATCTCCCATTGCAAATAGGTTTCCTAAGGGCCTTACTCACTTGTTTCCTCCATCTCCTTTCATAATGTCCCAATGGGATTTAAATTTGGTTTTGACTTTTCTTGTGTGTGCTCCCTTCAAGCCTGTTCATAATTGCCTTCTCAGGCTTTTAACCCTGAAGACTGCTTTTGTAATTGTCTTCCAAGCCTCCCTAACTATGCAAGCAGAGGTGATGGCAGACAGATAGAAAGTTCCAGGCTCTGTCCATCCAGATTAAGGAGGAACAAAGCTTTTGTTCGAAGCACCACTTTAAGTGGTCACGCCCTTTCATGTGAGACAATCCATTCCTCTTCCTTAGAGGGATGCGGGTCTGGGTAAAAGGTGGGCAGAGTAGAGACTCCAACGCCTGGACCCAAAACATGCATGCATTGTCTTTTTATCTTGATCGTCCACCCGGAAGTCTTTGGTCCGATCAACACTTTTTTGTACTTCATTAGTTATGTGGGTGCCAAGAAAGGACCATCTCTTGATGAGTCGTCCTCTGCATTGCCAATGCGTAGCATAATTTAAAGAAGGAACCTCCTGTGGGGTTACGTGCTCACTCTACTAGAGCAACAGCGGCAACCACTGCGTTAGCAGCTGGAGTCCCAGTCCTGGATATCTAGTGTCAGTGTCAGGTAAATGTGTGCAGGGATGCTCACATTGCTGCCTGTTTGGACAGCCAAGTCCGGAGATGCGGGTATTTTGCCCGTTCAGTCCTCCAGGACTTCCTCGAGTGATCTTGGTTTGCAGACCCTCCTCCAGGGTTGGTATTGCTGGGGTGTCGTGTAGTTCCTAATAATACATAGCTTTTAGACCAGCTAGCTCAAACGTGCAGATCCTAACATCCTTCAGGGTGTCTGTACACCAATCCCTTAGTTTATATGTTGTCTAGACTGATTTCACAGTGTCACCATAAGCCTCCTAACCTTACCAAGGAGCGAATAGTTCCTGGCAACTATCGAACATGACTGTTTCCACGCATTAGGTACTCTAGGGATCACCTGCTCCAGCTAAATAACTACCCTAGGGCCAAATGTCTTCATCTTTTACGAGCAGATAACCTCAGATCAATTTGCCCTCACTGCCCTTTCACAATCCCCTCCCATATTCGTTCACCCCTCCCTTCAAGACCTGCTTATAGTATTTTTCTCTTAAACTGTAGATCCCTTCCCAAACACTCTACGGAAATTTCACTCCTTTTACAAGATTCCTCCCCCGAGGTGCTTTTTTTAACTGAAACCTGGCTCAGTGCTAGCTCTGATCCTGACATAGTACAAACTTTGCCCCAGGGGTACGCGATTCAAAGAATGGATAGAACCATAGGCAAAGGAGGGGGAATTGCGATCCTTTATAAGGATCACCTTACTTGTCGCCTACTCGGCAGTCCTCTCTTGGACTGCGAGAATGTTCGTTTCTCCTTAGAATTTTCCTCTCTCCTGACACTCTCAGGCATTCTGATCTACCGCCCCCCGGGTGCGGTAGGCTCTTTTTGTAACTCTCTTTTAGAATCCGCCATCAATTTAGCTAGCACCATTGCAAATTTTACCCTTCTCGGCGACCTTAATCTGCATTTTGATGATCCTAGATCTACAGTAGCAGTTGAACTAGCAAATGATCTTGCGTCACTCCAGTTGCTGCAAAAAGTTCAACTCCCTACACATGCGCAGGGACACTGCCTTGACCCAGTGTTTTCTAATCTGGAGAATCTTCAGGGAAACGACCCTATTCCAATTCCCTGGTCCGACCACCATTTGGTGCCCCTTTCCTGGCGTCCCCAAATCCCCATCCCCCCAGTCTATCCTTCTCGAACACTTATCCGTCCCTGGTCTAAGCTCCCCTGGGAGAACTGGACCCATGAACTGGAAAATAATAGACCTCAGTCGGTTCCCTGCCCAGTCACAATGTATAATAATTTCTGCAGCTGGATAGATGACTCGTTGAACCAGGTCCTCCCTAAAATTCGGATCATGAAAAAGAATGGCTCAATCAGATCGCCCTGGTACTCCGCTGAACTGCGCACCCTGAAACAGAACTGCAAAATGTTAGAAAGAAGTTGGAGGAAAGACTTTGCAGTTGAGAGTAAGCTCACCTATAGAAGGGCCATATGTATATACAGAGCGGAAATAAGGAAAGCTCAGGCAGCCTACTACGAGGAAAAAATTTGGCTAGCCGCCAATTCCCCTAGAGAGACCTTCTCCATTATAAAAAGGCTCCTTAAAAGCCCAGTCCCTCCTGTCCCTATTGACCCCCATGGAACTCGTTGCGAAAATCAGGCCGAGTTCTTTGATAACAAAATTCAGAACATCATAAAAATGCTCCCTCAAATTGATCCCGCATGGATGAGCTCCCTACCCGACCGCCCCTCCACCACTCATCGTCTGGAGTGTTTTCCCCCTCTCCTCCTGGAAACACTCCTGACCCTTATGCCCACAGTAAAAAGTGGATCACCAAGAGACCCAGCTCCTATGAACATCCTAACTAAAGCTGCATCTATTATTGGCCCCACAATCACCCATGCCATCAACGCCTCACTTTGTACAGGAGTAGTCCCCCCACTTTGGAAAGAAGCTATGGTTAAGACCCTTCTTAAGAAGTCGCACCTTGACCCCGCAGACTTGGGCAACTACCGCCCTATTTCCCTTCTGCCTGGGATTTCTAAAATCGCCGAAAAATATGTTAACCATGCCCTCTCTAATTTTCTGGAAATCTCCAACCTTCTATACCCATCCCAAACAGGCTTCCGGCCTCGGCAGAGTACGGAAACTGCCCTGCTGGCGGTTGTGGAGGAAAGCAGGAAAATCCTTGATGCAGGAGGTGCTGCAGCTATTATCCTATTGGATTTGAGCGCAGCATTCGACACGGTGAATCACCAGGTCTTGATTCACCGCCTCGGCAATCTGGGAGTAGGTGGAACTGCTCTGAGTTGGATTCGTTCCTTCCTGAAAGGTCGTTCATTCCAGGTTTTTGAAGAGGGCATGAGCTCCAAACCTCGGCTTCTCCAGTGTGGTGTACCACAGGGCTCATCTTTGAGCCCTACACTTTTTAATGTGTACATGGTCCCTTTGGCTTCAATCGTGGCCCCGTTTGGGATACATATGGTCACCTACGCCGACGACACCCAACTGGTCGTAGCTTTAAACCAATCCACACAATACTCCACGACCCTGAAAGCATGTCTTACGGAAGTTGTAAAATGGATGGGGTCTTCCCACCTGAAATTAAATGGAGAAAAGACCGAGGTCATGACTCTGGGCAATTTTGACAATACGTCACTCAGAACCATCTGGCCAGTTTGCATGGGCCCAGTCCCAATCCCTAAACCTGAGATAAAGAGCCTGGGCATCTGGCTAGACCAGAATCTTACATTCCAAGCGCAAGCCAGTAAGACAGTAGCAATCTGCTTTGGCTTGATCAGAATGGCGAGGAAAGTGCTTCCTCTGCTCCCTCCTCAAGCCAAGAAAATCATGGTCCAATCTATTCTACTCTCTAGATTGGATTATGGTAATGCGCTCTATCTGGGAGCCCCTACCTCAGTGATCAATAGATTGCAGATCATCCAGAATTGTGCAGCCAGATTGTTGACGGGAACACCTAGATCTCTTTCCGCAAAACCTGCCCTCCGATCTCTACACTGGCTTCCGGTGAAAGAAAGAATTAGCTTCAAATCACTGTGTATTGTCCACAAATCCCTTTTGGGGATAGGCCCTCCCCTGATCTCGGCCATAATTCATCCATATAAAGCAAGGAGAAAGCTTCGCTCGGATGATCTCCACCTAATCGACATTCCCAGAATCAAACGAGCCAGAAGTGGCGGCAGGCTCTTCTCTCTGAATGCAGGCAGACTCTGGAACGCCCTCCCCCTCCACCTCCGAAAAGAGTCTAGTCATCTTGCCTTCAGGAAACAACTCAAAACCCTTTTATTCCCTTAAACTAATCGTTCTGTCCCTCCCTTCCGTCTACTAGTCATGCCTAGCGCTGGGAGGCCTTCTGGTAGCCATGCGCTCTATAAATGCCCTTTTCATTTCATTTCATTTCACGATCCCTGAAGGAACAAGGGTTGTGTAGTACCTTTTGCTCAGTAAATCGTGCTCACTTAGTCTCAGAGAGATGCACAGAATAAACGATGGGGACATTTTCAATAAGCATTTATTGAACCAGCGTCATTCTAGTATAAAACATGTTTGCTGGGGGCAATCATTAGAAACAGAGTAAATAAAAGGTAGAATTCTATCCGTCTGTCGGTGCTTATAATCTTTTATATCATGGTGCTCAAACAGTAAATATATGCAGGAATATCAATACATTGCATCTTAGATAGTGTTAGGTACACTTAGGAGTACGCTCGATTACTGCCAAGTGTACCTAGCATGTATGTGGGTGTAAAGCCAAGAGCCCCCTAGGAAAGAGCTAACCCCATTACCTGATGGGAGAGAACGAAGGACCCCGTCTTGGTCTCAAGTCGGACATCCCGCAAGGGATGTCAGACCACTGCATGCTAGAGTTTTTCTGCACGCAGGGACTTCAGCGTCTTGTGTCAGCGTGGAAGCTTCTCCTCTGGTTGCCCAGTGAAGATGTGGTTCTTTTATACCCGAAAGATACCCTCAGTATTCTACCTAGATGTGTAATTGTACAAAAGTCACCGCTATCATCGTCCTTGAAAGACAGACCAACAGTACCGAGTTAATATACAGAAGATGGTAATCCTGCTGTGCATGTCCTAGGCAGGGGATTAAGATATGATACTAAGAATCCTCATGATCCAAATCAATGTTGTGTGGTTTTCTTCGAAAACTAGCCTCATTTATTATGCATAACTAGGTAAAAGGTCAGCGCTAAAACCCTTACGTAGGGCAAGGTAGGACAAATGTAGGTAAAAGGTCGTGCAGGTACCTAGGCCTATATTGGGGTACATTATGGCTCATAACAGAGACTTCTATTTGTAGATTCCTTACGCCCCCCCCATACTCTCCGCTCTGCGAACTGATTTCTAGGGATAGGGACTCCCCTGAAGAGCCCTAGTTTTGACACACCAGTGGTCAGTGTCTTTCATGGCTCTGCGCTTCTCACGTGGAAAATCATGTTAAGAACCGACAGACGCCGCCCCCGGGCGCGCTGATATGTAGGTCCTGCGACGTCATTTGGGCATGCACGACACCGACGACGGACGCAGAGCCGACCGATGCCGCCTACCAACGCACAGGGGTACTGCTAGTGAAAAATCTCCAGATCCAGACTGACATCTGGGTGAAATTCTAAGGTAAGGAATCTACAACTAGAATATGTCCCTACCAGATAAATGGTTACCATAGGTAAGTACTTGTTCATGTACGCCAAGGATTTGGAGGAACATCATAAGATTTTGAGGAAGGTGTTGTCGACACTACTCCAAAGGGGCATGACAATGAAGTTGGAAAAATGCAAGTTTGCGACTAATGAATTGGACTATTTGGGCTTAATGCCATCACGTGATGCGACATGCCCTAAAGAGTCTTTGACATATTCTTAGCTAATTGTATCTGGATACGAAGTGCGTCCTTGTCACCTAGGGCCTTAGCGTTGCTAATGGCTTTAATCAAAGAGGCTCCACAGACTGAGGGCTCATTCTTGAGTTTAGCAGAATATTTTGCTCGTTTTGTGACAGAGCAGGAGCTGAGTGCTCCTCTGACAATTTTACCTTTTCAAAAGCTGCAAAGTGAATCTCCGGAATTTGCTACGTGCATTTTGTGAGGCGCACACTTATACAATTACGGTGGCTGTCAGTGCTCGGGGCTTCGGTGCTATGCACAGCCAGAAAACAGTTGCTGGTGATAAAACTATTGCATTTGCTTCAAAATCCCTCAAATTACACAAGTGTCAATATATCACTATAGAACATGAGGCATTGGCTTGTGTATGGGCAGTACACAAATTTGGAGTGTACATTTGGGGCGTGAAGTTTGAGTTGTTCTTGGACCGCAACCCTTTAGTTCGTATAGTTACATATTGTGCAAGTGGTAACGTCTTACAGGCTCAACAGATTTGTATTCCTGTAGCTTTGATACCACTTTAACATTTATCACATTGCTGACCATTTAGATTCAACCACCAGATTTGCATAATTGCAAATCATCTGGCCGGGGTGCTGAATGTGCGTGCAGGCAGTCTCAGTCAGCAATACTCGGCCGATCACGAGTGGCGTCTTCATCCGGAGGTGGTCCACCACATTTTCAGGATGTGGGGGTTTCCTCTGTTGGACCTGTTTGCCACTCATGAGATCACGCACTGCCCATCATTCTGCAGTCTCCAGTGTCCGATGCGTGGGGCGTTGGGGACGCATTTCTGCTAGATTGGAGCTTTCAGCTTCTTTACACGTTTCATCCCATACCCTTGATTCCCCGGGTTCTGAGGAAGATTCGCCAAGACCAGGCCCAAGTTATATTAGTCGCCCCGGATTGGCCAAGAAGGGTGTGATTCACTGCAACCTCCGCTCCATCTTCCTGTGTATGGTGAAGGTCTCTCAGGGGTACAGAAAGAAGAGCGTGAGGTGCAGAAAAAGACGAGAGGTGCAGAAAGAGGCAAGAGAGCTGCAGAAAGAGGCAAGAGAGGTGCAGAAGGAAGAGAGTGAGGTGCAGAAAGAGGCGAGAGAGGTGCAGAAAGAGGCAGCGCGGCCACCCTCCCCAGGCCGATTTCGCCTCTGGGGACCCCATCCCCCAGGGCCCGGCCCTTCTTTTTTTCTTTTAAAAGGGAGGGGGGCCATTTTCGGCTCCGGAGACCCCATCCCCTGAGGCATGGCCACTTGTTTGGGGACCGCGGGGGGAGCCCCAATCCCCACGTAGTCCCTGCCGGCACCCTGCCTCCTGCTGGAGCCGGCATTGCTTTTGGCAGAGGGAGCTGCTAACATGCAGCTCCCTTTCCTCAAAAGCAATTCAGCTTCGCTTCACGGACGCATTTAATACATATAGCCCCGGGGAGGTGGCCGTCCCTGGGGCTGCGTGGGGGGCAGGAGCCCCCCACACCCTTCTTTTTCTTTTCTTAAAAGCCCCAGGGAGGTGGAGGTCCCTGGAGCTGCGGGGGGGCTGCAAGGGGCTGCATGCCCCCTGCATTTAATAACTATCGCCCCGGGGATGTGGGGGTTCCCGGTGCAGTGGGGGCTCCCGCCGGCCCCCGCATCATAATATTAGGCATTGCCCCCGGGACCTGGCCCACCCGGGGGCTTAAAAAATGAAGCGCGGGCTCCTGCGCTTCGTTTCTTATATATTTTTTTCTGCCTGCACCCAGCGCAAATCCTGCCATTTTTTTTTTAAAAAGGCTGTTTTTTGCCCTCGGGTCTCTATGGGACCCCCTGACCAGGCCTAGGGGGTCAGGGTGTTTCTACCCTGCCCCCTTTTCTTGTCTTTTAACCTTTTTGCTTGTGACTCGGTTGAAATGAGTACAAGATGGCTGCCAACGCTTCCTGGTTTGAAGTGTTGGCAGCCAATAAGATCTCAGGCTCGAGATCAGGAGGGTTCGAAAGATCTTTCCCGCCAAAATATGGATATCTATAAATATTTAAATTTCTCAAAAACTACTTAACGGATTTACACCATTTAAAAAAAGAACGCTTTTCTGAACCAAGAGCTACCTTTTGCCAAATTTGATGTAATTCCGTTCAGCGGTTTGGGCTGTAGCCTTGTCTAAAGTTTCCTATGGAAATTAACATGGAGAAAATGCGTTTTGGGACCCCCTTTTTTCTTGGCCCCCGCTTGACGAATCACCCCGAAACTTTCAAGACAGGAGCTGACTTGAGCGCCCCATTAGTTTTGAAAATTTCATGAAGATTCGTCAAACGGCGCCAAAGATATTGGCAAAAGAAAAAACACTTTTCCTATGGAAACTAGGGCCTCACTATAACTACCTACTGGCAACCGCCAGTAGGAAGGAAGGAAGGATGGATGGATGGATGGATGGATGGATGGATGGATGGATGGATGGATGGATGGATGGATGGATGGATGGATGGATGGATGGATGGATGGATGGATGGATATATATATATATATATATATATATATATATATATATATATATATATATATATATATATATATATATATTCACTGAAAAAACCATAGGTTTCAGGCACGTTATAGTTAGAAATTTGCATTTAAAAAACCTAAAAAAAATCACTGAAAAAACCATAAGGTTTTAGGGACAGTTATAGTTAGTTGGACATTGCACTTGTACAAAACCCGTGAAATTCCCCGTTATAGTTAGTTCAGGTAACTATAACTCGCGCCCGCAATGCACTGCTGATGACGTCACATATTACATCACTCATGACATGGTCAGTGACATCACTGATGACATCACTGATGACATCTCAAATGACATCACTGATGACATCACTGATGACATCATCCAGTGACTGTGTGTTTGTGTAAAGTTTAAATATGTTTAATATATATAGGGAAAGGCGTATTGAAGAATGAGTGGGTGTATAAGTGTCTGAATGGATGATTTAGTAGGTGCGTGACTGAGTCTATAAGTGAGTGATTAAACGTATCTTACTGGATGCATGGGTGAGTGACTAAACTGTGTGAATGTCTGTATCCGTCTGTCTGTTGTTGTGTAAGCAGCTGCATGGGTTTCTGACTAGCTAAATGAGTGTCTATATGGGTTATGGATTGGTTCTCTGAGTATCTGTATGGGTGCCTCAGTGTTTGTGTGGGTGGGGTGAGTGTGACTCTGTGCATAGATGTGTGAGTGGGTGATTCACTGGGTGCATGGTTTCAAGAGTGCGTCTGTGATGGACTGTATGGGTGGGTGAGTGTGTGTATGGGTGTGTTAGTGATTGAATGTATATCTCAGTGGTACATGTGTGAGTAACTACATATGTGAAAGGCAGTATATATGTGTGTTGGAGTATATAAATGGCTATAAGTGAGAGTGTGTGATTGTGAGAGTGGCTATATGGATGAGTGTGTGCTTGCATCAGTGATTGCATAGGAGCGTAAGAATGTGCTAGTATTTTTATGAGTAAGTGAGCTGGTGTGTATAACTGTATAGGTGAGTAAATTGGAGTGTGATTAATTATTTGCATGACTGACTAGGTGTGTGAGTACCTCTATGGATGAGTTGCGTTGTGTGAGTGTTTATATAGGTGTATGAGTGCATATGATAGTCCTGTACTGAGTGACTGTAAGTATGAGTGACTGTACGGGTGAGTGAGTAGATGTGTGTGTGTAGACCTAAGAATCAGTGAGTGGGTATGTACTTATTGGTATTGGAGTGTGTATGGTTTTGAGAATGGCAGTCTGTAATTTAGAGTGGGTGTTTCAAAACTTATATTAGGGTGTGAGAAGATGCATTAAATTCTCACATGGATGATGTCATCAGTGATGTCATCAGTGATGTCATTTGAGATGTCATCAGTGATGTCATCAGTGATGTCACTGACCATGTCATGAGTGATGTAATATGTGACGTCATCAGCAGTGCATTGCGGGGGCGCGAGTTATAGTTACCTGAACTAACTATAACGGGGGAATTTCACGGGTTTTGTACGAGTGCAATGTCCAACTAACTATAACTGTCCCTAAAACCTTATGGTTTTTTCAGTGATTTTTTAAGGTTTTTTAAATGCAAATTTCTAACTATAACGTGCCTGAAACCTATGGTTTTTTCAGTGAATTTCAAAGGTTTTTTAAATGCTAATTTCTAACTATAACGTGTCTGAAACCTATGGTTTTTTCAGTGAATTTCAAAGGTTTTTTAAATGCTAATTCCTAACTATAACATGTCTGAAACCTACGGTTTTTCAGTGAATTTCAAAGGTTTTGTAAATGACAATTTTTAAATGTATTAATTGTTATATTTATTTTTTTAATACTGATTTACTACATTTTTAGAAACAATTTTTTTTACATATTTTATTTTTTAAATTACATTGTAATTACATTATACATTACAAAAAATACTTTCTCAGAATGAATTACTTTAGTTTAAATACTTTGCACATAGGCAATAGACTTTTAAGTACAGTAGTTACAGTTGTTGCAATGGGCAACACATTTTCAAACACAATGCAACATTCAGCTCAATGTGAATTTCTAGTTAAATGCAATTAGTTACTTTATGGATTACTTTTCTAACCACAGGACTGGATCCTAGATTCAGTCCTGGGACATCTCGTGTAAACAGTTGAGTAAAAGCGTTTTGGTTACATTAGTGATTTTTAAGGAATATTATTGTATTTTAAAAGTTGACACTTTGAAACTTTTTCTCATAGAATCACCAATGTTATCCTATGGAAGGAAATTCACTTAGCAGGTAAAAACTGTTATCATTACTTTTTCTTACTCAGTGTTGGATCCTGGATCCAGAACTGGTGCATCTCCTGTAAACAGTTGAAAGAATGCGTTTAAGTCATACAGGCGATTTTTAAGGAATATTTGTAGTTTGTGAAAATCGACACTTTGAAACTTTTCTGCTGAAAACCAGACAATGGATTCCTATGGAAGAAAATATAAGTTACTGGTAAGTACGGTTAAAATTACTTTTCAGGGTCAGTGCTGGGCTAAAAGATGCAGCACTGAGGTCTCTCCTGATAACAGGTGAGTAAATCGGAATTCGTATTTCGGCTGATTTTAGAGGAATATTTTAAAGTTCCAAAACTCCACACTTTGAAGAATTTCCAAGTGAAACCAGTCAATGTTAGCCTATGGAAGGAAATTCAAGTTAATGGTAAGTACGGTTAAAATTACTTTTCAGGACCAGTACTGGGCTGAAAGATACATCACTGAGGTCTCTCCTGATAACAGGTGAGTAAATCGGAATTTGTATTTCGGCTGATTTTAGAGGAATATTTGTATGTTTCAAAAATCAACACTTAGAAACTTTTTCAGCAAAAAGCAGGCAATGATATCCTATGGAAGGAAATTCAAGTTACTGGTAAGTACGGTTAAAATTACTTTTCAGGATTAGTACTGGGCTGAAAGATGCAGCACTGAGGTCTCTCCTGATAACAGGTGAGTAAATCTGAATTCGTATTTCGGCTGATTTTAGAGGAATATTTTAAAGTTCCAAAACTCCACACTTAGAAGAATTTCCCCGTGAAACCAGTCAATGTTAGCCTATGGAAGGAAATTCAAGTTACTGGTAAGTACGGTTAAAATTACTTTTCAGGACCAGTACTGGGCTGAAAGATACAGCACTGAGGTCTCTCCTGATAACAGGTGAGTAAATCGGAATTCGTATTTCGGCTGATTTTAGAGGAATATTTGTATGTTTCAAAAATCAACACTTAGAAACTTTTTCAGCAAAAAGCAGGCAATGATATCCTATGGAAGGAAATTCAAGTTACTGGTAAGTACGGTTAAAATTACTTTTCAGGATTAGTACTGGGCTGAAAGATGCAGCACTGAGGTCTCTCCTGATAACAGGTGAGTAAATCCGAATTCGTAGTTCGGCAGATTTTAGAGGAATATTTGCACAATGGTGAAGGTAGGGGGCGGGGCCTGAGGTGACATCTGTGCAAACGCGCCCCGTGGCGCGTTTTAAGTTGGGGGATTAAGTCCCCTTGAATCATGAGGGTCCCTAGGGGCCAACTAGCCCACCAGGAACCTCCAGTATGCGCCAGGGGCTGCGTTGCAGAGACGTAGAGGGGCCACACCCCTTTTACACCTCTCTGCAACGCAGCTCTGTGGCGCTTTCTGGATGTACCTGTTGGGCTAGTTGGCCCCGAGACCCTCAGGATTGAAGGGGATTTAATTCCCATCTTAAAACGCGCCACGGGGCCTGTTTGCACACATGTCACCTGAAGCCCCGCCCCTCCTTCACCATTGTGCAAACGCGCCCCGTGGCGCGTTTTAAGTTGAGGGATTAAGTCCCCTTGAATCCTGAGGGTTCCTGGGGGCCAACTAGCCCACCATGTACCTCCAAAAAGCGCCACAGAGCTGCGTTGCAGAGAGGTGTATAAAGGGGCGTGGCCTCTGTACACCTCTCTGCAACGCAGCCCCTAGCGCATACTGGAGGTTCCTGGTGGGCTAGTTGGCCCCAGGACCTAGTATTCAAGGGAATTACTTCCCCATCTGCAAACGCGCCAGGGGCGCGTTTGCAAGTGGTGAAGGAAGGGGCGGGGCCTGCGGGCCGATCGTTTTTTTTTGTGTGTTTTTTTCCCCCTGAAGGGGAGCTGTGTGGCCCCCTTCCTTTTTTCTTATTTTTGGGCCCTGGGGACCCCATCCCCCAGGGCCTTACCCCTTTTTTTTTTTTAAATTTAAAAAAAAAATTATTTCTGGGGAGGGGGCCGCGTGGCCCCCCTCCCGAGCCCTACTTGCCCGGGGACCCCATCCCCCGGGGCCTGGCCTCTGGTTGGGGACTGTGGGGGGTCCCCAAACCCCCACAGTCCCGCCGGCTCCCGTGTCCTACGGGAGCCGGCATTGCTTTACACATGGGAGCAGCTAACATGCTGCTCCCCGTGTGGAAAAGCAATTGTCTTTGGATATTGGAAGCGAGAGCAGGTTTCCCTGCTCTCTCTTCCAATATCCAAAGCAGTTTGCAATGACAGGACGGGAGCCGCGAGGCTCCGTCCTGTCATTGCAAACAGCAGTGTCCCGGGGGTAGGCACCCCGGGACACTGCAGGAGCCGGCCCTGGGGGTGGCGGTCCCCAGGGCCACCACAGGCTCCAGGAGGGGGGCCGCACGGCCCCCCTCCCCACATCAGCACAGCCCGGGGAGGTGGTGGTCCCCGGGGCTTCGGGGGTCCAAAACGGACCCCCATTTTAATTTGTTAGTGCCCCGGGGAGGTGGCGGTCCCCGGGGCGTGTGGGGGGGCTCGAGCCCCCCCCCCCACACAGGAAAAAAAAAAGAAGCCCCGGGGAGGTGGTGGTCCCCGGGGCTGCGGGAGGGCTCAGAGACCTCCCGCACCATTTTAAAGAAAGCCCCGGGGGTGGCGGTCCCCGGGGCTTGGGGGCCCTTAGAGGCCCCCATTGATAAAATAAACACCCCCCAGCATGCCCCCGGGACTTGGCCCACCCGGGGGCAAGTGCTATCGAAGCGCAAAGACCGCGCTTCGATTTTTATCGGCAGGATCCGCGCACCCTGAGCGCATCATGCCGATTTAAAAAAATGCTTTTTCTGCCCAGGGGTCCTTATGGGACCCCCTGAGCAGACCTAGGGAGTCAGGGTGTTTCTACCCTGCCCCCTTTGTGCGCTTTGCGCACTTGTTTCTGTCCCTCGGTTCTACCGAGGGACAAAATGGCTGCCAACATTTCCTGAATCGGAATGTTGACAGCCAGCTGACAGCCAATTAACATGCAGCTCGTGATCGGGACGGTGCGCGCAGGGTGCGCTCAGGGTGCGCGGATCCTCCGTGCCCATAGATATATATGTACTTTTACTTTTGATTTTCTCAGCAACTACTGAACGGATTTACACCATTTAACAAAAGGGTTCTTTCTGAACCAAGAACTACCTCTTTGCCAAATTTGGTGTAATTCCGTTCAGCAGTTCGGAGCTGTAGCCGTGTCTAAAGTTTCCTATGGAAAAATGAATGGGGAAAACGCGTTTTGGGACCCCCCTTTTTCTCGGCCCCCGCTTGACGAATCACCCCGAGACTTTCAGGGTAGGAGCGGACCGGAGCGCCCCACAAAGTTTGAAAATTTTGCGAAGATACGTCAACCGGCAAGAGAGTTATTTCAAATAGAATGTCGCGGATTTCCTATGGAAAATAGGTTCTAACTATAACTATCTACTGGCGACCGCCAGTAGATAATATATATATATATATATATATATATATATATATCGGGTTTTTTTTTTTTTTATGACAAACCTGTTGATAAAAATGTCCTTTAATTTATATTGGATTTATAATGATCTATATAGGTTGAGATCACGTTAAAACGCACTCTATGAATGTACAGTTCAAATAATTATTGCAGCTCTATTGAATCCTATAGAGAAGGTCACCACTTCAAAATGGATGCCATTTTTCCTGTATATGTTTAAGCATTGGGATATGTAGTCCTACTTCTATTGTTGTAGACGTGCACTATATGTAATTGATCGACACAGTCTTTGACCCGTGACCAAGGTGCGGCAGCACCAAAACGCTTTGGGCGTTTGTTTGCCACTTGTTTGATTAAACATTTACGCTTCATGGAATTGGGCTCGTTAACTTTTGTCTATAGACATTGGATTGACTGCATTTTGGAGGTTCGCGCCCTCTATTAAGCCCGCCGCCGCGAGAGGCAGAGAGAACCCACGAATTGTGTGGACTTAGATAGATAGATAGATATATATATATATATCTATCTATCTATCTCCTGGCCCGTCACTGCTTCCAACGGGACTACCCAGGTACGGACCACACCACACGAAAGAAGATACGGCAACTCCAATTCCTGGTTTCAGGTGCAGTGATTTATTTTCGAAGTGTAGAGACTCCAATGTAGCTCAGGCATAGTGCCTGCCACGACGCGTTTCGATTGCAAACTGCGATCTTGATCACATGACAGGCCACATGACAAGTACCTATTTAAATGGAAAGTATACACTATCAGTTGTAAAAAATAGCCAAATTGGATAGTGAACAATAAAAACAGACTAATGGACAATCATAAATAATGCAGTTAAATCTCCTAAATCATACATGTGAATATACAAACAAAAATGTATAAAAACAGTATTTGAGAGAAATGCTGATATCAATTGCCAGTGCTAGATTAACCATACGATTCAGTATCTTACATAGAAACAGATACCTAAAAACGAGGGGAATAAATAGTCATGGAAGGAGATAAAAAAGCCTTAAGACAGTGCAAAATAGCAAATAATCCAACCACATAATTCATCGACTTATATACAATACATATTCATAAATCTCTCAAATAGAAAAAATTACCTAGATATAAGTCAACTCAGAATTGATTAGCCAGTAGTTTTTTCAGGGGTTTATGATCATGTCCTTATAGTCAATAAAGTACTGTGTGAATGTCCAAATAACAACAACCCTAGTGCAAAAACAATATATTGTAAATACATCAAGAAGCCGCATGGAGGTATCAACATTGAGGCCAGACAAAACCTATCTAAAGTGCAAATGCATGATATGCTTAATCATAAAGTGCTAGTGCTAGAATGATATTTCATAGAGGCAGCAATCAATATGACATTCAAAAAAAAAGGGGGAGGATAAACAAAACTTAGTTGGAAATAACAAGATAATACATAATGTTCAGCAATGTATTGGGTAAGACCTAACCTAAACCCATGGAGGACCCATGAGATAGCCAAAAAGAAACTAGAAACGTCAGTTGAGGCAAGGTTCAAAAATGCAAACCGTTACACAAAATGTAGGCAATAGAGTGAATGCAGTGAAGGCAAGTGCAAGATGGTTTATAAGAAGTTGTGCAAGTCTTCACCCGTATTCAGACCGTTTGGCATTTTAGTATCGAGTGCCAAGATGAAGTTAGTCTCAAGTTGGCGGAGATTTTTTTATCGGTTACCTCCTCGTTTGAGGGCAGGGACAGCTCCCAATACCGAGTAATGCAAGTCTTTGAGATTGTTCTGATGTACCAACTTGAAATGTCTCGCTACGGGATAGCTGGGGTCTGAATTAACAATTGCCCGTATATGCTGTAAGATATGATAGTGTACGGGGAGCTTGGTACTACCAATGTACTGAAGCCCACAAGTGCATTGTAAAATATAGACAGCATATTCGGTACGGCAGGTTAGATGCTCCTTGATGGGAATCGGAATGGGACTAAATGCCGTCAGATATTCCTTTAAATTCATGCCAAATTTGCAAGCGCGACATGTGTTGCACTTGTAAAATCCTGTCTTCGTTAACCAAGTGGATTTAACAGTTACCTCAGGACTGGTTCTAACCAAAGCATCCCTAATAGAGGGAGCTCTCCTGAACGTAATAGAAGGTAAACTGGGGAGCATGGGTTTTAACGTCATATCTGTAAGTACAATTGGCCATTGTGAATAGATAATCTGTCGAATTTTACGTTCCTGCCTACTGAAAGTGGTGATGAATCGGATGTCACGTGTGTCACTGTCCAGTAGCAGGCATCCCCCACCGAAGGCATTATCTCGTTGTTTTTTAGGAATCAGTATTTCATCCCTGGGTAGTGAGTTAGCTTTGCTCAAGGCTTTATTGAGTACAGATTTACAATACCCTCGACTCAAAAAACGACTATATGCCAGAATGATGCATTTGATCAAGTCTGTGTCAGAACTGCAAATACGGCGAATTCGTAAGAATTCGCCGTAAGGAATGCTCTGAATCAGATGGCGGGGATGCAAACTCTGCGTGTAATGTAGAATTGCCCGCAGTTTTTTTACGATGCATGTATCCACACGAAATTACCTCACTGACATAGACCAAAAAATCCAGGAATTCAACACTATTATCGCTGATGGTGGCGGTGAATTTTAAATTCAGCACATTGTTGTTAACAGCTGTTATAAACATGTTTGCCGCTTCTCTAGACCCTTCCCATATCAGAAATACATCATCAATATAGCGCCAATAATGTTTGACATGGCTGTTGCAAAATTCTTTGTGTTGTGACATGAGGACGTGCTTCTCCCACCAGCCAACATGTAAACATGCATAGCTGGGGGAGACGCACGCCCCCATCGCCACCCCTCTCAGCTGCTGGAAAACATCATTATTGAACAGGAAATAGTTATTCAACAAACAAAGTTCAATCATTTTGACAATCATGTTGTTGTGCCCCTCTAAATGGATGGATCTACTGCCCAGAAAATATTGCACTGCCGCCAACCCATCAGAATGATTAATACTCATCTACTCATTGTGATGGACATAGAGTCACTGTATACAAGTGTGTAGAATGGCAACCTAATTAATTTTCAAGAGGAAATCTCCATTATCTTTTATATAGGAGGGCAAGTTGGTAACAAAAGGTTGTAAGAAGAAATCCACATATTTGGAAATCATATCCATAAGGCTTTTCCTGGCCGATATTATGGGCCTGCCTGGTACTGGGACCACGTCTTTATGAATCTTAGGAATGAAATAGAGCACCCGGTAACTCCAGTGCTCTATTTTGAGAAAGCTAAATTCATCCTTGGTTAGCAAACCTTGCCTCTTCCACTGAAACAAATGCTTGAATACAGTGTCCTGAAGTTTGCTCAAGTCCTGTTTGGAAGCTTTTCTGTAACATGTTGTGTCTGACAGATGTCGATTAGCCTCCTCCAAATATTGATTGCGTGGCCATAAGACAATATTGCCCCCTTTATCAGATTTGTTGATGATAATGTCATGTTGTTTGTTTAATTTCTTCATTAATGTCGAGTATTGTATTGCTTTATATTTCCTTCGATGATGGGTCTGGAGAGTGGTGCGATTCAAGCGTTTGAGCTCTTCCACTATTCTATCGTTGAAAATGTCGATAGCATCCTTAGGCATGAGCGGAAGAAAAGTGGAGGCTGGGCAAAATGGACTTGTTGCTGGTTTATTGGTAGCAATGCCTAATTCGGTGGTTGTAGGCTGTGTGGACAAAATAGAGGTACTGTCTTCATTGGACAAGGAGTGTAATAAGCGTAGTGTGGGAATATCATTCGCCTGCAAAATATCATCAGGCTCACTGGCCGTAGGGATGTTGCTGTTGGAAAATGTATTCAATTGAAAGAATTTTATTAATTTCAGTTTACGAATAAATTTGAATACATCGATTCTGGATTGTCGATAGGAAAAATTACTTTCTGGACTATACGTCAATCACAATGATAGAAGCTGGATTTCTGCTGATGTTAAACCAGTCTCTGTGAGGTTGATAACAGTATTAATACTGGGTTGAGTTAGAGGAACAGCCAACAAGAAATGGCGCCGCTGTTTGAATTGTTGCTGGTGGATGCACCGCCTCTCCCTCCTGCAATGATTCCTGCTTCGCCTTGCTGGGGTGCAGGATTGCGGGGGCGCAAGGTCTGCCTCCGGCAAAAGAACTGAATTTTGTTCGGCAGGACCGGAGTCAGACTGCTCATGCTGATGGGTTGAGTGACTGATGTGCTCGGTCTTCCTTCATCTGAGTCACTGTTGGTCATCACGGAGCTGGCATCTGATTCAGACTGTGAAGGTATGTGAACAGTCGAGGCTAAATCTGCTGGTTCTGATGCCCTGTTGGCCATTGCTCGTCTTTTGTAGTTATCAAACCTTTTAGAGAAAGTGAAAATTCTGCCAGAAGCATAATTGTCTTTATCCTCGCAAATTTCCAGATCTTACGAGTTTTGATAGTATCTTCATGTTTTTTAAGTCTTATGTCAATGTCAGCACGCCCTTTGGTCACCACGTCCGGTTGTCCAGAGGCTTCCAACAGTCCATTAGTAGGATCTATTTCTGCCAGAATGCCAACTCGATCGATTTCTGCATATTTAATTAGTATGTTCACCATATTCATAGATGCTTGAAGATTATTATCCGCCCACTCCTGCAGCATGGCAGGATTTGGATTTTCAAACGTTGGTGCAATATATATATATATATCTTTATGGCAAAATTTTATACAACTGGCATAATAGATTTGAATCTCATATAGATATTCAGCAGTTTGGTGTCATTTTAGCTTCTTTACAGTGCATTATGTATCCTTCGAGTGGTCATTTTGTTCGAACAAAATTCTTTATACCAAGGAGTTATTATGGTTCATCTTTCTTTTGGTGTTCATTCATCTTGGTCTAATGGGAATGAGTTCTGAGAGTCCTTCTTTTGGATTTTATCAGGACAGTTCTTTTTCTTATATTTCTTTATTATCGTGAAGAATGCAGATTACATGGCTTTTGTCTTGCACTTGGCCCTTTTGGTCAACGAGTTCTCTTTCCCCAGCTGGTTGTTTAAGGGTTTACCCCCCTTTTTTCCTCAAGGCCTGATTCTTTCGGGTCTGTAGGTTTTGTTTATTATTTATATGTTCTGTGACAATAGAATCCATGATCGCTAAGAGCCAAGCTCTTGTTTTGCTACTACTGCGTGCATTTGGTCGGTTGTTAGTTATGACCGGCTGGTTCTATTGAGAACTTGCGTAGGAATAGCTATACCCCCTGGAGGAGGGTCTGCAAACTATGGTATTTAATTTAAAAGTTAAGGAATCTGTGTCTAGATGTCTACCAGATATTACCTTACCGAAGGTAAGTAACTTTTACATGTGATAGAGACACACAGTCTAGCCGCAGATTCCTAAATGCCCTGCCCATCCTCCCCAATCTGCACACCATGTATGAGGTAAGGGTTATTCCCTTTTTCAGTACTGGTTTTATACACCGGTGATCACTGTCTTATCTAATGTTAGGTTTTGTTAGATGTTGCCACATGGGACTCAACAGATCACTTGGAAATGGATGGTATGGCAAGACCAAATGTGAGTGAAAGAGAAAACACCCTCCAACCCTACTGATCACACTGGATTAGACTTTCAACAAAGACACCAGTGAGCAGTATTGATTTATTTGTTCTTACTTAGGGATAGTGCCAATTCAAGGCATGACGATACCAATGTCTCGTAATGGTGTGATTCAAACATACCATTGATGAATGGTCTATAGAGTAATGAATAGCATGGCAATAGCAAAACAAAACCTATAAAAACAACACCAAGCTGTTTAAGATTTTCTTCTCTTACATGATGGTTATTCACCAGGGTGCAGGGTTTCATGTAGCCCCGTGATTTGTTTCTTTTCGGGTTTTCTTTGAAACATTAAAATTAATGTTGGGTATTAACATACCATTTGATTTTTCTTCTTTATTAAAGATTTTTGATATTTTTGGCACAGTGTTTCCACAACCAGTTTCTATAGTGGCTCAGCGTTCTGGCATGGAAGGTTTCACAGAAGAAACTGACGTCCGTGCGCCGGAGGTAACTTATATGGCACCGATAACGTCACATCCGGAGATGACGGCATCACAGAGTAGTACAACGCCGTCCACCGGCGCTCAGAGGTACTGCTGAAAAATTTCCAGATTGGCGCCTGGGGAGAATTAAATAGCCTAGCTGCAGATTTCTTAACTGTGTCTCTACCAGATATTACCTTACCGAAGGTAAGTAACTTTACTATTAATAGCAATAATCCCGACTCTTACGTTATACTGATAAGTATTCATTGGTTGCCCCATTGGTAATACTTTTGGCGTGCATGCCTTTTTTTTGCCTGGTGTGTTGAAGTACCATTGTACTCGTATTCTTTCTCTCCCATGCCTGAGAGGTCTGGGTTGGCCTGTCCCTAAAAAATTTGGGTTGTGAGTTGGGTTAGTTGAACTAGAACCCTCGCCGGGGTCCAAGTTATCAGATGATTCTGCTGAGGATTCAGAAAAAGTAATTTGATTTCTTTGTTTATTGAACCTGCCCCATAGGCGTTTTCAAAATTAGGGTTACGAAAGATTCTATTGTTATACAATATTATTTGGTGGAAAAGACGTATCCTTACCTTAACGAAGATTTCTATATCTTTCTTCACTTTATTAGACTTTTTGTCTTGTTCTATATGTGTGAGCTCAGCTATTGTTTTCCCAATCTTATCCAGTAAGTTTTCAGAATACAGCTTAATAGATTTAGAGAAACAGATTTGGCATCAGTTATTATCTCATCAAATAGTTTTTTTAGAGCGTTCAATAGCTGTATCTATACCAAGCACCATCCAGTGCATGGAGCATGTGGTTCCGATGTAGCCAAAACCCTGTTTGTATTTCTTATCGTAAAGAGGGAGGTCCTTCCAATATTTTCTTAATGTAATCATCCGTATATAGGGGAATGGGATTGGACATGCTGAAGTGGAAGGATCAATATGTGAGAAAATTAAACAAAAAGCGGGGGGGTTGAAACCTACTGAAGAGTTAGTAGGAAGAGTTAGAAGAAACCCTTGCAATCAAGCAGTTGCGCATATGCAGTTAATAAGTACAGGCAAACCCAAGAATCGATGGGGAGCAAGGGTAGTAAGGATTTTCAGGAACAAAGGTCCCTTCAGTCAATGAATAGATAACAATGCTCTGGAGACAAGAATAATGTCCAGGAGTAATTAAAAGTGTATTACATATCCATTTTTGATCAAATATATAGATGTGTGGAAGATTAACCCCACTGGGGTAATCCTCAACGGGTGTTAATAACATAAGAACAAACAAGCTTGAGACGTGGACCATCATCAGATGACCATCAGTTGTTCTCCTTGATGTGAATAAGTGACCCCCATTGAGGATACATTATTGCACCCAGAAGTCAAACACTCTGACCCTTCAAATATGTGTATATATTTTGAAGTCCTGAAGATGATCCTCCATTAATAACGGCGCAAGGTCTGCCTCCGGCAAAAGAACTGAATTTTGTTCGGCAGGACCGGAGTCAGACTGCTCATGCTGATGGGTTGAGTGACTGATGTGCTCGGTCTTCCTTCATCTGAGTCACTGTTGGTCATCACGGAGCTGGCATCTGATTCAGACTGTGAAGGTATGTGAACAGTCGAGGCTAAATCTGCTGGTTCTGATGCCCTGTTGGCCATTGCTCGTCTTTTGTAGTTATCAAACCTTTTAGAGAAAGTGAAAATTCTGCCAGAAGCATAATTGTCTTTATCCCTCGCAAATTTCCAGATCTTACGAGTTTTGATAGTATCTTCATGTTTTTTAAGTCTTATGTCAATGTCAGCACGCCCTTTGGTCACCACGTCCGGTTGTCCAGAGGCTTCCAACAGTCCATTAGTAGGATCTATTTCTGCCAGAATGCCAACTCGATCGATTTCTGCATATTTAATTAGTATGTTCACCATATTCATAGATGCTTGAAGATTATTATCCGCCCACTCCTGCAGCATGGCAGGATTTGGATTTTCAAACGTTGGTGCAATATATATATATATATCTTTATGGCAAAATTTTATACAACTGGCATAATAGATTTGAATCTCATATAGATATTCAGCAGTTTGGTGTCATTTTAGCTTCTTTACAGTGCATTATGTATCCTTCGAGTGGTCATTTTGTTCGAACAAAATTCTTTATACCAAGGAGTTATTATGGTTCATCTTTCTTTTGGTGTTCATTCATCTTGGTCTAATGGGAATGAGTTCTGAGAGTCCTTCTTTTGGATTTTATCAGGACAGTTCTTTTTCTTATATTTCTTTATTATCGTGAAGAATGCAGATTACATGGCTTTTGTCTTGCACTTGGCCCTTTTGGTCAACGAGTTCTCTTTCCCCAGCTGGTTGTTTAAGGGTTTACCCCCCTTTTTTCCTCAAGGCCTGATTCTTTCGGGTCTGTAGGTTTGTTTATTATTTATATGTTCTGTGACAATAGAATCCATGATCGCTAAGAGCCAAGCTCTTGTTTTGCTACTACTGCGTGCATTTGGTCGGTTGTTAGTTATGACCGGCTGGTTCTATTGAGAACTTGCGTAGGAATAGCTATACCCCCTGGAGGAGGGTCTGCAAACTATGGTATTTAAGGTGTCCTGAAGATGATCCTCCATTAATAACGGATCGAAACTTCGACCTTACATGCCTGATGACATGTATTATTTGCACACCAATAAATATAATTAACAACACCTGTGGAGGAAATTGGGAAGAAGAAAAGGGGGAAAATAAAAAAGCAGAAATCAGACGTATGTACCACTTTGAGCAAGAGAATGCAGTTGTACCAAGATAAAGCGTAATATATATGATAAACATGCCTATAATGGTGTAATTGCCCTTTAGGCAGTGAAGAAGCAAATTAACCGCACCAAAAACGGATGAGAAGTAGAATAGACCACGTCTTAGGTCTACCAAAATTGGTAGACCTATCATACACTGTGCATAGAGCGACTGAAAATACCATGTGAGAAGAAAATTGTATATCCATGTACCTATCAAACCCCGTCATGTCGTCCATCTGATGGCTATAATACCATCTTTCGCACCTAATGACCAGTACAATGCAACAACATTTAACTGACGGCCTATTACAGACATTGAGTTTTCTATAGCTTTGTTGAAGCAAAAGAAATGTATGCACCCATTGCTTTGTATGTTGGACCAACAATTACACCAACTTTATGTATTGTAGTTCTAACCCGGCCCATGAGTTCTATTTCAGTAGAATCCATTACATGGAGCTTGCAATTAAAGACATTTTGCACACACCAGGCATGATCTTAAGTTTGTTTTAACTATGAAGCTGACAAATTGTGGAGAATATGAATCTGAATGAGACTGTTAGTTATAGATTTCTTACCTTAGAATTACCCCCAGGCGTCAGACTGGATCCGGAGAATCTTTTCTTAGCAGTACCCCTGCGCGTTGGTAGGTGGCGGCGGTCGACACTGCATCCGTCGTCGGCGTCATGTTTGCCGGGATGACGTCACGGTGTCTATATAGACGCCGCCCCTGTGCGCTGTCAGCTCTCTCTATTTTTCTGCGCCAGCCTAGCGCAGATCCAAAGAACTAAGTTTAGAGTCTTCGACTCCTGGTGCGCAAGGGATGATGTCTCATCGTCGGACCAGCTTCAAGCCTTGTGACTCCTGTTACAAACTGATGTCCATGACGGACCCGCACCTTTGGTGCCTGGAGCGCGACCCCGACCCAAAGGCACACAAGTCGTGCTTAGACTGTCTGGTCATGAATCCGAAGCCTTGCGAGAGTGGTCCTGAAAGCTTTTGGAGGCCTGGCAGTCAGCTCTGCGTCGCGCCCGGTCTCCCTCGAGGGGAAGGTCTCCAGACCGGTCTCTGAGCCATCACACCTCGTACAAGTCTTTGCTTTCTTCTTATGCTTCGACTTGGCCGACGAGTGCGAAGAAGTACCGTCGCTCTTCACCCCGTCGGTCAGCTGACTCGATGCGGGACCCGAAGGAAGGGCGTCATCGCTCTAAGGCTCCGTCTCCGGCACCTGACTCAGGGACGACTCCATGCCTCCCCCCGTTTCCAGGAGCCGGAGCATCCCCTGCCCAGCTTTGTACATTCTACGAAGCTCTCTGCCATATGTTTGGGCAGCCCGACTCCGCTGGTGTGCCTTCAGGCCCCGTGAAGCCAGTTGGGGGCCCTGGGCCTTCGATGCCGGCAGCCCCGGCCCCAGCACCAGAGGGCCCCCATGGATCCAGGCCTGGATCCGGATCAATGCTGGTCGACCTTACTCGACCTTCCCCGGTGCCGACCCCAGTGATGACGCCCCCGGTGCCGGCCGACGCCATCCCCATCCTCATCCCTGAGATGGACCCGGAGTCGGACCGACGTCAGAGGGTACTTTTATTCCCTTTTTCATCCCAGGTGTTCTCATCACCACCCTCAGGGTGATACGGGATTGGGAGGGGGTCTTCAGCTCATCTAGCTGATCTGCTAAAGGGTCAGGACTGGAAAGAGGACCTGGGTCACAGCAGTGGTCTGGACACTTGTCCTGACCTTGGCATGCTTTCTCCCCCTACCATGGCTACGGAGGAGGGAGCATCCTATGCTGTGGTGGTGAGAAGGGCAGCTGAAGCCCTGAGCCTGCAGCTCCCTTCGGTGGCAGTCAGGACTAATCTCCGGGCAGAGGTGCTTCAACCAGCAGCGACTTCATCTGAGCCCCTTTGGCCGTTCAATGAAGCCCTCACTGACGTGCTTGGCTTGGACCAGGTGCCCAGAAGGACAAGGGCTCTTGTGGAATGGACGATCGCCCGCCGCCACCGCCCGTCTCTGGGCGACCCCTTTTTCCTCACTCAACACCCTTCCTCAGAGAGCTTGGTCGTCCAAGCCTCTTCATCTTAGGGCACATTCCGTTCTGCTCCCCCAGATAGGGAATCCAAGAGGCTGGATCATCTTGGGAAGTGTATGTTCTCTTCCTACAGCTTGGCATTGCAGTCCGTGAATACTGCATGCTTCTTGGGCCGTTAGTCCCATACCATCTGGGAAACGGTTGCGCAGGTGCTGCCTCAGTGCCCGGAGGAGGCCCGGGCCGTTCTCTCCCAAGCAGTGGCGGATGGGAGAGATGCAGCCAAATTCACGATTCACTGTGGACTGGATACCACCGACTCACTGGGCAGAACGAATGCCATGTCAGTAGCCCTTCCGCGCTACGCCTGGTTGAGGACGTCTGGCTTTTTTCAGGGGATGTCCAGGCAACCCTACAGAACATGCCCTTTGATGGCTGTTGCCTTTTTGGTGACAGGCAGACTCGGCGCTGGAGCACTTTAAGGATTCTCGAGGTACGGCCAGGTCCTTGGGCCTCAGCGACGACCCATCCACCTCAGTCTGCTTTTCGTCCCTTTCGTGGCTATGGAAGGGGACCCCAATATGTCCAGCCCAGACCAGCCACCGGTTCACGCAAGCTACCCTGTCTCAGCGTGGCCGAGGACGTGGGACCCAGAGACGTGGGTCTGGGGGCCAGCGGGCGGGCCAGTCCACCCTTCCCACCCCTGCAGCCACCTCCAACCCTTCCTAGTCCGACCTTCCAGGGCCATCAGAAGCCAGTGGCGGCAGGATTCGCCATCACCTCCCCCACTGGCAGACCATCACGTCAGACAGGTGGGTTTTGAAAATAGTCCGAAGGGGCTCCTCCCTCCCCTTCAAGACTACTCCTCCCTCCATGCCACCATCTTTCGATCGCATGTTGGAAGATCATTTGGCACTTCTCCGCCAGGAAGTTTCGGCTCTCTTGGCCAAGGGAGCCATCAAGAGGGTTCCTACGCCAGAAGTAGGTCGTGGTTGCTATTCCCGCTACTTTCAGGTGCCCAAGAAGGAAAAAGGCCTGCGTCCTATTCTAGACCTCAGGGCCCTCAACCGCTTTCTCCGGAAGGAGAAGTTCAAAATGCTAACCCTGGCTCAGGTCCTGTTTGCCCTCGACCCTGGAGACAGGTGTCCTGCAAGTCCAACGCCACCATCCAATTTTCACATCCCCGTCCTGCCAGCCCACAGGCGCTATCTGCGGTTCACAGTAGGCCACAAGCATTTTCAGTTCACCGTGCTCCCCTTTGGCCTTACCAGTGCCCCTTGGGTGTTCACAAAAGTGATGGCGGTGGTCACAGCTCATCTGCGCAGATTAGGGGTTCCAGTCTTCCCCCATCTCAACGACAGCCTGGGGCGAGCCTGCCTTCAACAGCCAGTCGTCTCCCACCTCCAGACTACGGCAGACCTCCTGCACTCGTTGGGGTTCACTATCAACATGCCGAAGTCACACCTGACTCCCTCTCAGACGCTCCCTTTCATCTGGGCTGTTCTGGACACGCTGCTCGGGAGGTTAGGCCCGAAACTGCACTCAGTCCGGTATATTCGGGCTATGATACCGATGTTTCAGCCTCTATCCCGGATTTCGGTGAGAATGACCCTGAGGCTGCTGGGCCCCATGGCCTCCTGCATCCTGCCGGTGGATCATGCCAGTTGGCATTTTGCGGGCTCTGCCCTGGTGCTGCACCCACTGGAACTTCAGATCCCACTGCAATCTTTCAGACTACGTCCAGACCTTGGAGGGACTGCGCAACAGCTGCAGTGGTGGTTAACGAACCAAGCTTCGGTTAGAGGCAGATCCCTCTCCCTTCCCCAACCAGACCTCACAGTGGTGACAGATGCATCACTCCTGGGATGGGGCGGCCATCTGGGAGAGGCGGAGATCAGAGGTTTCTGGTCTCCGGCGGAGTCCGGGCTCATATCTACCTGCTGGTGCTCTGGGCAATTCATCTGAGAAGAGAAGGAATGCCTTCAGTGCCAAAGGGAAAGTGGTGCAGGTGTTCACAGACAACACCACCGCCATGTGGTACTGCAACAAACAGGGCGGGGTGGGGTCGTGGACCCTATGTCAAGAGGCTCTTCGCTTTGGAACATCAGGGCATAACCCTGGTGGTTCGCCATGTTCAAAACACCTGGCAGGTTCCCTGAATGCCAGGGCGGACGAACTCAGCTGTCTGAGTGAAGACACCATTTGTGTTCCGCCAGGCACAGAGGTGGTGCAAGGTCTCTTTCAGCCGTGGGGAGAGCCTTGGTTAGATCTGTTCGCCACCGAAGAGAACGCGAATGTAGGCAATTCTGCGCGTTGGAATTTCCAAGGCGGCACTCGCTTGGCGACGCTTTTCGTCATGAGTGGAACTGTGGCCTCCTGTACGCCTTTCCACCTGTACCACTTCTGCCCAGAGTGCTGAAGAAGATCAAGCGCGACCGGGCCCAAGTAATTCTTGTGGCTCTGGACTGGGCACGAAGAGTCTGAGTGGAGGATCGATGTCCTTGCTCAGGAGCTCTGGGTACCAGACTGCCTCTGCGGGAGGATCTTCTGTCGCATCATCAGGGGAGGGTTCTTCACCCGAACCTGTCCGGCCTCCACCTCCTTGTGTGGAGATTGAGCGGCGACAGTTGACAGCCTTTGACCTTCCTCCCGAAGTCTGTGTGGAGGGATGCCTGGCTTCCAAGATAGTATACGCCTGTCGATGGAATAAGTTTGTGGCATGGTGCACAGCAAAGGCTGTGGATCCCCTTTCTGCCCCTCTTTCAGAGGTCCTATTGTACATACTTTCTTTGGCCCAGAAGGGGTTTGTCCTGGGCACTCTTAAAGCTATGTTTCAGCCATCTCTGCTTTCCTTCGGCTTCCAGATTAGCCATCTTGTTCAAGTCCCCTATTGTACAGAGATTCCTCAAGGGCATTACTCATCTCTTTCCTCCTTCTCCTTTCGTA
Source organism: Calotriton arnoldi (assembly GCA_963921515.1). NCBI lineage: Eukaryota > Metazoa > Chordata > Amphibia > Caudata > Salamandridae > Calotriton > Calotriton arnoldi. The sequence continues at coordinate 892,603 of CAWUFW010002481.1, forward strand.
ATGCCTCAGTGGGACTTGAATCTGGTCTTAACCTACCTTATGTGCGCTCCCTTCGAGCCTCTTCACAACTGTCCTCTTAGGCTCCTCACTCAGCACCACTTTGTCCGGATACACAGAGAAGAAAGGGGGCTTAAAATAAAGAGCTTGGAGCTCACTCACTCTGAAGACAGTTTTCCTTGTTGCCATCACCTCTGCTCGCTAAAGACAAGGCCTTCATTCCTTCCCAAAGTGGTAACGCCCTTTCACATTGGACAAACCATTACTTTGCCCACTTTTTTCCCACCTCCACACCCTTCCAAAGAGGAGGAGAGACTACACCGTCTGGACCCCAAGCATTCGCTATCTTTCTACCTTGATCGCATAAAAGATTTCCGGGTGGACTATCAACTCTTTGTTGGCTATGTGGGTGCCAAGAAAGGTCGGGCCGTTCAAAAGCAGACCATCTCTAGATGGGGTGTCCTGTGTATAAAAATCTGCTATGCTTTGAGCATGGAGCCCCACAGAAGGTTCCTTTTTTCACCATTCTACCAGAGCTACGGCGGCCACCATTGCTCTTGTCAAGGAGCGGAACTCCGCGAGCATCTGTCAGGCAGCCACGTGGGCATCCTTGCACACGTTCATCAGACATTAATGCCTGGACAGCCAAGTCCAGAGGGACGGTTATTTTGGCCGTTCTGTCCTCCAGGACTCTCTGGTGTGAACTTGGTCCGCAGACCCTCCTCCGGGGTTGGTATTGCTGGGGTATCTATTGTAAGGTAAGGAATCTATAACTAATGGTCTCTTTCAGATGAACAGGTTAGTTACCTTCGGTAATGATGTGTCTGTAAGAGACATAGGTTAGTTATAGATTACTTACCGCCCCACCCAGCTCTGCGAACTGAATGACAGGGACCCTAGTTTACCGCACCAGTGGTCAGTGTCTTGCATGGCTCTGCGTTCTGGTGTGGAAAGTCGTGTCAGAACTGACGTCAGCTCGCAGGGGCAGCGTCTATATATACACCATGACCGCATCCGTCGTCGTGTTTGCCAGGATGATGAGTCGACCGATGCCACCTACATATGTGCAGGAGGGGTACTGCTAAGAAAAAATTCTTCGGATCAAGTCTGACACCTGGGGGTAATTCTGAGGTAAGGAATCTATAACTAACATATGTCTCTTAGAGATAAGTTACTAACCTTTGGTAACGATGTGTTCTTCTTGCTCCATTGGAGGGACATTTCGTCTCTAAAAAAGAGTCTGGTAGGAGACGTACCTCCACACAGGGCTAGTATGGCTGACGTACTTTCGCCAAGGGGTCCTCCTTGGGGAGATAGTCCTCAAATGGAGGATTTGCCTTACCTCACAAAATGTTCATTACCACCTAACTTAAAATTGACTTATGAATCAACCTTTAAGGCTTTCATGCAGACTCTAAGTCATAACCAGGGAATAATAGCAGGCTGCGAGATAAAACAATTCTCCTGCCCTCCAGAAATGCAAAAAGTGTGCCCCCTCAGCCGCTAGAAATGCATTGTTTTGGTTGGTAGTTATTCCAGCAGTACCTGGAATGCTGTTGAAGAAAAGTGCCTATTAGAAGTATTATTATTTTATTAAACTTGTTCAATCATTAAGCCTATGAATCTCAGAATTGAGCGACAAAAAGTCCATCTGCCCCCAATGACAAAATGTCCAACTGCCCCAGAGATGAACTCTGGTAGCTCAGGGAAACCACTGCTATGCCTACTGCTCAACTGTCGTTCCTCAGCAAAACATGCCTCAGACATTGCTGCCCTCATCATTAGTCAGGAAGTTGACGTGACAATCTTAACAGAAACATGGCTCACAGAATCCTCTTCCCCGTTCATGGATCTACTGGTGCCTCCTCATTATAACATTGTGAGATTAGACAGACTAAAAAAGACAGGAGGTGGTATAGCCTGCATACACCGATCTGATATCGAGGTCAGCCAAATACAATCCGACCCTCTTGAATCCTGTGAATACCTCGGTCTCGGTATAAGAACTGCAGATAATCAAAGGTGCAACTTGCATGCGCTCTACCACCCACCTGGCAATAATGCCCCTTTCATAGACCAGTTAATGGAGTTCATCACGGCTAACTCTAACAGTCACACTAATGACATATTCCTAGGCGACTTTAATTTACACTGGGACGACAATAAGTGCGTTGACCTGTTTGTCATTAAAGACTTTTTAACAGACCTAAACCTTACTCAAGCCTGCACACTGCCAACACACTCGAAAGGGGCAACCTTACACTGGGTAGTCTCGAGAGTCAAGGATATTACAATCCTCTCAATTGTTCCTTGCGATTAGTCAGATCACCATGCCATAACCTTCCATATATCCACCATAAAAAAGAACAAACTTAAAAAATGGACACGAGACACCAAAGACCCTAATATTGAGCAACTAGTAGCAAGATGTGAGAAGGATCTAAATCCGCCTAACAACTTGCTGAACGTTAACGAACTCACTGATCACTACACCACATCAATGACGAATATAGTCAACTCCACCATGCCGCTAAAACTGAAAAGTCTCAGAGAAAGATAAAAATCCATGGTTTAATGGGACACTGAATGAAGACGGCGGAAGCTGAGACTTGCAGAAAGAAAATGGAGACAGCACCCATCATCCCCCCAGCTAAAATCTCTCAGAAAAATCAGAAACGAATACAACAAAAGTGTTCTCAATTCCAAAAAGGAATTTTTTTAGATCGGAATTGAATAACGCCAAAAACAGACCACGGAAACTTTTCGAGATGTTAAAACAACAACCAATAAGTTGGCCAAATCTGCCCAAGAAGCAACTAAAACTCAACTGAGCTGCGAGGAATTCTCAACATTCTTCACAGACAAAGCCAACACGCTAGAAAGAGAACTCAGTTGGCTAGAGAGGTTGTCGGCTGCCATCCTATCACCACAGAACAATGCTACCATGAAAAACGGTCAGGATAGGACGAAAAATAAAGCACAATGGTCGACCTTCAAGTTATATGACCAGAATACCATTGCCAAAACTCTCTCGGATATCAAACCAAATAACCACTACAATGACCCCCTCCCCTCTAAATGCCTAAAAAGAATCAACCATATCGTCGTCCCAATATGGACAAAAATAATCAATGCCTCACTATCTCAAGGGGTCCTACCAGAGTGCCTAAAAACAGGTCTTGTCCTCCCCATCATCAAAAAACCTACAGCGGACCCGGCAGACCCAAATAACTTTCGCCCAGTAACCAATATTCCATTACTTGCCAAACTAATTGAAAAATGTGTGCAAAATCAACTGAGCAACCACATCACTAATTTCAATCTGCTGGACGAATGCCAATCTGGATTCAGACCAGGCCACAGTACGGAAACAGCAATCTTACATGTAGTGGATGATGCGCTACAGGCTCTAGATCACAATCAAACATGTCTTCTGCATTTGACACGGTAAATCATGAAAAATTGCTAGCCCGGCTTGAAGATAGGATGGAACTATCTGGAAATGTTCTGAAATGGTTTGAATCCTTCCTTCAGAACAGAACACAAAGATTCCTGGTCAACCAGACACTATCCCCATCATGCCCTAATTCGATTGGAGTCCTGCAAGGATCAACATTATCTCCATCGCTATTCAACTTATATGTCGAACCCCTTACAGAAATTCTCCGACACGCAAACATATCCTATCACATGTACGCAGATGACACTCAGATCTACATCAAGATCACGTCACTGGAAGAGATCAAGACAATAAATAAGGCCTTAAAAGTGTCATTACAATGGTTAACTAGCAATCATCTGAAATTAAATGCACAAAAAACGGAATTCCTATTAATATCACCGCCAAAGAACCCCACAAATGTGAAGGAATGGACCAAACTGATCACAGCGCTAAACTGCACCCCTACCCTAGTTGACTCGACCAAATCACTAGGAATCACGCTTGATAAGAACCTAGACATGAAAGCCCACATCAAATCAATGGCAAAAAGTGCCCGGTTTCACCTGAACTATATTAGAAAAGTGAAACCACTCATTACTACGGCGGACCTCAAATTGGCAGTTCAGTCTTTAGTTATTTCAAGGATTGAATATGGATGTACAACACTAACAGGCCTACCTAAAATTTCCACAGCACCACTAAAAGCCTGTCTCAATGCGGCCGCAAGACTCATTACAGGTTCTAGAAAATACGACCATATTTCCCCACACCTGAAAGCATTAAACTGGCTACCATACGAAGCCAGAATTCAACTTAAACTGGCATGTATTACCCACAAAGCGCTCCACTACAAAACACCAATGTACTTAGTCCAGAAAATTGAGCTATCAGGGGGAAGCAGACCATCCAGGAGTGCCAGAGAGCTGTTGCTGAAACCGCCCATCTTTCGGAAGAAGAAAACGTATGACAGAGCATTCTCTGGAGCGGCCCCCAGAATCTGGAATTCACTCCTTCCAAACATTAGAAAAATTCCAAACACAGCAACATTCAAGAGGGAAGCGAAGATCTTCCTAATGAGCAAGTTCCTTCCCTAGGCAAGACTGTTCATCATCTGCATCGTGGTTAATAGCCGGACGTCGTTGATGTAGGTGTTACCTCTACAGATCAACAACGAATGTAAAGATAAAATCACCAGTTAGCTGCGAAAACTTCTTTGACTGTACAGTACTACAATTCGTGTGTTTTACATCAATACTCCAAAGATCCATTAAAGGTACACATCGGAACCATATGTATACTACTGTTATACCTTTTGTACACTAAACAGATCCTAAACTTGTTATTGTTGAAAATGTTAAGAAAGACATGTACCAGAATCATATATATATTACTGCTACTATACCCGTTGTACTCTAAACTGTATACCTCATGTAACTGTGAAGTGCTCTGATACCCTTGGGTCACGTTCGCGCTATATAAAACTCTATAAATAAATAAATAAATAAAAATGACCATAAATGCTAACATAAAAACATAAATTCTCTCAGAGTATATGTTTTTTTTTTTTACACAAATGGTATTGGAGATCAGGTGATTGAAACGGAAACAAAGATGACACTTCAAATGTAGGCTTTCAGATGCTGACAAGACTTGTGAGATCAAGTACATTTTTGTATCATCTTAGGTGCAGAGAAATTATGTAAGAATTCTTACTGACCTTTAAGTACGGCAAAGCATGGAATTGAGGAATTCTACATCACACACGGAACAGCTTAGTACATAAGTTAACATGGCAAACAAATTGGTTCCCTGATATCACAGTAGTTCTTAGGCAAGACTGATAATTCTTACCATGCTACTGCCAAGTGGATATGCTGCTAGGGAAGGATTTTGCAACAGATGGGTGTCATGTTGAAACAAATAGGTCTTTGCAACATGCTTGCTCCCCTTCAGTGTATGTGGTGTGAGGCTATTGAACAAAACATCTCTATCCATGTGGTATCTGGTGGATATCAACAGTCTCCCAAAATGTTTGTGTACAACACTACTTTAGTAAGCATGCCATCCCATTTATTGAACCTTGAACTTGCCCTAGCCCTTCTGCTCCCTATTTTGATAAACACAGTATTTACAGCACAACAACTACTGTGTCATTAGTTTCACGAAATACTGAGCAAGTAAACAAACATATTTCGTCCCAGCATACTTGTGACATCATTTGGTGTGCACCAGAGTTCCATGGAAGCGATTAGAAAAAGCACCTGAGGTAAGCCACAAATAATTATGCTTCTTGTGGCGGAAGCACATAAACCATCGTGAATTGTTGATACATTCATGAATCATTCTCGAAATAGTGAAAGAGCATAATTCCATAGATTTTCGTGAAGAGTAACAGTTTTACTAAACATCCAGTGGGTCATTCTCTGTAAAATTCCTCGACAGGTGAATTTCGCATGCTTTTTGTTTTGGTGTAATGCTTCATCCAAGCCAAGTCACAATCCTTTTTTGGGGTTTAATTTTGTGTCATGTTGTTACGCAAGCTACTTTAAACTTGCGCAGTAGCAGCCTCACCTTTACACTAACATTCGAGATGATAATTCGCCTTGCCAAAAGGAAACTGGAAACATAGGTTTCATCGGTTCACACCCACAAATGTTGAAAGAATTATGCAACTGCAGCTACACCCTACTATTTTGGCTTACTTCCAACTGACTTGGACACTTTTTATTCCAATTTTTTGTAAACCGAATACTCAATGGGGCATATTCTCAAGAACGTGTGATAACAATCGCAAAAGTTACTTAACGCAACCTCCAACATCGCAGTCTATCGCAGGAAATTTACGCCTTGTTAACCAAGTATTCAGAACAAGGCGGTGCCATGCGATAGTCACCAGATAACACGTCAAATGGCCGCGTAAAAATCAACGCCACGCCGCAGAAATGCGAAACACGAATGCAAAAAAAGCTGCGATGAGGCCAATCGCGATACAAAAAGCAGCGAAAACCAGCGGCAGGCCTGCAAATCCCACACGTCTGGCGGGAAAATGCACTATGAAAGCAACAAAAACAACACACCAGAACAATCCAAAGTGCTTAGCAACATGGATGCACCCTGACCGACGCAGAGGCCAACGCGAACCCCACAAGCCCCACAGACCACCAGCAAGGACCAACCGGGTCAGGGAAGGCCAAGGAGAAGAGGGAGAGAAAGACGGGGTGCAGTCCGTAGGAAAACAAGAACAGCGTCACGGACGTGACAGAACACTACCAGCAACTGACCCACAATCAGACTACCTTGAATGCAGCCGGAGTGTCGAGGATGCCAATGGAGGAGGCCAAGAGGCGCTGGCATGACGTGAAAACCTAAACCAGGCCCCAAGCCGCTGCCAACAGGAAGGCAGCAACGGCGACAGGAGGTGGGAGTCCTGCGCCACAGGAGGAGCCGTAGGAAATGGAGGCCAGTCATCAGTGTGGAGACGGTGCAAGGAGGTGGGAGTACGGACACAGCTCGAGAGGACCTGACACAACAACAAAAGGGTGAGTAACCAACAGGGACTGGGGGGACGGGGGAGATGGGCACAATGGCACACATGCACAACGATGTGTAGCACACTGCACACCCACAATTACCCAGGGTCATGTCCCCCATCCCCGTGGCACACTGTGCCACATTGTCATGGGATGTGCTGTGATTGCCATGTGTGTGTGCTGCAAAGTGCAACAACGACACTGCAGAACAGGGGACACAACTGGGTCCGCCCATGCGCAGAAACAGGCCAATCACATCTGACAGAGCAGGGAACTGTGAGATGCATATGTACGGGTACAACCTCACATCAGTCATGCAGTCCAAATGTCCACTGTCCCCCCTCAAATTGCCAGCACCGCCCAAACTGTGTGACAATGTACATTGTGACTGTCTGCCTGTCTACAAGAACAATGCGCCAACATATATGTCAAGACAATGTCAACATGTTTGTCCCTCTGCAATGTGAAGGGGAGATGCAACACCTCCAGCAGGTCAGACCAGACAACCCATCAGTGATGCAGGAGACGACCAACACACCTTCGACACCGACGCCCTACAACAGCCCATGGGCATCCCACGCAACCCACCACCAGGACCAGGGCAGACAAGCTACTCAGAGGAGAACCCAGCCCCTGCAACAGACCACACAGCATGAAGCACCCGCAAGCACGGCTGGCTCACAACACTTCACCTACCCACACATGGCACCCCAATGCCAGGTGTCAGAACGCCAAAAGGAGGTGGCCGAACAGGTGCGTGTGTGGTCCGAACCCATGGAAGGCAAACTAGATCACATACGTGGGTGTCAATTACCCTTCAGGGACCACCTACACCCCACAAAGGAGACCCACACTGCCATAGAGACACATGCAGATGCACATTCCCAGTACAAGACCACACCCTGGGGCACGCACATATCAGTCACACACCCACGTTGGCTCTACGTACGACGGCACAGTCCACTCCCCTTACGAATTGAGTGGGTGACGACAAAGCCACATGTCCAACCTCTAACCCGCTGCCTGCGGTGACATGTCTGCGTCCGCTGTACACAGCACAATGTAATGTCGTAGGGCCCAGGGCCCTCATGCATACAAAAAAGACCACAGGGACACACGCAGATATTATGTTGAACTGGCTACGGGCACGTGCGCCCGGCCCCTTTATTGGCAGGGCCACATGTACATGTTTTTTCATCTGGAGCGGCGACCAGGAGGCTTTGGATTAATTCATCCTGTGGATTAATGCAGCGGATATAAACCTCAAATTCACTGCACATATGAGTACCCACCGACTTGAGTTCTTGGATGTGTGGGTGGAACATCTAGACTCCAAACTGATGGTGTCACTGTATACTAAACCCACATCCAGGAACACTCTCCTTCACTTCAGCAGCTTCCATCCGAGAAGCCAAAATGATGGAATCCCTTTCAGTCAGTTTCTACGTCTCCGTAGAAACTGTACCTCAATCAAGGATTATTTGATCCATGCTGAGGTGATGAAGGAGAAATTTATCCAAAGAGGGTACCCCCACAGACTCATTAGGGATGCCCTCAAGAGAGCACGATACTACAACCGAGACATTATGTTCCAACCGAAACAACGTGAACAGACTGATCAATTAGTCTGTGTGACCAAACATTCGTCAATTGACAATAAAATTCACCAAATTGTGAATTCACAATGGCATTTACTAAATCTGGACAACCAAACACCGCGGATACCCAAACCGCTTTTTGCGTTCAAAAGGAACAAGAACTTGAGAAACATTTTGGTTAGGGCGAAAACTCTAGAGCAGAATAGATTTATCGAAAGATCGATCACAGGAGATCAACCTATCAATGGAAACCATAAATGTGGGACATGCCATGCATGCGCCAATGCTATTGTGAGTGATCAAGTTTGCATAAACAACCGTACGGTCCATCTTAAAGAGATGACGAATTGTAGGACATCGAACTGCATTTATGTCATCCTGTGCCCTTGCAACTTGGCATATGTAGGGGAGACAGCAAGAGAGTGCAGGATCCGTATGGGCGAACATAAATCCAATATCAGGCGATGCAAACTGGCAGCACCCTTGGTCAACCATTGGACTGAAGAGAACCATGTTGAAGAGGATCTCCGATGGACTATTCTGGAAAAAATACGTCCACAAAAAGGCATTGATGTCACCAATATACGCAAAAAGCGTGAAGTGTTTCGGATTTTTTCACTTGACGCAAAGGACAAAGGACTCAACGAAGCCCTGCCATGGGAAAACGCGATAACGTAGGACACCTGTATATTAACTTTCCCCCAAAAATTTGATTGATGAGAATCCTCACGTTTTTTTTATTTTTTCATTTTTTACATTTTCTTTGTATTTAGTTGAGTTTGTGCATGTATGTATATCTGTTCGCAGTCCATCTTTGGTGCGTCCTGTATACCATCTATTTGATTATTGTTCCCCTCACGTGATATACCAGTCATTCACGGTCACTTTTTCACTATCCTATAGAAGAGGGGACTCTCTATGGTGAAATCGAGGCAGCTTCCGTGCCTAGTACTCACCTCCGTGCCTAGGACTCACCTTGTGCAAATAGTCAAATCATTATATCATCTACACCACTTCTGTGGTGCTCCACGATCCTATTTCTTCTTTTTTTTGCCTTTTGGGACTTAGCCTCTTTCAGCAGATACGGTCTTTTTTCTGCGATCGTATTTTCTTAGCACGATTCCGGGACAGTTTCCCTTTAAGGAACTTAAAAAAATAGCGATCTCCATTCTTAATCAGCCTTTGACGCTTTACACGTCTTCAGTCACTTACGTGCGGAGCCATTGGGCTATTTAAACGTATGAGTCACACACCGTACTTCCCGGGCTGTTCTCTTAATGCGGATCGTTTTGCTGAAATGCCGATATATGGAAGATGTATCTTTTAATCCAGGTAATACATCTTAAAAAAATGCTTAGAAGATCTGCTACCACTCATTCTAAATCGACCGCAGCCTTTTTAATTGTTCTCCCCTTTCTTTTATCTTTTTATATTTGATAGTGACCATCTCTTGGCTGAGCCCCAATAGTTTTTGGCCAACGGACGTGGAAAGCGTTCCAGTGATGTTGCGTTATGAGGCATTATTTTAAGGTTAGAACTTCATTTATGACAGGGATCGCATTAGCAATTTACGTGTTAGGCTGCCAGCATTAGTCAAGCTTATTGTTTAGGGATTATTTGAAAATCAGACGCACATGCGGTTTATACGCCGAAGCTAAGTTAGTTTATTGGGGTGAGGATTTGCCTTTTTCATAAACAACCTTTGAATGTACGTGCTTACCGGCATGCGTATATTTATTCTGCGACAACATTCTGTTTTTGTTGTTCTTTTTATATATTGCAGAAATCCATCATTTTGCCACAGCAGCAATACACTTGAGGATATTCCTCCTTATGATGCGGTTTTCAGCTTAACGGCCAGCAATGGGGAAAGCGCTGCGTGCTGTACATCCTATTGAAATTAGAGAGATCGCGGTGTAATAGTTTTTTGCTCTCCCCCAGTAAGTCGGCATTGATCTTGGATCTCAGTGCTTTTCTGCGAAGTTCACGAGCACAACCAGGTTTTCATTGATATTACAATTCTGCCTTTATCTTAGGCTGCATTCTATCTGAAATTGTGCAGCGGCCCTTATGTTACATAAGGAGACATCTTTCGTATTGGTTCTTTCATCTCTATTATGATGGGTATGCATATATGATTAATACAACAAATACACGGGTGCGGTTGTTTATCGTCTTTTTTCTCTTTCTTTTTTTTCTTATTCATTTTCCTCTCATGTTGGTGTTAAATGTTTTTATCCGCTTTTGTCTTCGACTTGACAAGGATGGGAATTAGACTGTAGAAAGTTAGAAAATATTCTTCTTGTTGTGCGCAAAACGGGTCTCTAAGCGCCTCGGAGACATCTGCAAATTTCCTTAATTTTGTGCAGTTCCTCATTTTTAGGGAGTAATCTGGGTGTTTGACTGTCCCCTGGTAGTGCATTTTAGTGGCCTATCAACATGCTTTCAATAGGAAGCCTTCGCATTCACTTATATGTTTTCAGTTATTTTGTCTTTATCTCTGTGTGCATTTGTCCTCAGTCTTCAGCATATTTTTATTTATATTATTCAAGAATTTGACCCTCTGTGCTATTGACCATTTTTTCTTAGAGACTATGAAGTAGATCATTTTTACAATTGTTTAATAAACGTTACAGTAATTGTATGACTAATCATTATATACCTGTAACTGTCAATTTTCACATTCTGTGTTTTGCTTCAGACAGGTCCCATTGCCATTTTCTCTTTAAATCACCATATGCGCCCTGAGGAAGGTGTTTCACCGAAACGAGCGTCGGCGCTGTGAATATGTTCCCTCTATGAACTCATCTGATTCACTAGTCCTGAATAAATCAATGAATTGATTTGAAAAGTTTCTTCTGATGTTAAATTTTAAATTTTTAATTACAATAATTTTTCTTTGTTATTTCTCTGCTTTGATATCACACAAATTGTAAATCAACTTTGCAGATGCTTATTATAATAAGATGGAGATCTGATTTGGTTATAATTTCCATCACATTATTGTTATATGTTTTGAGGGGACTTGGTGCATACCATGTCTTTTGATACTATTGTTATGCCTGTATCTGTGGTCTGTGTGAGGATGATTGAGTATGTTATTGTTTGTATGCTGTGAGTGGCAGTTTTGGAATGGGATCTGTTTTTTCCATAATCTTTAGGATATGATACATTAATATATCACAAGTAAGATATTTATGATGAAAAAATGAAAAAATAAAGTAATGTTTAACATAATTTGGATGTTGTGAAGAATATAGTTTGTGGTCTAGCCAGAGTGGTCAATTAATCAGATGACGTACAGCATACTTTAAATTATATAGGTAGAGTATCTAGTTTGTGCATTTTGACCACATGTACAGTGACGCCTGTGCTGGATGTGTGTGGGGTGAGCATAAGCCAGCCCGCACGGAGTGCTTGGTGCTGGCAACAACTTGAACAGTGGACACCAGTGCAATGGAAACAGAAAACACCTGCATTACAGAGTCAACTGCTGAGCAACATGGAGGGAGCCGGAGCAAGTACAGAGGTCACCCAACATACAAACAGAAGTGTCCGTGAGTCGCAGTGCACTGAGGTTGGGGCACTAGAGCTGAGCGCGCTCATGTGATGAAAATGACTAGGATTGTATCCATTCGGGATATTCCTGATGCAGGTCTAACACACCCCACTGCAACTTCCCCATCAACGTCCCAGGTCCCCCACACTGCCTGAGGTGACATTGCTGCGCAACCTCTCCACAGCACAAAACTCAATCAGTAACAGTGCACCGCAACCCATGGACCTAGTCAGGGGCACCTGGAGTGCTGAGCAGGGGATCAGGCAGATGATGGCATCCACGACAGGTCTGAGCAACTCCGTTAGCCTGCCAGTACCACTGTTTCGACTCTGGCAGATGGTGGTTGGAGTTGGCCCTGGCGTGGTGGCGTGTGCCTCCTGCGGTGATGCGACGTCCGGGCCGGTCAGGACTGGATTTGATGTGTGAGCCCTGGTGGTCCGCAGTTGAGGCCGGAGGCAGCGGACAGCGCAGGGCCACATGCACATGGCATCTATGACCCCAAGCCCACCGTCATGGAGGTCATCCAATATTCATTCAGACAGGGTCCCTGACCTGCACAGAGTTGGTGGCCCTGGATGCACAGCGGCAGGCACAGGCACACCGCCACGCGACGGTGATTTGCGGTCCACTGAGGTAGGGCCACGCAGACTGAGCGGGTCCTCGTCCATGTCGAAGGTGAATGTGGCGGAGGGTTGCGGGGGACAGTGGAAGGTGTCCTCCAGGGCATGATGCAGAGGGCAGAAGCTATCCGGAAGCAGCAAATGGAGGAGTGGAAAGCGACTGCCTCGTTGCCACCACCAATTCGGTATCAGCTGCATGAGGATGAAAACTACCCCCTAGTCCATAGACTCAGACGCCACCAATGACGACCAGAGAGTGTCCATGAATGTCCGGAAACAGACTTAGTGGCACCGGGGCTGAGAGGGGATGCAGTCTGCGATGATGCCGCTACACTGATATGTACTCCGGCATTGCCGAATCAAGACTCTGTGACCTACTGGACCGCAGTGTAGGCCGGAGGCAGCGGTCAGCAGTGGGTCACAGCCACGTGTCGTAGGCTCGCGATGCACAGAGTTAGTGACATCAGGGCAGTTGTCGGTAGTGTTCAATCACCTCCGTAACGATGATCCTTTTTTCCTCCCAAATGCAACGGTCATCCTCTTATGCCTCTCCTTGCGTGCAATGATTCGTACTCTGCCTTTGAATAATCGATGTTCAGTTCCTATACTGTGACGTACTCGAGCGCAGCGTAGGCCGAGAGCAGTAGTCCGCGTGGGCCCACAGAATCTTGCGGCTGTGATGTAACACTAAGACCTGTTGGCACCACATCGAAGGGTGTAGAGTGACATACACTCAGCCATGATTTATGTGCTCTGCCATGGTGTAATCAAGACTCCGTTCCAAATGTGTGACCTACTTGTCCCCTGTGCATGCCGGTGGAGTACGTCAACGTGAATGGAGTACTGCGGGCCTGTGTTGCGGAGGCCGTGATGGTCTGAGGAGGCTGCCAAGGTCGCAAGCCTCGGGCTTGGAGATTGCACCGGCACGTGGTGGGCCCTCTTCGACACACGCCGGTGTCGGGAGGTGGGCATTGTGGCCTGGGTGCGCAGGGGCGGGCAGGACTGGTTCAGGGACCAGCGTCCCAGGGTGCAGCAGGCGCACAGGATCGCTGGCAACACCGCTCATGGCGTCTGCTAGGGCGGTGCCTCTCACCCCGCCACGAGGCCGAGACGTTGGGCATTCGGGAAGAGGACCACGCCCAGAGTTACGTGCCTTTTATTCACACCCCTACGCTGGCCTGGCGTACGCCGGGCCAGCCCACTCCGCTCACGCTTACGGGGGAGACGTCACAAGCTACATTTCCGCGATCTTCCCCACTGGCTGGGGTGACATGGTTGCATCCACTGTCCACACACATATCCATGTTGACACACCGCTGGTGTTTGGAGTGTAGTGGTCTGCATGCTGCAGTCTGGCCAAGCACATCCACGCCACACTTGGCATTGTGTACATTCTCATTCATCGTTCCCTTGCCTCCTACGCACATGCCTGGTCCCCACCTCTTCCGACATTCTGCTATTGTGTGTCCGAGGTGCCATGCCGTTGATGGCTCATGTACATGGCTGGCCCAGGGTCCCACAGTGAGTTGTGCTGTCGTGTCTGGTGGGTGTGCATGTTGTAGGTGAGCTTGTGACGTGTGCATTTTCTGTGTTGTGTGTTGCATGATTGTGGAGTTGAGGTGTGTGCATTTGGTATTGGCCAACGAGCAGTGCATTTCCGTGGGTGCCATCCTGGTGGCGCAGGTTGATGATGGACTGTCGGGAGGTGCAGGTATCATGCACACTGCCTGGGTGGTTAGCGGCGGCGTTGGCAGGGATTCCACAGTGGTCCACTATTGCCTGCACATTGGTGGAATACGTGCGCTTTCTGTTGCGCTTATTGTGTGCAGTGTCGCCAGGGGCCACTAGTAGGACATGTGTGAAGTCAATTGCCCCCTGACACGTGCGGGAAGCCAGCTGTGGCGTACACGCCTTGCTTGGTCTCCGGCTGTTCCTGCGCAGTGTGTGTGAAGTATAGATCGTGGGGTACCAAGCTGATGGTGTCATCCATGACCGTTGTGGGGGACTTGGAGGAGTCACACAGCCAGGCCAATCCGTCTGAGGCGGATGTTGGTTGGAGGGTACCAGAGGCCAACACGTGCAGCACGGCCAGCAGCTTTGTCTGCGGGTGGGATGTTGGTTGACCGCTGTGTTGGTACCATCAGCCTGTGGGCAATGGTGGTCAGGATGCGGAGGAGGGTTGTCCCTTTGGGCATATAGTGGGCAATGACATTCTCTGGTGTTGGGTCTGTGAGGTTGGTGCATTTTCAGAGGGTCGCTGTCTTTGTCTGCGCTGCCTCGGTGTTGGTCCGGGAGGGGGGTTTCCGGGGGGGTGGGGGTGGTCCTGGGGGGTGGTGGTGGGTGTTGGGGCGCTCTTGGGTGTCCGGCCTGCATGTTCAGTGGCTTCATGGCATCTGTTGTTCTTCAGGTGTGGCTGTGGGCTGGGCTCCATTTTGTGGTGCAGGCTGTGGTCAGACTAACACCTGCTCTGACCTGGTGTAATTTCCTGCTGCTAACGCGCCTTATCGCATGTTTTGTGATCTTATCGCGGATCTGGCTGGTCGTTGAGAATGTTGAGGAGCGGTGTTGTCGCGGCTTTTTGCACGGGAACGCCTACTCTGCATCTCATTAGTGATAGCATCCGCAAAAAACATCGCCACAGATGACCCCGGCAACTATCGCGGGTAAACTGGTGTTATGGGCTGTTAACACCAGCTTGTGAATGGTGCGATAAATTTATCGCCTCTTCGGCTGCGATAAAGTGCCGCTAACTCGGCGATAAGTCCTTGAGAATATGCCCCAATGTGCGATAACTTTGGCTCCACAGTACTCCATCTTGTTGACCAACTGGACAATACTTCATAGGTCAGAAATTAAAAGAATGTTAAAGTCACGATAAAATAAATGAGTTTTTATAGTTTGTAGCTATAAAGAGGTGTAGGGGAATATGTCATCTGAATCCTTCTGGTACATTCTCTTGCATCTCTTGCAATCTCAATTTGACACACAGTCCGCGCTCAGCCTCCTTTGCCGTCTATCCTCAGTATGACAATGCTGGTTTTGGCAAGGTAAGTATATCCGAATAGTGCTTGGAGTGTGACTGTAGAAATGTGCACAATCCCTCAAGGGTGTTTTACTGGTCAGGGCCAAGTGGCATTTACGAATAACCCAGAGCTTCACACACTCATTTGTGACTGAATTGTGCCTTATACATATTAAGAAGTGTGGATGTATTGCATATTCCTACTTCCAGTAGCCTGCCTTATAAGGCTTTAAGGAAAAAAACTCAGTGTGCTGAAAGCTGTACTATCACTACAATATCTTGCCATTTCTGCCTTTGCATACCTCAGAGCCATTTTGTCCTGTAGGTGAAACAAGCTCCCCAGTTAGGGAATCTGTGACACCATTGGAGGTGCTCTGTGTTTTTTCTCTAAGGCTGATGGTGAACATCCACTTTGGGGTCAGCATTGGTCCAATAGTGGATAACTGGATTTGCCTCAATCTGGTTTTTGTCAAGATATGTTGTTTTAGAGTGCCTGGTGACATTTACAAGTCAGCCTGTCAGGGCTCCCCTCTAAAATTAGGCGTGCTGGAGAATCAAGGAGGATTAGTGAGGCAATTTTTATTGCAGATGTAGCATCCAGTGCCATATTTAAAGTGTTACTCCTTACTGAAGGACAAATATCCTGAGACATTTCTCTAGAGATACAGAGCACTGGTTGAAAAACTTCAGTAATTCACCCTTGTTGATGCAGCCAAACTAAGTGTTACCAACACAATTCGCACAGATGCATTAGGGTATTTGCAGTGCATGGTATATCTGAAAGAGACAATTAGTTATGGATTCCTTACCTTAGAATTGCCCCCAGGCGTCAGACTAGATCCGGAGAATTTTTTCGTCTCCGTGTTTGTCGTGGTCGCCGGGATGACGTCGCTGTAGCTACTTTGACGTCAGCGCGCGAGGGCGCCGTCTGTTCTTTCTTTTTCCGCGCCAGCCAGAACAGATCCGGAGAGAGCGGTACCTCCAGTCACTTTTTGACTGACTTTTTGCCGACTTTTGTTGACGTCGTTTTGAGTCTTCGACTCCTGGTGCACGTTAGGGATGCCTGGTTTCAAGGCTTGCGGTTCCTGCCGACGGTTGATGTCGGTGACGGATCCACACTGCGTGTGCCTGTTTTGCCTGGAACCCGACCATGACTCCAAGTCGTGTTCCGACTGCTGGACCATGAATCCAAAGTCTTTGCGGGAGCGGTCCCGAAAGCTTCTCGAGGCCCGGCAGTCCACTCCGCGCCGCTTGAGGTCCCGGTCGTGTGGGAGGTCGAGGGACCGGTCGCGGAGCCACCATCACCAGTCCTCTTCCAAGTCTTCGCACTCCTCCGGTAAGTCAAAGCACAAGAAGAAGTCGAAAAAGCATTGTCGCTCGTCGCGTCGGCCGACGGATGGGGAGAAGTCGAAGAGGGATGCGGGTGGTGCCCCTCCCGCGGCTCCGCGTGCGGAGCCCACTGGGTCGACTCAGAGTTTCCCTCCCTTCCCGGGACCTGGAGCAACCGCTGCCCAGCTTCGGAGTTTCTACGAAGCGATGCACGCCATCTTTGGGCAGTCCGACTCCGCCGTCGTGCCATCGGGCCCTGCGGACTCAGCTGGGGGCCATGGGCCTTCAACGCCGGTGGCTTCGGCCCCGGCACTGCATGGTCCCCTTGGATCCTGGCCTGGATGCGGATCGGCGCCGGTTGACCTGACGACCCCTCAACCGGCGCCGATTCCACCGTCACGACGTCCGCAGCCGACGCCGGCTGTGTCCCCAGCCGGTGTCGACCCCGGCCTCCACCCCGTTGTGGACATGGAGCCAGACTGACATCGACCGACGCCGGTTCCAGTGCCGACAGGTACTTTTGTGCCCCTGTTCCACCCTGGTTCTTTTAGGATAGATTGGCAACCAGAGGAGGGTGAGGAGGACTGGGAGGGGTCTGGAGACCCTTTAACTGACCAGTTGGAGTATGATCCGGACTGGCGAGATGAGTTGGGGGACACCAGTGGTCTGGATACTTCTCCAGACCTTGGCATGTTGTCTCCTCCTACCGTGGCTACGGAGGAGGAAGCTTCTTACGCAGTGGTGTTGCGTAGGGCCGCCGAGGCCCTCTGCCACCGTAGGTAGCTCGTGGTTGTCAGGACTAACCTCCTGGCGGAGGTGCTTCAACCGGCAGCGAGCTCTTCGGAGCCCCTGCTGCCGTTTAATGAAGCCCTAACGGACATCCTTTTGGGCACCTGGTCCAGGCCCAACACAGGGGCTCCTATGGAAAGGATGATTGCCTGACGCCACCGCCAGGCTCCGGGCGACCCCTCTTTCCTCTCCCAACACCCTTCCCCTGAGAGCTTTGTGGTCCAAGCCTCGACGTCCAAAGGCGCATTCCCTACCGCTCCACCTGATAGGGAATCCAAAAAGCTGGACCATCTTGGGAAGAAGGTGTTTTCTTCCTCCAGCTTGGGGCTGCGGTTGGTAAACACCGGATGTCTGTTGGACCGTTACACCCACTCCATGTGGGATACGGTGGCGCAGGTGCTACCCCAGTGCCCGGAGGAGGCCCGGGCCGTACTCTCCCGTGCAGTTGCTCAGGGGAGAGACGCAGCCAAGTTTACCATTCGCTGTGGACTGGACACCGCTGACTCGCTAGGCAGGACGATTTCAACGTCGGTAGTCCTTCGACGCTACGCCTGGCTGAGGTCGACTGGTTTTTCAGGGGATGTCCAAGCTACCCTTATGAACATGCGCGTTGTCTGCCTTGTTGCCGAACAGGCGACGGCCGTAGCCCGAGAGTCCTTGAAACGCTCTAGCCCTTTGATGGCCAAGTCCTTGGGCCTCTCCACCACCCACCCTTCGCAGTCTGCTTTTCGCCCTTTTCGGGGCTACGGAAGGGGTGCCCCGCCACGTTCAGCCCAGAGCCACAGGCCGGAGCAAGCTGTTCGGCCCCTGCGCGGCCAGGGACATGGGAACCACCGCCGTGGGTCTGGGGGCCAGTGAGCAGGCCAGTCCACCACAGCTCCCTCTGCAGCAGCCTCCAAACCCTCCTAGTCCGACCTTTCAGGGCCACCAATCGCCAGTGGGCGGCAGGATTTGCCATCACCTCCCCCACTGGTGCACCATCACGTCGGACAGGTGGGTTTTGCAGATAGTCCGAAGGGGCTACTCCCTCCCCTTCGAGACTAATCCTCCATCCATGCCACCTCAGCACCATCGCATGTCGGAGAAGAGCCAGATGACCCTCCAACAGGAAGTCTCAGCACTCTTGGCCAAGGGAGCCATCGAGCGAGTTCCTGTTCCAGAAGTAGGTTGTGGTTGTTATTCCCACTACTTTCTGGTGCCCAAGAAGGACAAGGGCCTGCGTCCCATCTTGGATCTCAGGACCTGAGCTAGCGTCAACATTTTGAACTTCTCCTTCCGGAGGAAGCGGTTGACGTTCCTGTCTGCCCTCGACCCTGGAGACTGAATGGTAGCGTTGGACTTGCAGGACGCTTATTTTCACATCCCCGTCCTGCCGGCCCACCGGCGTTACCTACGGTTCACGGTAGGCCACGAGCATTTTCAGTTCACTGTGCTCCCCTTTGGCCTTACCAGCGCCCCTCGGGTGTTCACAAAAGTGATGGCGGTGGTTGTAGCTCATCTGCGCAGATCAGGGGTTCCAGTCTTCCCCTATCTCGACGACAGCCTGGGGCAAGCCCGCCTTCAACAGCCAGTCGTCTCCCATCTCCAGACTATGGCCGACCTCCTGCATTCGCTGGGGTTCTCTGTCAACGTGCCAAAGTCACACCTGACTCCCTCTCAGGAGCTCCTCTTCATCGGAGCAGTTCTGGACACAACGCTGCTCTGGAGGATAAACCCGAAACTGCGAGTCCAGGATATTCGGGCTATGATTCCGATCTTTCAGCCTTTATCCCGGGTTTCGGTCAGAATGACCCTGAGGCTGCTGGGTCTCATGGCCTCCTGCTGGTAGATCATGCCAGGGGGCATATGCGGGCTCTGCAGTGGGACCTGAAGTTCAAGTTGGCACAGCATCAGGGGAATCTGTCCGATTGCGTTCAGGTCTCGAAGGTTAATGCACGTCAATTGCAGTGGTGGCTCACGAACCAGGATTGGGTCAACGGCAGATCCCTCTCTCTTCCCCAACCGAAGTTCACAGTGGTGACAGATGCATCACTGCTGGGATGGGGCGGCCACATGGGAGAGGCGGAGATCAGGGGCCTCTGGTCTCCGGCGGAGTCCGGGCTCCACATCATCCTTCTGGAGCTTCGGGCGATCCGTCTTGCACTAAAAGCTTTCCTTCCCTCTGTCTGGGGAAGAGTGGTGCAGGTGTTCACGGACAACACCACCGCCATGTGGTACTGCAACAAACAGGGTCCACGACCCCACCCTGCCCTGTGTCAAGAGGCTCTCCGGCTCTGGACATGGCTGGAAAATCGGGGCATATCCCTGGTGGTTCAACACCTGGCAGGTTCACTGAACGACAGGGCGGACAAACTCAGCCGCAGGTGCCTGATGGATCACGAATGGCGTCTTCACTCAGAGGTGGCGCAAGGTCTCTTTCAGCAGTGGGGAGAACCTTTGTGCGTTCTCTTCGGTGGCGAATAGATCTAACGATCTCCGCTACTCCACCCGCGACGAAAAGCGTCGCCTAGCGAGTGCCGCCTTGGAAATTCCAACATGCAGAATTGCTGTGTTCTACACGCTTTTCTGCCTATACCACTTCTGCCCAGAGTGACGAAGAAGATCAAGCACGACCGGGCCCAAGTCATTATTGTGGCTCCGGATTGGGCACGAAGAGTCTGGTATCCCGAGCTGTTACACGTAGTCTGATCAGAGGTTCGATGGCCACCTCTTTGGGAGGATCTTCTGTCACAGCAGCAGGGGACCGTCCTCCACCGACCCTGTCCAGCCTCCACCTCCTTGCGTGGAGATTGAGCGGCAGCAGTTGACGTCGTTTGACCTGCCTCCCGAAGTCAGTGGAGGGACGCCTAGCTGCCAAGATGACAATATCACAAAGTCAGTATAGGCCTGCAGATGGAACAAATTGCTGCGCACCATGCCACAAAAGATTGTAGATCCCCTTTCTGCCCCTCTTTCTGAGGTTCTCTTGTTCCTCCTTTCTTTGGCCCAGCAGGGCTCTGCTCTGGGCACTCTTAAGGGCTCTCTCTCTGCCATTTCAGCCTTTCGTAGGCTTCCTGATCAGCCTTCTCTTTTCAAGTCCCCTGTTGTAAATAGTTTCCTTAAGGGCATTACATATCTCTTTCCTCCTGTTCCCTTCGTAATGCCTCAGTGGGACTTGAACTTGGTTTTTACCTACCTTATGTGCGCTCCCTTTGAGCCGCTTCATAACTGTCCTCTCAGACTTCTTACTCTAAAGACTGCTTTTCTGGTTGCCATCACCTCTGCTCGCAGGGTGAGTGAGTTACAAGCCCTTTCTTCAAAACCTCCTTTTCTGGCTCTTCATCCAGACAAGGTCGTCCTCAGAACCAGGCCTTCCTTTCTTCCAAAGGTGGTTACTTCTTTCCACATTGGTCAGACCATCACTTTTCCTCCTTAGAAGGATTTGGAGGCGGAAAGAAGGTGGGCAGAGAGGTTCCACCGTCTGCTGCGATCCAAATAAAATGAAAGGGCACGTTTTGGATCCAAACAATTGCGGGTGGGTGACCAGCTCTTTGTGCACAGCCCGACCTTTCTTGGCGTCCACGTAACCAACAAACGGACCATCTCTAGGTGGGTCGTTTTGTGCATTCAAGCTTGCTATTCTTTGGCAAAGAAGGAGCCTCCAGTGGGACTGCACGCCTATTCCACCAGGGCGACGGCAGCGACCACTGCATTGGGACGGGGAGTCCCCCCTCAATGACGGGCATCTCTGCATACATTCACAAAACACTACTGCCTGGACAGCCAAGTAGCTGCCTGACAGATAAGTCCGGAGAGACAGCTTCTTTGGCCGTTCTGTTCTCCAGGACTTTGTGGTGTGAACTTAGTTATGGATTCCTTACCTTAGAATAGATACCCCAGCAACACCAACCCCGGTGGTGGGTCTGCGGACGAATAGTCTTACAGATAGGTCTCTTTCAGATGAACAAGTTACTTACCTTCGGTAACGATATATTAGTTATGGATTCCTTACCGCCCCACCCATCCTCCCCGTTCGGCGAACTGACTTCTAGGGTCAGGGAATCCCTTTCAGGGCCCTAGTTTTTGTGCACTAGTGGTCAGTGTCTTGCATGGCTTTGCGCTTCTGGCGTGGAAAGTCGTGTACAGAACTGACGTCAGCGCGCGAGGGCGGCGTCTAAGTAGCTACCGTGACGTCATCCCGGCGACCACAATGCCAATGACGAACGCGGAGCCAACCGACGCCACCTTTCGACGTGCAGGGGTACTGCTGACGAAAGAATTCTCCGGATCCAGTCTGACGCCTGGGGGTAATTCCAAGGTAAGGAATCTATAACTAATCTATGTCTCTTACAGATATATCGTTACCGAAGGTAAGTAAATTGTTCGTGAGTCCTTGATTCCTTGTCCAAGTCCCAAAAGGGTAAAGGGAGCACACTGCCTAACTCAAGGGAAGTAGTGTCGGGTGCATGCAAGTAGAGAACATTACACTTTTCATGGTTGAAATAAAGATGTGAATTATCGAGCCGGAGTTGTAGCACATACTTTAATAGTAATTTAGGAACTCGCAAAAACATATAGAGGAAGACCGAGTGGTGTATGATGTTATTGTACTAAAGCACCTGATCTAGGTTGCCATTCTCAGCATGCATATGACCTAGACTGCTTCAGTGTTTCTACAGTTGTATAGCAACCCTCTGTATGACCACAACCTTTGTGAAAGGACCGCAATCATTCTCGCTCTTACCACCCAGAGTTCTGCATCTGATTAAAGAAGTCAAACTTAGGCTCCTTGATCGTGCACTTAGTCAATGCAATGTGTTAGAAGAGAGGGAGGTGGTCAAGCTGTGTGAATTGCCCTTTTCAAGATATTGGTTGATCCAGAGATTTCATCCTGAGGTTCCCCATCTAAGATGACATTGAACCTTTATATATGATTCAGACAGGAACTCACATCACAAGAAAAGGCGGCATTGATGAAAGATTGATTTGTCACAATGCATTTATTTCCTTTTTTTCATCACATTCACCACAAACTTGCTACTATTTCTGTCTCTAAAGACACAGTACAATATCCAGGGGGAATTCAGTCTGGCAAGAGTAAAAATCAAAGATGGACAAGGGAGCCAAGCAAACAACAGCCACACTTGCCACAAAGGAGAAACAAATCCTTTGTACTTTTTCCTCCTAAATAGGGTTCTTTTAAGGAGACAGAGCATTCATGTGTAGTATTATGTGCAGTTGAGAGGCACGGTGACTATTTGGAGGAACCATCCCTTCTTTAGACACAAGTCAAGGAATGGACAATGTGAAGGTTTGATAAAAAGGTATTTAGTGAACGCTAATGGTACACAGTCAGTAACGTTCATTGATTTCTGGATTATTGTAGAGTTTCACATGGATGACAAACGGGTACAGATCCTTCAGAAGGTCAAATCACTTATTTACTGTCAAAATAAATTAACACATTCACATCCAACAAATAGGTTTCTTCCCTTTTCCTTTCTCTGATGAGGACAAATTAATGTGTTAATACCACCTCTTGAGATTTTATGTGAATGGAGTTATTCTACAGCCTGGTCCAACATTTCTTACTACTTCTCAAGAAAGGAGAATGGTTCAAAGCTTCTCATGTCTAGCTGCACTTTTATGCCAATGTATAGGCCACCAAAAAGCTACATTAGAGGTCAAAAACCTTAATTTAATAGACACCAATGGTTCTAAAGGATGAACAGGGGATTTCTGATGGGTACATCTGCCTGTGGATTTCTCACCTTTTGAATTACCCCTGCGCCAGCATCCCAAGGAAACTTTTTCTTATCCTCGTCGACGTGGTAGAGCTGTCACAATGGCACAGCTCCGCTCCCGACTCCTTATGACTCCGGTGACGTCATACGAAGACCTCGTCGGCGTGCTGACGTCAGTTCCCTTTTTTCTGCGCCGTCAATGTGTAACGGTTTTCTGGGACTCTCCAATTGGTTTCGTTATTACTTTTCTTCTTCAAAGTAGCCATCGCACTGCTACTCCAAGAGAGATGAAACAGTCTGGATTTAAGCCTTGCAGGGAGTGTGGGGGACATATGTCCATCACGGATCCCCATGACGACTGTCTCTGGAACAGCTTCCGGCGTCGTGGTCCGACGAGAGACACCTTCAGTGCCTTAGGATTCATCTTCCAACAACTGGAGTGTGAAGCTAAGCTCTTCATGGCAAGGGCAAGAAAGGACAAGAGGGGTCGTAAGAAGTCAAAATCGAAGTCGTCGACCTCGCATACCTCCAAGTCGAAAAAACACAAGAAGAAGAGAAGTCATGGTTCTCGACGGAGATCTTCGAAGGGTAGGGCTTCGAGGTTGCCTTCTCCGGCTCCGCGACGTCATTCTAAGGATGTCATCTCGCCGTCGCCTTCTCCTTCACCTCAAGTGACTCCGGCTCACTCCCCGACGCCGAGGGGTTCTACGGCGCCCAGGGTTTCTCCACTGCCAAAGGATTCTCCGGAGCCCAGAGAGTCTTCTCCTGTTCTGTGGCTTTGCCTGTACCGGATCCAGCGTCCCCGGAGCTTCAGCCTTCAACGCGGTCTCGAGTGGATTCAGACTCTGCTCCTTATCCACCCTTTCCTGGGCCTGGGTCGGATCAGTCGCATTTTCTTAATGCGATGTACGGCATGTTTGCCAGGGCAGCCTACCCTACCAGTGCGCCGTCTGGCGCCGTGGGTCAGCTTAGACACTTCCCCTGACTGGGAGCTTTCATCGCCAAAGGCCTTACCTTCTCAGCATGATATGGTGCAACATCCTGTCATCAGAAAGGCTGCTGAACTTTGGCCTGATCTCAGCTGTGGGCAGTTGAAGGGCCAAAATATTCTCACTGAGGTGTTGCATTCTCCATCTTCTGTGGTTGTACCTCTTTTGCCTTTTAATGAGGCTTTAACAGAGCCAATTCTGGAGGTGTGGCAGAAACCCTTATCTGTTTCAAGGACTGTGGCAAGAACGTACAGGCCTGCTCCTAATGATCCAGCCTTTCTTACTGCCCATCCTTCGCCGGAAAGTTTGGTGGTGAAGGCTTCCTGTTCTAAGCAGTTGGCTGGATCATTCCCTACAACCCTGGGGGACAGAGACTCGAAGAAGAGAAAACCTTCTTGGCAGATTAACGCCATACTTTAAGAAATTGGAGCAAAGTCTACTAATGCCACATGCTTGTTGGGGAGGTATATCCATGCCTTAATGGACTCGGCCAAGCAGTTGGCTCCTAAGATACCAATGATCGAGGCCCCTTTTTGGAGGTTTTGGCGGATACGCAGGCTGCGGGCCGTCAGGTTATTCAGTCTGGCCAGGATACTGCGGATTTGGTAGCCAGGGTGATGGGTTCCTCTGTTGCTACCAGGAGGCATGCCTGGCTCAGGTCTTTGGGGTTCTCCCCAGATGTGCAGGCTACTCTTCTTGATCTGCCGTTTGATGGATCCAGACTTTGCAGTAACCCTACTAAGGTTCAAAGTCTTTGGGACTGCAGACCCAAGGACTTTGTAGTGCCAAATCCGCCTTTTCACCAAACTAGGGGTTATGGTTATAGGAGGTACCGTGGTTTTGGGAAGACAGCCTCCTTTCGCGGCCGTCAGCAGCCTCCGCAACAGCAGCAGCAGCAGAACCCTCTGTACAAGTCGTACAGAGGAAAGGGTAGAGGTCGTCTGCGGGGGGCCTCCGGCAACTCTCCTCCTCCTCCTCTTCTTCCTCCCCTGCCCCCACCACTGGTGCCACAGGAAAGCAGCTCTAGATCCCCCATCTTGGGACACCCGACCCCCTACAGGACCAACATGCTCCATTTTCTACAAGATTGGAAATTTATCACATCAGACCTTTGGGTTTTGAATCTTGTGGAAAATGGGTACGCCCTACCCTTCCGAGAGTTTCCACCTCCGAACACCAGCCCTGGCGAGGAGGGTAAGGAGGACCATTTGCTGCTTCTGCAGCAGGAGGTTTTTGCTTTACTTCAGAAAGGTGCAATAGAGGTGGTTCCGGAGCAGGAAAGGGGTCAGGGATGCTACTCCCGGTATTCCCTGATCCCCAAGAAGGACGGCAGGTTAAGACCAATCCTAGACCTCAGGGTCAACATCTTGAATTTTTACCTCAAGCAGGAGAAATTCAAGACCCTAACTCAGGTTCTTCTGGCACTGCAGCAAGGAGACTGGATGGTGTTGATCGACTTGCAGGATGCACATTTGCACATTCCCATCCTGAAGTCGCATCAGAAGTATCTCCGTTTTACGGTAGGGTCTCAGCACTACCAGTTTGCGGTCCTCCCATTCGGTCTTACTTCCGTGCCTCGGGTCTTCACAAAGGTGATGGTGGTGGCAGCTCATCTCAGAAAGTCGGGGATTCCTCTTTTCCCCTATCTGGACGACTGGCTGCTCAAAGCAAAGTCACCTGCAGATGATGCAGCACCATCTCTGGAAACAGCACGGCTGTTCGACTTGAGATTTGGGCACATTTATCGAAAAGCCCACCTGGTGCCCTCTCAGCACAACCTGATCATAGGGGCAGTACTGGACACTACTGTGTGTCGAGCTTACCCGCCTCCGCAGAGGATTCTCGACATTCAGGAGATGATTCCTTTGTTTCACGATCGAGCAGGCGTAACACCTTCAGGACTGGAACAGCCGCTCCGTCTGTTCGCTTCCTGCATACTGTTAGTCAACCATGCACGCTGGTACATGAGGGCACTCCAGTGGTGCCTCCGCAGGAAGTGGTTTCAGCACAACGAAGATCTCAGGGAGATAGTCAGGATCTCCAGAGACACTGCAGCAGAGATGCCTTGGTGTAGTGTGGAGGGCAACCTGTCTCAAGGGAGGCCCTTTCAACTTCATCCACCGGTAGCCACCGTGATCAAGGATGCCTCCACTCTAGGGTGGGGTGCTCATCTGGAGGATCTGGAGATCAAGGGTCTTTGGTCCCCGGAGGAAAGGTTGCTTCACATCAACCTTCTGGAATTGCGGGCGATACGTTTGACTGTGAAGGGAGGGAAGAAAAGCCTTGAGAGCCAGTCGGTTCAAGTCCTAACTGTTTATTGACCACACTACCGCGATGTGGTACAACAGGGAGGCGTAGGGTCGTATCGTCTCTGCAGAGAGGCTCTGTGACTCAAATCTGAAGGCCCTAAGCCCAGGACCAGTGGGTTCACACGCACATTTAGCACTGTCTGCAAATCATCTGGCCGGAGTCTCAGTTGGCAATTCTCCACGGACCACGAGTGGAGGCTTCAATCGGAGATGGTCCATCACATCTTCAAGTAGTGGGAGTTTCCTTGCTTGGACCTTTTCGCCACTCTGCAGAACGACGGGCAGTGCGCGTTCTCTTGCCTCCAATTTTCCAATGAGGGGAGCGTTGGGGGACGCGTTTCAGTTGTAAAGGAGCTGCGAGCCCCATTCCGCGTTTCCTCCCGTACCCTTGGGCCCGGTCTTGGCGAATCTTCAATATAACTTGATTCCTCGGGTTCTGAGGATTGCCCCGGATTGGCCAAGAAGAGTATGGTACACAGACCTTCTTCACCTCTCGTCGCACCCTCCGCTCTGTCTCCCTCTCAGGGCAGATCTCCAGTCGCAGGGGCAGGTTCTACACCCCCACCTCCAGAGCTGGCACCTTCATGCCTGAAGATAGAAAGCACTCAGATTGCCCCGTTCACTCTCCCACCGGATGTGGTGGATGTTATTTTATCATCCAGGAGACACTCAACCAAATCTATTTATTCCTCTAGGTGGTCCAAGTTTGTTAAATGGGCCTTCAAAGGATCTATGGACCTCTCTCCACACCATTTATCTGACGTTCTTGGTTTTTCACTTAACCCTTTCCTTGGCCCAGCAGGGTTGTGCTGTGGCTACGGTAAATAAAGATGGCTGATCCGGCAAACAGAGGAAGGCCGACAACGAACCTCATAACAATGGGAGACTTAATTTAAGAGCCTCACCAATAGGTTTCCTCCCACTCTCTTCATTATGCCTCAGTGGGATTTGAATCTAGTACTTACTTACCTGATGGGTTCTCCTTTTGAGCCTCTTCATAGTTGCCCGTTGAGGCTTCTTTCTTTCAAGACGGTCTTTCTGATCGCCATTACCTCAGCCAGGAGGGTAAGTGAGCTGCAGGCTCTTAGTTCTAAACCTGTCTTTAACCATACATGCAGAAAAGATGGTTCTCAGGACCAGGGCTGCTTTCCTGCCTAAGGTTGTCACTCCTTTCCATCTAGGGCAGTCTATTATCTTACTTACCTTCTATCCTCCCCCTCACCCTTCCAAGGAGGAGGAGAGACTTCGCCCTCTTAGGGTCCAGGCGGTGGTCAGTTTCTACCTGGACAGAACCAGGGACTCAAGGTTGGACGACCAGCTCTCCGTTGGCTTTGTTGGGAAGATGAAGGGCACAGCCGTCCACAAGAGAACGCTATCCAGGTGGATCATCTTGTGCATCAAGATTTGCTACGCCCTGGCCAAGAAGGGGCCTCCTGAAGGTATCAGAGCTCATTCTACTAGAGCTAAGTCTTCCACATCTGCTTTGGCTAGAGGTGTTCGTGTAGTGGACATTTGTAAGGCCGCAACATGGGCCTCCCTCCACACATTTGCGAAGCATTATTGCTTGGCTTTCCCTCCTCACCTCAGAATCCATTTTGCACGTTCTGTGCTACAGGACTTTTTGGTATGAGTAGGTGGACACCCTCCTCCAGGAACGGGACTGCTGTGGGATTCAATTCAAAAGGTGAGGAATCCACAGGCAGATGTATCCATCAGAAGAACAAGTTACTTACTGTATCCACCAGAAAAAGCGTTACCGAAGGTATCTGCCTGTGGATTCCTCACTGACCCACCCTCCTCCCCCCGCTGTCAAACTTTTACGGTAAACGAAGGTGATTATTTGACATGGTTGTTTTCCTATGTCTTTTGCTTGCCATACTGTTGCTTTGTTTCTTAAGCTTTTCCTAACAACCATTTCCTCTTTCACTATATATATATATATATACAAAAACACACAACTGAGGTATACACAGTATACAATATACTATGTTGTCGGTCCACCCGTTCGTCTCGAAGGCACAGAAAAATGTGTGGAACTGATAGCACGCTGACGAGGTCTTCGTATGACGACATCACTGGAGCCATAAGGAGTTGCGAGCGGAGCCATGCCATTGTAACGTCCTCGTTGACGTGGGGGTGCTAAGAAAAAGTTTCTGTGGAATGCTGGTGCAGGGGTAATTCAAAAGGTGAGGAATCCACAGGCAGTTACTTACCTTCGGTAATGCTTTTTCTGGTGGATACAGTAACTTGTTCTTTAGCACAAAAGGGAGAGCCCAAGGCTGAGACATGGTTGGCAGACCGTTTAAGAACCTTTTCTTAACCAGGCCTGTCATTTATTCCAACATATCACCTTCTTTCAGGCCCTGAGAGGGCCAAGAAAGCTTTGGTAACAGGCCATTGCATTTTCAAAGTGGATAAAAAAAGATTCTACTGGAACCCATGCCAAAAGAATTGCAACACAAGGAAGAGAATGGTGCCAGAGAGAGAGGATGACTTTCCATTCCACACAGGCTCTGTTGGTCATGGTATTGAATACAAGGAAACAACTGAAGTCTGGAAAGGAGACCGAATTAGAGAAAGTTCCTTTTTGATTGTAAAGGTCTTGGTTTTCTCTGGTTTAGTCTCTGGCTAGTCTTGCTCCTTGGGTTCTACCAAATGTGCATTTCCTCCTCTTAAGCACTGTAAAAGGAGTTTGGGAATTAAAGGAAATGGAGGGAAGGCATATAACTTCATGGGCTACTTCCTGGACCACAATCATCCCCCCGTCTCCTCGGATTCTACTCCCACAGTCTAGAGACATAGTTGGGCTCTGTTCTTGGGTACTGCAAAAAAGATCCCAAAAAAGGGTGTCCTACCATATGCATTCCTTCTGAAATGTTGTTTGAAACAGTGACAGGTCCTGGGACAATGGAAACAGCTTGTTTAAGTGGCAGGCAATATTTGCGCTTATCATTTAAACATGAACGGTTGATAGCACGTAAAAGGGGATGTGCCGCACAAGCACCTAGTTGAACCGTCACTGGCCTTTATAAATAACCAAGGAGGAACACATTCCACATCTCTGAATGCAATGTCCCTGTATTGTTGGACATTAGACATCACTTGAAACGGACAAACATTTTCAAACACTGCAAAGAGCACTAAGAACTACTGTCATCTCTCTTCTGTTGAAGGAAGGCTGACTATTCTCTAAGAACCATCTGTCTTGCCATCACAGGGACTCTAATGATAATCCCCAATCCAGAGAGCAGGCATCAGTTAGTACTAATGGTGTTTCAGGATACATTGTTAAACCTTTTCAGTAGTGGCTGGATCCAACACCAGAGATATAGTTAACTCTGGAAAGTGATGTCACTGACTTGTTTTTTTATGGACTGTGAGGCAAGATGCCAGTGTCTCCGAAGAGTTAAGAACAGTTGTTGAAGATGAAGTCTGGCACATGGAATTGTAAACAAACATGCTGCCATGTGATCTTGTAATCAGCAGCCCCAAAACTCCCACACTGACACTGTTAAATGACTGGTGTTGCTGCTTGCACTGATCACATCTTGAGGTGTGGGGGATTCTGAAGATGCCGACAGCTTGAATGCAGATGTATCTGACGTGAAGCCCATAAGGTCCGACTCCATTTTAAGTAGGCCCAATTACCATTTTAGACAATGGAGGTCGCCATCTTTCTCAATTTATGCAAAATCATTGTCATGTCTGCCATTTGCCACAGATGTTGTCTGACCTAATCCTTCTAAGAACTGTAAAAGTGTCAGGTCATTGGACTAATGACATAGGACTAATGACAGAAATATCACCATTTCAAGGAACACTTCACCCAAAGATGCTGCATCAGTCTGAAGTGTCTACTTAACACCTGATGGTACATCTCACTCAGTGTGATAAAGCTGAGTCCCAGAAGGAAGCTGCTAAGGCAGAGCATGTTTGCACTTCGCAGGGGACACAACTGCCTTCGCATACCTTGCACTACACCTCCACTGATAGCCCTTGCTGTCAACGTCTCTTCTCCCTAAGAACCTCTAGACTGCAAGTCACACTTAGGTTTTAGATGACCTTTTAAACATGACACTCTACTATTATGTGTTCCTCTGCTTTCCATGCTCTCTATTGGAAATGTTCTTTTATTGCTATTGCTTATGATGTGCCTTGTTACAAATATCACCTACATATATACATGCAGACTTACAAACAGGTTGATAGTGGAAGATGGAATTGAATTCAAGACTGACGGTGCACAAATCGGCGCATGGGTTAGCTCTGAAACATTTAAAGGCAGGACTTTCCTGGTAATTTACAGGTGTATGCCATCACATAGGGGTGACTGACATCACTTGCCCGGTCTCGCATAGATCACACAAGCAGGAATCCTGCTTTGGTAAATTAATTTTTATCTCACAGAGGCAGTGTGGGGCCCTGTAAAGAGCGGGCCTGGGGTACACAGATCACAAGAGTAGCAGCCAGGGCTATCTAAAGAAACACCTCCAGTCATATATTCCTGCTAGAAGCTTCAGCTTGCATTCTTGTGGGAAGCTAATTCTGCAAGAAAAGAAATCAAAGAGCACAAGAGCAGGATGCATTTTTTGCATGTATAAAGTGTGTAGCCTTTGTGAACAAAAAACGAAATGTCATTATTTGTTGCCTTTCAGGAAACCCTTAAAGACTCTCCTATTTTAAAATACTCCACATATTAACCCTCCTGAATAGAAAGTGCTTCATTACTATATAAAAAGAAATTATTTGACATGAAGACGCATTTTTCAAAACAGTCACCTCTGCAACTTCACACTTCCCCAGTCATTTACTGAACTAATTATCATCATTTTGTTGGAGTAATGAAGATTACCGGTAAGCATCCGGGGCATTCACACCTGCGTATTGTCTTCCTCGCCACATGAGTTACGAAGTGAGCTTCAGCTCCACACCAGAACCCTCCAAAGCAATTAGCATTCTATGTCTCCCACCCCTCCCCAACATGGCCGACCACCGTCACTCCTGACAATATATGGGGAGGATCAACCCACCCCACTTCCTGTCGAACTACCAAGCCCCAAAGCAACCACATGAAGCCGATAGCCAAACAGTGAGGGAGGGATTGGAACTCATGTGGCAAGGAAGACAATACTCGGAGTAATGAAGATTACCGGTAAGTAACCATGGCATTACCTCCTCGTTTGTAACTCTGGTGGCGAGGAAGACTAAGTGAGCACATACCCAAGCCCAGCGGCTTCATGGAAAACTCACAAGAAACCACAGACAACTGGATAATGCAAAACAGCAGGTTTTAATCCAAAAAGTAACACAGATGGACAACAACCAAGGAGACACCCACAGAAGGCGTGACCATCAAGAGCCGGAAGAACAAGAGCCGGAAGAACCAGCCCCGAGAACCGCCTCAGCAACCCCCCACCCCTTTGAAGGACCACCCAACACCACCCAGTAGTGATCCATGAACATGTGCGGAGAGGACCAAGTAGCGGCCCTACAGATATCCTCAGGAGAGACTCCCTTGAAAGAGACCCAAGAGACAGACAGACCCCAGGTAGACTGACCCTGAACCCGGGCAGACACCTCAGAAACCTGGGAACCATAGGCCAGCAATATACTCCTCTCTCTACCCTGAGTAGGTGGATTAAGCAAAGGTTTATGACCAGAACGAACAGGCCCAAAAGTGACAAACAAGTTGGAACAGATGTTGTCCTTTTGCTGCTGTGATAAATACACCAGCACCGCCCGCCGGACATCCAAAAATGGAGGAGAGCACAGAAAAGATCCCAGCTCCCCAATCCGACCAGCGGACATGATGGCCACCAAAAGCACCACCTTCATAGTGAGGAATTAGACGTCCACGGACCCTAAGGGCTCAAATGGAACCCCCTGAAAGGCCCGCAACACCAATGGAAGATCCCAAGGCGGTGCAAGACAGATCGCTCTAGGACGTTGCAGAAAACAACTCCGAACTAACCGGGCCACAAAAGGATCCAAATCGTCCAACTGAGGACTGCGGAACGCCCGCAAGGCCGCCCACTGAGCTCGAAGCATAGAAGGGGCAAGGCCCAAGGCAAAGCCATTCGACAGGAAATCCAGCACCCTAATCGGATCCACCGAAACAGAGTCCATGCCCTCAGAAACACACCAACGAGAGAAGGTCCCCCAACGGCAAGAATATGACAGAAGAGTCACCGGTCAACGGGAGCCCTACGGCAAATCAACCACCTCAAGGGAGCAACCCAGAGACAGAAGGCTCATCCTCTCAAGAGCCAGGCCTGAAGATGAAGACGACGCAGAACCCCCACAGGAAGAGGAGGGCCCTGCAACGGGTATGGAAGATCCGGGATCACCCAGCACTCCCGGATGTCCATTTCCTTCAGCAGAGGAAACCACGGGTGGCGAACCCAGCCGGGCACCACCAACAGAACAAACGCCCTGTCCAGGTGAATCTTGCACAGAACTCGAGCAATCAAAGGGATCACAGGAAATGCGTACAGCAGGGAGCCTGGCCAACGGAATGACATTGCATTCACCCGCCACGCCTCTGGGCACGGAACGAGCGCATTGAAGAGGGGCAGGTGAGCATTGGTCGCGTCCGCAAACAAATTCACCATCGGGCACCCAAACCGTTCCTGCAACAGTTAGAACACCACCCCCGTCAGAGAGATGGAAGCCATGGGAGGAAACACCCTGCTTAGGCGATCCGCCACGCAGTTCTCCTTCCCCAGGAGATAGTGTCGCTCAGGGCGGTCTGTCACCTCCGTTCAGGACAGAAGCTCCTGCGCAAGGAGCCAAAGGGAGCGAACCCTGCAGCCCCCCTGGTGATTGAGGTATCCCATCACCACCTGATTGTCTGTCCGGACCAGAACATAGTGGCCCCGAAGGGCCGAGGCAAATGCCAGACAAGCCAAATGAACCACCTTCAGTTCCCAGAAGTTGGACGAGCAACCCACCTGCAGGCAATCTCATTGACCCTGCACAGACCGGGAATCCATCGTCACCCCCCACCCCAACAGGCTGGCATTGGTTGTTACCACCCAGGAAGGGGACACCTGAAAGGGAAGACCCTTGGAGAAATTGGAGTCCACCATCCACCAACCCAGATCGGCCAGAATCTGAGGAGACACCACCACCGGCAGGAGTCCGGGCTCCACATCAACCTTCTGGAGCTGCGGGCGATCCGGCTTGCACTGAAAGCATTCCTTCCCTCTCTCCGGGGAAGAGTAGTGCAGGTGTTCACGGACAACACCACCGCCATGTGGTACTGCAACAAACAAGGCGGGGTGGGGTCGTGGACCCTATGTCAAGAGGCCCTCCGCCTCTGGACATGGCTGGAACATCCGAGCATATTCCTGGTGGTTCAACACCTGGCAGGTTCCCTGAACACCAGGGCGGACAAACTCAGCCGCAGGTGCATGATGGATCACGAATGGCGTCTTCACTCTGAGGTGGTGCAAGGTCTCTTTCAACAGTGGGGAGAGCCTTTGCGCTTTCTCTTCGGTGGCGAATAGATCTAACCATGTCAGCAATTCTGCGCATTGGAATTTCCAAGGCGGCACTCGCTAGGCGACGTTTTTCATCGCGAGTGGAGTTGCGGTCAGTTGTACGCCTTTCCGCCTATACCATTTCTGCCCAGAGTGCTGAAGAAGATCCAACTCGACAGGGCCCAAGTCATTCTTGTGGCTCCGGATTGGGCACAAAGAGTCTGGTATCCCGAGCTGCTCAACATGGCCATCGATCCTCCGACCCGACTGCCTCTTCTGGAGGATCTTCTGTCGCAGCAGCAGGGGACGGTCCTCCACCCGAACCTGTGCAGCCTCCACCTCCTTGCGTGGAGATTGAGCGGCGGCAGTTGACGTCATTCGACTTGCCTCCCGACGTCTGTGATGTGATCTTAGTGGAGGGACGCCTGGCTGCTAAGACGGTATACGCCTGCCGATGGAACAAATTTGTGGCATGGTGCACAGCAAAGGCTGTGGATCCCCTTTCTGCCCCCCTTTCTGAGGTTCTCTTGTTCCTCCTTTCTTTGGCCCAGCAGGCCTCTGCTCTACGCACTATCAAGGGAAATTTCTGCCTTTCTTCGGCTTCCTGATCAGCCTTCTCTCTTCAAGTCCCCGGTTGTAAATCGTTTTTTAAAAGGCATTACTCATCTTTTTCCTCCTATCCCCTTCGTAATGCCTTAGTGGGACTTGAATCTGGTCTTGACCTATTTGATATGCGCTTCCTTTGAGCCGCTTCACAACTGTGCTTTAAGACTTTTAACTCTTAAGACTGCATTTCTGGTGGCCATCACATCTGCCAGAAGAGTGAGTGAGCTCCAGGTTCTTTCATCCAAACCTCCTTTTCTGGCTGTACATCCTGACAAGGTTGTCCTAAGAACTCATCCATCCTTCCTTCCCAAGGTAGTCACCTCCTTTCATATTGGGCAGACAATCACTTTGCCCACCTTCTTTCCGCCTCCGCATCCTTCGAAAGAGGAAGAGAGGCTCCACCGTCTGGACCCAAAACGGGTGCTTTCCTTTTTCCTGGATCGCACCAAACAGTTCCGGGTGGATGACCAGCTCTTTGTTGGCTTTGTGGGCGCCAAGAAAGGTCGGGCCATACACAAGCGGACCATTTATAGGTGGGTCGTTTTGTGTATTAAAGCCTGATATTCTCTAGCTAAAAAGGAGTCTCCAGTGGGGCTATGTGCCCATTCCACCAGGGCGACGGCAGCCACTACTGCTTTGGGACGAGGAGTCCTGCCTAGAGAGTCGGCGGTATCCAGCCCACAGTGGATGGTAAACTTTCGCTGCATCTCTCCCTGCGGCAACGGCCTGGGCGAGTACGGTCCGGGCCTCCTCCGGACACTGAGGCAGCACTTGCAACCGTGTCCCACACAGAGTGGGAATAACGGCCCAAAAGACATGCCGTGTTTACCGACCGCAGTCCCAAGCTGGCGGAAGAAAAAAATCTTCTTTCCAAGATGATCCAGCTTCTTGGATTCTCTATCTGGTGGTGCGTTAGGGAATGCGCTCTTGGAAGTAGAGGCTTGGACCACCAAGCTCTCCGGGGTGGGCTGTTGGGAGAGGAAAGTGGGGTCGCCCGGGGCCGGGCGGTGGCGTCGGGCAATCATCCTATCCACGGGAGCCCCCGTGTTGGGCCTGGACCAGGTGCCCAAAAGGAGGTCGGTTAGGTCTTCATAAAACGGAAGCAGTGGCTCCGAAGAGCTGGCTGCCGGTTGAAGCACCTCTGTCAGGAGGTTAATCCTGACTGCCACGGTAGGTAGCTCGAGGTGGAGAGCCTCTGCCACTCTACGCAACACCACTGCATAGGAAGCTCCCTCCTCCGTAGCCACGGTAGGAGGAGACAACATGCCAAGGTCTGGGGAGGTATCCCCCAGGTCCTCTCTCCAGTCCGGATCATAAACCAACTGGTCAGTCAGAGGGTCACCTGACTCCTCCCAGTCCTCCTCCTCGTCCTCTGGGTGCCAATCTGGCCTGAAAGGGACCCCAGGAGTGAATAGGGGCACAAAGACACCACTCTGCGCCGGATCCGGCATTGGCGACGCCGGTCCGGCTCCGTGTCCACATCAGGATGGAGGCCGGGGTCGACGCCGGCTGGAGGCACCACCAGCGTCAAGTGCGGTTGCGGTGCCAACGGAAACGGCGCCAGTGGAGGTGTAATGAGGTCATCCAGCGCCAATCCGGATCCAGGCCTGGATCCATGGGGGCCCTGCGGCGCCGAGACCGGAGCCGCCGGCAGGGAAGGCCTAGGACCCCCAACCGAGTCCGCGGGGCCCAAAGGCGCGCCGGCGGAGTCGGACTGCCCAAAGATGGCATGCATCGCCTCGTAAAACTGACGAAGCTGGGCAGGGGTCGCTCCGGGTCCTGGAAAGGGAGGGAAACTCCGAGTTGACCCTTCAGGCTCCACACACGGAGCCGCGGGAGTGGCACCGCCCGCATCCCTCGTCGCGTCAGCCGACCGACGGGAGAAGTCAAAGAGCGACGATGCTTCTTCGACGACTTCTTGTGCTTCGACTTACCTGACCCCAGTGCGAAGACTTAGATGACGAGTGGTGATGGCTCCGCGACCGGTCCCTCGAGACCGGAACCTCGAACGTTGCGGAGCCGACTGCCGGCGCTCAAGAAGCTTTTGGGACTGCTCCCGCAGTCGGAGCACGGCTTGGGGTCGTGGTCGTGCTCCAGGCAAAAGAGGCACACGCGGTGCGGATCCGTCACCGACATCAGTCGGGTACAGGAACTGCAAGCCTTGAAGCCGGGCACCCGTACGTGCACCAGGAATCGGTAGGACTCGGAACTTTTTGAGCGACTTTTGTCAACGTCTTTTTGTCAAAAAATGACTAGAGGTACCGCTCTCTCCGGATCTGCGCTGGCTGGTGCGGAAAAAGGAAGAACTGACGTCTGCGCGCAAGGGCGGCGTCTAAGTAGCTACCGCGACGTCATCCCGGCGACCACGACGTACGCGGAACCGACCGATGCCACCTTTCGACACGCAGAGGAACTGCTGACGAAAAACTTTCTGGATTCAGTCTGACGCCTGGGGGTAACTCTAAGGTAAGGAATCTATAACTAACGGTTTCTTTCAGATACCACAGGCAGCATGCTCGAGGATCGTTTACTCACTATTTAAGGGTTCAGTAATCATGTTGTGAAAACTCCAACTTTGCAAAAAAAAGCCGAAAGCACATATTGCCAGGCAACCCAACCGAAGCGGAAAGTCGGCCGTGTGAGGCGCCACCCCCATGGAGGCAGGACAGGCAGCGAGACCGGAGGTCGCAAAACCCTCCGCTCGCCCGACCGCAGCGCTGGAATAAGAGACGCTCGAGAGAGCATCTCGCGCCCCATGTCCGCCTGAAACCAACAGAAAGCCTGGACTAGCCGGCGCGATGGCCCTAGGAGCAGTTCCGAAGCCTGCTCGTGCACCAGAACGCCGGCAGGGTACGAGCAGAGGCGAGCACATGGAAGGTGAGCCCGCTAGTGCAGGGCCGGCGATACAAATGAGCCCGCTAATGTGAAGGCTGCTAAACATGAGGCAAGGGGAGGGGTTGGGGGGGGAGGGTCGTACAGCGTGAGCCTGCTCAAGCAGGGCCTCCGCACCCGGGGCATAGGGACCCGCTAGTGCAGGTCCTCGCCCCAACTTACCGGACACACACTCTGGAGAGTCTGCAGCACAGAACCAAGAAACCAGGTAGTGGGGTGGGTCGACCCTCCCCTTATACTGTGTCTGGGGTGACAGTGGTCGGCCATTTTGGGGAGGGATAGGAGGCATAGAATGCTAATTGCTTTGGAGGGTTCTGGTGTGGAGCTGAAGCTCACTTCGTAACTTTGGTGGCGGGGAAGACTTACGAGGTGGTAATGAGTGCTTACATGGTGAAATGTGACCTCTTTTGTTACACTATTTCTGCTGCTTGTGTAGTAACCAATTATGGACTGGAGCAAAATGCGCTTTCTTTATTTTTGCTCTGGTACAGAGTAAGTCAGTGATAGGGCAAACAGTGACGTGTGTATTTTATGTGGTTCCACAAACTTCGAAAAAAACTTTAGATAAGATTAATTTAACAAAATAGTCCTGGTCAACAAGTCACTTTAAAAACGTAGCTCAATCAATCAAGCATTTGTAAAGCGCGCTACTCACCCGTGAGGGTCTCAAGGCGCTGAGGGGGAGAGGGGGGAGGGTGGGGGGTAGGGGAAGCAGCTACTGATCGAACAGCCTGGTCTTGAGAAGTCTCCTGAAGGTCAGCAGGTCCTGGGTCTGTCGTAGGTGGATGGGGAGGGTGTTCCATGTCTTGGTGGCGAGGTGGGAGAAGGATCTGCCACCGGTGGTTGTTCGGTGGATGCGCGGGACGGTGGCGAGGTCAGTGGGGCGGAGTTGGCAGTTGGGGGTGTAGAAGGTGAGTCGCTTGTTGAGGTATGCTGGTCCGGCGTCGTGGAGTGCTTTGTGAGCGTGGGTGAGGAGCTTGAAGGTGATCCTCTTGTTGACGGGGAGCCAGTGCAGGTCCCTCAGGTGGGCGGTGATGTGGCTGTGGCGGGGGATGTCGAGGATGAGGCATGCGGAGGCGTTCTGTATGCGTTGGAGTCTCTTCTGGAGTTTGGCCGTGGTTCCCGCGTAGAGGGCGTTGCCGTAGTCCAGCCTACTGGTGACGAGGGCCTGGGTGACCGTTCTTCTGGTTCCGGTGGGGATCCATCTGTAGATCTTTCGAAGCATACGGAGGGTGTTAAAGCAGGAGGAGGAGACGGCGTTGACTTGTTGGGTCATTGACAGAGAGGAGTCCAGGATGAACCCCAAGTTGCGTGCGTGGTCGGTGGGTGTCGGCGCAGTTCCCAGCGAGGCCGGCCACCAGGAGTCGTCCCAGGCGGAGGGGGTGGAGCCAAGGATGAGGACCTTCGTCTTGTCCGAGTTCAGTTTCAGGCGACTGCTCTTCATCCATTCGGCGATGGCCTTCATCCCTTCGTGGAAGTTGGTTTTGGCGGTGGCGGAGTCTTTGGTGAGGGAGAGGATCAGCTGGGTGTCGTCGGCGTATGAGACTATGTTGAGGTCGTGCGATCGGACGATGTTGGCGAGCGGCGTCATGTAGACGTTGAAGGTCGGGCTGAGGGATGATCCTTGGGGTACGCCGCAGGTGATCTTGGTGGCTTCGGATCGGAATGGAGGGAGGCGGACTCTCTGGGTTCTGTTGGTGAGGAAGGAGGTGGTCCAATCCAGGGCTTTGTCGCGGATCCCTGCATTGTAGAGGCGTGTGCGAAGGGTGTGGTGGCAGACGGTGTCGAAGGCGGCTGAGAGGTCCAGGAGGATGAGGGCCACGGTTTCGCCGTTGTCCAGCAGGGCCCTGATGTCGTCGGTGGTGGCGATGAGGGCAGTTTCGGTGCTGTGTTTGCTGCGGAATCCGGATTGGGATGAGTCCAAAGTGTTGTTTTCTTCGAGGATTTGGGTCAGTTGTCTGTTGACTATCTTCTCGATGACTTTCGCCGGGAACGGGAGCAGGAAGATGGGCCGGAAGTTCTTGAGGTCCTTTGGGTCTGCCTTGGGTTTCTTGAGTAGGGCGTTGATCTCTGCGTGTTTCCAGCTTTCTGGGAAGGTGGCGGTCTCGAATGAGCTGTTGAAGATCTTACGGAGTTGGGGTGCGATGATGGAGCTCGCTTTGTTGAAGATGTGATGGGGGCAGGGGTCTGATGGTGAGCCGGAGTGGATGGTGTTCATGGTCTTGATGGTGTCTTCGTCGTTGATGTGGTTCCAGGAGATCAGACGGCCGGTGTGACTGGGGGGCGGTGAGTCTGGGGTGTCGGCAGCTGTTGGAGAGGTCTGGGAGTTGAAGCTGTCGTGGATGTCTGCGATCTTGCGGTGGAAGAAGGTTGCTAGAGAGTCGCAGAGGTCTTGTGACGGCGGGATGTCGTTGGAGATGGAGCTGGGGTTGCCGAGCTCCTTCACGATGTTGAAGTGCTCTTTGCTGTTGTGTGCGTTGTTGTCGATGCGTTCCTTGAAGGAGGTCCTTTTAGCCGTTCGGATGAGTTGGTGGTGTCTGCGGCTGGCGTTCTTGAGGGCTGCGTAGTTGTACGGTGTTTGCTCGTGGCGCCATTTCTTCTCTAGTCTTCGGCAGGTCTGCTTGGATGTCTGGAGGTCGGCAGTGAACCAGATGGCTCTTCTGTCGGTGCGTCTGTTTGAGGTTTTCTTGATCAGGCGAGAGTGTTGGCGCAGTCGTCGATCCATTGCCTGAGGTTGCGGGCGGCTGTGTCGGTGTGGTCGGTTGGTGGGTTTCGGGCGAGGGTGGTGATTAGCTGGTATTCGGTGACCTTGTTCCAGCTGCGGTGGGGGATTCTTTGCTGGTGGTTGTGTGCGGTGGTTTTCATGAAGGAGAAGTGGATGCAGTGGTGGTCGGTCCAGTGGAGTGCGGTGGTGTGGCTGACGGAGAAGTGGCTGCTGGCGGAGAAAATGGGGTTGAGCGTGTGTCCGGCGGAGTGGGTGGGTGTTGTGACGAGCGGTTTGAGGCAGAGGTTGGCGAGGTTGTCCAGTAGTGTGGTGGAGTTGCTGTCATTGGTGTTCTCGAGGTGGAAGTTCAGGTCTCCGAGGAGGATGTAGTCT
Organism: Calotriton arnoldi; assembly: GCA_963921515.1. NCBI lineage: Eukaryota > Metazoa > Chordata > Amphibia > Caudata > Salamandridae > Calotriton > Calotriton arnoldi. The sequence continues at coordinate 933,586 of CAWUFW010002481.1, forward strand.
GTGGAGGCCAGGGCGTGCGAGCTGACGGCGTCTGTGATGGAGTCGATGAACTGTGCCCAGGGTCCGGGGGGTCTGTACACAAGGGTTCCTCTGAGGGTGGTGTTGGGGTCGATGTGGATCTGGAAGTGAAGGTGTTCGGCGGTGCCGACGGTGTCTTCGGTGTTGGTTGAGATTCTGAGGGTGTTTCTGTGGACGATGGCGATTCCTCCTCCCGGTCTGTTGGTGCGGTCTCTGTGGGTGATCTTGTAGCCATCCGGGATGGCTTTGGCCACGTCGGGTGCCGATGAGGTGTTCATCCAGGTCTCCGTCAGGAAAGCGACGTCCGGGGAGGATGAGTCGAGCAGGTCCCAGAGTTCGATGGCGTGCCTGTGGACGGAGCGGGTGTTGAGCAGTATGCATCTGAGGTGGCTGTTGCCTGCCTTGGTGGGGGGGGGCAGGACGTTCTGGTGTACGCTGGCTGGTGAAGCTGCAGGTTCGGCAGGTGAATGGTCCGTGGGTGTGCTTCGGGGTGGCCTGGAAGCAGGCGGTAGATTGGCCGGCGTTGAGTGCGTGGAGGAGGTTGGCGTCGTAGCGGCGTCTGGCGTTGTGGTGCTCGTGGGGGCCAGGGGGTCTGGCGCTGGGCGCGGTCCAGGCGCAGACGGGCTTGCCTTAGGCGCGCAGCGGTCTGCATTATGTAGGGGAGGGGGGCGGGACCAGGGTAGGGAGGCGGGAGCGGGAGGCTGTGTCGGGGGGCGGGGCCGCAGGGGAGCAGCGGCGGGAAAAGTATACAGATCAGGGACAACAATGAGCACAATAACAGTGGGGCAAGAAGGAAAATAAAACACAGGGACCAGGCAAGTAACTGATGGGAGGAGAGGGAATAAAGCACAAAAACGGAACGGCAGCGGGAATAAGCACAAAATCGGAACGGCAGCGGCAGGCAAAAACGGGAGAGCGACCTGGGGAGCGCTGCAGGCGCGAACTTCTGCTGGTGAGGGTTCGAGCCGGAGCGACTGCTGACCTGAGCTGCTGGGGAGTGCTGGCCTGGACCAGAGGTAGCTCCAAATAGAAATAAGTTTTGCACTATATTTGTAATAAAAGACACAAACTGAATTTGCTTCAATAATAGTCACATATTTTGCATTTGGTAAGTGGAGGGAACGTATTTTTCTCTACTTGTTATTCTGCGAACAACGTAATACAGTATGAAATGAGTACATACTACATTTGTGGTGATACTTTTATCATTTGCTGTATTCCATTTTAGACAAGCACCAAAATTGTACAATGGATTTACCGTTTTTACCAGAGCAAGGTTCCTTTAATATTATTAGTGCAGGTCTCAATATGAGCATGAAAAAAATATAAGAGGACCTGATCATTATTAACTAACTGTGTTAGCAATTTCAGTCACTAAGAAATATCTCATATCTGCATTGCTCAGACCTAAAGTCAAGTGGCATTAGTGGAAATTCAGCAGCCAATATGATGTTTCAAAATGGCCATGGTTTAAAAGATTCAAACACCATTAATCTATGGAGGTGTTTGAAATCCCATAATTTGTTCAAGAAATTCCTGGAAAAATATGCTAAACTATGCAAAATGTGGTTTGCCAGTATCTCTAGTGAAAATGTCACCTCATATACAAATCACCGGCCTGATAATGATTCAAGCACAAAACGTCTCTCGAGTGATACATTTTCCAGATTAATTATTTTGTCTTTTGTAGTCAAAATTTAACCAAAAAGCCCTAGTGGGAAATTTAGAAAATTTCACAGAACTAATAGTTATATCAGGAAAATTTGCAAAATTCAGAACCATGATTCTGCCCAGACTTTAGTATCTCCGGATCTGGCAGCATTTTCAAGGTTCTTTGACTAGCAGAGTGAAAAGTACCTTGTCTGTTAATTGCCTAAAGGCTATCCCACAATGAGCCAATCCTAGTGTGAAAACCTAAATGTCTCTACATCTGTACTGTAAGATCTGGCATCTTACAAAAAGTGTAAGACTGGTCTCACACACCACCTGGTGTCATGCTTCATCATTGACCAGTCCTCGCCCCCTAAAAACTTGGTTTGATAAGGGGCGGGCATACACCTGACGACAGGGATGCACTTCTAACTCTAAGTGGGGGCCCTTACAAAAGAAAAGTGTGATTAAAAATCCATTGCAGGTAGCAAATTAATTTTTAATGTGAGAGATACCTGCATGGTCAGTAAAAACAAAGTGTGCGGTGAAAATGAGGAAATAAATGTCCTCCCACCGTCATGTACTTAGTCAACATGTTTCTGCCCTTCGGCCCAAAAGGGTCCATGGCATTCATCAGGACTTTAAACTACTAGGGCTACACCCTTACCAAAACATTGGAAAGGGAATCCACTAGGTGGGGTGAAAAGTCACCCTCCACCTTCAGGGGTAAGATTTTCAAACCTGTAAGAAGAGAAAAAATAAAGAAAGAAGAAAGACAGAGACATAGTGAAATATGCATTGATATTACGGTTGTCATGATTCAGACAGTCATCTTCACGTACAATTTGACGTGAGTGGCTAGGTGTGCTACATACGGGTCAGTCATCTGTGCACAACATATAATAGAATCCATGGGACAGTGTCCCATGTTCCTTACCCTTGTTGGGGGATCTACTGGCCCCATAGGAGGCCGTGGACGGAAGTTAAAAACGGATCATAAGCTGTTAAAAATGAGACAGGAACCAAAAGCTGTTATTCTGGCGGTAATAATCTCACAACTGTATACAGGCATTAAGTGGCTTTTTCCAGAAGTATGATCCCAGTGATCATAATGGACACACTAGAGTGTCCAAATGGGGACCCAGTCTAATCACATGCACAACCATACTCTTACTGTGACCGCGGTTCCTCTGCTCCTTGCACCTATGTCTGCACGGTTCGTCTCCCTGTAGATAACTAAGACGAGGCGGCGCAGGGTTTATGTAGCATCTACATTCCGTCAAGGACGTTCAGGTGTACATGCTAATTACCGGTAATGGGAGTGATGTTTCCGTAGTCGTGACGACCGTGATGTTAACTCATGCCAGGTCTGCCTGGCATACGCGTAAAAACATCACGTGAGCTCATGGCCCGCTGGGTGTGGTTTACGGTCATTCAGTGTGGCGCATGCGGTAAGGAAAAGGCATCAAAGTGTCTCAGCGAACCCGTAGTGATTAGTGGTACGCGCATGCGTCTAGATGCCGTAATCAAATACACTGCCCAGTGCGGTTGAGGTTGCGCATGCGTATATTGGAAAAGTGCCTAATGCGAGCACTGGCTCGTGGAAGCATGCGCTAGGATGTTATTTACACTGGGCAGTGTATTTGATTACGGCACTCTCATCTAGACGCATGCGCGTACCACTAATCACTACGGGTTCGCTGGGAGCAGAGGAACCGCGGTCACAGTAAGAGTATGGTTGTGCATGTGATTAGACTGGGTCCCCATTTGGACACTCTAGTGTGTCCATTATGATCACTGGGATCATACTTCTGGAAAAAGCCACTGAATGCCTGTATACAGTTGTGAGATTATTACCGCCAGAATAACAGCTTTTGCTTCCTGTCTCATTTTTAACAGCTTATGATCCGTTTTTAACTTCCGTCCACGGCCTCCTATGGGGCCAGTAGATCCCCCAACAAGGGTAATGAACATGGGACACTGTCCCATGGATTCTATTATATGTTGTGCACAGATGACTGACACGTATGTAGCACACCTAGCCACTCACCTCAAATTGTACGTGAAGATGACTGTCTGAATCATGACAACCGTAATATCAATGCATATTACACTATGTCTCTGTCTTTCTTCTTTCTTTATTTTTATCTTCTTACAGGTTTGAAAATCTTACCCCTGAAGGTGGAGGGTGACTTTTCACCCCACCTAGTGGATTCCCTTTCCAATGTTTTGGTAAGGGTGTAGCCCTAGTAGTTTAAAGTCCTGATGAATGCCATGGACCCTTTTGGGCCGAAGGGCAGAAACATGTTGACTAAGTACACGACGGTGGGAGGACATTTATTTCCTCATTTTCACCGCACACTTTGTTTTTACTGACCATGCAGGTATCTCTCACATTAAAAATTAATTTGCTACCTGCAATGGATTTTTAATCACACTTTTCTTTGTAAGGGCCCCCACTTAGAGTTAGAAGTGCATCCCTGTCAGTCAGGTGTATGCCCGCCCCTATCAAACCAAGTTTTTAGGGGGCGAGGACTGGTCAATGATGAAGCATGACACCAGGTGGTGTGTGAGACCAGTCTTACACTTTTGTAAGATGCCAGATCTTACAGTACACATGTAGAGACATTTAGGTTTTCACACTAGGATTGGCTCTTTGTGGGATACAGTTATGTTGGAGGCTGCCATTTCCTAGGACCCCAGGCCTCTTGTTCCCTCCCCGGAGTCTTACTCTGGGACTCAGGTGGTTAGGGAATTGCCTAAAGGCACCTGTTGAAAAGGATTCATAAACGAAAAATGTCAATGAATTGCTCAATAGGGTAAAAAAAAGCAGACGGTGATTAATCACACTGAAAAGGAGCAAGATCAGCACTAGCAATGTATGGACAACCAGGAAAGTAAGTCTTTCTTCAAAACTTTTAATTTTATGGCAAGACCGGAGGCTAACATTATTGCAATTTCCTTTATTGCGGCTACTCACAGCAGCTCCTTTAAAGAATACAGAACTTTAACAAAATTCCAATTCCAACAAAAGGCCAGAACCCCCAGCCATCTTCCTTCTTTGCTGCTGCTCGCAGAGATAAGTACACTTTGATTTCGCATACTAGTGTATATATGGGGAAGTATTTATAATTGTTCTATCTGCTTATCTACTTAGTATGGGTTTATTTGGTGAAAATGTTGTATGTATGTATCTATGTAGAAGCATACATGCTTCTTAAATGAGTGCGTACTTTGAGATACGGGGGAATGGTTTTCGGTTTAATATCAATTTTAAACAGGCCTCATCCTCCACATTTGTTTTAAAAGCCTTTGTTTCATGAGTTTTGTAAAGCGCAGTAGGTTTTAAGAAGGAATATAAGATTTAAATACCGCAATACTGTAATGCCGTTGAGCTTGGTTACAACCTTTGTCCCGTGAAGTTAGCTCAAGGAGCGGCCGTGTGTGAGGAACGCGCTTCCTATGAGCATTCCTCTCTCCACACCAATCAGGAAGCGCGAGCTCTGTTTGAACATTCTTCTGCGCATGATGTACCAGGGTGTGTGCGCACAGGGTGCTGGTGTAGGCCTACATGAAAGTTAAGCTCCCGTAACGGATCGGGGTAGGCGGGCATTTCCGTCTTATGAGAGGAAGCATTATTGAAATAGGCAACGAAAGAGAGGAAGGACTACAACACGATTGGCGGCCATTTTAGTACTTTGGGATAGGCTCTATGTCAGTTTATGGTTAGGTATTCGTGTCTTTGAGATTCAGACATCGTTTTTACAGTTGACAGCTATTGTTTGAGTGGTTTTACTTCAGGACAGGCGACAGTTTATTCAGTAAGGGCTATCTGGAATAATTTTTCACTGTGGTATTATTAATCCTTAATGCCAAAAACGATCTCATTTTAATTGGACTTTAAGTAGTGGTTTGCAGTTTTCAGAATTGAAAGATAAGATGACAAGGAAACGTTGAGAAGGAAATGGATGTATCCGTAGAGGATAAAATAGAGAATATATTGAATACATTTTCAGCAGATATGGATAAGAAATTGAAAAGGAGGATTGATGACTTACTGCAAGCTAGGGGATTTTCTACTTCAGAAGAAAGGTTTTGTTCAGCTGCCGAGGGTCCAGTTGTCAAGGAAGGAGGTAAAGTGAGTTGAAAACATAAGCATCTGGAAGTTGATCAGGCTAAAGCTACGAAAAGTAAATCTGCAGTAGCAGACGTTGGGTTTTGTGGCTCCATGAAACAGGGAAGTGTTGAGGACACATAAAGGGACCAGAAAAAGGGTCCAGTAAGGCCAAATATGAAACCAATGGGTGTTCGTAAACATACTACTTTCCTATGTGACAACTTGATTCTTCTGGCAGTGCAGAGATTGAGTTGTTTGTCTGGTTTTGATTCGGATGAAGATGATGCCACTGTTCAGAATTCAGGACAGGTAGAGGGGAATGAAGATGAAGGGTTTGGATCTCTTACAGATCCTCTTAGGGAAAAGTGGACGCTTTAAAAGCATCAGGTTGAAGATAAACTCACTGAGTGGTCACCAGCACCTCATGTGGCGGAATATGATGGGACATTGATCGCAATCTCATGGTGGCGTAAGCAGATTCCAAAAGATGTCACAGAGTGTCCTAGGCCAAATTTGATCAATAAGATTACCAATGAAAGCTATAATCTTAGCATCCAGATCAGGTGTAATTGTAAAGGAGGTCGGGACCCGAGGAAAGGCTTGGACAAGAGTCTAAGAATGTGCCAAGATAGATTATTGGACATCACGTGCACTCTAACAAAAATATTTGATATGGCGGAGGAAGCATACGTTGCTAAGAAGGCTTTGGATGTGGGAGAGTTGAGGGAGTGGGTCCAGAGAGCTGTATGTCTCTTTGGAAACGCTAACAGCCATATCTGTAGATAGGATCTATTTTCAGAAGGATACTATTCCTTCTAAGTTGGTTGAGTTGGCCAATAATGAAGCAGGACAGGAGGCAAATGGGATGCTGTTTGGTGACACTTTCATTAAGGAAATGTCCAAGTACGTTGGGACATTCAGTTCCTTACAAAAGTCACAGCGAGAAATAAAAAAGGTGTTAGACCGCCAAATTTTTGGTGGGGCCAAGCAAGCGAGAAGTCGATTTCCCGGGCAGGGCATCAGTAAATGTTAATTTAGACGAGGATTCAGGCCCTACCAATACCAGACCTCCTACAACCCAGGAAATTTCTATCCCCAGAGAAAAAGATTAAGGCTAGAGGAGGCCCTGACGAAACCGGCGATCAGGTAAGACAAGACCTTTCTGTTATCCTGTTAAAATTGGGTGGCAGACTCGCTCAATTCTTTCACAATTGGACTCAAGAACCCAACGATCTCTTGGTATCTCAGTCGTGTTAGGATACCGTATAGATTTTGTGGAGGAGCCGGTGCTATTCCGGTTTCCAGAAATGATCAGATTCAATTCATAACTATCAGATCTAGTGAGCAGGGAAGTTCAAGATTTAGAAAGGAAGGGTGCGATTGTGAAAGTGAGAAACGCAGTGCAAGGTTTTCTGAGCAATATTTTCCTTGTGGAAAAGAAGGACTAGGGAATGAGGCCTGTCATAAATAACCCAATTGTTCAGTTGTCTTAAATTTATCAACATTTCAAGATGGAAGGAAGGCATATGCTGAGGGATGTGCTGCAGGCAGGAGACTGGATGGATGACTCGGGTACCTCAAAGTCTAACCAAGTCGGAACCATCAAAAAAGCATAATTCGAGGTTTCTTCTTTTCAGATGGGCAGAGAAAATGTGGAAGTTTGTGTGTCTGCCATTCGGACTGTCATCTGCTCCTTGGTGCTGTACGAAGGTGCTTCATCCAGTCGCAGTGTTTTTAACCCCTTCGGTGCTCATGACGGCACCACGCCGTCATGAGTCATGGGCGGCGTGTGCTCATGACGGCGTGGTTCCGTCATGACCACGCCCGCTCATAGTCGCCCGCACAGGCGGGGAATTAATGCCGCGTGGAGTGGAGCGGCCGCGGCATGACGGAACCACGCCGTCATGAGCACACGCCGCCCGTGACTCATGACGGCGTGGTGCCGTCATAAGCGCTCAAGGGGTTAAGGGAACGAGGAGTTTGCCCGATAAATTATTTGGACGATATTTTGTTAATGGATCAAGATCAGTGGAGAGTTGAGGAGCACACGAGGATGACAGTTCTGCCTTTGACCACAAAGCCAAGGTCTTCCAACAACAAAAGTCTTGTTTAATACAGAGTCAGGAAACTCAAGTTTTGGGATTTCTAGTGGATCCTATACAGGGGCAATTAAACTTACCCAGGGATAAATTTAAGATAAGAAAAGAGATTCGGAAGGTGTTGGAGTTGGAAAAGAATACACTAGCAAGAGTAGTAGGTCTGCTATCTTCCACGAGTCAGGCTATTTTTCCCGGACCTTTGACTTATCGGGCACTTCATAGGTTGAAGGGCAGACATTTGAGATGTGGTTTAAAGTATTCGGAGCAGATTGTGCTTTCAGGGAAAGCAAAAGGAGAACTAGTGTGGTAGTTAAGAAATATGGAAGCTTGGAATGGGAAAGCTACTTTGGAGAGAATTCAGAGATGATTATAGAGTCGGATGTGCATTTAACTGGGTGGGGCGCTCGCTGGGGTGTGATTTCGACAGGCGGTATTTGGACAGAGGAAGAAAAAAGGCTCCATGTAAATTATCTAGAGCTTCTGGCAGGATCCTTTGCAATAAGAAGTTTAACAAGGGACAAGGCACAGTGCTCAGTTCTTCTGAGGATAGACAATGTTTCAGCAGTGAGATATGTGAAGAAGTTGGGGAGTCCACGTGCAAAGGATCTGGCAAAGATTTTGGGGGATTATTGTTTGAAACAGAATGTACTAGTGCAGGCAGAGCATATTGCAGGACTGAAGAATATGGAGGCAGATTGGTATACGAAGAATTAAAGGGATGCAAGCGATTGGAGACTGCACAGTTCAGTGTTCACAAGATTGATGGAGATTTGGGGTCCCTGTCAGGTGGATCTGTTTGCGAACAGATTAAATACTCAGTTGGAGAAGTTTTTCAGCTGGAGACCAGATCCAGAGTCGGCAGGGATAGATGCTTTCAAACAGGACTGGGGGGGTGTCTCAGGCCTTACTCGTGTAATCATTGAGAAAGGAGGGAACGCATAACATTGATGGTGCACAGATGGAAGGAGATGGTCGTCTTGGTGACGCGTCCATGGAAGTCACAGGTTTGGTATTCTAGTCTGCTGGAGATGTCGGTAGATTTTCCAGTTCTGCTCCCTGTGATCCAGGAAGTTCTGTTGTGACCTTTAGGAGAGCTGCACGAGATGGTGAAGTCAGATCAATTGAGATTGATGGCTTGGCGAATTTCAGGCGTATCTGGGAGGTGCCAGAACTTTTGCAGGAGGCTTCAAATCTTATCAGAGTGTCCTGGGCACCAGGTACGAGGAAGATGTATAGACTGGCATGGCAGAAATGGGTTTTCTGGAGTATGACGAGGGATTTCTACTATACCTGCTGAAAGGGGATCGAAGTGTTTAGCTATTTAACTTGTTTGTTTAGGTCAGGATTGGCTTACAGCAGTGGTTCCCAAACTTTTTCGACCCGTGGCTCCCTTTATCTATTGGCCGTTGTCCGCGGCTCCCCATTATGTCATTTTATTTTTCGGGTGGCGGGGATGTAAGCCCGGCCTCTGGAGTACTTCCATTTTTCTCCTCTTTTGTCCTTTGGTTGGTCGCTTGCTTACCAAGACATCCAATGGTTGTTCAAAAAACACAGGGGGGTTCTGCATCACAGACAGACTGTGCTAAAGTGGCATGTACACAAAAACCCCAAAGGTAAATAAGCGAGACGTTAGGGCTGCCACCTGACCAGTTTTCTACCAGCACCATCGGTATTGTTAAGTCCCACCCAAAGCTGGTATTTTTATAGCCCTTATGATCTGTACATGCTTCAAACAGCAAATATAATTTGAGATCACTTTTAAATGTATTCTAGAGCTGTGTTGATAAGTGACTAATAATTGAAGTAAGCACCTTCATGCAAAGTGCTGCGGTCTGTTGAGTCCTGTAGCTGACACTAGAGCAGGCCTTGGTCACGAACATTCCCAGTGTGAACGGTGGAATCATCAGTGCTGTGAAATCACCTCCAAACTGACTCGTGCTGATTCGTGAGTCACACGTGTAAGCGTATTTTGCTATAGATGAGTAGGTGTTTATGAGCACACGTGTGCTACCACGTTCCAAAAGTTTTACAGAGTGGTGAATATTTGAAAGAGGGGGGAGGGAGCGCAAGCAGGTTGTTGTCTTAATTTTTGAAGATAAGCCAACTGACGACGTGGGATTTTGTTTGTATTGGCAGGAAAGACTACAACGCACACAACATAGTTCTCCAGTCATCTCAAACACCCCCCCATACCTTCACAAACACTCACAGCTGAGCGTGATAAAACCCCAATAGTTTTGGTTAGGAAAATATCTCTAATTTCTCAGCCATGCCAGCTCAAGGCTTCTCGAATCGCTCTTAGCTTCCAAGTGCAACAGAGAAGCAGCTGCAAGGGCTTGGAAATGTTACCCAAATATCTTGAATTATAATGGTTTTCACGCACAAATAAAAAAGAATATACAGTGCACGTGATGTACTTTCCTATCTGCTAAGCACCACCATAATTTTATTTTATTTTATTGTTGAGCTGATTACTGGATCCAGACGATTGAAAATGGGCGCTATTCTCTGGCTGTTATCAGAGCAGGGAGTTCATTAATATTTGTGTGTTGTTTCTTTCTTGGCAGAAATTGGCAGGTCCAGTGCTCGGTTAAAAGGGGGGGGGGGGGACTGCATGCCATGATCCTGAATGAACCGCACTGCGCTCAGTGATCTGCAAATCAGCAGCATACATGAATAGGATATTATTATCATGTGTATTCAGAGGAAGGTTTCATTAGAATTTGCAACTGCGCCCCTCTTCCAAGGCCTCTTTCCTTGCATTCGACATTCTTTGCACACGAGTCACCTTCGCTCACTGGATGTCTTCCGATACACATGAAGGACATGTTGTGGGAGTGAAGGGGCGATGAAGACATTAGCTTTGCTAGTAAATATACAAAAAGTTTTAATCAAACAATGTCACACCTATAATTACCTGATTTTCCTGGTAGACGCCATTACTAGAGTCACTGCAGAGCACGAGCAGCAATAACGCTCAGCATCACTGTCATAATTGTTTGCGCCTGCCCTGCAACACGTCATATGCTGGTCCAAAACATTCCCGAGGCTGACAGGTGCGGCTTCGAAACTCCCCCGCAAGACATGTTTACTCGGGCCGCAAGTGCACATTTCAAATATGCAACTAACCTGTTTTAGAACTGAGGCGTACTTATAGAAAACTTGCTACCTTTCACACGTTCCCAAGAAGTGCGCGGCGCCCCTGGCAAGTTCTGGTGGTGCACCAGGGTGCCACGGCGCAGTTTGGGAACCACTAGCTTACAGGACTATTAATATGTATAGATCTGCTCTTGCGGCGGGGCATGAGTTGGTGAATGGTGTATCTGTTGTTATGTTTCATATAGGTACCCTAATATCGGCCCGGGTAATATCATACACCTTCACCTACATTATCTCCCTTATACTACACAGTAACGAGCCTTTAGGATTGAACCTTTACCTAGTTCTAGTCCTGGGCACAGAAGGAGGGTTTTCCCTGAACAATAGAGTCCTATAACTCCATCAATAGACTCATACAGTATGAATGAATATTCATGAGGGTTCTTGGAAACCAGGCAGAGACTACACCACCTGCATAATATCTACGTACAAGGTTCATCCCATACGTCATCCTCAAATCCAACAATGGCTAATACAAGGGACAAAGAAACCCTAGTTACTTTTTGTATAAATACAGCACATCTTGCTAGGGTTGGGAGAGGAGACCGAGACTTCCAGGCCGACACACTGACCAGAGACGCTGAGGCCCCTGCATGCAGACGCTCCAGCTGACAGTGGTCTAACACATCCCTCGCGGGGTGTCCAACTCGAGACCAGGACGGGATCCCACACTCTCTCACTTCAGGTAGACTAAATCCTAGAGGGATTCTTGGCTTCACACCTACTCACATGCTAGGTACACTTAGGTACATCTAGATAGGCATCGTAGGAGTACGCACATTTTTATCATGCATTTTATATTCATGTATGTATTCATGATTATTGCAAGATGGTAGAACTGTACTATCCTTTCATTTTCACTGTACTGCTAATCATATATATCTGCTACTGTCTAACGGTTGTTGCAGCACATCTATTTTACACTAGAAGAACAACTGTGCAATAAATTCTTATTGTAACACGCCCGACTGTTTCTTCTGTGTAACTCTCTGAGACCGAATAAGTGAGCACGAGTGACTGAGCAAAAAGTAGTATATTGTTTCCACGATCCTGGGGGATCAGGGTTGTCATGTTCTGAGGTTGCCAGAAACTATTCTCTCCCCGATAAGAGGAGATTCTAGTGGCACTGTGAGCTAGCTAAAACAGAAAGGCTAACATTCTCGGTGGGGGTGCTCAGAGCCAGTCTGCCACTAATCCTACAGTTTATGTTATCCGAACGAGCAGATCCTGTATGGCTAATATAGGAACTACACAACACTGTTGGGTAGCATGTTCTGGAGAAGCATTTGATGAGGAGTGTAAGAGTTTCGAAACCTCCAGTTTCAAGGTATAATTCTGTTTGGGCTGTATCAAAACTGTTAAATTGTCTCCCAATCCTTCCAAATATTTTTTGGGACAAAACTTTCAAATCTAAATCAGCATTAACAGTTTTGCTGTTACTTTCGTTTAGAAGAGTATCGGATGTTAAAGCATTGGATGTTTGGGTAGAATTTTTAATCCGGAGGGTGTTTGTTTTGGTCCTTTTACTCAAATAAAAACAAATTCAGAAACTATCTTCTATCCTTATTTTGATGAAAATGAGAAGTTGTGTGTTGTCCGTTGCATGTAGGAGTGTAAGAGAACATCACGGTTACATTCCTTATTGGAACAACAGTTGCTAATTTCTTTTAGATACCGCATAAAGCTATGTCAGCACCTACTCTTGCTCGTTGGGTGAAAGAAGTGATGAGAAATGCAGGTGTGGATGTAAGTTTGTTTGGTGTACATTCCGTGAGGGGTGCTTCAGCTTCAAAAGCTTTTATGCTAGGGGTGCTTTGCAAGACATTTTGAAGTGTGCAGACTGGTCAAATGATGGTATTTTCAGGAGCTTTTATTTTAAACCTGCTGTGAATAAAGCTTCATCAATAAACAAGAAGCAGCAAACTTGCAATAATGTTAGCCTCCAGTCTTGCCATAAAATGTAGATGTTCCCCAGCCTTGATGGCCAGAAAATCTGGATTTTATTAAAGACACGGAGGCTAAGATTATTCTTCCCTTTTACCCAACCCTCTATTGATGGTTGCTGTTTTTTCTTGTAGTTCGTGCGCAACAGTAGAAGGAGAATAGAAGAAGTATGGAGATCTGGAACTAAAGTTATCAAGGAAAATATTGTTTGGACTTTTGGTTTTTCAAATAATAAATGTATGTAAAAGATTTTATTATTTGTTATGTTTGGAAGTTAGCTAAAAAAACAGAAAGAAGACGGCTAGATAGCTGGGGGTTCTGGCCTGTTCTTGGCTGCTGTGAGTAGTGGCAATAAAGGAGATTGCAATAATCTAAGCCTCTGTCTTTAATAAAATCCAGACTTTCTGGCCATCAGGGCTGGGGAAAATCAACATTGATCTCCTAAACTAATCCAATGAATATAAAGTGAAATAATTGAAAGTTAGAGTGCATCATGGAGATCTACTTTATCTGACAATTATCACTTCACAGGACACTTTTTATGAATGTTAAACGTTGCAAATGGAGATGTTTATTTTTGGCCAAGAGTCACCCTCCTCAAATCAGCACCCTAGCCCCTTTCAAATGTTTGGTCAGATCTATATCATTTAGTTATTACTTTACAATTCAAAAGCTGTAATGCAATCCCTTTTCCATCTTCTGGATTAGCTTTGAGTGCTCAGTATCTCCACCTTAGAGACATAAGTGTGCAATCGGAGTTACTTGATTAGCATTTATTTCACAGGGCCTAAGATACTATTAAATTCCAATGTAATAACCAACAATATCCACCAAGGATACTGCCCAGTAACTACCTTTCCCCTAGGGTCTCATGGCCACCGGAAACGTTTTCAGATAAGGGAACAAAGATATAGGAAATTTGCTATCAGATACTTAGTTGAGGTGAAGTGAGCATGTTTAAAAATGACATCTTATGGTTCCACAGTTTTCATCTCAGCCTCTCCATGCCACCAAACTGAGGGCTCTTGAGCAACCTCTTTGTTGCAGAGATTTAGAGGGATATATTTCAAACAGAAGCAAGTACCAAGACTACTATTATGTGAAGCACAGAAACCACTAGGATTTGACTCAAAGCCAGGCCAACGTGCTTGATAGGCCTGTATTTGCATCAAAGTCTAACATCAAATGGTACCAACTCTCATTATTTGAATGGATCTTGGTTCTAATTGCCCACTTGGCTTCACCATGACTCATAGAATACAGTGAAAACACCTACATACACTAGGGTACACTAAGTGTCTGTTTCAGCATAGCACTGGCCCTGGGCCTGGTTAGGCAGAGCCCAGGGGTCAGTCAGAGTCAGTTACCGCCAGTACCAGTCAGCAAAAAGATGGGGGGTGCCCAGGCACAGGATGACTTTGCAACACATATATAGAAGTTAAGAATGGGTGTTGAATTGGAATTGGAAAACAAGGCACACTAAGAGGACAATTAGGAGATCTAATAAAACCAACATAACTTATCTTTCTAAATATCCCTTACCTAATGCCAATGTCTGATTCTATTTTTTTATTATTATTGTACCAGGTATCATTCTGTTTTTTGGGAAAGGAGGAAATGTAAGCATGTATTCGTAACAGCCCACCCTTTTAAGAAATGATTCAAAGTGCACCAGGCTAAAAAAAAAGAACCACAGACAGTGGTACACAACAAAATATTTATTTTATACAATTCAACTTTACTATTTTCCGTAGTGCATTGCTGGTTTTACTTCGGGCCAAGCATGTCTTCAGGCTTCACCCACTGGTCAAACTGTTGGGCGGTAAGGTAACCAAGCTTAATAGCAGTTTCTTTTAGTGTTCCTCCTTCTTTGTGAGCAGTCTTTGCTATCTTAGCAGCTTTGTCATATCCTGAAGTGAAAAAACAAATGGAGGATGGATCACTTACTTAAAATTAAAATGCTTAGTGCAAACTAACCAGACACCAGGTACATAATAGCAACAACCTCTTAATACTCTTCAAAACAGGGACTTGCAAAGGTACAAGCATATTTTAAAATAACCACAGAAAAACCGTGGTTTTAAAATTGCATTGTGCAAAGTCATTGCAAATTAGAGTAAAAAACGATTTGCAAAAGCCAATAGGGCTTGCCAAAATAGGCACACACGAATGCATCCGCGCAAATACAAACACAACGAGCCCCCATACACAAGCAAATGAAAACAACAGCCATGCACACACCCCCTCAGGCACATAGGGACAAGCAGAGATTAAGGCACATGGAGACAACAAACATCCTGCCACCAGTGTACTCACAGTAAACAAACATTTACATACATACAAGCACTATGTGAAGTTATAAATGCGTACTCTATGTAGATACAGGCAGATCAGAACATAAGTGAGTTGGTAGAATGGTATGTTTTATCGATTTGACAAGAGAGGTGGACCAATAGAGGAGTAGATACAAGAGTGCCCTAGTGCATATGGATAGGAGAATGCATATGGATATATAGGTGACTGGGTATGGGTGGATTGCTGTATGAAGGCATTATCTTTGGTGGAAAACTAAAGAAATGCATGGGTGGATGAATGGATGTTGGTACGTGGATGAATGAATAAATGGATGTGGGTGGAACAATTTATGCAAATGTGTGGATAGATGAATGTGGATGGGACAAGCAATGCATGGGGTGGCTGATTGAAAGCATGGGTTTGGGTGGGTGGATGGATGGATACAGGAATTAATATTGTGGTAAGGTTGACTATATGCATGCGTGGGCTAAGATGGGAGGAAGAATGAATACGTGGTATAGGATGTAGATTAACTCAAACCTATCCATTCGTCAATTAAACCATACCTGGCTTTTCTAGTGGATGCCAAGAAATGTATGGTTGTCAGAGTCGGAGAGTAAGTGCCACAGGACACAGATGGCAGGACGAGTCTTAGGAAGGATGAGTGAGCAGGTGGGTGAATGGAAACGTGTGTGCAGATGGCTGACTGTGGAGAGAGATATGGATACGCATGGATGGTATGTTTGTGGATGATGGGTGGAAGAATGCTTGTTTGTGGGAAGTGAATGGGTGGGTGGTGGGAGGTCTTTCCCTTCACGTTATTTCGGTCTCTCCATTTTAATCCTTTGTTTTCACAGGATCTCTGTACAACATTACTGCACCACTCAAACAAAATTAAAGAATGAAGCAGCGTGTGACAGTATCTAAAGTTTTGTGGGGGAAAGGTTTTTGTGAAAATGGACTGCAAAAAGCACCTGGACTGCACCGAAAAGAGAAACCTCCCCAGTCTTGAGATCAGAAGATGTGAAACTTTTTCAGAAAGGTTCATACAGGGGAGTGTGGTCAAGATGGCGGGCGCATAGGATGTGCAGAGTGCTCCTCTGCCTACCCGATGACATACAAGTTACCTGAGGGGATAAGGGGGCCCATATTCTGCCGCTCCAGCTGTCGTGACTCTTATAGAAGCCACCGAATAGCAGCACAGAGTCAGGAGCAGTGGTGGTGGGCACACAGATGACAAGTTTTAGTAGTTTTCACTCTATGATATGAGAAAAACCTACGACGACACTTTCGAGAGAAAAATAATAAACGTGCACCAACTACACGCTACGGGGAAAATGACGGAAACAAAAGAAATGTAGTTATTGCATCGTAAAAGCATGCAGAAGCGAGGTAGGTCAGATTATACTACTTGTGTAATATACTTTTTCATTAATAAATCACAAAGTAGGTCATCTGATTAATATGTGCTAGAAACATGGAGAATGGTAAACTCATGTTATGGAGTTCATCTCTAATTATTTTGATTTTCATATATATGTGTGAACATTAATAAGCCTTCATCGAAACATAATGAGCATGGTTTAAATGTGAAATTTTATGAAAAATGACTACATGTATTAACGTGTGCACTGAAAATAACAAAAGAAAAGCAGGTATTACACATTCATCACTAACCGTGCTTTCGTGAAACTTTCTCAGAATGTATTTCACTCATATATTAATGTATTAGAAGTAAAACAAACAAAAAATATTTTTGCAATATTAATTAGGTTTGCATGTTGGTACATTTTTAAAAAGTATAATGACCTCATATGTACATATATTAATCACAACTGTGCTAAATGATTATAAGAAATCTAAAGCATATAAATTCAAATGTGTGTCTGATGCACTTGTAAATGTAGGATTCACAATTTATAGGATTTTGCCGTATATTAGCTTAAATCCTTGTAGGCCTTATTTCTAAAGTGTAGTTTACTGACTTGCTCAAACCACTGCTTGTGGGAGAATTCTCCACTATTGCAAATAACGTGCAACACAGTATGCTATTCTGACTTCTCATGTACTGTGCAATGCACTTGCTACATAGTGCTACAATTCAGAACAGCTGCCTGCGAAACTGTCCTCTTGAACTTGCCTATGTGCCTTTTTCAACGGACCATTGTCTAAAGTGTCACATTTTAAATAACTTAATGACTGCATAGTTGACCCACCTATTCTTCCGGATTTTGTGTCTTCTTTACTGTCACATTACACTCATCCTATTCGAACTGACCAATGGACTGATTGGTCTGAGCGAATGGCGTGATGCCAGGAGGTGTCACCCCAGAATTTGTCGAGTATAATTGCCTATCCTAAGGAAACAAGGGGGCTGCTGTTACCTTTGCTGCTACGGTGGCAGACGGAGACGGATTCCTGTTGCGAGTCACTCTTACCAGATTGGACTGGCTTACTTGGAACCTTCCTGAAATTTCCTAAAACGTCTTTGCTAAAAGACTTAACTGGCTTCCTCTCTAAACAGACATGCCGCTGTGTGCGCCTGGCAGTTTCCTCCACCCGCGAGACTGCCCGAACTGACACTCGTTTTTGTCCCTTCCTGAAATCCTTAGCTTTGTTATTCATTAAACTAATCTGATCTTGATTTAAATCGGATGCTAAAATTCTTAATCCACTCCCCCGCTTTACAATTCTGATAAACTAAACTAACTTAACGTGATGAACAAGTTACTTACCTTCGGTAACGATATATCTGTAAGAAACATAGGTTAGTTATAGATTCCTTACCTTAGAATTACCCCCAGGCGTCAGACTGGATCCGGAAGGTTTTTCGTCAGCAGTACCTCTGCGCGTCGAAACGTGGCGTCTAAACTAACTTAACTTGATTGTCTCTGCTATCATGATTTATCGTCCCTTTTCATGAATTTGCATTCTTAACTGGTTTACTCTGTGACTGAGGCAAAATGTACGAGAGAGTTCACTGAACATCAAATCCTAATGTTACTATTCTTTATAGCGGCGACTGAACTTCTGGTCTGTATGATTCTTGCTCGCCTACGTTTCTTCAGGAAATTTGGACTTGCTGTGACAATATTCTATATCTATGGTATTGTCTTGAGAATTATTTACATGAGTTTATTTTCAAATTTGTAGTTCGCTTAACCAATTCCAAGTCCTCACTGGATGACTGCCTGATCCCCATATATCCAACCCCTCTCGGCAGAGCAAGGTCGATCGGAGGACCAAGATAAGAGCGGATTATTGTGAAGTAAGTAAGGGCCCAGCTAACGCTACAGCAGTAATTCTGGTAGTGTGTCAGATGGTTTACTGGCCGATGAAGTGAAGATATAAGGGGGATGCCTACTGAGACTCCCATAGGGACCTAGAATAAAAGTTCTTCCTGACCAATTCCAAAGCTAATGTTCAGTGAAGGTGACCAAGAGTTTTGTCTGTCCTGTTGTACTCCTTCAAGACTAGCAGTGGTGTGAGTATCAATAGGGTTGCGCGTTGCTGTAGCCTAAAGTTTTGATTGCGGTACTATGGCTGTGTCAGGTTATGCAAAGTTTTAGAGCTTATGCTTTAACGAAGCGCTTTGTGCAGTGAAGTTGAAGTTGTCATCAGGCCCGAAGTGGCCTAAGATCCCGGGATATACACTTACGGGTGATCTTAGTGTAGCATATGCGGAGTAATATTGTCTGCTGTGGTTTTAAAGGTGCTGTGCGGGAGACATTATCGGCAGTACCACCTGAGAAGGGAACTTTCTATTTGTGAGGGTGAGGAATCACTGTCATTACAGTTGTTCTCAGTGCACAGAGAACAGTTATAATGATTTGACTGAGGTTGCGCTGGTCGAGATTTCACTACTGTCGCAGATTAAGATAAGTTGGGTTATTATTGGATCTTTTGAGTGAGTGAAATTCTATATTTTCTTTAAGTGGAGCACACAGGTGTTAAGCTTGCAAATAAAGCAAAAATGTCACAAGCGAAATGTTTATGACATTTTGTTAGGAAGAGAATGCACACGGAAATTGTGAAGGAGGGGTAGCTGCAACAAGGAGTTAAGTGACATCACAGGTGTAGAGCTACTATTGGTTGGTTGGTGTGAAGCCGCGCTGGGATAGGTTGACCACATCAGAGAGCCGCGCTGCTATTGGTTATTTGAACTCAAACAAGGAAGTGCACATCAACTTTGTAGAGCGAATTATTCGTAAAGGTCAATATTAAAATTTCCTAAGAGAAAATGAAGATTTTGAAAAATGTAAATACTTTAATGCAAGGAGATGTGCCCGTACCCACTAGAGAAGGGGTACAGATACCACGTTAGGGAACACCAGCTTTATACATGACACTAGAGAGAGGCTATCATACATGCACATGGCTGAGAATTGGATGAGATACACACAAAAAGACAGACCTTTAGCTTTTCCACAGTATGGAACATTTAACATTCAAATTCTTGAAAATTTGAGGAGACAGTTATACGATATTAAACTACCCCCGAGACCTATGCAATTTGAGGTTCTTGGGGAATGGGAACTTGTAGCTCATCAGAAGGAGAAACAGAAATATCAAGGGAGATATAAGAACACAATAAATCGGTATGTTGAGGCTAGGTGGGATGCACAACAGAAGGCTTGGAGAACAGACATTGCTGAGGGAACACAAATGTATCCTGTATTAGTTGCAGAAAAGTGAGATGGAGAATAGTGTAAGGAAAAGAAAAAATACCTTAAAGATTTCCAGACATTGACTGATGAAAGCAAAAATGAAACCGATGATGAATTCCTAAATTTATTATTATTAAATCGCCCACCACCTTATAATGAGAATCAACCCCAGAGTATACCAAATTCGTTCACTGGATTAGTACCAGATGCACATCTCATGCTAACAAGTCCAAATCCACATAACCCTTTACTATCTGGAATAGAGACTCCGGGAGGGGTAGAGCCTAGCAATCCCATGACATTAGGTGTTCCAGATGCCCTTTTGGTCCCAATCCCAGTCCTAGAAATAAAGCATGCGTGTGCTGTCCTCTGATGATCCGCCTATCCCAGTAGGGACTAAGTGCCATCCCTAATGACCCAAGAATAGGACCAATAAATCCTGTACCATTAATCCCGAATTCCGACAACATTCTTAGAGGAGCGAGTATTGGGTCAAATGCAAATTTGGTTCAGCCAAACACTTCAAATAGTCAATTAAGACAAGCTGCAACTTCATGTACAGTTGGAAGAAATATAGAAACCACAATCAGAGGAAATAGGACTATGGCAGGAAGAACTCTACAGTTAGGTACACAAGATTCTGAGTTGCCTTCTACACCTTGTTCAGGTATGGAGGGACAAAGTGGGGGTTTGCAAGGAAGCACACCTGAAAGGCGCATAGGCCCCTACATCCCAAGAACTTGACGAGTGGATTAGGGATATAGCCCCATCTACACTTGACAAAAGTGCAGGAGCTCAGGGAACTACTGTTCTGAGAAACCATATGGAAAAGTCACTTGATGCAGCAAAACTTAAAGTGGAATTATAAGTAATAACTCTAGCGGGACTGATAGTTCCCATGATCATGTCTTTCAAGAATGATGAACTATTGTTTGTGTTCAAGTACATTACCAGATGTGCTCGAAACACACATGACATTTTCTGAATTGGCAAAGAAACATGGGGTGGACATATAATCTATAAGTTTTTTGGAATGTTTTTTATTTTTATATTTTAGTGACAGCCACTGAAAATATGAAGCCTTCACGAAAGAGATTACAGATTAAGGAGTTACTAACCATCTTCAGAAAGTGGGGAGAGTTAGAAAAGTGGGAAGGCAGATGGGCTAAAAAGAAGGAAGCAAAGAAAGTTGCAATGCCGATGTACCCAGTTCTTGAAGAGGATGGAGAACATGGGATAAAAATGCTCCCTATTAGAGAGGTACCTGGAGGAGTGTATATACATGTTCCATGGACAAGACCAGATATATTGTCCTTTACAAATGCTTTCCGAAATTGAGAGAAAAACCTGTTGAATGGAAAAAGCAAGTTGAGAGGTTTGTGAAGGTTTCAAAGGTTTTGCTGAAGGATCTGGATACTTTATTTGACATTGTAGTTCCAAGTGATTTGTGGGCAGAATGTAAAATTGCTATCGATTGGCCTGAGACAGAACCAGCTAGACATCCATGTACTGGTGCACCATCACCTTAGGTAATGAAAAAATACAATCAAGCCATTAACTACCTGAAGGGAAAGATTTCTCCTAAAGAGATAGGTTGGGTAAAGATTGACAGACCGACTCAGGAATTGAAGGAGACAGTGCACGCTTGCTACAAACGACTTTTGCAGCCATTTAGCAATACAGTGGGATGAAGAATGCAGCAGGAAAGCATATGGGATATTTCGTATACCGATTTGTGTATGGTTTGAGACCTGAAATTAGTGCTATGATACAGCAGCATTTGATCTGTTGGCAAAGGAAACCGATAGACTAAATTCTCTGATATGCCAAAATTGTGGAGATGAACTAGATACCAAGCACAAGAGACTTAAAGAGAAGCTGATGATAGCTCAAATGAAAACTGCTAAGAGGTTGCACTGGTGCTGGTGGTAATTGCACAAATGAGGTGCAGGGAAATGGTCAAGCGAACTATGGAATGCGAGGAGTAGGAGGTGGACAACAACAGGGTGCGCGGACGCAAGATAGAGGTGTTTCCTTTGAGATGTTGAAAAAGACTAATCTGTGCGACATTTGCAGCAAGGTCGGGCATTGGAAGCGTGAATGTCGATTTAATCCTCTTAATGAGATGAATGGACAGGTTCAACAGGCTGGGAATGCACAGACTCAAGGAAGTAATAGGGTACAAAATCAACAGTCTCAAAGGCAGAGAAATCCAAATCCAAATATGCCAGAAGCCCCGATGCCCCAAATGAATATTGGGTTCAGAAATAGAACATAAATAAAGGATTTCACACAAGCGCTCAAGTTGATATAAATCACAATGTTACTCAAGAATACTTGATTTAGATCGATGACACTGGATCAGAGATGTCCCAATGACAGGGACCACTCTGGCCTACCTCAGATGCGCGAAGCGCGCATTCCTCCTCCACCCTCAGGCACCATGTGGACGGCAAGGTAAATGGGACCTCAATCTTGTTCCTTGTTGACACTGGTGCTACCCACTCCACTGTGAGAACCAGAGAAGTTCCAAACCTACCCCTCTCGGGAGAAAGAATTCAAGTCGTGGGAGTTTCAGATCGATTGATGTCCAATCCAGTGACGAAACCCATATCCGTTCAAATTGGATCTTTTGAAGATTTGCAGAAATTTGTGGTGTGTGATTCAAGTCCAGTAAATCTGTTAGGACAAGACTTGCTGTGCAAGCTCAATTGTTCCATTGAATGTACTCCACAAGGAACTGAATTCCATACTAATGATGATGATGATGATTTCAAATTGGCCAAACAAAATTCTGAAGCTGAAGAATTATTTCCTCTATTAACAAGTGAGGATTTACCTCTGGAGTTAAGAGACACAGTGTCACCGTAGGTTTGGGATTTTATAGGAAAAGACGGATTGCTTAAAGGTGTGGCTCCAATACGAATTACCTTAAAGCCCAATGCTGAATTTCCCCAAATCCCTCAATACGATTTGAACCCAGAAACTATTGCAGGAATTACACCATTAATTGAACCACTGATCGAACAGAGAATTCTGAAAGAAATTATGGGGAGTCCATGTAATTCTCCTATCATGGGTGGAGGAGGCTGGCTTAGTATATGGGGCACACTTATTTAAGTGAGGCACCTTGCACTAATCCAGGCAACGCTTATGGTGATTTTAGTGGTCTTAGACAACAATAGAAAGCGCTCTAAGTGGTAGCTGTGGAGAGCAGCCTTCAGGCTTATCCAGGAGTGTTTAGAACTGGTTAAACAAGCTGCTTATCATGTAGTGTAGGTTAAACAAAAATGAATCAAACACTGTATATATAAAAATATGTCTATTTATTACACAACACTCACTAGCACATTGGTGTATCTCCTACCCGGAGATATCAACACAAATACTTCAATTGAAAACAGGCAAGTAAGCACAAAATAGTGGTCTCCAGGGGGAGACCAAACAATATACAAAGAAAGTAGAATGCGAACTGCGACCAAAGTCGGGACTTGGACCAGGAGACTCAGAGGAGCTGGGGACCCAAGGAACCACCCAAGGTAAGTAACCAGGAACCCCACTGAGGTTGTGTGAAGAGTGGAAACACAGCCGCATACTCAATAGAAGTCAACAGGAAAGTCACGGTTGCAGTTTTCAAGAAGGACCCTTCCCAGTGGACCCTGAAGAAACCCTGTCAAAGACAGAAGGTTGGAGAGTCACTCCACCTGTGGAAATCCCAGAAACCAGGATACCTACACCAGGGAAGCCAAGTGCATAGGTGTGAAGTGACGCTGGAAACCATTGTAGACCACCAAGGAGTACTTCAGTAAAGATACCGCTGGTAAAGGCTGAGCAAGAGTCCGGTGGAAGCCAAGGGTGGATTCTGGAAGAGGATACCCTGCAAGAAGAGGGGACAGAGTCTATGCCGCTCAAAGGTGACCAGGAGGCATGGAAGAGCAATGCCCACAGACGTCAGAAGGTTGAGGAGTGAAAACGGACCTTCTTGCTGCGGCTGTGAGGAACAGGCGACGTTGAGGAAGACCAGGAGCTGTGCACAAGTTTACCACATCAGAAGTCAAGAACCAGGGGGTCGTTGTACGGCGGGAGCACCAACAAGTCTTGGCAGCTGCAACAGGCATGGAAACAACGTCGGGACCAGCAAGGTCCAAGAGATTCACCACAAGCGGGAGTCAGAACATGCAAGCAGGGGAGCCCACTGGAGCAGAAGAAGACCCTCAAGAGGACCCACAAGCCGAAGGCACAGGAGGTGCAAGAGGACCTCAAGCAGCTCACCAAGAAGGAAGGCCCACGGTGCAGAGGATGCGGTGAGGACGCTGAACTTGGCAGGAAGAGAGGCTAGAGCTTCTTGTAGGCTGAAGATCTTTGGAGTGTACAGCCAACAAGCCTTGGCAACGGCAAGTTGACGCGGTGCACAGGGGTTTGATCCCATCAGTTACAACGAGGGATACTGGCCTCCAAATTGCAGAGAGGACAGGCGAGGCCTCAAGGGAGTGGCAGAACCACCACCTGTGTTGCTGAGCCTTTCGAAGTCTGTGGGATGACAGGAGCAGCAGACCGGTCAGCTTTGTTGCAGTGACTGCAGATCAGGGGATGACTCCTTCACTCCATGGGAGATTACTTTGTGTGTCCTTGATGCCCAAAGGTCTGTAGAAGATCTTGGAAGAATCACAGACACGGACGACAAAGAAGGCTTGTGGAACAGCGAGACCCGGAGCAGCAGGAGTCTTCCTTGATGCAGTCTTGGTTCCAGGCAAAGTCCAGCGAAGTGCAAGTGTCCAGACAGTCGAAGAGTGACATGGTTTCAGGCTCGAGTCTTGTCCCACGACGAATCTGAAGACCCACCCACAGGTAAGCCCTTAAATACCCTAAGAAGGGGATTAGGATGACTCGGGGTCCCTCCCAGAGGAGGGGCTGGACAGAGGGCAGGATACTTCCTTTGTTCAGTTTCGCACCAGTGTGGGAGCCAAAGGCTCGATGAACAGGCTCAAACCGGAGTATGCAAAGAGGGCACCAAATGTTCCCTTCAAAGCAGCCTGGTGCCGCTGGCAAGCGCCCCCAGCCCATTACACTAACTCCTGTCTGGGAGGTGGTCACACCTCCCTTTGACAGGAAACCTATTGTTCTACCTTCCCCTGCTCGAGCTTAGCTCAGCAGCAGGAGGGCAGAATCGTGTCTGGGGTCAGCAGCAGCACTAGCTTGCTGGCAGACCCTGAAAGGCTGATACCGGGAGAACCGGGGGCTTCCCGGAGGAGCCCCTCAATGCATGGAATCATACCTCCAACACCAGTAATGGTGTTGGGGTACAATTCCAACATGTTTGATACCAGACATGCCCAGGTTCAGCACAGCCACTACATAGTTGGCCTTCGCATAATGACGGAAGGCCGCTATACGTATCAAAATGGATGGCCGCAATTACAAAGCCTGGAGAATTGACTCCAGGGTTTTAGGGGTGTCCTGCTCATGCAGGGGCACCCTCACACTTGTAACCAAGCACCCTGCCCTCAGGACTGAAGAGCCTGCCAAAGGGGTGACTTATAAGTTTCCTTTTTATCTGAGGTCACTGCACTTAAAACCTATATCTGTCGTAAGGGGTGCTAGCACCAACTTACACAGGCTGCAATGGAAGGCCTGTAGTCACAGTTTGAGTGGTATCTCATGGGTGGCACAATACATGATGCAGCCCAGGGGAGACTCCTGGTGTACCTATGCCCTGGGTACCTTAGTACCATATTCTAGGGACTTACAGGGGTACACCAGTAGCCAATTGTGGAGGGACAGAAGTACTTACCATGTCAATTTAGGGAGAAAGCACAGTGACTGGGTCCTGAATAGCAGGATCCCGGTCAGACTAGTAATAAAACAGAATAGCACCAGCAAAAAGTAACAATGAAAGCAGATCCTACTCTCCTACACAACCCCCCAAACGAAAGGAGATGAGACTAACCTTGCCCAGTTGAGTCTTCATATTCTAAGTGGAAGTATCTGGAGAGCCCATCTGCGTTAGCATTGTTACTCCCAGGTCTATGTGCCACAGAAAAGTCCATCCACTGTAGGGAAATGGACCACCTCAAAAGTTTGGGGTTTTCACCCTTCATCTGTTTTAGCCATAAGAGGGGCGTATGGTCTGTCTGAACAATGAAGTAAGTGCCAAATATGGCCTCAACTTATTCGAGGCCCAGACCACAGCAAAGGCCTTCCTCTCAATAGCTGACCAACGCTTATCCCTGGGGGTCTACCTTCTGCTTCTAAAAGATACTGGTTGGTCCTGGCCATCTGCATTAAGTTGTGATAGATGCTTCTGAGTTAAGGGATAGGTGCAGTTCTGTCTGGACAATGAAGGTTTTGGAGTAATCAGGACTTTGCAGAATGGGGAAGTGCACATAGTTAGCTGTCAGAAGGCATTTGATGACCTGAAGCAGGCCGTCTACTGAACGTTCTTAGGCATTCTTTTGGAGGTGAGATCATTAAAGGGAGTCACTATGGATCCATAGCCCTCACAAACAAGCCTCCTGTAGTACCCAGTCAGGCCCAGGAAAGCTCTGACCGGAGTCTGGGTAGTCACCAACCTCTAAAATGTGGCAGGTGCATTCTTCAAGCCAAAAGGCATCACAATATATTGATAATGCGCACTAGGGGTTGAGAATGGAGTTTTTGGTTTGGCATCCTCAGAGTCTGATTTGCCAGTAACCAGCAGTCAGGTCAAATGTACGGAGATACTGTTTTTTTTTTGTTGAAAATCTGTTTATTGGCATTTTATAAACAGGTGATACATTATAAGTAAACATTTTCATTAATTATCACTCCATTTTGGCACAGGGCATGCGGCACACAAGTCCAATATTTTACAATTGTTTCACTCATTGACTTCCAGCAATAATTGGGTACAAGGGTTCCCCCCGGTGTGGCGGGGTCATTCCCACTGGGATCAGTGGGGATAACAGTTGTGTCAGCGCGTGTCTTCGTGTTAGTGTGTCTTATAAAAGATAGTGTGCTGTCCCATGTCGAGCGTGATAAGGCCGGGTGGGAAGTGCAATGTTGCCATGCATTGCTCCTACAATAAGTTCACATCATACTGATAACAAATTGTGCAAATACTGATAACAAATTAAAGAAGAAGGGAAAAGAAACAACCGAAATGAAAGGTTGAGATGAACAATGGTTCAGGTTGTAGGCAATGTGGGAGACCCGGGGAGCACGTGAGTGCAGGGAGGCCCTCTTTTAGTTCAGGCGCACCCGTTTAAGGGATGCACCAAGTGCCATCGTACATTTTCAGAATATTTTGCTTGTTGGGTGAGGGGGGGGGAAGGACATCAGTCAGTGTATGAGGTTTTCACTGTCGTCGTCAGAGCTGTTGGTGTGACTTAGAAGTTCCCAGATGTATAGGGCGTCCCTCCACAGGTCGGCAATCGGGTGCTGGCCCCCCAATTCCTCTCTATGCAGTGCCCTGCCTTCAGCCCCAGCCCATTTAGTCACCTCTTGCACCCAGACGATAATCTGTGGCCCCTGTAACTGTTTCAATGTCACTGCAATTCATCTCCGTGCCAACGCCAGGTCCATGAACCGGTTGCCCACTTTCCGTTGTGGCGGACGGGGGCATAGTCCAAGTAAGCATGTTACTGCTTCTAATTCCAAGGCCCGCCCTAGTGGAACGTTAAGTTTGGAAAGAACTGCCTGCCAAAAGACCTGCAGCCTGTCACAACTCCAAGTCATGTGCATGAAGTCTGCATCCAATTGCCCACATTTTGGGCAGCTCCGTGGCTCCCCTCCGAACGCAGCGAAGAGTCGATGTGGGGGTCATATAGGACATATGTAGGAAGTTGAACTGAATATACTTAAGTCGAGTGTTGCACGAGACTTTCTTGGGGTATTCCAACACCTTGCACCACTCTGAGTCAGTGAAGCTTCTATCTAGAAGCCTTCTCCCATCTGTCCCTTAAGTGAGTGAGCGCGGTCAGAGAGGCGTCCAGTAATGATCTATAGAACCATTTGATTTGGTGGCCTGCCTCCCAAGGTAACCAGGGAGTGCAATACTGTGTGTGTGTCCCTGGCTCCTCCCGAGCCGTTCCCCACAATTTCCCAAACACCCGGACTAACACCTCATATGTAAGAAACTGCCCAGACGGGAGTCCACACCCCTCGACCAGCTCTGCGAATGGGAGTAAGGTTCCGTCCAAGTAGCAGTCCCCCCACAGTGTCAATCCCAACCTCGGTCCAGGCCGCCATCTGTTCCGTCGTTAAAGTCAACTGGGGCACTCCGTAAGGCAACCCCACGAGTGGTAGCGCCGGGGAATATCGCGGGGTGTCTGGTAGTCTGGACATGCAACGTTTCCAGCACTGTAGAGCGATAGTCTGCAGGGTCGTGTCATATGGGACCTTAGTCGCCTGACGGAGGAGTTTCGCTAGCAGCAGGAGAGGGTGCTGGTCCGGCGCCATAAGAAATGTCCCCTCCTGGTTTACGCTCTCCAGCCATTGGGCCACCCATTGTAGATGCGCAGCGAATTGATAGAATTCGAAATCTGGCAGCCCCAGTCCTACCCCACCCACGGGGCGCCGCAAGATCTGTAGAGACACTCGCCGTCTCCCATTTCCCCAAAAGAGATCCCGTACCAACGCGTTGAGCGGGCGAAACCAAGCCGCTGACATGAGCACCGGCAAGTTGGCAAAGAAATATAATAGGTGGGACAACATGACCATCTTGGTCAATGACACTCTGGCCATTATGGGAAGGCGCAAAGTGCCCCAGAAGGCTACGTTGGACCGAAGTGAGCGGATCGCCCTGTCAAGGTTACCCTCCTACAAGTCCTCCAGGGAATGGTAAATTCCGATTCCCAAGTATTTAAAGGTGTCATGGGCCCAATTAAATTCAGCGGGGAGATCCTGTGGCCCGGCAACTGACCCGCCACTGGGATCAGATATGTTTTAAGTTTATTAACCCGTAAGCCTGACAGAGTCCCGAAGGCCTCAAGGAGCCCTACAGCCACCTCGGCCCCACCCCTCGCGTCATTCAAGTAGATCAGTAAATCGTCTGCATATAGCGAGATAATGTGGGTCCTGCCACCCATTGTCAGTCCCAGTCATTCCACCCCCTGGCGGAAGAGCGCCGCTAGGGGCTCAATCGCCAGCGCAAACAGGAGCGGGGATAAGGGGCATCCGTGTCGAGTGCCTCGCATTATCACGTATTGCGGGGAGATATTCTTACCTGTCCTGGCCCGCGCTGTGGGGCGAGCATACAACAGCCGAACCCACTTCAGCCATCCCGGTCCGAATCCCATTTTCCTCATAACCTCAAAGAGGTAGGCCCAGCTCACAGTGTCGAATGCCTTCTTGAGGTCTACTGAGAGGAGTGCGGCCCGTGGGAGAGATCTCGACTCCTGATGGTAAAGGACGGAGTACAATCTCCGTACATTGTATGAGGTATTACGCGAGGGGATAAACCCATTTTTGTCCGGGTGTAATAGGCCTCGCATGTGTGGGAGTAGCCGGGTCGCCAAGATTTTACTCAGTATTTTGAAGTCTGTATTGAGCATATATAAGGGTCTAAAGTCCCGCACCCCAACATCCGGGCCGGGTACCTTGGGGTGGGGACCCACTGTGGCTGTCTGCGTGGAGTCCAGCAGGTGGCCCAACTCTAAAGCTTCAGCATATAGGGTGACAAGGTGTGGGGCCAGCTCTGTGACGTATTTCACGTAAACTCCGCTGGAAGGCCATCAGGACCCGGCGTCTTACCGCTGGCCAGTGAGGCAATTGCCCCCCGGACCTCCTGGGCTGTTATAGGACCATCTAGCTCTTCCGCCATCTGCTCGTCTACAACACTGAGAGGCAGCGGTACAGGAATGCGTGAAGATCCATCTGGGGGGCCTCCTGCGGGCGGAATATAATGATTCATAGTAATTCTGAAACAGTCTATTAATCTTGTCCGGGTCGAATTCGGGTGTGCCCGCATCAGTTCGTATATGGGTGATTGGGGCGCCCCGGTTTTCCGGCCTAATTAACCACACTAACAGGCGACCTGCTCTTCCCTCTTCACCTTGCACCCTATCCATATAAGCCCTGTAATCGTGCGACCGGAGCCTCTCAAGGACCTCATCATACTGTTTACGCGTTGCCAAAAGGTGCGTGTGCGCATGGGTCCCTGTCCCTTGTATACTGTCCAGCGTGCGCAAGGTTCCTTCAACAGTCAGGAGCTCCCGATGTAATTCCCTCCGGATACATGTCGTTTGTCCCATACAGTGCCCCCTCACCACTACTTCGAATGCCTCCCACTCCACCAGGGCTGGCGAGGCGGTGTTTGCATTTTCTACAAAAAATGTACCCACTAGGGTCCGTAGGGATTCACTGAACGGGACATCATCCAATGACGGGGGGCAGAGTCTGCAGGTCGGGATCGGGGGTCTTCGAACAGAGGGTTGGTATGATCGCATCAAGGGGCTATGGTCCGAAAACGTGCGGCCCACGTATTCAGTGTGCTTGACGAAGCTGCCAGCCCCTGGGCAGCACCAGAAGGCATCCAGCCTCGTGTGTAGTTGGTGCATGGGGGAGTAAAATGATTATTCTCTATGTCCGCGTGTTGGAGCCGCCAGATGTCCTGTAGGTCCCAGTGGGCCATCCACTCCCGCAATCGCGCTGCTACTCGGTGGGCCTGGGTCCCGGGCGGTGGGGGATGGGAACGGTTGAGCGCCACATCAGCTACACAATTAAAGTCCCCACCCAGAATCACCTGTCCCACTCTGATGTCGGCCAGGTTAGTGGATAAGCCGGCCAGATAGCCCAACTGTCATTGTTCGGTGCGTAGATGCTCCCCAGTGTAATTTCCCGCCCCAAGAGTTGTCCCGCTAGTATCACATATCTGCTTTCCCTATCGATTATGGTGCGAGTGGCCTCGAATGGCACCCCTGGTCTGACCAATATCAGCGCCCCACGGGCGAACGCTGAGTAAGTGGTAGCAAATATCTGTCCCCTCCATCGCCTACGCAGTCGATCTACCTCCCCCTGAAGAAGGTGCGTCTCCTGTAAGAAAGCTATCTGCACCCCCGCCTTTTCAGATAGCTATAAATGTTGTGTCTTTTAGACATTGACCCCATCCCTCTGATGTTCCAAGTGGAGTTTCAGCTCGTCGTGCGACATAATAGTTGTAAGGAAATTCAGTCCTCCCCCCTCCCATGGCCCCCAACCTGCCTCGGTCCCCAAAATAAGTGAGTAGCATATCTCAACATGACTTAAAAACCTAAATAAAATACCCCAGAACAATCAACAACTCCCCGACCCCGGAGCATACTGGCAACGGCCATCTGCCCAAACCATGAATACATCTTACTAGTTCAAAGTAGGCCCACTTCAGCCACAGCAGGAGCCTACGGGGGGTCGTGGCCTCGAAGGACGGTGTGCTCAAGCGCGCTAGGTAGTGTTTCCTGGTGTGGCGCCTGCGGTGCATCTGCCCCAATAGACCTCCGCTTTGCGGCTGCACCATTTACTTAGAACAGTTAGCAGTCCCAACGGAGCATCCAGGGGGAGCATGGGGGAGGAACAGAGAGAAGGGGGAGGCCCCCAGCTAAATAATCTCATCTGCAGTCTTGGGTGTCACTGTAGGTAGATCAATGCTGGCCTCCTCAGAGGTGTCCAGGTCCGAGCCCCCAGACCCCTTGAAGGATGGTGACCCCGCCTCCGATGGGGGGTCCCTGTCTCGGACAATCACAGCAACTGCTTGTAAGGCCGCTTCTCGCTCGGTCTGGGAGGAACTCTGTTTCTTTGAGCGGATACGTTCAGACCGCCGTTTGGATCTCTTCCTGGGTTGGTGGCCCTCAGGCGCAGGAGGTCGTCCCTGTGTGCTCTGGGGGGTCTCGGTTCGATAGGCCTCAATCCAATCCCAGGCCTCCTTAGGGTCCTCGCAGAAATGCGCCTTGCTGTCAAGAATCGACCGAAGGCGCGCAGCAGGGAATATTGGAGACCCTCCTCCCGCAAAGCTTTCTTAACTGCGAGGAATGAGGCACATTTCCGCTTGACTTCGAGGGTATAGTCTGGGAACATTGAGACCCTACTGTTATTCACCGTAAAAGGACCATTCGTACGAGCCTTTTGTAGTAAAATGTCTCTGTCCCTATAATGCAGGAGCCTGGCAACAACTGGCCGCGGGGGGCGCCCCGGCACCCGATGAGCCCTCTCAAGGGTGAAGAACTGCGTCAGGGCTCCCGGGGCCACCACCTCACGGAGCCAGGGCTCCAGGTACTCTACCATATTTCCGTTCTCATCCCCCTCTGGGAGCCCCAGAATCCGGATATTGTTCCGCCGGCTACGGCCCTCTCAGTCTTCAGCTCTGCGCTCCAGGGTCCGAACCCTCTCTGTAAGGTCTGCCACTTGTTTGGTCAAAGCAGTCATCGCGGGGGTCAGCTTCTCAAGGCCAGTCTCTACCATCCTCAGCCTCTCATTTAACTTTTGGTGTTCCGCCCGGAGAAGACCCAGGCCCATCGATACCGTACTGATATCCTGATGTAGTGTTGTCTTGGTATTCGAGATGGCCTCCAAGATCCTGGATAGTTGTTGTTGGGTGGGGTCTGCTTGTGACTGCGCCTCCGGGTCGCCCTGTGCCTGATCCTGTAAGGCCTCTCCCTGCTCCAGGGTCGCTCCTGCCTGCTTTGTTCTAGTTTTGCCCATCCTCCTTGGGAGAACAGGGCCTAGTCCCCCAGGATCCGTGGGGGCCCGAAGATACGCTGACCCGTCGCCTCTCCGCGAAGCCACCGGGCTCCGATCCGGGCCCTGAGAGCGTGGCGAGCTGGTCAGCGACTCTGCCCGAGGAGGATGTCTGCCCTACTGATGCTCTCCCACGTCCAGCAAGTCCCCCAGTCAGCGGCCAGAGACAGGCAGATCTCCCTCAATCGCGTTGTCAACCCCGCTGGGCCTCTCCGACCCCAGGCCTCGTGCTCAGTTTTCAGCAATGGGTCAGCTGCGTAGTCCCTCCTCGTGTGGGCTTCACAGCACCGGCTAGGCCCGGATATTGCGCAGAGCCAGGGGGGGGGGGGAGTCCCGACCTATTGGGGGTCCTTGATGATTGCGTTGTTCCCTGGGGGTGCCTCCGCCGGCAGCCACCCCTTCCAGGGACCAGCCCCCACAGCGAGTCTCTACTATGCAGCTCCCACAGCGGGTCTCTACTATGCAGCCCCAGGAACAGTTGGGAGTCCCCCGCAGCCCAGGTGCTCCCGTTATGCCTCCTGTCCACAGTGGCAGTCTTTCACGGGGCAGGGGGCCTCAGGAGTCCGCCGGGCCCCGACTCAGGCCCCGAGAAAGCCCAGCCGGGCCCGCCCAAGCCAGTGATCAGAGCTCCTCTCTCCTCCAAGCTCCGGAGGCAGGGGACCTAGCAAGCCCCTCCGCCTCACTCCTCCTTCGCCGGGCCTCGACCCAGGCCCTGAAAAACCTACTGGGGCACTCACCAGTGCACCATCTGTGCCCAGGTCGCAGGGGCTGTCAGGATCCGGAGGCCCGCCGCCGCTCACCTCTAGGCTCCGATCTGAGCCCCACAGGTGCTCTGCCCACTCCTGCCTCCGCTTGGTCTCTGTGCGACGCCACTCACTGCTGCCGTCATTCAGGGCTCCACGCCCGGGGGCCCAGGCAGACAGCCGGCCCCCCGCCCAGGCCGCTTCACAGCTCAGGGCCGGGTCGACGCCAGTGTACTCGCAGGCGGTCAGGCCCGCCCAGCTCCAGCCAGGCAGGGAGCCCAGGACCCACACCGCCGACTCAGGCGTCCCGGGGGGGCGACGGCAGGCCGATACTCCACTCGCCGGTGCGGCGCTCACGTAGGCCCAAGGCCGTCAGAGCCTGCCGGCCGCACCTCAAGCGCATCAGCGCTCACAACCCCGCGAGCCTCGGGGAATCAGTCTCTGGCGCTGCTCCGGGGCAATATTACAAAGTCTGTGCAGCCAGGCTGGGGATTACGTCGGGGTTTAAGACGGATTCATGGCAGGCCGGCACGGAGCTCTTCGCTCACACATCTGCCATCGTCAGCTGCTAAGCCACGCCCCCCCCAAAAAATGTACTGAGATACTTGGCAGAGGCCAGAGTATCAATCACCTCATCTGCCGTGGGAATTGGATGGGCATCAGTCCTAGTGACTGCATTGAGATCTCTGTAGTCTAAACAAAACCACATCTTTCTCTTACCATCTTGGATGTGAGGTTTTGACACAAGGTCTACAGGACTAGCCCAAGGGCTATTCGAAGGTTCAATGACTCCCAACTCAGCATCTTTTGGACTCAGCCTGACCATGTCAGACTGTATCAGGATAGTCTGTAGATTTTACTCTTGACAGGCAGGCTGTCACATGTGTTCACTTCATGGGCATCAGGAACCGATTCCGTTACTCTTGCGGTAGTCATCGGGATGAGCTGCCGGAGCAGGGACTCTTCATGTAGGTGACCTATCATCAAAATCATTTCACCTTGTGATTAAGATAACCTTAAAAGTCATTTGGAGGTGCAGCTCGCCAAGAACGGAACAACAAGCTTTCACATGGACACATAATTCTAAAAAAGAAAGACCGTTGGCAAGTCCAACTTATTATCCCCGTCCTGTGAATACATCAGCTAACTGTGACCCACATATTTTGAGAAGATAATTGGAGGTGGCATTCCTGAAGAAGGCAGGTTCTGCCGAAACGCGCGTAGAGATGATATGAAAACCACCCGTCAATTACATTATCTTATGGGACAGTTGCTACATTTTTAGCCGTTGTGTTCTGTCTATCTTTTCAAAATCAACAAAAATATTCAATTGTGTTGCCATAACATGGAATGTTTTCTTTAAGTTGAAATTACTGTGTATCAGAAACATTCAAACAATTGATTAATGTGAACAATCTAAACTTTGGTATGATATGTATGTATGGATAGGTGGATGAATGCAGCATGTATGTGATTTTAATGTTTACTTATCTGTTATGAATTGTATATATTGAATTATATTTAGAGAAAATATTAACCCCTTCCATGCTTATGACGAGCTGGACTCTTCATGGCACACAGTGCTCATGACGAGTCCAGCTCGTCATAGATCACCCACGGGGAAGCGCTGGCGCTCCCCGTGGGAATCCGATCGTCGGGTTTTTTTAGGAAGCAGGGGAAGGACTTCCCCTGCCTCCCCCGCCCCCCATCAATGACGTCAGCGCGCAGGCGCGCTGACATCATTGAGGGTTTCCCTTTCTTCCCGACGCGCTGGAAGCCATTTGCTTCCAGCGCGTCGGGGAAATAAGGTGAGTTTTGGCTCAGGGAGGGGGGTTTGATTCTAAAAGAGACATCGAGGGAAAGGAAAGGGTTTTCCTTTCCCCGATGCCTCTTTTGTGCATTCCTGCTGCACGATCATGTGATCGTGCAGCAGGAATGCCCACGAGGGCGCCGTTAGCGTGGAGATGTGCCTTCTCTCCATTGCCACCCTGTAAAGTTAGCTGTAATCCTTGATTGAGGTCTCTGCACCCTTGATTTTCTCGAGCGCAATGCTCGTGTAGTTCCTGTGACCAGGAGGTTCCTTCTCCTAGTCTGCCGCTGCGATCCTGCTCTGACCCTTTATAAACAAGAGGCATGTGAACGGGCCTAGAAGCCCCGCTCGTTTGGCCCCGCCACACATACACTAGCGGTATGCAACGTATGCCCGCCCTTTCCCTACTATGATGGACAGCTTACTCAAAGGATCCCGGCGCTTTCGGCGCGGTGGCAAAGTTACAGACACACAGGTCACTGGAGACAATTCTTCTGGTCCTTTACGCAGCTGTAGTGTAGGAAAGGCATTATACATTTACCCAACGAGGTAGCACTTACTGATTAGCCAGTAGAAAGTACTCCAGTTGAGTAGAGGTATTGCACAAAACGGTGGCATCTTCGTGGATAAATATGCAGGGCAGATGTGCCTTCTCTCCATTTACACCCTGACAAGTTAGCTGTAATCCTTGATGGAGGTCTTTGCATCCTTCATTTTCTCGAGCGCAATTCTCGTGTAGAATTCGTGAGCGTGGAGATGTGCCTTCTCTCCATTTACACCCTGAAAAGTTAGCTGTAATCCTTGATGGAGGTCTTTGCATCCTTGAATTTGTCGAGCGCAATGCTCGTGTAGTTCCTGTGACCATGAGGTTCCTTCTCCTCGTCTGCCGCTGAGATCCTGCTCTGACCCTTTATAAACAAGAGGCATGTGAACGGGCCTAGAAGCCCCGCCACACATACACTAGCGGTATGCAACGTATGCCCGCCCTTTCCCCACTATGATGGACAGCTTACTCAAAGGACCCCGGCGCTTTCGGCGCGGTGGCAAAGTTACAGACACACAGGTCACTGGAGACAATTCTTCTGGTCCTTTACGCAGCTGTAGTGTAGGAAAGGCACTATACATTTACCCAACGAGGTAGCACTTACTGATTAGCCAGTAGAAAGCACTCCAGTTGAGTAGAGGTATTGCACAAAACGGTGGCATCTTCGTGGATAAATATGCAGGGCAGATGTGCCTTCTCTCCATTTACACCCTGACAAGTTAGCTGTAATCCTTGATGGAGGTCTTTGCATCCTTCATTTTCTCGAGCGCAATTCTCGTGTAGAATTCGTGAGCGTGGAGATGTGCCTTCTCTCCATTTACACCCTGAAAAGTTAGCTGTAATCCTTGATGGAGGTCTTTGCATCCTTGAATTTGTCGAGCGCAATGCTCGTGTAGTTCCTGTGACCATGAGGTTCCTTCTCCTCGTCTGCCGCTGAGATCCTGCTCTGACCCTTTATAAACAAGAGGCATGTGAACGGGCCTAGAAGCCCCGCCACACATACACTAGCGGTATGCAACGTATGCCCGCCCTTTCCCCACTATGATGGACAGCTTACTCAAAGGATCCTGGCGCTTTCGGCGCGGTGGCAAAGTTACAGACACACAGGTCACTGGAGACAATTCTTCTGGTCCTTTACGCAGCTGTAGTGTAGGAAAGGCACTATACATTTACCCAACGAGGTAGCACTTACTGATTAGCCAGTAGAAAGTACTCCAGTTGATTAGAGGTATTGCACAAAACGGTGGCATCTTCGTGGATAAATATGCAGGGCAGATGTGCCTTCTCTCCATTTACACCCTGAAAAGTTAGCTGTAATCCTTGATGGAGGTCTTTGCATCCTTGAATTTCTCGAGCGCAATGCTCGTGTAGTTCCTGTGACCAGGAGGTTCCTTCTCCTCGTCTGCCGCAAGAGATCCTGCTCTGACCCTTTATCCCCTTCGGTGCTTATGACGAGCTGGACTCGTCATGGCACACAGTGCTCGTGACGAGTCCAGCTCGTCATAAGACCACCCACGGGGAAGCGCTGGCGCTCCCCCGTGAGAATCTGATCGTTAGGTTTTTTTTGGGGGAGGCAGGGGAAGGGCTTTCCTGCCTCCCCCGCCCCATCAATGACGTCAGCGCGCTGACATCATTGAGGGTTTCCTTTCTTCCCGACGCGCTGGAAGCCATTTGCTTCCAGCGCGTCGGGGAAATCAGGTGAGGTTTGGCTCGGGAGGGGGGTTTGTATCAAAAGAGGCATCGAGGGAAAGGAAATGGTTTTCCTTTCCCCGATGCCTCTTTTGTGCATTCCTGCTGCACGATCATGTGATCGTGCAGCAGGAATGCCCACTAGGCACCAGGGTTTTTTTTAATTTTTGTGTTGGAGTGGCCAAAAGGGCAAGGGTTGCTCCCCTTTTACGGGTGTGAATATTTTATTTATACTGTTAGGCCCACCTACCCCTTAGCTTGGCTGGTGGATTGTGTGTGGACTGGTGCATTATTTGCATATGTGATTGTAATGTTTTTTTCCTCCTTTTTATTCTAGTGTAAAGCTTTTGATTCCTGTTTGCGGTTTCGGCAGTTGTGGTTCTGCAGTTTTGCGTAATTGCATTTATTTGGTAAGAAAAATATTTTTGTTGTGTGTACTCCAAATGAGTATTATTGTCATGCATGAATGAATTTTTTGTAAGTGGTGCCATAATGGCAGCATATTTGTTAGTGTTCAGAGCATGAAATTCTTTGCGATGTTTTGCATTGTCTTATGTGTAATTTTTTTCTTCTTTTTTAGTGGGATATTGTTGATCCTTACTGTGTCTGTGCAGAGTAGGTGGTGGTGAGTCTAGCTGCTTCTGTCACGTGAGTGGTATAGTGTTGGAGTATATAGGTCTTTGTGATAAAGCTACATTTTGTTCATTTCTTTTTTTTTTTACAAAGGGTTTGTTGTTGTTGACTTGTTTGACAAGTAACCTTTATTAGTAAGCATTATGGCTAGCCGTAGAATTACTGCTCAGCAGGTGGTTGGTTTGCTTCTTGAATCTTCCTCTGAGCAGGATTATGAGACTGACAGTGCGTCTGAGGGAGAGGAGGGAGGGGAAGATTCAGGCAGTGAGTTTCTCTCCACATGGAATCATCGGATGATGAAGGTACTCTCAGTGCAGATGAAGTGCCTGATTTAGAGGAGGATACTACTGTGCCGATGGTGCAAGAGGCATCTGGATTGCAGCCTGGGGCTGCTAGGCTTCCTACTGGAAGTGCTGGACTCTGGGTTGATCCAAACATGGTGCAGCCGGTGTTGCCTGTCTTTAGTGGTTATGCAGGGTGTAGAGTGGATTGTGAACATTATTTGCCTATACAGTATTTTCAGTTGTTTATGGATGATGTATTTTTGGGTGAGATTGTTGAGCAGACTAATTTGTATGCTGAACAGTTTTTGAGGGACAACAGTGCCAGACTTAGGCCCCATTCTAGAGCTACCCGGTGGAGTCCCACAAATCTGGAAGAGATGAAGAAGTTTTTGGGTTTGACTTTTTGATGGGTTTGATAAGGAAGCCGTCCATGAGTTCATATTGGTCTACCAGTCCCTTGATGGCAACGGCCATATTTCCTGCAGTTATGACTCGTGATCGGTATTTACTTTTGCTTCGGATGCTGCATTTTGTTGATAATGGTTTGGCGTTGCCACGAGATCACCCTGAATGTGACCGTCTTTTTAAGATTCGGCCTGTTCTTGATCACTTTGTAGATCGATTTTCAGAGATCTATACTCCAGGGAAAGAAATATCTATTGATGAGTCTTTGGTGCTGTTCAAGGGCCGTTTGGTTTTTAGGCAGTACATTCCTAGCAAGAGGGCACGCTATGGAATTAAGCTGTATATGTTGTCTGAGAGTAGGACAGGATATGTTTTTAATTTGCGTGTGTACACTGGTAGGGATTCCACTATTGACCCCCTGGTTGTCCGTCCACTTTAGTAGGAGTTTCAGAGAAAATTGTGTGGGAACTTGCTAGAGGACTGTTTAACAGAGGCCACCATTTGTACATTGATAACTTCTACACTGCTGTGCAATTGTTTAAGGAATTGTTCAAAGTGGACACTTTTGCTTGTGGCACAATCCGCTCTAACCGTAAAGGTTATCCAAAAGAGCTTGTTTGCAAAAACTTCAGAGGGGACAGTGCAGTGCCTTGCGTAGTGAGGAACTGCTAGCTGTGAAATTTGTGGACAGGAGGGATGTGTACATGCTGACTACCATCCATGATGAGAGTACTTCACCTGTGGCTGTTTGGGGTCAGATTGCTGAAGTGCGCAAACCTGTGTGCATTTTAGACTACAATAAGCACATGGGTGGTGTTGATAGAGTAGATCAGAGGTTGGAACCTTACACTGCTATTCGTAAGTCTTACATTTGGTATAAGAAGTTGGCCATCCATCTCTTCAATTTAGCAACTTTCAATGCTTTTGTTGTGTTCAAGGAGTGTTCTCCTGCGTCAAAGTTGACTTTTGTTCAGTTTCAGGAGTCTGTCATAGGCAGCCTTGTTGTTGTGGAACAGGCAAGTGTTCCTAGAGTTGGAGTGGTGGAGGATGTGGCTCGATTGAAAGATCGCCACTTTCCTGATCACATTCCTCCTACATCCTCAAAAGACTTTCCCACTAGGAGATGTAGAGTCTGTTGGCGAAGAGGTACGCGGAAGGAGACTCGTATGTACTGCCCTGAGTGTCCTTCTAACCCTGGGCTGTGTGTGCCTGCTTGTTATAGAGCGTACCACAAGCAAAAGAATTATTGGGAGCAACCATGAGTGGTAAAGTGAACTGCCTGGTCTGTAATGTTTAAGAATTGTTGTTCTGTTTCAAGGTTGGCATTAGTGCAATGTTTCTGATTTTGTGTTAGTAGATTTGTATCTATTTGCAATTTGTTTGTGTTTTCTTTTTGTATAAAAAAATCCTAAATGTGATGGTGGTGTGTGTAGGCTGGTGCTTGGCTGGCGGTGTGCGTGGAGTGGCGCTCGGCTGGCAGTGTGTGAGTAGTGACTTGCTGCTGGTCACTACACACACTGCTAGCCGAGCGACACTCCACGCAATCCATCAGGTTGTGTGGTTGCTGTGTTAGGAATGTGGGCGTGTGAAAGTGATGGGCCCTTGAATGGCGCTGTCTGCTGGTGTGAGTGTTGTAATGTGATGGGCCCGCGGCTGGTGGTGTGAATGGTTTTGTATTTGTCACACGTATGAAAGGTGTATGAATGGCCTGTAAAGAGGTTGGTGCCTTGTCGTGGCTTTACAGCTCACGAGCTGTGAGTCAATGGTTCAGTTTCTCGTCCTTTCAATTATTAACAGTGCATTTCATTTTTGTGAAATCACTTGTTAATACAATTGTATATACTGAACCATCACTCACCCTCGTGCCAAATCCAACCAGTATGTGTGTGTGTGCTTGAGGATTAGATGGCTGTGCAGTAATATTTTTTTTTTGTCTTTCTCAAGCAGGGTGTACCTTGTCCCTTTTTGTGAATGTTGTAATGTGTTTGTTTCGTGCCTGGGGGTGTGAATGGTCTTGTGTGTATCACGTATGAAAGGTGTGTGAATGGCCTGTAAAGCGGTTGGGGCCTTGACGTGGCTTTACAGCTCACGAGCTGCGAGTCACTGGTTCCGTTTTTGTCCTTTCAATTATTGACAGTGCATTTCATTTTTGTGAAATCTCTTGTTAATAAAATTGTATATACTGAACCATCACTTGCCCTCGTGCCAAATCCAACCAGTATGTGTGTGTGTGCTTGAGGAATAGATGGCTGTGCAGTAATCTTTGTCTTTTTAGTCTGTCTGCCAAGGTGTACATTCCGTCTAAGAATAACCTACCAACTGTAGATATTGTCGTAAACGAAACACCCATGGGAGTACATGGTGATATCTCTCTTGTGGATCCCAACAAGTTATGGTACCCACAATGTCCTGCAAACCTCAAAATGTCTGTCACATTTTCCTTGCAATATTGTGCCAACATTTTCACGCTGCAGAAATAAACAACACATTATCTCATTATGACCTGGTTTTGCAAGGGGGTCACCTGGGTTTTGGCCCCGTGCTCGGCGGCCATCTAGGGAAACCTACCAAACCCACACATTTCTGAAAAGTAGACACCCGGGGCTTCCAGGGAGGTATGGCTTGCGTGGATCCCCCAACGTTTCCTACCCAGAATCCCCTGCAAACCTCACTTTTAGCTGAAAAAATCACTTTTTCACACATTTGTGTGTGGGAAAGTGTGGCATCACTGGCCTCACACAAATTTCCTACCACCCAGTGTTCCCCCAGGTCTCCCGATAAAAATGGTGCCTCACTTGTGTGGGAGGCCCAAGTACCCGCGACAGGCAAGGGCCCACAACGTAGCGAGGCGACCTCAAAATTGCCTATCTCAAAACCACCTGGTTTTGCAAGGGGGGTCACCTGGGTTTTTGGCCCGGGGCTCGGCGGCCACATAGGGAAACCTACCAAACCCACACATTTCTGAAAAGTAGACACCCGGGGCTTCCAGGGAGGTATGGCTTGCGTGGATCCCCCAACGTTTCCTTACCCAGAATCCCTGCAAACCTCACTTTTAGCTGAAAAAATCACTTTTTCACACATTTTTGTGTGGGAAAGTGTGGCATCACTGGCCTCACACAAATTTCCTACCACAGCGTTCCCCAGGTCTCCCGATAAAAATGGTGCCTCACTTGTGTGGGAGGCCCAAGTACCGCGACAGGCAAGGGCCCACAACGTATTGAGGCGACCTCAAAATGGCCTTTCACAAAACCACCTGGTTTTGCAAGGAGTCACCTGGGTTTTGGCCCGTGCTCGGCGGCCATCTAGGAAACCTACCAAACCCACACATTTCTGAAAAGTAGAC
The DNA here is from genome assembly GCA_963921515.1 of Calotriton arnoldi. NCBI lineage: Eukaryota > Metazoa > Chordata > Amphibia > Caudata > Salamandridae > Calotriton > Calotriton arnoldi. The sequence goes on from CAWUFW010002481.1 coordinate 975,673, forward strand.
ACCCGGGGCTTCCAGGGAGGTATGGCTTGCGTGGATCCCCCAACGTTTCCTTACCCAGAATCCCCTGCAAACCTCACTTTTAGCTGAAAAAATCACTTTTTCACACATTTTGTGTGGGAAAGTGTGGCATCACTGGCCTCATACAAATTTCCTACCACCCAGCGTTCCCCCAGGTCTCCCGATAAAAATGGTGCCTCACTTGTGTGGGAGGCCCAAGTACCGCGACAGGCAAGGGCCCTAACGTATTGAGGCGACCTCAAAATGGCCTTTCACAAAACCACCTGGTTTTGCAAGGAGTCACCTGGTTTTGGCCCGTGCTCGGCGGCCATCTAGGGAAACCTACCAAACCCACACATTTCTGAAAAGTAGACACCGGGGGCTTCCAGGGAGGTATGGCTTGCGTGGATCCCCCAACGTTTCCTTACCCAGAATCCCCTGCAAACCTCACTTTTAGCTGAAAAAATCACTTTTTCACACATTTTTGTGTGGGAAAGTGTGGCATCACTGGCCTCACACAAATTTCCTACCACCCAGCGTTCCCCCAGGTCTCCCGATAAAAATGGTGCCTCACTTGTGTGGGAGGCCCAAGTACCAGCGACAGGCAAGGGTCCACAACGTATTGAGGCGACCTCAAAATGGCCTTTCACAAAACCACCTGGTTTTGCAAGGAGTCACCTGGGTTTTGGCCCCGTGCTCGGCGGCCATCTAGGAAACCTACCAAACCCACACATTTCTGAAAAGTAGACACCCGGGGCTTCCAGGGAGGTATGGCTTGCGTGGATCCCCCAACGTTTCCTTACCAGAATCCTTGCAAACCTCAATTTTAGCTGAAAAAATCACTTTTTCACACATTTGTGTGTGGGAAAGTGTGGCATCACTGGCCTCACACAAATTTCCTACCACCCAGCGTTCCCCCAGGTCTCCCGATAAAAATGGTGCCTCACTTGTGTGGGAGGCCCAAGTACCCGCGACAGGCAAGGACACAAAACGTTTTGAGGCAACATCAACATTGCCTATCAAAAAATGTTTTGGGCCCTTGCCTGTCGCGGGTACTTGGGCCTCCCACACAAGTGAGGCACCAATTTTATCGGGAGACCTGGGGTAACACTGGGTGGTAGGAAATTTGTGTGAGGCCAGTGATGCCACACTTTCCCACACACAAATGTGTGAAAAAAGTGATTTTTTCAGCTAAAATTGAGGTTTGCAAGGGATTCTGGGTAAGAAACGTTGGGGATCCACGCAAGCCATACCTCCCAGGAAGCCCCCGGGTGTCTACTTTTCAGAAATGTGTGGGTTTGGTAGGTTTCCTAGATGGGCGCCGAGCACGGGCCAAAACCCAGGTGACCCCTTGCAAAACCAGGTGGTTTTGAGATAGGCAATTTTGAGGTCGCCTCACTACGTTGTGGGCCCTTGCCTGTCGCGAGTACTTGGGCCTCCCACACAAGTGAGGCACCATTTTTATCGGGAGACCTGGGGGAACGCTGGGTGGTAGGAAATTTGTGTGAGGCCAGTGATGCCACACTTTCCCACACACAATGTGTGAAAAAGTGATTTTTTCAGCTAAAATTGAGGTTTGCAAGGGATTCTGGGTAAGGAAACGTTGGGGATCCACGCAAGCCATACCTCCCTGGAAGCCCCCGGGTGTCTACTTTTCAGAAATGTGTGGTTTGGTAGGTTTCCTAGATGGCCGCCGAGCACGGGCCAAAACCCAGGTGACTCCTTGCAAAACCAGGTGGTTTTGAGATAGGCAATTTTGAGGTCGCCTCACTACGTTGTGGGCCCTTGCCTGTCGCGGGTACTTGGGCCTCCCACACAAGTGAGGCACCATTTTATCGGGAGACCTGGGGGAACGCTGGGTGGTAGGAAATTTGTGTGAGGCCAGTGATGCCACACTTTCCCACACACAAATGTGTGAAAAAGTGATTTTTTCAGCTAAAATTGAGGTTTGCAAGGGATTCTGGGTAGGAAACGTTGGGGATCCACGCAAGCCATACCTCCCTGGAAGCCCCCGGGTGTCTACTTTTCAGAAATGTGTGGGTTTGGTAGGTTTCCCTAGATGGCCGCCGAGCACGGGGCCAAAACCCAGGTGACTTCTGCAAAACCAGGTGGTTTTGTGAAAGGCCATTTTGAGGTCGCCTCAATACGTTGTGGGCCCTTGCCTGTCGCGGTACTTGGGCCTCCCACACAAGTGAGGCACCATTTTTATCGGGAGACCTGGGGGAACGCTGGGTGGTAGGAAATTTGTGTGAGGCCAGTGATGCCACACTTTCCCACACACAAATGTGTGAAAAAGTGATTTTTTCAGCTAAAATTGAGGTTTGCAAGGCATTCTGGGTAAGGAAACGTTGGGGGATCCACGCAAGCCATTCCTCCCTGGAAGCCCCGGAGTCTACTTTTCAGAAATGTGTGGGTTTGGTAGGTTTCCCTAGATGGCCGCCGAGCACGGGGCCAAAACCCAGGTGACTCCCTTGCAAAACCAGGTGGTTTTGTGAAAGGCCATTTTGAGGTCGCCTCAATACGTTGTGGACCCTTGCCTGTCGCGGTACTTGGGCCTCCCACACAAGTGAGGCACCATTTTTATCGGGAGACCTGGGGAACGCTGGGTGGTAGGAAATTTGTGTGAGGCCAGTGATGCCACACTTTCCCACACACAAATGTGTGAAAAAGTGATTTTTTCCAGCTAAAAGTGAGGTTTGCAGGGGATTCTGGGTAAGGAAACGTTGGGGGATCCACGCAAGCCATACCTCCCTGGAAGCCCCCGGGTGTCTACTTTTCAGAAATGTGTGTGTTTGGTAGGTTTCCCTAGGTGCCGGCAGAGCTAGGGTTCACAAACTACAGCTAGGCATTTTGCCAAAAAAGGGTCATTTTTCACTGCGAAATTGAGGTGTGACCACGTTGCGTTTTGCGCCGTTTCCTGTCGCAGGCACTAGGCCGACCCACACAAGTGAGGTACCATTTTTCTCGTAAGACTTTGGGGGACGCTGGGTGGGTGGAAATTTGTGGATCCACGCAGATTCCAGAACTTTCCACCACAGAAATGTGGGGAAAATGTGTTTCTTTTGACAATTTTTTATGTTTGCAAGGGATTCTGGGTAACAGAACCTGGTGGGAGGCAGTCAAGTCACCCCATCCTGGATTCCCCTGGGTGTCTAGTTTTCAAAAATGTATAGGTTTGCTAGGTTTCCCTAGGTGCCGGCAGAGGTAGGGTTCAAAAACTACAGCTAGGCACTTTGCCAAAAAAGGGTCATTTTTCACTGCGAAATTGAGGTAGGACCGCGTTGCGTTTTGCGCCGTTTCCTGTCGCAGGCACTAGGCCGACCCACACAAGTGAGGTACCATTTTTCTCGTAAGACTTTGGGGAACGTGGGGTGGGTGGAAATTTGTGGATCCACGCAGATTCCAGAACTTTCCACCACAGAAATGTGGGGAAAATGTGTTTTTTTGACAATTTTTTATGTTTGCAAGGGATTCTGGGTAACAGAACCTGGTGGGAGGCAGTCAAGTCACCCCATCCTGGATTCCCCTGGGTGTCTAGTTTTCAAAAATGTATAGGTTTGCTAGGTTTCCCTAGGTGCCGGCAGAGGTAGGGTTCAAAAACTACAGCTAGGCACTTTGCCAAAAAGGGTCATTTTTCACTGCGAAATTGAGGTGTGACCACGTTGCGTTTTGCGCCGTTTCCTGTCGCAGGCACTAGGCCGACCCACACAAGTGAGGTACCATTTTTCTCGTAAGACTTTGGGGGACGCGGGGTGGGTGGAAATTTGTGGATCCACGCAGATTCCAGAACTTTCCACCACAGAAATGTGGGGGAAATGTGTTTTTTGACAATTTTTTATGTTTGCAAGGGATTCTGGGTAACAGAACCTGGTGGGAGGCAGTCAAGTCACCCCATCCTGGATTCCCCTGGGTGTCTAGTTTTCAAAAATGTATAGGCTTGCTAGGTTTCCCTAGGTGCCGGCAGAGGTAGGGTTCAAAAACTACAGCTAGGCACTTTGCCAAAAAAGGGTCATTTTTCACTGCGAAATTGAGGTGGGACCGCGTTGCGTTTTGCGCCGTTTCCTGTCGCAGGCACTAGGCCGACCCACACAAGTGAGGTACCATTTTTCTCGTAAGACTTTGGGGAACGCGGGGTGGGTGGAAATTTGTGGATCCACGCAGATTCCAGAACTTTCCACCACAGAAATGTGGGGAAAATGTGTTTTTTTGGACAATTTTTTATGTTTGCAAGGGATTCTGGGTAACAGAACCTGGTGGGAGGCAGTCAAGTCACCCCATCCTGGATTCCCCTGGGTGTCTAGTTTTCAAAAATGTATAGGTTTGCTAGGTTTCCCTAGGTGCCGGCAGAGCTAGGGTTCAAAAACTACAGCTAGGCACTTTGCCAAAAAGGGTCATTTTTCACTGCGAAATTGAGGTGGGACCGCGTTGCGTTTTGCGCCGTTTCCTGTCGCAGGCACTAGGCCGACCCACACAAGTGAGGTACCATTTTTCTCGTAAGACTTTGGGGAACGCGGGGTGGGTGGAAATTTGTGGATCCACGCAGATTCCAGAACTTTCCACCACAGAAATGTGGGGAAAATGTGTTTTTTTGACAATTTTTTATGTTTGCAAGGGATTCTGGGTAACAGAACCTGGTGGGAGGCAGTCAAGTCACCCCATCCTGGATTCCCCTGGGTGTCTAGTTTTCAAAAATGTATAGGTTTGCTAGGTTTCCCTAGGTGCCGGCAGAGGTAGGGTTCAAAAACTACAGCTAGGCACTTTGCCAAAAAAGGGTCATTTTTCACTGCGAAATTGAGGTGGGACCGCGTTGCGTTTTGCGCCGTTTCCTGTCGCAGGCACTAGGCCGACCCACACAAGTGAGGTACCATTTTTCTCGTAAGACTTTGGGGAACGCGGGGTGGGTGGAAATTTGTGGATCCACGCAGATTCCAGAACTTTCCACCACAGAAATGTGGGGAAAATGTGGTTTTTTGACAATTTTTTATGTTTGCAAGGGATTCTGGGTAACAGAACCTGGTGGGAGGCAGTCAAGTCACCCCATCCTGGATTCCCCTGGGTGTCTAGTTTTCAAAAATGTATAGGTTTGCTAGGTTTCCCTAGGTGCCGGCAGAGGTAGGGTTCAAAAACTACAGCTAGGCACTTTGCCAAAAAGGGTCATTTTTCACTGCGAAATTGAGGTGGGACCGCGTTGCGTTTTGCGCCGTTTCCTGTCGCAGGCACTAGGCCGACCCACACAAGTGAGGTACCATTTTTCTCGTAAGACTTTGGGGAACGCGGGGTGGGTGGAAATTTGTGGATCCACGCAGATTCCAGAACTTTCCACCACAGAAATGTGGGGAAAATGTGGTTTTTTTGACAATTTTTTATGTTTGCAAGGGATTCTGGGTAACAGAACCTGGTGGGAGGCAGTCAAGTCACCCCATCCTGGATTCCCCTGGGTGTCTAGTTTTCAAAAATGTATAGGTTTGCTAGGTTTCCCTAGGTGCCGGCAGAGCTAGGGTTCAAAAACTACAGCTAGGCACTTTGCCAAAAAAGGGTCATTTTTCACTGCGAAATTGAGGTGTGACCACGTTGCGTTTTGCGCCGTTTCCTGTCGCAGGCACTAGGCCGACCCACACAAGTGAGGTACCATTTTTCTCGTAAGACTTTGGGGAACGCGGGGTGGGTGGAAATTTGTGGATCCACGCAGATTCCAGAACTTTCCACCACAGAAATGTGGGGAAAATGTGGTTTTTTTGACAATTTTTTCTGTTTGCAAGGGATTCTGGGTAACAGAACTTGGTGGGAGGCAGTCAAGTCACCCCATCCTGGATTCCCCTGGGTGTCTAGTTTTCAAAAATGTATAGGTTTGCTAGGTTTCCCTAGGTGCCGGCAGAGCTAGGGTTCAAAAACTACAGCTATGCACTTTGCCAAAAAAGGGTCATTTTTCACTGCGAAATTGAGGTGTGACCACGTTGCGTTTTGCGCCGTTTCCTGTCGCAGGCACTAGGCCGACCCACACAAGTGAGGTACCATTTTTCTCGTTAGACTTTGGGGAACGCGGGGTGGGTGGAAATTTGTGGATCCACGCAGATTCCAGAACTTTCCACCACAGAAATGTGGGGAAAATGTGATTTTTTTGACAATTTTTTATGTTTGCAAGGGATTCTGGGTAACAGAACCTGGTGGGAGGCAGTCAAGTCACCCCATCCTGGATTCCCCTGGGTGTCTAGTTTTCAAAAATGTATAGGTTTGCTAGGTTTCCCTAGGTGCCGGCAGAGCTAGGGTTCAAAAACTACACCTAGGCACTTTGCAAAAAAAGGGTAATTTTTCATTGTGAAAATGTGGTACGTCCACGTTGCATTTTGAGCCATTTCCTGTTGTGGGCACAAGGGCTACCCACACAAGTGAGGTACCATTTTTATCGGGAGACTTAGGGTAACACAGAATTGTAGAGCAACTGTTATTACCTATTGACTTTCGATGCATTTCTGCCTTCCAAATGAAAGACAATGTGTAAAAAATAAGTCATTTTGAAAAATGACCTATAATTCTCATGCTAGTATGGGTACTCCCAATTTCGGAAATGTGCAAATATCTACTGTTTCTAAAATCTACATTTTGTTCCCATTTCAGAAATACATAGGTGTCTTTCATAACAATTTTTCCATGTATACATTTTCCCAAAATAATTGCTATATACCCGGTACTTAAAAAAAAATCATTGCAAGATGTTGCTCAATTATTGGCTCTGGGTTCGTCGGGTTCTTGGTGAACCTACAAGTCCTATATATCCCCACAACCAGAAAGGTCCAGCGGATATAACGGTATATTGCCTTCAAATAGCTGTCATAATTAGAAGAAGTTACAGGTGAAAACGTTGACACAAATGGCTGTTTTTTTCAACTAATTTTCAATTTTTCCTTTATTTAACTGTTAGTTTCTATAAGGAAAACTTTAAGGATCTACACAAATGACCCCTTGCTGAATTCAGAATTTTGTCTACTTTTCATAAATGTATGGCTTTCCAGGATCCATTATTGGTTTCATACCCATTTCTACCATTAACTGGAAGGAGGTTGAAAGCACAAAAAATAGCAAAAATAGGCTATGTCCCAGAAAAATGCCAAAACTGTGTAAAAAAGTTGGTTTTCTGACAAAAGTCTGCTTGTCCCTGAAAGCTGGTAAGATGGTGATTTCATCCCCACAACCCCTTTTTGATGCCATTTGCAGGGAAAAATCAAGACGCTTTCATCTGTAGCCCTTTTTTTGCCTTTTTCCAAAAAAAACAAATCTTAGCTGTATTTTGACTAATTTCTGGGTCCCCTCCAGGGGAACCCACAAACCCTGGGTACCTTTACAATCCCCATGATGTTAGAAAAAAAGGACGCAAATTTGGCATGGATACCTTATGTGGTCAAAAAGTTACAGGGGCCTAAGCGCGCACTACCCCAAATAGCCAAAAAAAGGCTTAGCACAGGAGGGGAAAAGGCCTAGCAGCGAAGGGGTTAAATAAAAAATATTTTTGTATTTTTCTAATTTAGAGTGTCAGCTTTTCTCTCTTAGATATATTTCTTACATTATGGTTATTTAAATATGTTTTGAAGTTGCCCTTGGAATTTCACAGTAATCACTTCATGGGTACACCAGGTGGTTTGACTGGGAGTCAGAGAGACCAAGTGGGGAAACTGATTGAGGACTTGCCTACAATCAGCTTGCTGCTGGTCAGTGAGGGTGTGTGCCAAAGCTACTCCATCAACTGACCCATCAACAGGGTCCTGAGAGAGGAGATCAGGGAGAGGGTCACTGTAGGATCTGCTTTCATGGTTACCCCCACTTTTTGCTGGTGTTATGCAGTTTTCTGAGTAGTCTGACTGGAATCCTGCTAATCAGGACCCCAGTCACTGTGCTTCCTACCTAAATTAGACTTGGTAAGTACTTTGGTACCTTTCCAATTGGCTACTGGTGTACCCTTTTAAGTCCCTTGTATACGGTACCAAGGTACCCAGGGAATAGGTACACCAGGGACCTCCGATGGGCTGCAGCATGTATTATGCCACCCATGAGAGAACACTCAAACTGTGACTACAGGCCTGCCATTGCAGCCTGTATGAGTTGGTGCTAACATCACTTACAACAGATATATATCCTTATATCTGAGGTCATTGCACTTTTAACCTAGAACCCTGCCTTCAGGATTGAAAGGCCTGCCTTAGGGGTGACTTATAGGTTTTAAGTGTGAGGTGACCTGCATGAGCAGGACACCCCCTACAAATCTCGGAGTCTATTCTCCAGGCTTTATAAGTGCGGTCAGCCATTTAATAAATAAAGTGGAAATGAAGCAAATTACGAGATGTCTAACTATATATTGGCTGCACCGAAACCGGTCATGTTTAGTATCAAACATGTTGGAATCCTACCCCAACACCGATTCCAGTGTTGGATATTGGATCCCATGTACTGGGGGGCTCCCCTAGGAAGCCCCCCTGTATTCCCAGTACCAGCCTTTTAGGGTCTGACAGCAAGCTAGTGCTGCTGCCGACCACAGACACGATTCTGCCCTCCTGCTGCTGAGCTGAGCTCGAGCAGGGGAAGGTGGAACAATAGAATTCCTGTCACAGGGAGGCGTAACCACCTCCCACACAGGACTTAAGGGTATTGGGCTGGGCTGCGCTAGGGGTCGCTTGCCAGCGCCACCAGACTGCTTTGAATGGCACATTTAGTGCCCTCCTTGCATAGTCCAGTTGTAACCAGTTCAGGGAGCCGTTGGCTCCCGTTTTGGCGCGAAACTGGACAAAGAACATTGGTGTATCCTCCTCTCTGTCCAGCCCCTCCTCTGGGAGGGATCGGTTAATGGTCCCAACCCTTTCCCTAGGGTACTTAAGAGCTTACCTGTGGGTGGCTCTGCAGATTCGACGTGGGACAAGATTCAGATCCGAAACCACTTCAACTTCTAACGTCTGGTCACTGGACTTTGTTGGACTTCGCCTAGGAACTGAGACTGCACCAAGGAAGACTCCTGCTGCTCCTGGTGTCGTCGTCCTGACAGTCTTCTGCGTCGTCTGTGCCTGCGCTTCTTCCAGGTCCTTCTCCAGGCCTGTGGGCATCAAAGACACCCGAAGGAATCTCCCTTAGAGTGAAGGAATCACTCCCCTGCATTTGCAGGCACCGAAACTAAGCTCACCGGTCTGCTGCTCCTGACGTCCCACTGAATTCGAAAGGCTCAGCAACACAGACTGTGGGTCTGCAACTCCCTCAAGGCCTCCACTGTCTTCTCAGCAAGTTTGAGGCTAGTATCCCTCGTTGGAACCGCTGTAACAGAACCCCTGTGCAGGGCGTGCACTTGCCGTTGCCAAGGCTTGTTGACTCTGTCCTCCAGAGATCTTCGGGCTACAAGAAGCTCCAGCCTCTCTTCCTACCAAGATCTTCATCCTCACCGCATCCTTTGCCCCGTGGGCCTGCATCTTTGGTGAGTCCTCTTGCGACTCCTGTGCCTTCGGCCTGTGGGTCCTCTTGAGGGTGGTCGTTGGCATCAGTGGGCTACCCTGCTTGCTCGGGGCCTGCTTTGACTCTCCTGCACTTTGTGCGTCCCTTGGACCTTGCTGGTCCCAACGATGCACCTTTTTCATTCACCACGTTTGTTGCTGCTGCCAAGGCTTGTTGGTGCTTCTGCCGGACACCAACCCCCTGGTTCTCGAGTTCCGACGTGGGACAGCTTGTGAACGACTCCTGGTCTTCCACAGCGTCGCCTGGTCCCCTCAGGTGCAGCGACAAGGTCACCGTCAACTCTCCTGCATCTTCCGTCATCAGTGGTCATTGGTCATCCGTGCCTCCTGGTCACTCCCGTGTGGCATAGACTCTGTCCCCTCTGCTTGCAGGTTCTTCTCTTCAAGAATCCTTCCTTGGATTCCACCAGACTCTTTCACCTTCTCCGCCAGCTGCATCTTTTCTGAAGTCCTCCATTGTGGTCTATGGTGGTTTCTGACGTCACTTCGCACCTGTGCACCCTCCCTGGTGTAGGTATCCTGGTTCCTGGGGTATCCACGAGTGGGGTGACTCTCCAACCTTCTGTCTTTCACAGGGTTTCTTCAGGGTCCACTGGGAAGTGTCCTTCTTGAAAACTGCAACTGCGTCTTCCCCATTGACTAACATTGAGTGCGCGGCTGTGTTTTTCCGCTCTGCACACAGCCTCCGTGGGGTTCCTGGGTACTTACCTTGGGTGGTTCTTTGTGTCCCCAGCTCTTCTGAGTCTTCTGGTCCAAGCCCTGACTTTGGTCGCAGTTCGCATTCCACTTCTTTAGTATAAGGTTTGAGACCACTGTGTATTTGTGCTTACTTACCTGTCTACCTTTGAAATATTGTGTGAATTGTATTGATATCTCCTACCCGGAGATATATCAATGTGTTAGTGAGAGTGTATAATAAATATAACTATTTTTATAACTACACTGTGTGGTTCTTTTTCGTTTAACCTACACTATATGATAAGCAGCTTTTTTTACCAGAACTAAACACTCCTTCTGGACTAAGCCTGAAGGCTGCACTCCACAGCTACCACTTAGAGAGTTTTCTATGGTTGCCTAAGACCACTAAAATCACCATGAGGGTAGTCTGAATTAGTGAAAGGTGCTTCACTTAAATAAGAGTGCACCATATACTAAGCCAGCCACCTACAGTCACTATCTTCCTCCTGTCCCTCATCAGTTGCCACAAGCAAGCTCATGTCAGCTCTGTCAATAAAAGGCTTTAGGCGGTTCACATGAAGAACTCTGTGAGGACTTCTGGGTGTGCCTAACTCCAACAGGTAGGTGACCTCATCTTTTTTCTCAAGAATAGTGTGGGGGCCACTCCACTTGTCTTGCAGAGCTGCTGGGGCCACAGGCTTCAACACCCACACTTTCTGTCCTGGCTGGTAAACAGTCAGTACACCCTTTTGGTCATGCCAAGCTTTCTGAAGCTCCTGGCTGGCCTCAAGGTTTCGGCCGGCCTTCTTCATGTTCTCAGCCATGCGTGAACACAGGCCAATGACGTAGTCCACAATATCCTGTTTAGGGGGTTTGAGAGGTTGCTCCCATCCCTCCTTAACTAGACATAATGGACCCCTAACGGGATGTCCAAACAAGTTCAAATGGGTTGTAGCCCACCCTCTTCTGAGGAACCTATCTGCAGGCAAAGAGAAGGCAGGGTAGTAAGACATCCCAGTTTCATCTCAGCTTTTCTGGGAGTCCCATGATCATACCCTTTAGGGTCTTGCTGAAGCTTTCAACACGCCCATTGCACTGTGGATGGTAGGGTGTGGTACACTTCTAGTTTACACCAAACTCTTTCCACATTGCAGTAATGTAGCTAGACATGACGTTTGTACCTCTGTCTGGCAAGACCTCCCTAGGAAACCCCACTCTGGAAGAGACTCCAAGAAGGGCCATAGCCACCACAGGCGCTGTAGTGATCATAAGGGGAATAGCCTCTGAATACCTAGTGGCATGGCCCACCACCACTAGTATGTAACTATGTTCAGATGCTGTTGGAGGGTTTAAGGGACCAAAGATGTCTATCCCTACTCTCTCAAAGGGAACCCCAACCACTGTAAGTAGAATTAAGGGGGTTTTTGTAGTGCCACCTGACTTACTACTGGCTTAGCAAGTGACACAGGAGCGACAAAACTCCTTGGTATGCTCAGACATGTGGGGCCAGTGAAAGTGAGGGAAAGCCTGTCCCAAGTCTTGCTTTGCCCAAGATGCCCTGCAAGGGGAATGTCATGTGCTAGGGATAGACCTCCTGGTGGCACCAGGCTTGGGTCTCTACACTCTGAAAACAGGAGCCTATCTTCCCACTAGATCCTATGGGACCAACTGACATTCCCAGCCTCCTCAGCAGCAGCTTGCTGTCTGAGCTGTTCAAGAGAGGGACAGGTTTTCTGCTCCAGACTCAAGTCTGCCCTGGAATGGCCTCCTGCCCCCAAGAACTCTGCCAGGTCAGGCCCAAGTTCCTTCACAGGGCCAGAGATCATCTCCTTCAGGACACTGATCCTCACTGGGAGGAGGATAAATATTTACTCTTCCTGCTCCTTCTCTTGGGAGCTGGCTGGTCAATTATTTCAGGACCCCGGTCTTCCTCCTTGCCTAATCTCTTGGCCTAAGCCCTAGTGACTGGAAAGGCACCCTGAAATACCAATCATCTTTGCATGTGTCCTGAACTCCACTTCAGAACAGCTTGAAGTTTCTAAATCATTGCCCAACAGAACGTCCACAGGTATGTCTGGAGAAACCACAACTCTTTTAGGGCCAGTTACCCCTCCCCAGCAGCTGAGATTCACAAATGTCAAGGAATGATCTATCCTGACAGTGCCAGCATTGGCCACTTGCTACAGTTGTCCAAGTATGGTCTGGTCAGGAGACACAAGTTTCTCTGTCACTATAGTGGCACTGCCTGTGTCCCTGTATGCCACAGCTTCTTGACCATTAATCAGTGGCTGTTTTCGATACTTGCCCCGGTTGGTAGGACTTACAAGTTAAGTGGCAAGTTCCATGCCAATGTCACAGACAAGGATAGCCTGAGTGGGTGTTCTGACTAGGCCAGAACCCACTTCAGAACCCAAGGTTAACCCTACCATTCCCTTGGGGCGCTACTACTACTTGTACTGGTGCTAGGGGCATTAGTTGCTTTAGGAGCAGTAGTAGTAGTTTCTTTGGTGTTAGACTTAGGGCAATTGGCATCCTTTGCCCTATGGCCCTTTTCCTTGCAGATGTAACACCAAAGTTTCTTGTTGGAGGAGGAAGAGGAGGTTTGGGACTCACCTCCAGAGAAAAACTTTTGGGGACCTTGTGAAGACTCTGTCTTTACCTTTCTCCCCACCCTTCTCTTGGGCCTCAGAAGAATCTTACTTCTTCTGGTCACCACCACCATGAGATTTCTGCTTGAACCTGGTGCGGACCAATTTGTCTGCTTTCTTTCCCGATTCTTGGGGAGTAGTCAGAGTAGAGTCCCCAGGTACTGGTGCTGTTGCTGATTTTGACAGCTATTAAGGAAGTGCTCCCTCATCAATAAATTGTACAGTCCCTCATAGTCATATACATTACTTCCATGAAGCCAGCCTTCCAGAGCCTTAGAAGGCACACACAAAAGACTGGGTGGATTTTGTAGACAGTGCTATTGTGTGTCCCTACACTTAACCCTGTTTTGCTCAGTGGTTAAACGAAACCCATCTACGAGTGCACCCTTCAAGACTGAGTAATTATCTGCATCTTCCTCCCTAACAGTGAGAAGTTTGTCTCTACCTTTGTTAGCAAAGGAGAGCCACAGGATAGCTGCCTACTGCGGCTTTCTGAACTTTACAGGCCCTCTCAAAAGCAGTGATCCATTTAAGGATAATATTCCCCTCCTGGTAAGGAGGGACTATCCAGCTCAGGTTTCAAGTATCAAAGGAATGCTCCCTGACCCTAGGTTCGCTAGTGCTGCCACCATGGTACCATAGTCCCAAATACTTCTTAGCCCTCTGAACTTCCAGGGTCTCCTTATCAAGGGCCAACTGCTCCTTCTTGATCTTGAGCTTTGCTCTCTCAAGTTTGAGCAGATGGTATTCGCTTTCTACAGAGTCCTCCCTCTTGCTAGTAATGGAGGACCCTATGTATGTGTTAGAGGCATTGGAAGCGACAGAGGAGGACCTAGACCTCCCCTGGACTCTTTGCACCCACCCAGGAGGAATAAATGGAGACCTAGGTGCTCCCTCTGTACCATCTGTACTATTTCCTGGGGGATTAAAGATTATCAGTGAGGGGGTCTTCAGACTCCTCCTGGTCAGGCTCAGAATTTGGGTCACTGAGGTGAGCCACTCCTGACTCATCTTCTGGAGCCACCCCTCCCACATTTCCCTGCCCTTCTGACCTATCGGGACTCTGGAGGTCATCCTGCAGAAGCAGCTCTAAGAGTTGATTTGTGTTAGGGTTGCTACCTGTCTATTTTCCTAGAGGCACAAAGGGTCCTGAGTTCCTGGAACTTAGTAACCATGTCTTTAGTTTGGGAGGCTAGTGAGGCTCACCTCTCTATAGACAGTAGTCTTAAGTGTGGTGTGGTGTTGCACCTACCTACCCTAGTGAAACTAAACTTCCAAAGATTGGAGAAAGGGTTGTGCTAGACCCTTGACAATCAATCCAAAACGTTCAGTAGAAGTTACTAAATTCCAAAAGTATTAAATGTGCCTAAGCTAGTGATAGTTTTTCATCTAACCGCACCTAGATTAAATAGTAAAACAGTGCAGGTTTAAAACCCAACCGATGCACATCAACGTAGGAGGCAGGGTTATTATCTGGTGCACAATTATTTAAGTGATGCACCTTGCACTAATCCAGGCAACCCTTATGGGGATTTAGTGGTCTTAGATAACAGTAGAAAGCTCTCAAAGTGGTAGCTGTGGAGAGCAGGCTTATCCAGGAGGAGTATTAAGCAGCTTGTTTTACCAGTTTTAATCATATAGTGTAGGTTAAACGAAAAAGAACCACGCAGTGTACATATAAAAATATGTCTGTTTATTACACAACACTCACTAACACATTGGTATATCTTCTACCCGGAGATATAAACACAATGCACACAATACTTCGAATGCAATGAGGTAAGTAAGCACAGAAATACAGTGGTCCCCAGAGAAAGACCAAACCATATACTAAAAAAGAGGGATCCGAACTGCACCTAGGATCGGGACTTAGATCAGGAGACTCAGAGGAGCTGGGGACACAAGCACCCACCCAAGGTAAGTGCCCAGGTACCCCACGGAGGCTGTGTGCAGAGTGGAAACACAGCCGCGTGTCCAATGTTAGTAAAACTAAAAAGTCGCGGTTGCAGGTTTCAAGAAGGACCCTTCCCAGAGGACCCCGAAGAATTCCCTTGGAAGACGGATGGTTGGAGAGCCACCCCACCCGTGGATGCCCCAGAGCCAGCTTGCCTACACCAGGAAAGCCAGGTGCATAGGGGTGAAGAGACTTCGGAAACCTCGGTAGACGACAATGGGAGACTTGGAGAAAAGTGCCTATGTAGAAGAAGGTGAAGAAGGCCGATGAAATCCAAGGGTGGATTCAGGAAGAGGACAACCTGGACAGAGTCTATGCCACTAGGACATGACCAGGAGACAGGAAGACACAATGCCCAGCAAAGTCGGGAGGTTCTGGAGAGTAGACGGTGACCTTGCCCCTGCAACTGTGAGGACCAGGCGGGGCTGAGGAAGCACAGGAGCCGTTCACAAGCTGTCCTACATCGGATGTCGGTGGCCAGGGGGTTGGTGTCCAGCGGGAACACCAACAAGCCTTGGTAGCCGGAACTGGTGTGAAGAACGAAGAAGCAGCAACGTTTGGACCAGCAAGGTCCGAGGGACTCACCAATTGCTTGAGATTCAGAGCAGGCCCTGAACAAGCAGGGGAGCCCACTGAAGCAGTACAAGACGCTCAAGAGGACCCACAGGCCGAAGGCACAGGAGTCGCAAGAGGACCTTGAGCAGCTCACCAAGAAGGAAGGCCCACGGTGCGAAGGATGCGGTGAGGATCTGTACTTGGCAGGAAGAGATGCAGGAGATTCTTGTAGCCCGAAGGTGTCTGGAGTGCAAAGCCAACACACTTTGGCAATGGCAAGTTGACGCTGTGCATAGGGGTTTGATACCAGCAGTTCCGAAGAAGGATACTGGCCTCAAAATTGCAGAGAGGACAGCGCGGGCCTGGAGGGAGTTGCAGAACCACCACCTGTGTTGCGGGGCCTTGTGAAGTCCATGGGACGTCAGGAGCAGCAGACCGGTCAGCTTCGGTGCGGTGCCTGCAGATTCAGGGAAGTGACTCCTTCACTCCAAGGTAGACTACTTCAGGTGTCCTTGATTCCCAGACTTCTGGTGAAGATCCTGGAAGAAGCACAGGCACAGATAACGAAGAGGGCTTGCAGAACAGCGAGACCAGGAGCAGCAGGAGTCTTCCTTGATACAGTCTTGGTTCCAGGCGAAGTCCAAGTGCTCAGACGATCGAAACGTGATGTGGTTTCAGTCTTGTCCACGACGAATCTGAGGACCCACCTACAGCTAAGCCCTTAAATACCTTAAGGAAAGGGTTGGGATGACTCGGGGTTCCCTTCCAGAGGAGGGACTGGACAGAGGGGGAGATACTCCCATGTCCTTTGTCCAGTTTTGCACCAGAGCGGGACCTAGTGGCTCCTTGAACTGGGTCATACTGGAGTATGCAAGGAGAGTACCAAATGTGGCCTTCAAAGCAGTCTGGTGGTGCTGGCAAGCACCCCCACCCAGCCCAATACACGAAGTCCTGTCTGGGAGGTGGTCACACCTCCCTGTGATAGGAAACCTATTGTTCTACCTTCCCCTGCTTGAGCTTGGCCAGCAGCAGGAGGACAGAACTGTGCCTGTAGTCAGCAGCAGCACTAGCTTGCTGTCAGACCCTGAAAGGCTGTTACCGGGAGTACAGGAGGTACCCAGAGGGAGCCCCCTAGTACATGGGACCATACTTCCAACACTGGAATCAGTGTTGGGGTATGATTCCAACATGTTTGATACCAAACATGACCAGCTTCGGTGCAGGCACTAAATAGTTCGATATCTTGTAATGACTTGATGTCCACTATATGTATCAAAATGGCTGACCGCACTTACAAAGCCTGGAGAATCGACTCTGGGGTTTGTAGGGCTGTCCTGCTCATGCAGGGGCACCCTCACACTTATCAAGCACCCTGATCCCAGGACTGAACAGCCTGCCACAGGGGTGACTTATAGATTTAAAGTGCAGTGAACTCCGATATAAGGAAACATATCTTTCGTGAGATGTGCTAGCACCAACTCACACAGGCTGCAATGGCAGGCCTGTAGTCACAGTTTAAGTGGACTCCCATGGGTGGCACAATACATGCTGCAGCCCATGGGAGACCCCTGGTGTACCTATGCTCTAGGTACATTAGTACCATATACTAGGGACTTACAAGGGTACACCAGTAGCCAATTGAGGATGTACCAAAGTACTTACCATGGTCGATTTAGGGAGGAAGCACAGTGACTGACTTAGTCTTACTGGGATCCTGCTAATCAGAACCCCAAAAACATACTGACACCAAGCAAAAAGTGGGGGTAACCATGAAATCAGATCCTACTTTCCTACACGAAGGCTCTCCCCTTTGCTGAAAGAGACCTTGCGCCAGCTCCGGATGGAGATGCCATTTGTGATCCGCTAGGCATCGACGATGGAGTTCGCCCGCCCTGGCGTTCAGGGAACCGGCTAGGTGTTGAACTACCAGGGATATGCCCTGTTGTTCCAGACAAGTCCAGAGACACAGGGCCTTCTGACAGAGGGTCCACGACCCCACCCCGCCTTGTTTGTTGCAGTATAACATGGCAGTGGTGTTGTCCGTGAACACCTGAAACAGCCTTCCCTTGAGAGATGGCAAGAAGGCTTTCAGTGCTAAACGGATTGCATAGAGCTCCAACAGGTTGATGTGGAGCCCGGCTTCCGCCGGAGACCAGAGTCCTTTGATCTCCACCTCTCCCAGATGACCGCCCCATCCCAGGAGTGACATATCTGTCACTACTATGAGATCTGGTAGGGGAAGGGAGAAGAGTCTGCCCGTGACCCATTCGTGGTTTGTCAGCCACCATTGCAGATCTCATGCAGTTCCCTCAGATCTGGACTAGGTCAGTGAGATTTCCCCAATGCTACGCCCACTGGAACTTCAGGTCCCACTGCAGAGCCTGCATGTGCCATCTGGCATGATTCACCAACAGGAAGCAGGAGGCCATGAGGCCCAGCAGCCTCAAAGTCAGACTCACCGAAATCCAGGATAAAGGCTGAAACATTGGTATCATAGCCTACATATCATGGACTCGCCACTCTTGAGCATAGGCCCGAAACCCCATTGTGTCTAGAATGGCTCCAATGAAAGGGAGCGTCTGAGAGGGAGTCAGGTGTGTCTTCGGCCGTGGATAGTGAGCCCCAGCGAATGCAGGAGGTTCGCCGTAGTCTGAAGGTGGGACACGACTGATTCGGGCGAGCCTGCCTTCAACAACCAGTTGTCGAGATAGGGGAAGACTGGAACCCCTGATCTCCGCAGATGAACTGCGACCACCGCCATCCTCTTGGTGAATCCCCGAGGGGCACTGGTGAGGCCGAAGGGGAGCACAGTAAACTGAAAGTGCTCGTGGCCCACCATATACTGCAGGTAGCGGCGATGGGCAGGCAGGACGGGGATATGGAAATAGGCGTCCTGCAAGTCCAACGCTACCATTCAGTCCCCCTGGTCCAAGGCAGACAGAATCAGACCAAGAGTGAGCATCTTGAACTTCTCTTTTCTGAGAAAGTAGTTGAGGGCTCTGAGGGGTCGAGAATAGGACGAAGGCCTCCATCCTTTTTGGGGACCAGAAAATAGCGAGAATAGCAACCACAGCATATTTCTGGCCCTGGAATCCTCTCTATTGCTCCTTTGGCCAAGAGAGTCTAAACTTCCTCTAGAAGCAAAGCAAGGTGATCCTCCGTCAGTTGATAGTATGTTGGATGCAAAAAGAACAATTGATGGACAGAATGCAGAACAATGTCATACATTCACCCCAGTACAGAGATCTGGGCCTAAATCCATCGTTTCTTTGCTCACCATGCCATTCCAGTTTGGACCCAGCCATATGCAAATCAGTCTTGACCCTGCGCCCCATGGGAACAGTCCAGCCCGAACTGCCAGGCCAGGTCCTCCCTGGACTGGAAACAAGCATCCTAGGACCGGTTTCGGGCTTTCAGCCCTGATCAGCCAGGATAGCTTGACTCCAGTGGCATGGAGAGCACGGGACCCACGTCTGGGCATACCCGTCCCACTCGGGTGACAAATGCAAAAAGAACAATTGATGGACAGAATGCAGAACAATGTCATACATTCACCCCAGTACAGAGATCTGGGCCTAAATCCATCATTTTTTTGCTCACCATGCCATTCCAGTTTGGACCCAGCCATATGCAAATCAGTCCTGACCCCGCGCCCAATGGGAACAGTCCAGCCCGAACTGCCAGGCCAGGTCCTCCCTGGACTGGAAACAAGCATCCTAGGACTGGTTTCGGGCTTTCAGCCCTCATCAGCCAGGATAGCTTGATTCCAGTGGCATGGAGAGCTGTTAGCCCGAAACCGGTCCCAGGATGCTTGATTCCGGTCCAGGGAAGACATGGCTTGGCAGTTCGGTCTGGACTGTTCCCATGAGGCACAGGGTCAAGACTGAGTTGCATATAGCTATGTCTGAACTGGGGTGGCAAAGTGAGCTAAAGAATGATGATGGATTCAACCCAGATCTGTGACTGGGGGTGAGTGTTTGAAAAGTTTCAGCACTCCATCCATCATCTCCTTTTGTTTGCTTTGTTCGCCCTGAGTTGGCAGGGTATGCCCAGATGTGGGTCCCTTACTCACTTTGCCACTGGATTTAAGCTAGCCTGGCTGATGAGGGCTGTTAGCCCGAAACCGGTCCCAGGATGCTTGATTCCGGTCCAGGGAAGACATGGCTTGGCAGTTCGGTCTGGACTGTTCCCATGAGGCACAGGGTCAAGACTGATTTTCATATAGCTATGTCTGAACTGGGGTGGCAAAGTGAGCTAAAGAATGATGATGGATTCAACCCAGATCTGTGACTGGGGGTGAGTGTTTGAAAAGTTTCAGCACTCCGTCCATCATCTCCTTGTGATAGCATGTTGGAGGCATGGAGGGAGGGGTAGTCTCGAAGGGGAGGGAGTAGCCCCTTCGGACTATCGATCCGACCTGTCCAGGTGATGTCTCACCAGTGATGGAGGTGATGGCGTATCCTGCCACCAACTGGACGCCCATGATCTGGGAGGATCGGACTATGAAGGTTTGGAGGCGGAGGCTGGAGGGGGGATTGTGGCCTGACCTGACTTCTGGCCGCCCGACCCACGGGGTCGGAGCGAACTTTGCCCACGGCCGTGCTGACATTGTGGAACTTGCCCGGTCCTCTGGCTAGGGTAGGGCTGGCGCTGCTCGAAGACCCTTCCGTAGCCACGTAAGTAGCAAAAGGCAGATGCAGGCCGGGATGACAGAGCGGCCCAAGGACTTGGCTGTAGCCCGTGACTCCTTGAAGTGCTCTAGAGCCCTGTCTGCCCTATCTCTAAAGAGACGAGAGCCATCAAAGGGCATGTCCATCAGATTGTCTTGGACATCCCCAGAGAAACCAGAGGTTCTCAGTTTGGCGTGGCGGCTAACGGGCACTGTCTAGGAAAGCGCTCTGCCTAGCGAGTCTGTTGTGTCAAGGCCACAGCGTATAGTAAACTTTGCTGCATCTCTCCAGTCTGCAACAGCTTGGGAGAAGACAGTCCGGGCCTCCGGGACTTGTGGCAGCACCTGCACAACCGTCTCCTACAGGAAATGGGTGTATCGGCCCAAGAGGCATTCAGTGTTTACTGACCACAAAGTTAGGCTGATGAAATAAAACATTTTCTTTCCGGAGCTATCCAGCCTCTTGGATTCCCTATCCATGGGTGTGTAAGGGAACGTGCCACGGGAAGTAGAGGCTTGGACGACCAAGTTCTCGGAGTTTCGGTGAGAGGTGTGGAAAGCTGGGTAGCCCAGTGCAGGGCAGTGGGCGATTGTTATTTTCACAGGAGCCCCTGTGCAGAGTTTGGACCAGGTCCCCAGAAGAACATCCATCAAAGCCTCATTAAATGGCAGCAAGGGTTCTGTACTGGAGTTGCCAGGCTGCAGGACCTCTGTCAAGAAATTGGTCTTGACTGCCACAGTAGGAAGCTGCAGGTCCAGGACCTCTGCAGCCCTACGTACCACCATGGCGAAGTAAGCTCCCTCCTCCCCAGCCAGGTTAGGAGGGGAAATCATGCCATGTTCTGGAGAGGTATCCAAACCACTGGCATTACCCAGTTCCTCATACCAATCCATCTCTTCTGTGTAAGGCGTGACTTCTAAGGGGTCCTGCGTCTCCTCCCAATCTTCCTCCAATCCTAGCCCTTCCGAATAAGGCTGAGGATACAACAGAGCCCAAAGGTTAAGTTGTCGCTGGTCACTGCGTCGGTGGACGCCGGCCCGGATCAATGTAGTCGGGGATAAGAATAGGGCTGGCGCTGCCGGTCGGCGGCAGCGACGTCAATGATCTAGGCATCGGACGCGACATAGGGGAAGGTCGAATGGGTGTGACCGGTGCCGGTCCGGATATTGATCCATGAGAAGCCTAGGGCACCAAGGCCGGAGCCGCCGGTGCGGAACCCAGAGGTGCTCCTTCCGCTGAGCCTGCGGGGCCCGAAGGTGCGCTGGCAGGGTCAGGCCGCCCAAACATGGCGCACATGAGGTCATAAAACTCTTGACTGGGCAGAGGTCGCTCCCGGCCCCAGAAAGGGAGGGAAACGCTGAGCTCACACCCGCTCCGCGGAGCGGGGCCTCGGAAGCCGAGACTCCTCAGTCTCGTCAGGTGATGGACGAGGCGAGTCGAAGCATGCTTCGACTTCTTGTGTTTCTCATAGTGCATTTTACCTGACCCCTTCGAAGATTTCGAATGGGAGGATGAAGACTTGGATCCCCCGGAGTGGTGCTCGGACCTTCCTCTCGACCGGGAACGAGATTTCCGAGGCGCCGGATAATGGGCTGCAAGCAGCTTTAGGCACCGCTCCCTCAAAGCTTTCGGCGCCATGGCCCGGCAGTCGGAGTACGACTTTGGGTTGTGGTCGTGCTCCAGGCACCAAAGGCACACAAGGTGGGGGTCCGTAACTGACCTGGCGCAGTGACCGAAGCCATATGGGTTTAACACCTAGGTCTTTTTGGACATCCTACACACCAAAAAAAAAAACATTTGACAAAATGCCCCAAAAAAATGACAGGGGGCAGCTCTCTTCGATGGATCTGCGCTGACTGGCGCGGAAAGAAAAGAACTGACGTCAGCATGCCGAGCAGGCGCCTATATAGACCATGCGGATGTCACAATGGCGAACTTGATGCCATACGACGTCACGCAGAGTTGACCAACCAGCGCGCAGGGGTACTGCTACGAGAAATATTCCAGATCCAGCCAGATGCCTGGAAGTATAAATATAAGGAATCTGCGGCTAGATGTCTCTATCAGATACACCGAATCCGAACAATGCCCGCAACCCTTCGAATTTAGGGCCTTTCTGAGGAGGACTCCCAAAGATGATCCAGGAAAACTGATGTGCATCACCCCAACGAACATACCAAAGGACACGGTCCTCTGTCAAAAAAGTCCCAAACAAACCCCTGCACCATCACACAAGAGGGAAGGGTGGTCTAGGACAAACTGTCAGAGGAAACGGACCACCAGTTAACGGTGTTACGTTCCCTACAACTGGAGCTTTGGCTACAGGAGTCCTGTTCTGTGAAGGGACTCCCATCCCCATAAGAGTGTTCTGGGGCGGGGGAGGCAGGAACTAAAGATCCTTTCCTGGACTAATGAGGGCCCACCATGCCCTGGTCCGGGCATTGTTCTTTGGACACGATCTAAAGAGAACCACTAAAAATACTCATTTTTGGAGTTACATTTATCGTTAGGAGTTGGGGTTAATTCACGCGGTACACTCTTACATATAGATATCAATGCGTCCTCCTACCCACTGTCAGACTACACCATAGACTAGTATGCCAACCTACTTAAGGTGCCCCTCATCTGCCTCTGACTGTCCTCCACCCAGGGCCCGCAGAGCCAGATTTGACATTTTATAATTCCCCACCACTGACATAAAAATCCTCTGCCTCATTGTTAGAGGTTTTCACCACCCAACTAAGAGCTGTGATCTTATCTCTCTTGGAGCAGTATTTGCTTACTCCAAGAGACATCTCCTGGCAAAAGATGAACAGGGAATGAAATCGAGCTGGTTTCCCTACCAGTTTTGGTCATCTGGGGCAGTAAAAAAGGAGCGGGGTGGCCATTTTACCCTCCAGAAACTTTAGAGGGAAGGTACTTGGTTGTTGCCAGCTGACATGGCTAACTGCAGCGGCAAAAGCAGAAACAGCTAAAGAATTAAGTAAAAGAACTGTAGGCAATACACAAGCGCACTGGTGTCCTGAGGATCTGGTGCGCTCTAGACAAAATCGTGCTCAGCTTAAGCGTTTGGACTTGGACAGGGTGAAACACACCCTACTACGCCTCAGACACAAATTCTATACCAGAAGCAATCAAAGTGGTAAGCTGCTTGCACACCACCTACACTATAAAATAAATGACTGAATTTGCACCATACAAGACACAGAGATGAACAAAGTCACGGGAGATTCCCAGATAGTGTCTGCCCTTCCAGGCTTCTACCATGCACTTTACGCCCCACAGGAGCTGAACAAAGACGATAGCCCAGCCTAGCTGGACAATGCAGAGGAGACCAAACTCACCTAAGCGTAGGCAGAATCCATAGGAAAGCTGATAGAGATAGCTGAAGTGATCTCTGCCATTGCACTGCTGAAACTCTTAAATCTCCAAGCGCTGATGGCTTCACGCCTTAAATTTATAAAAGCTTCTGTCAGACTCTAGCCCCAATCATTACCAGAGTTTTTAACTCCTTCACAGACAGTAGGACACTCAACCCCTCCATGCTAAAGGCCTCTATAACAGTTATCCGCAAGCTATGAAAGAACAAACAGCTATGTAGCTCATATAGACCCATCTCACTGATTAACAACGAAGCAAAGCTTTTTGCGAACACCCTACCCTCTAGGTTAAACCCATATACGCCCAGCCTGGTGGACCCAGATCCGGTAGGCTTTATCATGAACAGAAATTGTGGGGATAATACTAAACAAATACGCCACATTACTGTTCAGAAATCCCATGGAGAGGCACCATTGCTAGCGATCGACGCTGAAAAAGCGTTTGATAGGGTACACTGGCCTTAAATAATTAACACCATGAAACACTTTGGCAGAACTAGGTTCTGCCAACCGACCCTATGCGGGTAAAAAGCGCAGAGCTTCATTTAGAGTAAATGGGGTCTCATCCTCCTCCTTTCCTGTATGAAGAGGGACGCATCAAGGAGGCCTCTTATCCCCGCTTGTATTCGCCCTATTTATGGAGCCCTTAGCCCAATGTATTCGGACATACCTGAACACTACAGGAGTTTGCTTTGTAGGCGATACTCATACTATTAGCCTATACGCTGATGGCGTGATTGTGGCCCTGTCGGATACCCATGGCCTCACTGCATGCCCTAATAGCGGAGCTACAAAGCCTCAGTGTGGTGTTGTGGTTTAAGGTTAACTTACATAAGTCACAGATCCTAAACCTAATGGTACCCCAGGCCCACAGAGTTTGCTATCCAATCACCTGGACAGAGACCTCCATACCGTACTTAGGCATACAACTCTCTTCAACAACATCCAAAACAACTGAGCTCAATTATTACACGTTCCTAAAGCAAATTAGCTCGGACCTATCCTCCTGGAGACAGTATAGACTATCCTGGTTCGGACATATGGACACCCTCAATACGACTATCCTGCATTATTTCTGTTCCAGGCATTACCACTGACCCCTAAGAAAACACTGCAGACACTACAAACAGAAATAAATACGTTTGTATGGGATGGTAAAAAGACCAGAATAAACTGCTTTTTAATGTACAGACCAGCATCAGAGGGGGTCATGAGAGTCCCTCATATCACACAGTACTTTCAGGCAGCACAACTCGGGTACATGCTGGAGTGGGGCTGAGAGGCTTTGGAGCAACACTGGTGCTTCACGGACCAAGCTATTGCAGAGATCACATATGGAAGGTTCCTTGGATGCCCCAAAAACAGACCGCAGGGATTATATACCTCCCCCATAACCAAAGCTAGTATAGTAGTATGGGACAGTGTTGCGGTCGTAAGGGCTTAAGGACATTCTCATCACAGATGACCCCAGCTTCAATAACCCAGACTAACCGCAGGCTGCATGCCAACCGCTTCCATGAGTGGCACAGGGGTTGCAAAAGGATAGGCTGCCTCTCTGAAGCAGAATCATCACCTTTGACAGACTGGAAAAAAAAAAGACTGACCTCCCTGAAGCAGTCTGCATACAATACATCCATGTCCGGCACTGGGCGACACATCCCTCAGTTAAACCACATGCGAAAAGGCCTTTAACGCAGTTTGAGAAATGGATCCTTTTAAAAGATAGTGGCAGACATCTGATATTGGAGCTCTATAGTCTTCTAGCACAACTGCCACTTCAGGGGTCAGACATTATGGGAAAAAGAATTGGGGCAGATGCTCACACAAACAGAATGAGAAGATATCTACCACCTTGATGGACACGCAATGTGTCCGGCACCGAGAGTGCCTTCAAAATTGTTCCTTACTGGTATCTGACCCCCTGCATGGCTGCAGAGCTGGTGCATGGAACATTGTAAGAGTGCTGGCGGGGGTACCGGTACCTTGTCACTCTTGCTCTGGAACAGCCCAAAATGGTCATGCTACTGGAGTGCGTTTGGGATGACAGACCATTCCTTTCAATCTCTGATCACGCGTTTTCCCAAATACATACTACTAGGCCTACTCTACCACCTAACATTTCTGTTGAAATCCCTACGAGGGAGACACATGGCATTAGCTCTAGGAGCAGCGCATCAAGCAATCCTCTCCCTTTGGGGCTCAGAAAAGGCTCCGGATTACACCGGCAGGCTACACAAATTATTGTACCTTCTAGGCATGGAAAAACTGATGCTCTTCATAGAACACAAATTAGAGCTATACCAAGAGATCTGGGCCCCCTTATTGGTATTCTATCTTCTGAATTTAATGAACTGACATGTCCTAAATACCTTAAATTAAACCATCTACTGCCCACCCAGTCACGAGATAATGCAGACACTAATTCCTAAATAGGATTGAGCAGACCGTCTGAGACAACCAGGTTCGATCGGCACTAATCACATGGCACAAGTAAGGGCACCATTTCTAAACGCCACATACAGAGTGTGTACAGGAGGTGAAATGTCATGGGGAGGGGGGGGATTAAAGCAGAGTCCCATTTCAAATTAATAGTATATGTGGATCCGCTGCCAGCCCCCAGGTTGTAGGTAATGAAACTGTACTATTATTTTGTTTTTCTTCTTGGTAAAACTTCAGAAGTGATATGCCAAAACAAAAAAGAAAGGTTCATTCAGTAGTACTGTCAATAGTCACTGTTCCATGCGCACAATGTACAATCCTAAAAACAATACTAAAGCAATGGCCTCTTAAGTCAACGGCTGAGGGCTCAAGTGACAAGTACCCTATTGGGTAGGTGAGTGAGATAGATATATATATATATATTTTTTTTTTTTATGTGGGAATACTTAAAAAGTTCAGTTTAATGACTTTGCATGAAGAAGTTGGTGCATGTAAACATTTTAAAAAAACATGTTCATGTCTTCGCTTTGACACTTGGATGCACAATGCCCTATACGTATGCAGAGAAGAAGGTCTAGTGCAAATGTGGTACTATAAACAAAGCATCTGAAAGAGACACGTTAGTGATAGATTCCTTACCTTAGAATATCCCCAGGCGTCAGACTGGATCTGGAAAGTTTTGTCAGCAGTACCCTGCGCGTCGGTAGGTGGCGTCGTGCGGCTCCGCGTTCGTCGCTGGCGTCGTAAGCGCCGAGATGACGTCACGGAGACTACTTAGGCGCCACCCATGCGCGCTGACGTCAGTTCTTTCTTTTTCCGCGCCAGCAAGCGCAGATCCGGTTAGAGCACGTACCTTAGTCACTTTGTGACTAGTTGTTTTTTGGGACTTTTGTCTCTAATTTCTACATTTTGACTCCTGGTGCCACGTAGGGATGCCTGGGTTTAAATCCTGCGGGGCCTGCCGCCGTACGATGTCGGTGGCCGACTCCCATGGCGTCTGTCTCTACTGTCTAGAGCGCGACCATGACTCCCGGTCATGTTCCGACTGTCTGGCCATGGCTCCGAAGGCTTTGCGGGAGCGGTCCCGAAAGCTGCTGGAGGTCCGACAGTTGTCTCTGCGCCGTTCCAGGTCCAGGGGTCGTTCGAGGGACCGACCGCGGAGTCGCCATCATCGCTCCTCGGGGTCCAAGTCTTCACCCTCGGATTCGGGTAAGCGACGTCATAAAAAGAAGTCGAAGAAGCGCGTACGCTCTCTGACCACCCCCCGTCGGTCTTCGGTCGCGGACGAGGGGGCACAGGGTCTTTCCCCCGCAGCTCCGTTGGAGCCTGTCAGTCCCGCGGCCTACCCGCCATACCCGGGTCCGTCGGCGACTCCGGCCCAGGTGCAAGAGTTTCTTGCTGCCATGACCGCCTTTTCGGGCATAGGGCTCCCGCCGGTGCGCCTTTGGGCCCCGCGGCCCCTTTTGGGGGCCCCTGGTTGCCGCCCGCGGCTCCGTCCCCGGTGCCCCGAGGTCCTCCGCCAGCGGCTCCGGCGCCGCAGGGTCCTCTGCCGGCGGCTCCGGCGCCCCCGACGGCTCCCTTCCCGGCACCGCCCTGGGTGCCGTTCCTCCCACCTCCGCCCTTGCCTGCGTTTCCATCCTGGACCCCGTTTGGGCCTCGGAGCCGGAGCGGCGTCGCGCCGGTGCCGGTGGAGCATTTGTTTTCCCCTGTGCCTCCCTCGCCGTTGCAGCCTGTGCCTCGGGCTGTTGTGGAACAGGAGGACTGGGAGGGGTCGGAGGACCCTCTTGCACGGCAGTGTGAGTCCGAACAGGAGTGGGCTGAAGACTCAGAGGATGCCAGTGGCCTTGACCTCTCCTCTGAGCCTGGGTTTGTGTCTCCTCCCACTCTCATGGAGGAAGGCGCAACCTACACTGTGGTGCTCCGTAGAGCAGCTGAGGCTCTTGGCCTTGAATTGCCTATTGTTGCCCTCCAAACTAACCTCCTTACTGAGGTGCTACAGCCTACAGCAAGTTCTGTGGAACCTCTGCTTCCGTTCAATGAGGCCGTTGACGGATGTTTTAATGGGTACCTGGTCTAGGCCAGCCACAGGGGTCCCTGTAGATAAAAATGTGGCCAGACGTCACCGCCCGGCACCGGGTGACCCTGCCTTTCTGACAACTCATCCGACACCGGAGAGCCTGGTCATTCAGGCTTCCACTTCCCAAACAGCATTCCCTACCGCTCCGCCGGATAAGGAATCAAAAAAGCTGGAGCAGCTTGGCAAAAGGTTGTTTTCCTCTGCCAGCCTGGGGCTGCGGTCGGTCAACACCGAATGCCTCTTGGGCCGCTATTCTCACGCTGTGTGGGACACGGTGGCGCAAAGTCTGCCCAAGTGCCCCGAAGAGGTTCGGGCTGTGCTTTCCCAAGCTGTTGCAGAGGGGAAGGATGCCGCGAAGTTCGCCATTCGGTGTGGGTTGGACACCGCGGACTCTTGGGGAAGAGCCAGCTCCACGACAGTCGCCTTGCGGCGACATGCCTGGCTGCGGTCCACGGGGTTTTCGGGGGATGTCCAGAGTTCCCTCATGGACATACCTTTTGATGGTACTCGCCTTTTTGGCGATAAGGCAGACAGTGCGCGGTAGCGTTTTAAGGACTCTCGGGCTACAGCCAAGTCCTTGCGTCTCTCCACCACCCGCCCAGCCACGTCTACTTTTCGTTCCTTTCGTGGCCACGGCAGGAGCACCTCTGCACGTCCGTTCAGCCAAAGGCCTGCGCAGAACCAGCCTCAGCGTGGCCGCGGGCATGGTGGCCGCCGTGGCGGCACAGGGGGCCAGCGTGTGGGTCAGCCCACCTCCGCTCCCGCAGCATCCGCCTCAAAGCCTTCCTAGTCCGCGCTTTGGGGTGCACCCCACGCCGGTGGGCGGCAGGATTCAATATCACCTCCTCCACTGGCGCTCTGTCACTTCGGACAGCTGGGTGCTACAAATCATCCGAAGGGGCTATTCCCTCCCCTTCGAGTCTGCCCCCCCATCCATGCCACCTCAGTTCCACCGCATGTCGGGGGAATCACTTGGCGCTTCTCCGACAGGAAGTCACGGCCCTCTTGGCCAAGGGGGCCATCGAGCGCGTTCCTGGGCCAGAAGTAGGACATGGATGTTATTCCCACTACTTTCTGGTCCCCAAAAAGGACAAGGGGGGCTTTCGCCCCATCTTGGACCTCCGGAACATCAATCGCTTCCTCCAGAAGGAGAAGTTCAAGATGTTGACTCTGGCTCAGGTCTTGGCTGCCCTCGACCCTGGAGACTGGATGGTAGCGTTGGACTTGCAGGATGCATATTTTCACATTCCCGTCCTGCCGGCCCACCGGCGTTACCTGCGGTTCACGGTAGGCCAGGAGCATTTTCAGCTTACCGTGCTCCCCTTCGGCCTTACAAGCGCCCCTCGGGTGTTCACGAAAGTGATGGCGGTGGTCGCAGCTCATCTGCGCAGGTCGGGGGTGTCAGTCTTCCCCTACCTCGGCGACTGGTTGTTGAAGGCGGGCTCGCCCCAGGCAGTCGTCACCCACCTTCAGACTACGGCCGACCTCCTGCAGTTGCTGGGGTTCTCCATCAACGTGCCAAAGTCGCACCTGAGTCCTTCTCAGAAGCTCCCCTTCATCGGAGCGGTTCTGGATTCAATGCAGTTTTGGGTTTATCCTCCCGAGCAGCGAGTCCGGGATATTCAGGCTATGATTCCGATCTTTCAGCCTCTATCCCGGGTTTCAGTCAGGATGACCCTCCTGCTCCTGGGCCTGATGGCCTCCTGCATTCTGCTAGTGCAACATGCCAGGTGGCATATGCGGGCTCTGCAGTGGGACCTGAAGTTCCAGTGGGCAACCTGTCCGATCTTGTCCAGATCTCGGAGGGCACTGCACAACAATTGCAGTGGTGGCTCACGAATCGCGATTGGGTCAATGGCAGATCCCTCTCCCTTCCCCAACCGGAGCACACAGTGGTGACGGATGCGTCCCTCCTGGGATGGGGCGGCCACTTGGGAGAGGTGGAGATCAGAGGCCTCTGGTCTCCGGCGGAGTCCTGGCTCCATATCAATCTTTTGGAGCTTCGGGCGATCCGACTTGCACTGAAGGCATTCCTTCCCTCTGTCCGGGGAGGTGTGGTGCAGGTGTTCACGGACAACACCACCGCCATGTGGTATTGCAACAAAAGGGCGGGGTGGGGTCGTGGACCCTTTGTCAGGAGGCTCTGCGCCTCTGGACATGGCTGGAACATCAAGGCATTACCTTGGTGGTTCAACACCTGGCAGGTTCTCTGAACGCCAGGGCCGACGAACTCAGCCGCCGGTGCTTGATGGATCACGAATGGCGTCTGAACTTGGACGTGGTGCAAGGTCTCTTTCTGCAGTGGGGAGAGCCCTGGTTAGATCTATTCGCCACCGAAGAGAACGCGCAATGTCATCAGTTCTGCGCGTTGGAATTTCCAAGGCGACACTCGCTAGGCGACGCTTTTCGTTGCGAGTGGAGCTGCGGTCTGTTGTACGCCTTTCCACCTATACCACTTCTGCCCAGAGTGCTGAAGAAGATTCGGCGCGACCGGGCCCAGGTCATCCTTGTGGCTCCGGATTGGGCACGAAGATACTGGTATCCCGAGCTACTCAACATGGCGATGGATCCCCCCGACCCGACTGCCTCTTCGGGAGGATCTTCTGTCGCAGCAGCAGGGGACGGTCCTCCACCCGAACCTGTCCAGCCTCCACCTCCATGCGTGGAGATTGAGCGGCAACAGTTGACAGCTTTCGATCTTCCTCCCGAAGTCTGTGATGTCATTTTGGCAGCCAGGCGTCCCTCCACTAAGACGGTATACGCCTGCAGGTGGAACAAGTTTGTGGCATGGTGCACAGCGAAGTCTGTGGATCCCCTTTCTGCCCCTCTTTCTGAGGTCCTTCTGTTCCTACTATCCTTGGCCCAGCAGGGCTCTGCTCTGGGCACTGTCAAAGGTTATCTTTCGGCCATCTCCGCCTTTCTCCGGCTTCCAGATCAGTCTTCTCTCTTTAAGTCCCCGGTTGTTAACCGTTTCCTGAAAGGCATTACACACACACGTTTCCTCCTGTGCCTTTCATAATGCCTCAATGGGACTTAAATCTTGTCTTGACCTATCTGATGTGCGCTCCCTTCGAGCCCCTTCATAACTGTACTTTACGTCTTCTTACTCTGAAGACGGCTTTCCTGGTAGCTATCACTTCTGCCAGAAGAGTGAGTGAGATCCAGGCTCTTTCTTCTAAACCTCCTTTCCTTTCTGTTCATCCGGACAAGGTGGTTTTAAGGACACGTCCTTTCTTGCCAAAGGTTGTCACGCCCTTCCACATCGGGCAGACCATCACTTCGCCCACTTTCTTTCCGCCTCCGCATCCTTCAAAAGAGGAAGAGAGGCTCCATCGTCTGGACCCAAAACGTTCGCTCTCCTATCTAAAGCGTTCACCACAGTTCCGGGTGGATGACCAGCTCTTTGTTGGCTACGTGGGCGCCAAAAAAGGTCGGGCCGTGCACAAACGCACCATCTCTCGGTGGGTTGTTTTGTGCATCAAAGCGTGTTACTCCTTGGCTAAAAAGGAGCCTCCTGTGGGGCTGCGTGCCCATTTTACCAGGGCAACAGCAGCCACTACTGCCTTGGGACGCGGCGTTCCCTTGCAGGATATTCGTCAGGCAGCCACGTGGGCCTCGCTGCACACATTTACCAAGCATTACTGCCTTGACAGTCAAGTCCGGAGAGACGGCTTCTTTGGCCGTTCTGTTCTCCGTGACTTTCTGGTGTAATCTATTCGCAGACCCACCACCGGGGTTGCTATTGCTGGGGTATCTATTCTAAGGTAAGGAATCTATCACCAACGTGTCTCTTTCAGATGCACAAGTTACTACTTATGTAACAATATATCTGTAAGAGACATTAGTTAGTGATAGATTCCTTACCGCCCCACCCATCCTCCCTGTTCTGCGAACTGATTCTAGGGTTAAGGTCATCCCTTTCAGGGCCCTAGTTTCATGGCACCAGTGGTCAGTTTCTTGCATGGCTCTGCGTTCCTGGCGCGGAAAGTCGTGTACAGAACTGACGTCAGCGCGCATGGGTGGCGCCTAAGTAGTCTCCGTGACGTCATCTCGGCGCTTACGATGCCAGCGACGAACGCGGAGCCGCACAACGCCACCTACCTACGCGCAGGTGTACTGCTGACGAAAAACTTTCCGGATCCAGTCTGACGCCTGGGGATATTCTAAGGTAAGGAATCTATCACTAACTAATGTCTCTTACAGATATATCGTTACACAAGTAGTAACTTGTGCATTTTGATAGTACTTATGGCTTACTCCTGACAGATGCATTTTACGTCATGAAATTAGAGTAGCAAGACACTCAAAGAAAAAGGTTGTTCCTAGCACCCTTTGGCGGTCCGAATACAGGCACTGCTTTATAGTGAGGAAACTGGGTTTGTATACTTTTTGCAGTCTCCTTCAAAAGACATCCAGTAAACTCAGATTGTGGAACTCGGCCTTCAGAGACTTAATCTAGTGCACCTGGGTAAGAGTGACTGCATGTGTGTTCGGCCCTCTAAGTGCATGGATTGTGTATTTTAAGCAGGGCTTTAAGAGGGCCGGGTCTCACCGGTGCTGAGCACCGGCAGTTTTTTTAAAAGGGGCCTCGAAACGGGTCTCTATCGGGCTCCGTTTTGTGCCGTTTTTTTACGGACTGTAGTGCCTGCTCACACTGCTCCCATCTCACTAGTGGAGAAGTAACGGCATGACGTGATGCCAGGTGAGCGTTGTAGGGGAAGGGAAATCCTTTAAAGAGAGTCATCATCTCCCTGGATTTCCCAAATCTTTTTGAAACTCAGGAGCAGCAACATCGTTGTGGTGTCACCAGGGCTTTAAGTGGAAGCTTTTTCAATATTATTTACAAGCCATAGTTGCTGCTTATTTATCTTATGCAACTAACAACCATTGACAAAGCCAATAGTCCTGACTTGTTGTAGGTATGATGTTACTTGTATCATATATCTGGATGCAATGACAGAAACAGCAAAATACAAGTCAGGCGGCACACTATGCTAAGCACAGATTTTTAGCTTAAGCATTTTTAAGCCACGCCCTTAATTACAATGACCACGCCCCCTTTGAGAGACCCCCCAGTTTTTTCATCCCACTTAAAGCCCGGATTTTAAGTCCGACCTCATAAGCTCTATGTGGAAATGACACTGGGCCCTTATGAACCAAGAATGCCCGTGCACATTGAATTGGGCAGAGACTGGTATATGTGTGAATCAACTCTGCGCCACGAGGCGGAGATTGATCACCTCATCCCAAACCCAATTTTGTGTCACTGATTCCGATAGCAGGGTTCAGTGAATGTATATTAAAAATATGTGTGCACCAATTCTGGAAGGATGGCTATAACCTAAGATGCTGAGAAAACATACACCAATTTAACCGTGCAGAGGTTTTTCAGCTGTAGGCTTCTTTATGAGATGCTTCAAAGTAAAATGTAAATAGGGACTAGATCTCCTTTAAAATTTGAACGTAAAGGTAGTATATCTAGGTATATCCAGGAATTTCCCTCTAGATACGGGCAGAACAGGGCAAACGAAGATAGATATTCAAATTTCGGTTGGCCAGCAAAATCTTTTAAATGTGAGGTATACCCTGGCCTCCAGGGCCGATCTAGTTTATAAGACTCCTCTTCTCAGAGGAAGATTAGGCTTCCTAATTTTCGTGTGATAGTTAAGTATATACGTGGTTTTTTTTTCTCTAGAATTGTGTTTACTAATGTTGAGTATACTTTTAAATTAGCACAGTATTCTTTACATAGATTAAAACTTTTATTTAAAATGATGACTTTTGAAAACACATTTCATTTGACTCACGGATGTTCAACCATCCATATCTCCATGTGAGAGCGCTTTTTGAGCAGCTTGCAAACTTAAGTTCAGATGTCCTTTTTGTTGCATGATAAAGTTCACTTCTGGCTCTACTAATTATCTCAGAGTACCAAGCGCAGCGTGTAAACCAGAGAGCCCTATCTAATGATGGCAGCCAGCACCCTTATGTGTGGACTGGATAGGCTGGATTCAAATCTAAGTGCTTGTATTGATATAGATTGCCTAAGTCCATAAAAGGAACATAAAATGTGGTCTTCCACTGTATGCAAAAAAAAAACTAAAGACAAAGTGGGAGACAATGTACCCTTAAACAGATTCAACATATGTAAAAAATGCATAGAGCTATACGTTTCATAGAGCACAAAGGTAATCCAATCTTCCTTGTTTAAGGTTTCCTTAAAAGCATATACAAGGTGGCCAGCCAAGAGGACCTAACCCGCCGAGGCTCCGCGGCGAAATCACAGAAATGGTCACATAACCGTGCCCACTTAGGGGAAATCATGCATCACGATTAACGATGAGAGGCTAATGACATCGGGGAAGTAGGAGACTCGCCTGAGAGAAGCGGAAAGGGTGCCGGTGGTGTCTGATTCGCTGTGCACCACCGAGGCTCAAGAATAACGAGACGGCCGCGGCACAGGAAACCGATGGCGGAGAGAGGAGAACGGCGCAACAGCGGATCATGAGCCCCCCCAACAGCAGTAGGTGAAAAGAAGCAGGAAGCGGCGACTGCGGGAGAGCCCCCTCCGGGAGAGAACACAAGCACAGCGGCCGCGAGGAAGGCAGGAGCGACGCCTAGGGGTGAGACGGCTTCACATAGTTGCCGGCCCCCCTATGCATTGCCATTGCTGTGCCGGAGGATCAACTCACCGGCAGGTAGGCGCAACTGGGCAGAAGTGGGAAGACCCCCCCCCCCAGTGGGCCTTTGGGATGACACATGGAGACCAGAGCCTGACCTCAAGATGGCGGCCGGACAGCCCGGCGAACCACAGATAGCCGCTGGGTCTAACTGAAAGCAGAGTGCTGCGTTTTATGTGAGAGGAGACATGGGAGGAATTACTCCCCAGGAACTACTTGCGACCACAGGCTACACTTTGTGGATCCCTCACTCCTGGGTGTCTGACCTCAATATGTCGGCCATCTTGGCGAACTGAAGGCAGCACCAGAAACAATATAAGAGGTGTCTACAGCAGACTGATGCCTGTGAAGGGACTACCATCAGCAGCAGAAGGGCCAAGCATATCCAGGCCCATGATCTACTGAATGTCGCTGCCTCCTCTATAGAGACACGAACAATGCGGGAGAAGGAGTCCAGGCAGGAGGGGGCCGAATACTGAGGCTAGACCGGATTAATATCCAGAGCAGAGTGCGAGATCTAGCACAGTCCTCCCCACAGGGCACTTACAAGCGATCTCATCCCAGGAGTGGAATCACGACGGAAGGCACAGGGAAACAGTGATTAGTTTAATTTAACGAGAGCACTAAAGGTGGTGGGCACGGACACAGAGACCGCTGCCACTAACACATGGCAAAGACCAGGTAGAGGCCCCTGACTAGCAGAGGAACACAAGCCCTGAACGACCGGCTCGCACGAGGGAGT
Source organism: Calotriton arnoldi (assembly GCA_963921515.1). Taxonomy (NCBI): domain Eukaryota; kingdom Metazoa; phylum Chordata; class Amphibia; order Caudata; family Salamandridae; genus Calotriton; species Calotriton arnoldi. The sequence goes on from CAWUFW010002481.1 coordinate 1,010,978, forward strand.
CCAGCACACGACGCGGCCTCACTCAGCCCTAGAAGGGACGCCCAGCAGATACCGCAGACTCAATGCCACACAAAAAGACACACACAAATAGATTCTCCAGTTACTTCTCACCCACGGAGACGAGAGGGACAACAGCAGAAGGAGGACAGGAGGGAGGAATGGCACTCACTAAAGAAGACCTTCTGGCCTCCTTGAGAGACTTTAAGAGCTCAAGGCAGAACTAGGGGGTTCATTGAAGGCTCTTCATTCAGACATTCAGGGTAAACTCACGTCCTTGCAACAAGATGTTGATTCAGTAGGCAGTCATACACTAGATGTCGAATCTAAAGTACAAGAGCTGGAACGCAAAACGGCAGGGATGGAAAACTCAACGAAATCGCTCCACGAGCAATTACAAGTCAATATCCTGAAATGCAAAGACCTCGAGAACAGGTCTCGGAGGGACAATGTACGCCTGCGGAATCTGGAGGAAGGAGCACAAGCAGCAGATCTAGATCCAATTGTCCTGGGTCTGTTTGGAGAGGTTCTCGGCCCGGGGGGCATGACGATAAAAATAGACAGGGTCCACAGGGTGTGCCCACTGCTACCTGGAGGAAATAGACGACCACGAGACTTCCTGGTGAAGTTACACTCCTTCAAGATGAGGGAGGCAGTTATTCAGGCGGCAAGATCGAAGGAAGAAGTATCCTTCCAGGGTTTCAAGTGTTAACTATTCCAAGATGTGGCCCCAGCGACCCTGGCATTCCGGCAAGAATTTCGCCCAGTCACGGAAAAGCTGCGAAGAGATCCCATAAGGTACCGGTGGACATACCAATTTGGAACTGCTTTTTCCCTCCAAAATAAACACCATCATTGTACCTCCCATGCAGAAGCGGCTGAACTCCTTGGTCTGCCACCCCCCGACGAAACGGGAAATGAAAGTGCCTGGTGTAACACAGGGGGAAAGTCGGGGGAGGCGGGCAGCGGAGGGCAATGGCAGTCGCAGAAACGTTCAAAGCCATAAAAAAAGAAATGACTCGACACGGCCGAGGGTGGCGAGCGAAAGATGAGGGTGGCCACTGAACATTTATCCAAGTACTGTCCTTAGTGGTCTGGACCAGCCTTACAGGAACTGCCATGAGGTTTGGTAACAATCTGGGGCAACAAGAGAATCGACGCCTAGTTTGCGTAATGATAGACAGTTGTAAGGGTGGTGATAACGTTCTGGAGAATGGGTGGGGTCAACTATCCAAAGACTCCACCAAAGCCATTCATTAGTAAATGACTTGAATATAGTATTCTTCAGCTCGCCATACGCGGTTATGGACCAATATTAAGTGTACATTGCTGATGTATATTTTGGGATGTTGGGTCAGGTTGACCCGCAATGTTTTGTTCCAGGAATTGTTTGTTGTTCTACTTGTGGGTGCACAGGTGCTATCATCACTCCAAGAGGAATGTATGGAGAGGAGGGAGAGAATGGTGAGGCGACTATGTGACGGGGAGAGGATGGTTGGCGAAATCCACCAAAGGGCTAAATTTGTAGCAACACTATCGGCATTTAGAGCTTCAAGTTAAGTAAGGATGGTGCTTACCATGCTTACGCAGAACGGGAAGGGGCTTAACTCCCCTGCCAAACGTAAAAAATTATGGAAATACCTCCTAGATCAGAGGCATGATGTCGTAGCCTTACAGGAAACACACATGAAAAGGGCGGAGGTACACCGGTTACGACACAAGGCCTATCCCATTATTTATCGCTCATCAGCCTCGACCAAACACAACGGGGTGGCCCTATTCTTTTAGAGCTCTCTGAAGTTTCAGCCAGAGGGAAGTAAAACGGACAAAGAGGGTAGGATAGTTATGGTCAAGGGGCGGGGTAGGAAAGTAGGATCTGCTTCTTTTTTTTATTTTTATAAATCTATTTTATTGATTTTGTACTTTTCCTTTGTTCACAATTTGCACATGCAGACATTGTTGGTCACTTTGGCAAATACATTTGATACGGTACATGTGTGTTAGCAAACTTCTATTACATTTCAGGTGGCAGTATAAATGTTTTACTGAATTTGGTGCTCTTGCATATTTGCCCAATAAACGACAAAAACATCAGGACGGTTACTACTAGCGTACAATCCTAATTGTCCTTTAGACTATGCTCGTTATTACATACCTACTACTGTTTGCAGTTGCACTTGTTAAAATATACATGAGGTAATAGTACGGGTACATGCAAATGGCTAGGTGGCATTAATAAATTAACAAAAAAAGACAAGAAAATGCATAAACAAAGAACTCCTGAAACAGTTGCTCAGCCCATAGTGCTCCCTCGCTTCCCTACATAAATTTGTATTTTACTTCTGTGGTTAGTGACTGCTCGGTACTTCTTTGCCTTTAGTGTGTGCGTCAGCACATTAATACATCCAGTGTGTATTTACCAGTGAAAGGGTGTTGTGGCGTGTACGCTATTGTGGCACGCATGCATGGTGACTACCTATGGGCTATTCATCGGAGGAGTCCCCCACAGTCACGTCTGTACTCCGCTGGAGCTCAATGTAGAGTGTGTCCCAATACGTTGCAATGGGAACCGGACACAGCTCCAAAGCATGTGTATCAAGTCAGCTCCTTTCTCAGCACACCTCGGGCTATGTTTTGCTTCTTATGGTTACCCCCACTTTTTGCTTAATGTAATACTGTTTTTGACTAGTCTGACTGGGATCCTGCTAATCAGGACCCCAGTCTATCTGCTTTCTCCCTAAACTGTTATGCTATGTACTTGGGTACACTCCAGATTGGATACTGGGGTACCCTTGTCAGTCCCTAGTATATGGTACACATGTACCCAGGGCATAGGTACCCCAGAGGTCTCCCATGGGCTGCAGCATGTATTATGCCACCCATGAGGGACCATGCAAAATGGAACTACAGGCCTGCCATTGTAGCCTGTCTAAGTTGGTGCCTGCACCACCTACTAAAGATATAGGTTTACTATATCTAAGGGTCACTGCACTTAAAACCTATAAGTCACCCTTATAGCAGGCCTCAACAATCCTGAAGGCAGGGTGCTTGGTTCCAAGTGAGAGGGTGCCACTGCATGAGCAGGACACCCCTACATCCTACGGAGTCCATTCTCCCGGGTTGTCAGTGAAGCAGTCATTTATGACATATAGAGTGGCATTATGCAACCGCGTGATGACCAACTCTAAAACGGCTGAAACAAACCCTATCGTGTTTGGTATCAAACATGTTGGAATTGTATGATTCCACCCCACAGAAGCGAGCTTCGTGGGGTCCCTGGTGTTCCCGGTACCAGCCTTCTAGTCCCGGACAGCATAAAATCGTTGCTGCCGCCCAGAGAGACATTTCTGCCTTCCTGCTGCTGATCCAAGCTCGAGCAGAGGAAGGCAGGACAATAGGCATCCTGTCACAGATGGGGTTTAGTGTATTGGGGATGGGTGGGTGCGCTAGCCAGCGCCTGAAAGTCTGCATGAGGGGCACATTTAGTGTCCCTGTGCATAGTCCAGTTCAAACCAGTCCTGGGAGCCATTGGCTCCCGCTCTGGCGCAAAACTGGACAAAGGACAGGGGAGTATCCTCCCCATTGTCCAGACCCTCCCCTAGGAGGGTCCCCTGAATCTGTCCAACCGTCTCCCGTGGGTACTTAAGGGCTTACCTGGCTGTAGGTCCCTAGATTCGACGTGGACAAGATTCTGAACCAGAAACCACTCAACTTCGACCATCTGGACACTTGGACTTCGCTGGACTTTGTTTGGGCCCGACTCCGTCTCCCACTCAGTCTGCTGCATCGTCTGTGCCCGTGCACCGAACAGGATCCGTGCAGGACCTGTGGAGCATCAAAGACAACTGAAGACAATCTTCCTTGGGGTGAAGGAGTCACTCCCCTGCATTCGCAGGCACCACATCACGACGTACCGGTCTGCTGCTCCTGAGCTCCTACGGACGCCGAAGATCCCAGCAACACAGGAGGTGGGTTCCTACGCCCCTCGAGGCCCGAGCTGCCCTCTTACCAATTTTGAGGTCAGAATCCCGCCTAGGGGCTGCCATACCCGAACCCCTGTGCACCGCGTACTTTTGCAAGTGCATATGCTTGTTGGCCGTTGCTGAACAAGTGCATTGATAGCCCCAACCTCTGGCATCGTTTCCTACTGAGATCTTCACCCTCCTCGCACTGAGTGCTCCATGGGCTGTTTGGTGAAATTGCTCGAGGTCCTCTCGCGACTCTTGTGCCTCCGGCCTTGTGGGTCCAAGTGAGGGTCAACTTTGCTTTTCCTGGGCTCCCCTGGTTGCTCCATACCTGTCCTGACTCCCCTGCAATTGGTTGCTTTTGCCAAGGCTTGTTGGTGCTCCCGCCGGACCCGACCCCTCAGCACTCGACATCCTTCGTGGGACAGCTCACATCCGGCTCCTGGTCGTCCTCAACGTCTCCTGGTCCCCGCAGCTGCAGAGTCAAGGACTCCATCAACCAACCTGAAGCACCAGACATCAGTGGGCATTAGTCTACCGAGCTCCTGGTCACTCCCAAGTGGCCCAGACTCTGTCCCCTCTGCTTTCAGGTACTCTTCGACCAGAATCCACACTTTTCTTTCTTCCAGCAGTGGGTCTTCTTCGAAGTCCTCCATTGGGTTCGACTGCGGTTTCTGACGCCACTTCAGACCTATGCACCCGGCTCCCCTGGGATAGGTAACTGGTACTTCAGTATCCACGGGGGGGGTGGCTCTCCAACCTTCCATCTTCCACGGGGTTTCTTCGAAGTACTCTAGACACTGTCTTGACTCGAGTCGTGGTTCTTATACCACTATTTTAGTATATGGTTTGGTCCCCCTCTGGGCCCACTGTGTATTATTGCTACTTACTGTCGTTTCTGTGCTTAAGTATTGTGTGCTTTATAATTATCTCAGTGTAGGAGATATTGTGTCGTCCTAGAGAGTGTTATATTAATAAATACATATTTTATAACTACTGTGTGGTTCTCCCTTCATTTAACCAATACTGTAAGATTGCATTCTGGCAAAACAATCTGCTTCACATTCCTTCAAGACTAAGCCTGAAGGCTGCTCTCCACAGCTACGACTTGGATAGCTTTCTAAGGTTATCTTTGACCTCTTAAATCACCATAAGGGTTGTTTGGACTGGTGCAAGGTGCCCACTTTAATTAGTGGACAGCATATACCAGGCCAACTTCTCACAGGCGGTTACATGGTCGTCTTTGTACCTTTGCCTCCATCTATGCACCCAACAATAATCAAGCCACATTTATATCTACGGTCTTATCGTTACTAGGGGGGTTTGCAGAGGGAGACATTTTTCTATTGGGAGACTTTAACTTGACATGGGATGTAGGCCTTGACAGCACGCAACCCTAAAGGGCAATCTCAAGGACCTTTACCAAATCTTTGAAAAGGAGTTCTCCTCATTGGGTCTAAGACACATGGCGCACAATGAACCCAACTACCTGGGATTATACCTTCTTTTCCCATACGCACAGGTCTTATTCTAGGGTCGACTACATTTTTGTAAGTAAGAACCTAGCTTCAGCGCTACAGGCTACCTCCACACACCCAATTATTATGTCTGACCATGCCCCAGTCACATTGACATTGGTTTGGGATGGTGTCCCTCCAAAATACAAACTAAGTTTTTATCCCGGTAGCTTTTTCAAGGGACCACTTTCTGCGTGATAAATTGCGCAAGTCTATTAAGGACTATTTCCTTAGGAATTACCCCAAGGATACCTCCCAGGTTACCAATTGGGATGCCTTTAAGGCAGTATTTAGGAGCCAGTGCATAGCACTTAATGCGGAATTGACTAAACGCAGGGCCCAAGAGAGACTAGTTTTGGAGACAGAATTGAAAGAGGCAGAACAGGAACATAAGAGGCAGCCTATTTTGAGCCTACAAAGAAAGCTAACGGGCCTCAGGGGCAAATTGAACACTATACACAATAATAGGGCAGAACTAACCCTCCTACGACTAAAATGCTCCACTTATGAGAAAGGAAATAAGGTAGGCGCGTATTTGGCTAGACAGTTGAGGCTCAAATGGGAAAGACTATATAGGAGACAAAGATGCCGGGGAGGGGGGGGGGCCGGAAAATGCATATGCCTTCGGCCAGTTCTACAAGAACCTATATAAGGCAGATAGCTATGAAACAATAGAGCAAACAAGCTATTTGGGGGAGGTGGAACTTCTGCAGTGCTAATACTTTCAGAATGAATCACTGGGGAAACCGATAACTACAGAACAAGCGAGCAGAGCTATAGCTAATCTTAAATTACATAAATCACCAGGCCCTGATGGACTGACTTCCCAGTTTTATAAAACATTTGGGTCTGAAATAATCCCACAATTAGTGAACCTCTACAACTCGTTCACGGAGTCGGGGATGGTAACTGCATCTATGGGTGAGGCCCTCATTTTGGTATTGCCTAAGCCGGGGAAGGATCTTCACCAATGCAGCTCCTATCGCCCAATAGCGCTCCTCAATCTGGACGCTAAGATCCACATACAAATATTAGCCAGCAGATTAGAAACTTTAATGCCAGAACTCATCCACCCGGATATATCAGGGTTCATTCAAGGCAGGCAGACTCATGACAATCTGTGGAGGGTCTTCCACCTGGTGGAAAAGGCAAACAAAAAACCAATACCGGCTGTTCTTCTGGCGCTAGACGCCCAGAAGGCCTTTGATCGAGTGGATTGGCCCTTCTTATTTCAGGCCTTGAAGAGATATGGCTTCTGCAACAGATTTATAGCCATGATAAGAGCGAACTTTGCTCGTCCTAGTGCTAGAGTCTTAGTTAACGGGGTGAGCTCTGCAGGATTCCACTTAGAAAGAGGGACACACCAGGGATGCCCTCTTTCGCTACTATTATTAGCCTTAAGTATAGAACCCTTGGCTGCGAAAATACACACGACACCCGAGTTACAGGGTATCTCATTTGGGGTGGACGAACATAAGATTTCTCGACATGCTTTTATCAGTGACTGCCCCGGAACCCTCTTTGGTAGCGGTAATGGAAGAACTGAGGCGCTTTGAACAGGTGGCGGGTCTTCGGGTTAATCTAACAAAATATTACCTGCTGAACCTCACACTGTCGCAGAGAGAAATGGAATAGAAAGTCGCCTCCACGCCCTTCCAGTGGGCCAAAAAGGAAATCACATATTTAGGAATAAAGATCACCCCTAAACTCCAAGATCTTTTTAAAGCAAATGACCCCCCACTTCAACATTTGAAGGCGGACCTGCACAGATGGGCTCCAATGTATCTCTCATGGATAGGTCGCATCCAGGCAACCAAGATGATGGTGTTGCCCAGAATCCTGTACCTTTTTCAGGGCCTCGCGACTGAGATAGAGCAGGGGTTATTAACCACATTAAAATCTATGATCATCCGCTTTATATGGCGAGGACAAAGGGCAAGGTTATCATTTCGTCAACTTTGTTTACACAAAAACAGGGGGGCCTGGCGTTACCGGACATGAATCTATATTACAAAGCAGCTCAATTACGAGTGATCACAGAATGGTCGTCCCAGAAATCCGACAAACACTGGCTGCATATGGATAGAGCAGTGGCGGGAAGGTGCATATGGGACTTAATGTGGAAACCCAAAGCGGAATGCCCACCCTATGTATACTTAAGCACTCCCACTAAAACTACTCTTAAGGTATGGGACGACATTCACAGGACTTCTGCCCTGACCACTTTTCCGTCCCCCTTCACACCCATACACTATAAACCAGCGCTTCCGCCTGCACAGACACCGGTCCCCTTCGATGCCTGAAGGGAGGGGGGCTGCCGTACGATCTCTGATTTATTCCATAATTGAGATATTCTCACTTTTGAACATTGCCAGAGGGAGTTTAACCTGCCAGCCACTGAATACTATCACTACACTCAACTTAGACACTGGGTCCTCAGCCGGGGAGTTAGAGAAGCAGCGACCAGGTAGCTTACATCAATAGAGAGGCTAGCAAAATTAGAAAACGGCGCAAAAGGTACGATCTCACATTTCTATTAGATACTCCAAGCTACAGTATACACTAGCCAACCAAGGCACAAACTTTTCTGGCAGCTCATCTTGGGGGTGAGCATCACAGATAAGCAGCGGGACAAACTATATATGGATATACACAAATTCAATCAATCAATGGGAATGCGAGAGGCCCAATATAAAGTACTATATGATTGGTACCTATACCCAACAAAACTTAAACTGATCTTCCCCAAGACCTCTGATCTATATTGGAGGCTGCGGGCTCCAGGGGGATTTTAGACATATATGGTGGGGTTGCCCAACGATTAGGCCATTTTGGACAGAAATATTAGCGCAGATCAAAGACATATTGGACTGTCCCATTCCTCCGACCTGGGATCGACATTACTAGGTTTTAGGTCCGACACCCTCAAACGCCAAACAGTCAGCGATAGATCTATTTTAAGCCTATGCTTGGGAGCAGCGAAAATGGCTGTGGCGGCATTGGGGAAACAGACAGACGCACCCTCCATGACCCAATGACACTCACGCTTGTGGCAAGCCCTCTCCATGAAAAGGATGGCGAGTGTACTAGCAGACTCGTTTAAAAATTTTGAATATACCTGGGTACCTTTGGTGGAGTATCTATCACAGGGGCTCCCCCTTTTTGCGTGCCCTACGCACAACTGGGCGCTCCACCTCTTCCAATTCTAGAACACCTGGAGGGGGCAGGGGGGACCGGGACGGAGACATCGAGGAGACACCTTCTGGGGCCAATATAGCAGACCAGGCAATCCATACACCCAAAAGCACCTCACTGGTGGTACCGTGCACCCTTAATGTTTCGGGGGAGGGGAGGTGGGTGGGGTGGAGTAAAGAGGGACTTTGAAATTAGTTGAATGTATTTCAAGGTTGACCAATAGTGCTATTTTGCTGTCAACACTAAATATGAATGGGATCACCTTCTCCGCAAGAGGCAACTGTATTTCGTTATAGACTAACATTGTATGAACCGAGAGAAGTGCATGGAACAGCACTATGTAATGATATGCCTTTGAACATTTTTAATACACGTTGATAAAAAAAAATACAATAAAAGCATTAAACAAATAAAGAAAGCTACTGTACAATATATATCAGGACATAAAAAGTAGATGATAGTACTTTTATGGGAGTAAAAACACTGGGTAATACAGATTATTTTAAATGCAACATTTTTATGTCTTAATAGGCAAATCTAACTATTTTGTTTCGTGCCCAGCATTTTTGGGTGATGCACCTGTAAAACAGAAAAAAATTACCTTAGAAATTGTTTTAATTCGTCTTACGTGAAAGATCATTTTAAGACATTTCCTGCATATATGTCTAGGAGTGGGCACGGGCAAAATGTGTGTTAGATTCCTTCAAGATCCGAGTTGCAGAGGCAGAACAGGTTTTTATCTTTCGTGGAAAGTTTTCAGGAGCCATCAAATTGATTTGAATGGAATATACAGCAATCAAACACAGGAAGGCTTTCTTCACCTTTGAATTAAATGTCAATTATGGTTGGCTCCACAGGGTATATGTTTCTGTGATATAGTTACTGGTTTTTATAAAATAATGATTTATATGGCCATTTGAAAATAAGTTGTTTTTATTTCCTGTTTGAGGATCTGCTTACGGGCTATTCTAGTCAACTTTGTTAGGTCCTACAATGATGGTTAAAATGTAATAAAATATTGTTGAGGTTCGGATCCAAAAAAGTACAATTTCAGAGTCTTATCTGGCTAGTTCTTCTTTGATTATTGTTTCTAGAATATTAGTCCCTGCGGAGTGACATATCCATCAATTAATTAAATGATTGGGCTGAGTGCCTTCAAGGATGTATGCCCTAGTTTAAGTCTTAGACGGCTTTGAGGGGGTTGAACTTCTTAGACCGAGTAAATTCCTAATACAATTCAGAAAAATGTCTTCTCGTTTTTCAATAGCATTAGGTTTCTAATTTAGGCAGCCATAGAAACGGACCAGAACTAATTTAGAATTAGTTACAGTTAGAATCAGTCCTATTGCCCCTCTTCCACATTTTCTTGCAAATTTTTTTTATAGCTCTGGATACCACTGAAATTTTTACTGCATAGATGTTACGTATGTGCCATGCATTTTAACATTTTTGTCAACAACTCCAAGATAAGTGTATTGCTGTATGCACTCAATCTTCATTGTACCAACTACCCGGTTCAATTTAGGCTGGTTTCAACCAAAGGACATTACCTTTATCTTAATGGAATATATCTAAAAAATAATTTTTATGCTAAATCCAACGTGCCAACGGACAATGTAAGCCCATCTGAGTAATAGAGAAGATGACGAGGTCATCTGCGAAGGCTAGAAATGGTAACGGAATATTGGCTAGTTTAAGTGAGTCTTCATTCCTCAGTTGGAGGTTAAATATGTCAACAGAAATAACAGCAGCACCAGGGTAAAGCCTTGTTTTAATCAGTTATTTGTACTGATCTTTGGCATCATCCCTCAGTCGTCAGAGTTTTATTGTGGCCCAGGTGTCCCTATACAATTCAATAATTAAATGTAATAAACACGGACCAGCAGTCTAGCTTGGACCAGAGCCGACGGCTACCCACCTCAACAAAGCTGTCGAGTAGTCTATGAAGCAAGCAGAAAGTTTATTTGCTTTTCAATAGTGAGCCTTTCAAGCCAGAAATGGTTAATGCAACAATATTATCACAGGTTGAGCATTTTGGTCTAAAATCAGTCTGGTGGAAAGTTAGCATGCCCAATCTTTCTGCCCATTCTTCCAGGAATGAAAGAAGAGGTTTAGCAAAAAATGTCCTGCCTGCATCTAATAGGGCAAACAACCAGTTGCTGCCTGGAGAGTCTTTTGTGTATTGGTTGTAATACAAAACCTAGCCACACTGTATAGCAACATTGATTATCAGCATCAACCAGAGGGTGCTAGTATTCTATGTTCAGCTTCATGATAGCTGTTGGCACCCATTTGGGCCAGGTGCATGTGTTGTCTTACTTTCTTTGATGATGTTTGATACGTCTCAACACTTAACAATGGAAAGGGCAATACATTTAGTTTTTGAAATTATTAATTTTAATTAGGTACTTCCATATAAGTTTGATAGTCATTCCCAGTTCTAAGTAGGATATGATAATCACAGCAAATTTCAGTGTTTCTTGTAATTATAGAAGACTGAAATTCCGTCTAGATAGATTCTTGATTTTTACCTTTAATCCTGGCAATTTCCTTTTAGAATGTGTTTTTATGTTTTTTATAATCATATCTTATTGAGTTGGATTGTCCTTTAATAATTGTCTTTGATTTTTCCTAAATATTTTTTTCTCGTTTGGATAGTAGTAAGTATTGGTGTTTGTCTTTGGTAACTTGTTCGTTTAAAATTGTCTGGGGGAAGAAATTAAAATATTTGTTGGAAAAACAGATTGCACAAGGTGGTGTTCAAAGCAGGATCGAAGGCAGTTATCTGGTATTTCCATGAATTTTGTAAGAAATTCCTTATTCCGTAGTTTTAGGACTTGAAAGTTAAAAGAAGCCTTCCACACGATAATGCTTTCATCTGTATATGCTTGTCTGTATTTAATTGCCGAATTTTATAACCTAGTATACTCTGCTGTGGTTGGTGGTCACTTTCTGTCCTGTTTAATATTTGGAAATCCTGGACTTTTTTCGAATTCAGTGATGTGTAAGAAGGTGTAATCAATGACAGTTTTTTTCCACCATGGCAGTAAAGCTGTGTTGGGCTGGTTGATCATTTATATGTCTCCAGGGTGATGGAAGACCGACTTGTACAGTGTCAAACCCCATTTTAGCCGACCAGATTTTTCTTTTAGCTTTGAATATTGCTTCTGGAACAGAATAAACGGGGTCCACCGAATCATCACAGTTGTCATCCACATTGAGTGCAATAGGTAATTGTTAAAGTCCCCCGTTATTAGAACAGTCGCGTTGGTAATTGAGCTTCTCAGCACTTCGATTTCATGTATTAATAAAGAGACTTGCTATTCATTTACTGTTGTGGAGTAATGTAGACATTAATGAAATGTAGGGACGCATTACTGTGAAACTTCAACCAAATTGCAACGATCTCTTTAAATATGGTTCTCTGATCAGACCTAGGTTATAATTAAGAAGCATTGATAGACCACCACTGGGCCTAACCATTTGACGTTTACTAGTAGGGGGGTGTTAGTTAAAAGAAATTTGAAGTCTAAGGTCCTCGATGCTCCACGTTTCTTGCAAGCCGATAATGCTAAAGGCGTTTACAGTAGAGTAGATGCACCCCCCCCCCCTCCATGTGATACAGCTTCGGATGCGAAGTGTTTTATATGTGGAGTCTCGTTTATATTACGTGATAAAACCATTGCTGTATTAATACAAGATTTCACTTTCTCTAGTTTTATCACCGCCAAGCGCCAATTAAAGGAAAGGTTTTTGAAGCTAAGATTAAAAAAAAAAAAAATTGCTTTCCGCTGTGTTAGCCTTGAGTGTAACCTGGCACATTGCTGAAGTGCATCTAGTTGCTGCAGCAGTAGGTGTGACTGTGTCAGCATACAGTAGTGTGCAGACGATGTCGTCTCAAAGATAGCACAGTGGAACAAGTGATATATGTAGTGGTTAGCGCTCCAGTGCCCTCGGCGCTGGAGCGGATGTTCACACCACATCCGCCGGCCAGGCGTGGCCGGCGGGGAAAGCCAATAAATGGAAGGCGCCCGCTCGGGGGCGGCACTTCGGCTGACACCAACGCTGTGTGTGTCATGGTTATCTGGCGCTGCGCCATTAGTCACGCGCATCACGAGTGACCCTCTAGCGGGTCACCACATTGGCGACGAGGAGGGCCGAGACCCTCGTGTGTTTGTCCCGTGCTATCGGGACGATCGGACATCACCAAGAGCAACGACCCGCAACCGGCGAGGCCTTTCACCTGACGGCCGCCGGGTGTGCAAGTGAGGGTGAGTCATCCCCTGCACCCGTGATAACACCAGGGCCCACAAGGAGGTCGTGCGCCACGCTGCACTCTCTGCTGAGGAGTCCGGCTGGTTTTGCCTGTCAGGCCACACCCCCGCATATCACAGCGCCGGTGCGCGCTGCCACGTGGACTCCCCTCTAGGCCCGAGTGATCCTGCCGGCAGTGTGGCCCTGCGCTAGCACGCGCTACCCAGGGGAAACGGAGGGAGAGTGTGCCTACCACAGACTACCACGTCATCATAGTCTACCGCCCAGCCAGCCACAGGAGTCCGGCGCTCTACATCTCTCCCTGGCCGCCTCAGTGCCGTCGAGCCGGCCACATATCCCCCGCCCAGCGCCACGCACAGGCGCAGGAGAGAGGCCTGACAGGCGGTAGGGAGCGCCCAGCAGCGACAAGAGACATCCCGCGACTGCAGCCGCTGTTTCCCCGGATCTGCAAGGTGCAATCATGGCCGATGAAGCCCGTGGCATTGCCCCCATCCGGTTGCCATTTCAACACGCGGCATCAGGCGTGCTGCCACCGTTCAGCGAACTAGAAGACCCAGCGACAGCGTCCCCCCGCTGGCGGGTGTGGATTGAGCGCCTTAACAACTATTTCATTGCAACCCGAGAAGCGGACGACGCCATAAAACGTTCCCTCCTCCTTCATTACGCCGGAGACGAGATTTTCAAGCTCTTCAAGCACCTGCCGGACACGGGAGCCGCGACAGACTACGATGCGGCCGTGACCGCGCTGGACGCCCATTTCGACCCTCAGCTCAACCCGGATTTCGAGCGCTTCCAAGCTGCGCCAAGCGCGCCAAAGGGAAGGAGAGTCCATAGACGCGTTCTACGCCCGGTTAAGGGAGCTTGCCAGTACCTGCACCGAGGATGACCAGACCAAGGAAATCAGAGCCCAGCTCATCCAGGGATGCAGGGACAAAACCTTGAGGAGCCTCATTCTACGCCAACCAAGGATAGCGCTAGAAGCCATCCTCATCCTGGCACGGTCTCATGACCTGTCAGCGGCCAGAGCGAACGAGATGGACCAGGCCCTCACCAAACCGGTAGGACGCTCTGAGATCAAGGTCGAGAGGGCAGACGCCATCAAGACAAAAACCAGGGCAGAGTATCCCCGGAAACCGAAACCAGACGCGCCCAGGTCACGGTGCGGCTACTGTGGCCACGAGCCGCACGCAGCAAAAGATTGCCCGGCGCAAGGAAAATCGTGCACAAGCTGCGGGATCCCAAACCACTTCGCCGCTGTATGCAGAGGGAGACGCCGAGGTCGTGACAACAGGAGCCAGAGACCGCCATCTCGGACACTCAGACACCTGTCGGTAGTGGAAGAATCGACGCCGGAAGAGGAACGGAGACCAGGTCGCAGGTACCAGAGGCCAGTTGACTCGTCCTCAGAGGATGAAGATGACGAAACATTCCTCATATCCTTCGCACAGGAACTCAAGCAACGCCGCAGGCCTCAACCGACCTGTGTAGTCAAAATCGCCGGCTCCGAGGTAAAAGCGATTATAGACACAGGGGCGTCAGTGAATGTGATGGGTCTCCAGCAGTATCGACGGTTACGTCCGTGCCCTCTGGTCACGCCCTCAAAGACTCGGATATACGCATACGGGCGCACACGCCGCTACCACTAAAAGGGAAAATAGTGGTACCGATCAAGACAGAAGACCGAGAAGTCGTAGCTACCATCCACGTCATCAACCACGAGGCGGATACGCTGCTGAGCAGCCACACGGCGGAGGACCTAGGATTGGTCTCGTTCGCCAGAAGAGTCCAGGCGCACCGAGTAGATGAACTGCTTGAGCAATTCCCAGAACTATTCCGAGGCCTAGGCTGCATCAAATGCGACCCCATCAAGCTACACATCGACAAGGCCGTCACCCCGGTGGCCCTACGACATCGAAGGGTACCATTCCACCTAAGGCCGTTGGTGGAGAAGGAGCTCGAGCTCCTTGAAACACAAGGGGTCATCGAGAAGGTGTCTGGGCCCACGCCATGGGTGTCCCCGCTGGTCATCGCGGAGAAGCCGAAGCAACCAGGTGCCATACGGCTATGTATTGATATGAGGCTGCCAAACAAAGCCATCAAGCGGGAACGCCATATCACCCCGACGATGGACGACATTATAGCCGATGTCAACGGGTCAAGGTGGTTTTCCAAGATCGACCTCAACGCCGGCTACCATCAACTGCCGCTGTCGAAAGAAAGCAGGTATATCACCACTTTCAGCACTCACCTTGGGCTCAGGAGATACAAAAGGCTGAACTTTGGGATATCTTCGGCAGCCGAAGTATTCCAGAACGCTATAAGAGAAATGCTATCTGGCCTGCCTGGCGTACTGAACGTCAGCGATGACATTTTAATTCACTCAGCAACCGCGCCTGATCACCACAAGCATCTCCGAAACACACTAAAGCGCCTAAGTGAACACGGAGTGACACTCCATAAAGACAAGTGTCAATTCTTTCAGCCGTCACTAGATTTCTTTGGTTATGTATTCAACCAAGAAGGCATCCAGGTGGACCCGAGGAAGTCACAGGCCATCAAGAACGCCCCCGCTCCGACGTCGCCCACGGAAGTGCGGAGTTTCCTCGGGATGGCCACCTACTGTGGGAGGTTCATCCCCGATTTAGCGACCCGAGCAGAACCTCTCAGGGCACTCACCCGGACAGACAGCCCATGGAAGTGGGGGCAACATGAAGAAGAGGCCTTCCAAAGCATAAAGGATGCACTCCTCGGGGAAGCCACGCTAGCGTACTTCGACCCCGCAAAGCGGACAGAAGTCCTCGTTGACGCAAGCCCGGTGGGACTAGGGGCAATCCTAGCCCAGGAACAAGAGCCCGGCCGATGGGCGGCACTATCGTTCGCAAGCAGGTCCCTGACGCCTACGGAAACAAGATACGCACAAATAGAGCGGGAGGCGCTCGCCATCAAATGGGCCTGTGGCCATTTTCACCTCTACCTGACAGGACAACCGTTTACCATGGTCACCGACCATCAGCCCCTGGTATCTCTTTTCAAAGGATCAGCCCCCACCCTCCGCCGCGAATCGAACGGTGGGCTGTACAACTGCAGGCGTATGAGATGGACGTGGTCTACCGACCCGGGGCAAAGAACCCCGCGGACTTTCTTTCCCGCCACCCAACGCAACAGTCGCACGAAGGTGATGACGAGGCAGCCGAGCAGTATATCAATATGGCGTCCACGGCGGCATGTCCGCGAGCCATGACTCTAGAAGATATCAAGGAGGCCGCCCGGGACGACAGCGTATACGGACGCACCCTCCACGCAGTGCAAACAGGATCCTGGAAAGAATACCTACATCAGGCAAATGCCTGGAACCAAGAAGACAGAGAAGGGCTAACGAAAATGTGGCGGGTAAGAAGCGAGCTCAGTGCAACAAGCGGAGGCATCCTGCTAAGGGGGTCCCGGCTGGTCATCCCCCGATCGCTGAGAGATCGAGCAACGCGACTCGCCCATGGAGGCCATCAAGGGGCCACAAAGATGAAGACGAGGATGCGTGAAAAAGTCTGGTTTCCCGAGTTGGAACAGATGGTCGATGAACTTGTTCGCTGCTGCCCGTCATGCCAACTGACCAGTGCTTCGACGCGGCCAATCCCGGTCATCACCGAAGAAGCGTGTGGAGAGCCATGGTCCAAGATCAGCATAGATTTTGGGAGTTTTCCCGACGGACGACACACCCTAGTCCTCGTGGATGCATTCTCCAAGTACCCCGTCGTGGACATAGTGACTTCCACCGCGTTCACCCACGTACGCCCCAGCTTAGAGAAAGCTTTTGCCATGTTCGGAATCCCGCAAGAAATCCGGAGCGACAACGGCCCTCCATTCCAGGGGTTGGAATTCGCCACGTTCTTGCAACAACATGGAATACACCACCGGAAAGTCACGCCTCAATGGCCTCAGGCTAACGGAGACGTAGAGAGATTCATGCGGACTCTGAATAAAACATTCCGGATCGCCACGTTAGAACAGGCCGACTCGGAGAGGCGACTGCATGAGTTCCTGAGGGAGTATCGGAGCACCCCCATTGCACCACGCAACGAAGCCCGTGGTCGCTGATGCTAAGAGGCCCGAGGCGGGACTTGATACCAACATGCCCAGGGTGGACATCCCCACCTCTGGACAGCCAAGCGTCCCAAGCTCGGCGAGAGCGTCGAAATGACCAAGCAAGCGCCCGATGCCGTGCCACGCCATGGAGCCTGCGGCCAGGGGCGACCGTCATCATTAGAGACCGACGGCCAGGAGGGAAGTTCAGGACACACTATGAACCAGGCACCTGGACGGTAGTGGCCACCCGGGGGTCTATGGTGACCGCGAGGAGAGGGAGAGAGAACGTGTCAAGGAACATCTCATGGTTCAAAGAGGTCCCCGCCAGGCCAGCGGAAGAAGAAGAAACAAGGCCGTCGACAACCCAAATCATCGAGCAACCAGAGACGCCAGGAGATGAATCAAGGCACAGCCCGAGGGCCGACGAGCCCAGTGATCACTCCCCACCAAGTTGCCACACCCGCACTGCTGAAGACGACAGTCCAGAAGCTGAGCGTGGAAGACACCGAGGTCACAGGTATGAACTGCGGCCTAACCCTCGCCCTAGCCAACGCCTGCGGGATTATGTTTGCTGAGAACTGTACTCTGAAATGAGGTGAGGAAGAAAAGAAACATCTCGAGCAGAGCCGAGCACCGGCAAGTGACTATGTGAACTGTTATATAATTTTTGCAAAGTTTTTGTGTTTTCAAAAAAACATCCGAGTTGGAAAGGGATGTAGTGGTTAGCGCTCCAGTGCCCTCGGCGCTGGAGCGGATGTTCACACCACATCCGCCGGCCAGGCGTGGCCGGCGGGGAAAGCCAATAAATGGAAGGCGCCCGCTCGGGGGCGGCACTTCGGCTGACACCAACGCTGTGTGTGTCATGGTTATCTGGCGCTGCGCCATTAGTCACGCGCATCACGAGTGACCCTCTAGCGGGTCACCACAATATGAACATTTTTTTAAAAATCGTGCAAATATAATGGGGGAAAAAAGGAAGGTGGGGGGGGGGGGGCAAAAAGCAACTTTGTTTTAGTGCGTTCTCTGTAACAATTAAGGAGGAAAACCCCAGGCAGCACCCACGATGGCCCTGCACCAAGATGACGTATGCGGTGCAATTTGAAAGGTCAGAACACCGCTACTGCGTTTCCCATTTTTAACCTTAGAAGTGTTCTTCGCCGATGCAATGTTTTCCACCTCTGTGTAGAAGCTGTTTGCACCAGACTCTCGAGGGGGGAGCAGGGACAAGAGACATACAAGGCCCCTCCCCATCCCTTGGGACAGCGTGCAGGACAGCAGGGTACTCCAACTCACATGAAGGTTCCAACCCTGCCTCCCCTCCGAGATGGTCAATCCCCAGAGGGATTGCTTGTCACCATGGCCATTCCCTGCCAGTCACACCTGTTGTGGGGTGGCATGCGAGGGGGTGGGGGGGGGAGGCACTATGTGCACCCTACAGTTGCATAATTCCCAGCCTCAAGCAGAAACGTGGAAGAAGCAGGCTCGCCCAGACGATATGGCCTGGCCTTTGGCCTTCACGTGCCATGCCTAAATGTTCCGTCGGGGTACAAGACATTTACCAGACCCCTCCCCTCTATAAAACTTACAATAGGGATCCATGCTCACCCCCAAATAAAACACCTGCCACACACTGCTGGGAGGGCACCGCCAGTTCTGCAGGTGGTCACTCGGGGTCAGCTGGTGCTGCATTACATATAGTGCTCATTGTTTCAGTTTCTCGCTTTTACTGATAAATCACATGGCTCTGCTGCTGAGCAGTTGCTACATTAGTGCACGAGCCCCCAAAAACCCTTCAACAAAATGTTTTTACTTGCTTGCAATACAGGAAATTCTATTGATTTTGGGGAGACTTTTCAGCAGTGCCATCTTTTTGGGGGATGGCAAACAATAATTCCATTAACCTTGGCGGTGGGTGGCAAGAAAAAGCTTGTGCCCACAGTACCCAGCTTCTGCCAAGCAAACCACCAATGACCCCAAATTACAGACGTGTAGCCACGTATCGCCCACCACAATCTGCTAAGCCAGGTTTCTTGGCAGCACTCAACCAAAGCTGTGCAAACATGTCGAGCATAGGAGCCTTACCCATATTTATGTCTTTCACGCTTCCCTTTTCTGAAGCGCGTATTCCAGCAATTTCTAATTTATAGATGAGCCTTACTGCTGTTTAAGATGTGACCTCACTGATGATGCTCAGTAAGCGTGTAACTGGACTGGGGCTGCTTGTGTTACCGATCAGAGTGCAACTAGCAGTTACATCTGGACAGTCTACTATGGGTCAGAGCCAAGCTATATTAATTTGCATGTAGTTGGTCCCGGTCTGTATGGCAAAGACGAACAGAAATGCTGCCCAGAGTGATTACCAGAGACTGAGTTTCATTAAAGAATTCCAGCAATCACTTTTAGAGTTATTTAGGTGTGAATTAACGCTGGATTACCAGGCCTAACTCGCAAACCTTTTTCTGTAAACAATTGTGTCTTACCCCAAACCTATGAATTACTTATTCATTAATTGCCAGACGCACGACATACTTATTTAGGAAGATGCTGCACAAACCCCTTTTTCCCCTTAGTAAACAGGTCTTACTCCTGGAAATGCAAGAGTAAATCATGCCTAAATTTGAAGTAAGATACACAGGCTCCCACGAAGCGCTTGTGAATCGGTATTCGGGAGTAATTAACACCCAAGTCTGGAGTAAAACGCAACTAACCCCCAAAATAGCCTTGCACATCGGACCCATTGGGTTCATACTCGTTGGATGGGTATATATACTAACCATGCTTTCTAAGCACCACATTAATCTGAAATAGCTTTAGACCTTTACTTTGCAAAAAGAGCACAAAAAAGCATGTAGTTAAGAGATGATCCTAAATGAGAGTGCAACTATGAAAATAAACTAGTTTTAGATTCAATCTAACTCACAAAATAGTGGCACACCATTGACAAAGACTAACGGGGGATGGCAATAAAAAGGGTAAATATCGACTGGGATGAATCTGATCCCACAGACCTCTCTGCTAATGTGCTATGTATGCACTGTTTCATTGGCACGTGCCTTGCAAACTCTGCATGGCTCTTGTGCGATTGGCCGTGTGCCTCTTCCTCAGGGCAGCAGTTGTAGGAAGAGGCTGACTCTTAGTGGCTCTTTGACAAATCGTCAATTTATAAGGAGGTCTTGTAACGACAAAAAGAAAAGCACAAATTATCCTTGATAAGAGGCGACTGACTACTAGTCCTTTAGTGGACTGTCATTTTACTGTCCTACGCACGTAAAAGGACTGCCACCTGCTGACCAAATGCAAGAAGAGCATCCTTTAGCGAGCTTTGAGAAATACGCAATCCGTGCATATATATCTGTCTCAACGTTTCAGTCACAAAACTACAATTTCAACCTACAAAGTTCGATTTAGGATCGGATTTTTTAATCCGGATTCTAAGGATTAGAACTGGAGGAATCTGACGACCGAACACCTCCACATATGCCCAGAAAAACGTGCCAGCATGGAGGATTTTCTGCAGTTGTAAACTGAGGTAGAAACGTGGATGCTGCCTGTATAGGGTCACGGAAGGTGGAAACACCAACAAAATTGTAACTTTGTAGGTATTCACGAAGATTTCCAGTACAGTTTTAAACAAAATTTGCACAATTCCCTTCAATGCTAAAATGCTGGTGAACACTGCAAATTGACCGTGAAAGTGCCCCAAGCGCCCTTATTTTTTTCATGGAGTGGAAATAAAGTTATTTCTCCACAAAGCATATATTTTCCATGTGACGAATAAAGGAAAAGGCTAGGCTACATATTGCTTCAATGCCACCACCAAGCAGGTGGATTTCTACCGGCGCGTTTAGGGTTAAGCACACGCATAGAAATGTACGATCTGTGTAGACGTCCATGCCAAAGTGTAAACAATGTTTTTAAATCCCTATAAATTAATAATGGTATGCAAATTGGAGTAACATCTTTATTTCGGATTTATAAAAAATCCATAAATGAGCAATGCACAAAGTGGAGTATCAAACAACAACATTAAAATGGTAAGATAAAACGAAATATGAGCAAATATTAAAACAAAAAATCAATCCAAACCAATTCATCATAATAAAACCATGGAGCAATCATCCCTCATCCAGTCTTACTAGTAACTATACAATACAGAACACAGCTACTTCATACAAAATGAATCATAAAACATCCATCATTTTCTTATCTTAATGTCCTCTTTTAAAAAAAGATGCATAAAAAATACATATTCATGATGTAACATCTTCAAGAAGAGCAGGCGTAGTTGCTTAAAACCTCAGCCTTTTAACAACGGCTGGAAATATAAAGTCTACGGTGCTGCCTGTAAAACTCACAAAACAATAAAATGAAGGGTGTGCTGTGCAAACCCAGAATCACAACAACATGGCCTTAAACTTTTAACTAAGTTCGACCCTTTGTGCGTAACCAGAAGACGATGTAGCAAGTTTAAGCAGAACCTTAACAACTAGTGGTGATGGCTACTGATGACAAAAGTAAGACAGGGCTCGGAATGTGGATCAGGGTTTAAAGCCACAAACCCACAAACTGAGTGCTTAGATAGTTCTATGCCTTGTCTATTCTTTAAAGGAGAAGAAAGCGTTTTTGGTCCATTTCAATGTCTTTCTTAAATAGTGATTCTGGACACTGAAACAGATCAGGACGGCTCCGTGTATCTCCGTCTCTATGTCTCTAACAAGACCAAAACGACAAAAACCAACTTACACACGTCAAGATGCACAAGTTACTAACTTGTGTAACGATATATCTGTAAGAGACAGTAGTTAGTGATAGATTCCTTACCTTAGAATATCCCCAGGCGTCAGGCTGGATCCGGAAAGTTTTGCGTAGCAGTACCCTTGCGCGTCGGTAGGCGGCGTCGTGCGGCTCCGCGTCCGTCGTCGGCGTCGTGATCGCCGGGATGACGTCGCGGGCAGTACTTAGACGCCGCCCCTGCGCGCTGACGTCAGTTCTGTACACGACTTTCCGCGCCAGGAACGCAGAGCCATGCAAGAAGCTGACACAGGTGTCTGAAAAATACTAGGGCCCTGAAAGGGATGTCCTTAACCCTAGAAATCAGTTCGCAGAACGGGGAGGATGGGTGGGGCGGTAAGGAATCTATCACTAACTACTGTCTCTTACAGATATATCGTTACACAAGTTAGTAACTTGTGCATCTGAAAGAGACACGTTAGTGATAGATTCCTTACCTTAGAATAGATACCCCAGCAATACCAACCCCGGTGGTGGGTCTGCGAACAAAGATCAGACAAGGAAGTCCTGGAGGACAGAACGGCCAAAGAAGCCGTCCCTCCGGACCTGACTG
The DNA here is from genome assembly GCA_963921515.1 of Calotriton arnoldi. Taxonomy (NCBI): domain Eukaryota; kingdom Metazoa; phylum Chordata; class Amphibia; order Caudata; family Salamandridae; genus Calotriton; species Calotriton arnoldi. The sequence continues at coordinate 1,033,351 of CAWUFW010002481.1, forward strand.
TCAAGGCAGTAATGCTTAGTAAACGTGTGCAGCGAGGCCCACGTAGCTGCCTGACAGATAACCGGCAGCGGAACACCGCGGCCCAAGGCCGTGGTAGCAGCCGTTGCCCTGGTGGAATGGGCACGCAGCCCAACAGGAGGCTCCTTCTTAGCCAAAGAATAGCAGGTCTTGATGCACAATGTAACCCAGCGGGAGATGGTCCTCTTGTGCACCGCCCGACCTTTTTGGCGCCCACGTAGCCAACAAAGAGCTGGTCATCCACCCGGAAGTGTTTTGTGCGGTCGATATAGAAGGAGAGCGCACGTTTTGGGTCCAGACGGTGGAGCCTCTCTTCCTCTCTGGAAGGATGCGGAGGCGGAAAGAAGGTGGGCAAAGTGATGGTCTGCCCAATGTGGAAAGCAGTAACCACCTTTGGCAAGAAGGACGGACGCGTCCGAAGAACAACCTTGTCTGGATGAACAGACAGAAAGGGAGGTTTGCAAGAAAGAGCCTGGAGCTCACTCACCCGCCGAGCGGAGGTGATGGCCACCAGAAAGGCTGCCTTTAGAGTCAGAAGACGAAGAGGACAGTTATGCAGAGGCTCAAAGGGAGCGCACATTAAAAGGTAAGAACCAAGTTCAAGTCCCACTGAGGCATTACAAACGGAACAGGAGGGAAGAGGTGAGTAATGCCTTTTAAGAACCTGTTAACAACAGGGGACTTGAAAAGGGAGGGCTGATCAGGGAGCCTGAGGAAGGCCGAGATAGCACAAAGATAACCCTTGATGGTACCCAGGGCAGAACCCTGTTGGGCCAGAGAGAGAAGGAACAGAAGGACCTCAGAAAGAGGGGCAGAAAGGGGATCCACAGCCTTTGCTGTGCACCATGCCACAAATTTGTTCCACCTGCAGGCGTATACCACCTTAGTGGAGGGACGCCTGGCTGCCAGAATCACATCACAAACTTCGGGAGGCAAGTCGAAAGGAATCAACTGCCGCCGCTCAATCTCCACGCAAGCAGGTGTAGACTGGACAGGTTCGGGTGGAGGACCGTCCCCTGCTGCTGCGACAGAAGATCCTCCCGAAGAGGCAGACGGATCGGGGGATCTATGCTCATATTGAGTAGCTCGGGATACCAAACTCTTCGAGCCCAGTCCGGAGCCACAAGAATGACTTGGGCCCGGTCGTGCCGAATCTTCTTCAACACTCTGGGTAGAAGTGGTATAGGCGGAAAGGCGTACAACAGACCGCAACTCCACTCGCGACGAAAAGCGTCGCCGAGCGAGTGCCGCCTTGGAAATTCCAACGCGCAGAACTGATGACATTGCGCGTTCTCTTCGGTGGCGAATAGATCTAACCAAGGCTCTCCCCACTGTAGAAAGAGTCCTTGCGCCACTTCCGAGTGAAGACGCCATTCGTGATCCATCATGCACCTGCGGCTGAGTTCGTCCGCCCTGGCGTTCAGAGAACCTGCCAGGTGTTGAACCATCAGGAACATGCCCTGATGTTCCAGCCATGTCCAGAGGCGCAGAGCCTCCTGACAAAGGGTCCAAGACCCCACCCCGCCCTGTTTGTTGCAGTACCACATGGCGGTGGTGTTGTCTGTGAACACCTGCACTACCTTCCCTTTGACAGAGGGAAGGAATGCCTTGAGTGCAAGCCGGATCGCCCGGAGCTCCAGAAGGTTGATATGGAGCCGGGACTCCGCCGGAGACCAGAGGCCTCTGATCTCCGCCTCTCCCAAGTGACCGCCCCATCCCAGAAGGGACGCGTCCGTCACAACGGTATGCTCTGGCTGGGGAAGGGAGAGGGATCTGCCCATGACCCATTGCCGGTTCGAGAGCCACCACTGCAACTGTTTTGCAGTCCCCACCGAGATCTGGACGTGATCGGACAGGTTGCCCTGGTGCTGCGCCCACTGGAACTTCAGGTCCCACTGCAGAGCCCGCATATGCCATCTGGCATGATTGACCAGCAGGATGCAGGAGGCCATGAGGCCCAGCAGCCTCAGGGTCATCCTTACCGAAACCCAGGATAAAGGCCGAAAGATCGGAATCATAGCCTGAATATCCCGGACTCGCCGTTCGGGAGGATAGGCCCGAAACTGCGTCGTGTCCAGAACTGCTCCGATGAAAAGGAGCTGTGGAGAAGGAATCAGATGCGACTTCGGCACATTGATGGAGAACCCCAGCGAGTGCAGGAGTTCGGCCGTAGTCTGGAGGTGGGAGACGACTGCCTGGGACGAGCCCGCCTTCAGCAGCCAGTCGTCGAGGTAGGGGAAGACTGAAACCCCTGCCCGGCGCAGATGAGCCGCGACCACCGCCATCACTTTCGTGAACACCCGAGGGGCACTTGTAAGGCCAAAGGGGAGCACGGTGAACTGAAAATGCTCGTGGCCTACCGTGAACCGAAGGTAACGCCGGTGGGCCGGCAGGACGGGGATGTGGAAATATGCGTCCTGCAAGTCCAACGCTACCAACCAGTCTCCAGGGTCGAGGGCAGTCAAGACCTGAGCTAGGGTGAGCATCTTGAACTTCTCCTTCCGGAGGAAGCGATTGACGTTCCGGAGGTCCAAGATAGGACGCATGTCCTCCTTGTCCTTTTTGGGCACCAGAAAGTAGTGGGAGTAGCAACCACGCCCTACTTCTGGGGTCGGAACATGCTCGATGGCCCTCTTGGTCAAGAGGGCCGTGACTTCCTTCTGTAGAAGCACCAAGTGATCCCCTGACATGCGGTGGAGTTGAGGTGGCATGGCTGGGGGGTGGTCTCGAAGGGGAGGGAGTAGCCCCTTCGGACAATGTCCAAGACCCACCTGTCCGAGGTGATGGTGCGCCAGCGGGGAAGGTGATGGCGGACCCTGCCCCCTACTGGCGTGCCGTGCACCTGAAAGGAGGGACTAGGAGGGCTTGGAGGCCGCGGACGGGTTGGAGGTGGTGGCCTGACCCGCACGCTGGTTGCCCGATCCGCCACGGCGGAATCCACGTCCTCGGCCACGCGAAGACGCCTGCTGCGCGGGCCGGTGGCTGGGCTGCTGACGTGAAGGGGCGCCCCTACCGTGGCCACGATAGGGGCGAAAAGCAGAAGGCAGCGGAGGGCGTGTAGCAGAAAGGCCCAGGGACTTGGCAGTAGCCCGTGAGTCCTTAAAGCGCTCCAACGCATGGTCTGCTTTGGACCCAAAAGACCGACTCCATCAAAGGGCATGTCCATGAGAGTATTCTGGACATCCCCTGAAAAACCAGTGGTTCTCAGCCAGGCGTGGCGACGGAGCGCCACCGTCGTTGCAATCGACCTGCCCAGCGAGTCGGCGGTGTCAAGGCCACAACGGATAGTGTATTTGGCCGCATCCCTTCCTTCCGCAATGGCGCGGGAAAGCAGTGCCTGGACCTCCTCAGGGCACTGGGGCAAAACATCCGCCACCGAATCCCACAGAGAGTGGGTATAGCGGCCCAAAAGACAAGCGGTGTTAACGGACCGCAAGCCAGCACTGGAGGAAGAAAAACCTTTCTTCCCAAACTGATCCAGGCGTTTGGATTCCCTATCCGGAGGAGCGGTAGGGAAGGCGGTTTGGGAAGCGGAGGCTTGGACAACCAAGCTCTCAGGAGTGGGGTGGACAGAAAGAAACAGGGGGTCGCCCGGAGCGGGGCGATGGCGTCGTGACACGTTCCGATCCACAGGAGCCCCTGTGTTGGGCTTGGACCAGGCGCCCAAAAGAACGTCTGTGAGGGCGTCGTTAAACGGCAGCACAGTCTCCGCAGAGGAGGCTGCCGGCTGAAGCACCTCTGTCAAGATGTTAGGCTTGACCGTCAAAGTAGGGAGCTGGAGACGTAAGGCCCCAGCAGCCCTACGCAACACCGTACCAAAATTGGCCCCCTCCTCCGTAGCCACGGGAGGAGACAGCATGCCAGTGTCAGGAGAAGTATCCAGACCACTGGCCTCCCCTAGACTCTCTGTCCAGTCCTCATCATACTGACAGTTGCGAGTCAGAGGGTCATCAGACCCCTCCCAGTCCTCCTGGTCCTCCTCTGGTTCAAAATAAGGAGGAGGAGGGACATTTGGGACCCAAGGGCCCATCGGCGCCGGAGCCGGCGTCGAGCGACGTCGCTCCGGGTCCATGTCCGGAGCCGGAAGGAACTGGGGGACGACGCCGCCCGGAGCCCAGGGCGGCGTCGAGAACGGCACCGGAGACATCGGCGCCGGCGGAGGTGTCGTGAGGTCGACCGGCGTCGATGGGGGTTGTGGAGCCGGGATCGAGGCCGGGGCCGAAGCCGGAGCCGGGATCGAGGCTGGAGTCCCGGGCGACGCCGGGGCCGGAGCCGCCGGCGACGCCGGAGCAACCCCATCAGGGCCCGCGGGGCCCGAAGGCGCACCGGAGGGGCCTGAAGGCCCGAAGAGGCGGGCCATGGCCGACAGGAACTCCTGTACCTTGGCCGGATCCGCCCCCGAACCCGGGAAGGGCGGGTATGACGGGGGCGACTCCACAGGCAAGTCCGGGGCCGCGGGGGCGGGGACGGTGCCGGGAGGGGCCTCAGCCGAGTCGCGAGACCGGCGAGGCGAAGTCCGAGAGCGACGATGCTTCTTGGACTTCTTGTGCTTAGACTTACCGGACGAAGAAGACTTCGACGCCGACGACCGGTGTGCACTCCGCGAGCGACCCCTGGACCTCTCACGCGACCGGGGCCTCCGTGGAGCCGAATGCCGGGCCTCGAGGAGCTTTCGAGACCGCTCTCGCAAAGCTTTCGGGTTGAGGGCCTGGCATTCGGGACAAGACTCGGTGTCGTGGCCTCGGCCGAGGCAGAAGAGACACTCCCAATGCGGGTCGGTGACGGACATCATCCGCGCACAGGCGCCGCATCGCTTGAAGCCGGGCATCCCTACGACACCTTAAAGATGGAAAAAACAGTGAAAAAATCACCAAAAGTATGGTCAAAAATTGACCAGGGCACTGCTCTTCCCGGATCTGCGCTTGCTGGCGCGGAAAAAGAAGAACTGACGTCAGCGCGCAGGGGCGGCGTCTAAGTACTGCCCGCGACGTCATCCCGGCGATCACGACGCCGACGACGGACGCGGAGCCGCACGACGCCGCCTACCGACGCGCAAGGGTACTGCTACGCAAAACTTTCCGGATCCAGCCTGACGCCTGGGGATATTCTAAGGTAAGGAATCTATCACTAACGTGTCTCTTTCAGATATGAATTTTGAAACATTAAATAAAGTTTTTGCTCTTAAACATCATTGGTTGCGCTTGATCCGGACAAACAACCTTAAATTAAAGGCGCGGGGGAGGTGAGGAGTCGAAAAAACCAGGTGATGGGTCAGTTCCTCACTGTTAGGCAGGGGAGGTGAGGCTTAGTTTGCGAGCACTGTTCCTCGGTTCCTTACTGCGGTGTCGATGGAGAAATCGGCGCCCAGGGACAATGAGTCGAAAGTCAAGCCGCGCTGTGTCCATGCCACAGCGTTAAAGCAGGTGCTGCGTCTGAGTTGGGGCAATGCGTCATGGACTTTGGTGATGCAGTGCTCGAGGCTCACACAGCTGCGGTTCTTCGGACGAGCTGCGACGAAATGCTGGGGCCTGTGTTGTAAGCCGCGGTCGTTGCGTCAAGTGGGGACCACGCTCCACTGCAGGCAGCAGCGATGAGTCGGGTTTTGGCAGTACTGCGCCGGTTCAGAACTACACTTGGAGTTGATGCGTGGATTTTCTTATTTGTATCACCTGAACTCAATTCCAAGGGCCCAGGAACTGGATTTGGCACCACTTGGCAGAGTAGGACTCACAGGAGCAGAGTCCAAGTGTGAGAGGTTGGCCTGGTATATGATGTCCACTAATTAAAGTGAGCACCTTGCACCAGTCCAAACAACCCTTATGGTGATTTAAGAAGTCAAAGATAACCTTAGAAAGCTATCCAAGTGGTAGCTCTGGAGAGCAGCCTTCAGGCTTAGTCTTGAAGGAATGGTAAGCAGCTTGTTTTACCAGAATGCAACCTTATTTTATTAGTTAAATGAAAGGAGAACCATAATATACAAAAGATGGCAATGGTCTTAAAGCACAAGTTACTTACCTTCGTAACGATATATCTGTAAGAAACATTAGTAGTGATAGATTCCTTACCTTAGAATATCCCCAGGCGTCAGACTGGATCCGGAAAGTTTTCGTCAGCAGTACCCCTGCGCGTCGGTAGGGGCGTCGTGCGGCTTCGCGTCCGTCGTTGGCGTCATGGTCGCCGAGATGACGTCGCGGGCGCTACTTGGACGCCGCCCACGCGCGCTGACGTCAGTTCTGTTCACGACTTGCCGCGCCAGGAACGCAGAGCCATGCAAGATACTGACCACTGGTGCATTGAAACTAGGGCCCTGAAAGGGATGACCTTAACCCTAGAAATCAGTTCGCAGAACGGGGAGGATGGGTGGGGCGGTAAGGAATCTATCACTACTAATGTTTCTTACAGATATATCGTTACCGAAGGTAAGTAACTTGTGCATCTGAAAGAAACACATAGTGATAGATTCCTTACCTTAGAATAGATACCCCAGCAATACCAACCCCGGTGGTGGGTCTGCGAACTAAGATCACACCAGAAAGTCACGGAGAACAGAACGGCCAAAGAAGCCGTCTCTCCGGACTTGGCTGTCCAGGCAGTAATGTTTGATAAACGTGTGCAGCGAGGCCCACATGGCTGCCTGACATATGTCTTGCAGGGGGACACCACGTCCCAATGCAGTAGTGGCTGCAGTAGCTCTGGTGGAATGAGCACGCAGCCCCACCGGAGGTTCTTTTTTAGCCAAAGAGTAACAGGCTTTGATACACAAGACAACCCAGCGGGAGATGGTTCTCTTATGGACCGCCAGACCTTTCTTGGTGCAAACATAGCCAACAAAAAGCTGGTCATCCACCCGGAACGGCTGTGTGCGGTTGAGATAAAAAGAAAGCGCACGTTTTGGGTCCAGACGGTGGAGCCTCTCTTCCTCTCTGGAAGGATGCGGAGGCGGAAAAAAGGTGGGCATGGTAATAGTCTGCCCAATGTGAAAGGCCGTAAACACTTTTGGCAAAAAGGAAGGACGGGGCCTGAGCACAACCTTGTCTGGATGGACTGAAAGGAAAGGAGGCTTACAAGAAAGAGCCTGGAGCTCACTCACCCGCCTGGCGGAAGTGATGGCCACCAGGAAGGCAGTCTTTAACGTTAAAAGATGAAGAGGACAGTTGTGAAGGGGCTCAAAGGGAGCGCACATCAAGTATGTCAGAACCAGATTCAAGTCCCACTGAGGCATCACGAAAGGAATAGGAGGAAAAAGGTGAGTAATGCCTTTAAGAAACCTATTTACAACAGGGGACTTGAAAAGAGAGGGCTGATCAGGGAGCCTGAGAAAGGCCGAAATAGCAGAAAGGTAGCCCTTGATAGTGCCCAGAGCAGAGCCCTGCTGGGCCAAAGAAAGAAGGAACAGTAGAACCTCAGAAAGAGGGGCAGAAAGGGGGGTCCACAGCCTTTGCTGTGCACCATGCCACAAATTTGTTCCACCTGCAGGCGTATACCACTTTAGTAGAGGGACGCCTGGCTGCCAGAATAACGTCACAAACTTCAGGAGGCAAGTCGAAGAGAATCAACTGCCGCCGCTCAATCTCCACGCAAAGAGGTGGAGGCTGGACAGGTTCGGGTGGAGGACCATCCCCTGCTGCTGCGACAGAAGATCCTCCCGAAGAGGCAGTCGGATCGGGGGATCGATGCTCATACTGAGTAGCTCGGGATACCATACTCTTCGAGCCCAGTCCGGAGCCACAAGAATGACTTGGGCCCGGTCGCGCCTGATCTTCTTCAGCACTCTGGGCAGAAGTGGTATAGGCGGAAAGGCGTACAACAGACCGCAACTCCACTCGCGACGAAAAGCGTCGCCGAGCGAGTGCCGCCTTGGAAATTCCAACGCGCAGAACTGATGACATTGCGCGTTCTCTTCGGTGGCGAATAGATCTAACCAAGGCTCTCCCCACTGCTGAAAGAGACCTTGCGCCACCTCCGAGTGAAGACGCCATTCGTGATCGAGCATGCACCTGCGGCTGAGTTCGTCCGCCCTGGCGTTTAGAGAACCGGCCAGGTGTTGAACCACCAGGGACATGCCCTGATGTTCCAGCCATGTCCAGAGACGAAGAGCCTCCTGACACAGGGTCCACGACCCCACCCCGGCTTGTTTGTTGCAGTACCACATGGCGGTGGTGTTGTCTGAACACCTGCACTACTCTCCCCTTGACAGAGGGAAGGAATGCCTTTAGTGCAAGCCTGATCGCCCGCAGCTCCAAAAGGTTGATAAGGAGCCGGGACTCCGCCGGAGACCAGAGGCCTCTGATCTTCGCCTCTCCCATGTGGCCGCCCCATCCCAGGAGGGACGCATCAGTCACTACTGGGAACTCCGGTTGGGGAAGGGAGAGGGATCTGCCGTCGACCCAATGCTGGTTCGTGAGCCACCACTGCAATTGTCGTGCAGTGCCCTCCGAGATCTGGACGTGATCGGACAGGTTTCCCTGATGCTGCGCCCACTGGAACTTCAGGTCCCACTGCAGAGCCCGCATATGCCACCTGGCATGATTGACCAGCAGGATGCAGGAGGCCATGAGGCCCAGCAGCCTCAGAGTCACTCTGACCGAAACCCGGGACAATAGCTGAAAGATGGGAATCAGAGCCCGAATATCCCGGACTCGCTGTGTCGGGAGGATAGACCCGAAACTGCGCTGTGTCCAGAACCGCTCCGATAAAGAGGAGCTTCTGGGAGGGAATCAGGTGCGACTTCGGCACATTGATGGAGAACCCCAGCAAGTGCAGGCGGTCGGCCGTAGTCTGGAGGTGGGAGACGACTGTCTGGGGCGAGCCCGCCTTCAACAACCAGTCGTCGAGATAGGGGAATACTGAGACCCCTGATCTGCGCAGATGAGCTGCGACCACCGCCATCACCTTGGTGAACACCCGAGGGGCGGTGGTAAGGCCAAAGGGGAGCACGGTAAACTGAAAGTGCTCGTGGCATACCATGAACCGTAGGTAACGCCTGTGGGCTGGCAGGACGGGGATGTGGAAATAGGCGTCCTGCAAGTCCAGGGCCACCATCCAGTCTTGTGGGTTGAGAGCAGACAAGACCTGAGCTAGAGTGAGCATCTTGAACTTCTCTTTGCGGAGGAAGCGATTGACGTTCTGGAGGTCCAAGATAGGATGCAGGCCTTTGTCCTTCTTGGGCACCACAAAGTAGTGGGAATAGCAATCACGACCTACTTCGTGAGTCGGAACACGCTCGATGGCCCCCTTGGCCAAGAGGGCCGCAACTTCCTGCTGAAGAAGCACCAAGTGATCCCCCGACATGCGGTGGTATTGAGGTGGCATGGCTGGGGGGGTAGTCTCGAAGGGGAGGGAGTAGCCCCTCCGGTCTATCTCTAAAACCCACCTGTCCGAAGTGATGGTGCGCCAGTGGGGAGGTGATGGCGGAGCCTGCCACCCACTGGCGTTCGAATGGCCTGAAAATTCGGACTAGAAAGGTTTGGAGGTAGTGGTGCCCGGGTGGTGGTGGACTGACCCGCCCACTGGCCCCTTTGTCCGCCGCGGCGGAACCCGCGTCCGCGCAGGGATGATTGCTGCGCCGGCCTGTGGCTCTGTTGCGAACGCTGCGGGGCGCCCCTTCCTGTGCCACAAAAGGAGCGAAAAGCGGAAGGCGGAGGAGGGCGGACTGCAGAGAGTCCCAAGGACTTGGCCGTAGCCCGTGAGTCCTTAAACCGCTCCAACGCGCTGTCCGCTTTGTCGCCGAAGAGGCGACGGCCATCAAAGGGCATGTCCATAAGGGTGTTTTGGACAACCCCTGAAAATCCAGTGGTTCTCAACCAGGCGTGATGGCGAACCGCCACAGTCGTTGCAATGGATCTGCCCAGTGAGTCTGCGGTGTCTAGACCACAACGGATCATGAACTTTGCTGCGTCTCTCCCCTCTGCAACAGCCTGGGCGAGAGCAGGCCGGGCCTCCTCCGGACACTGGGGCAGCACGTTCGCCACCGTATCCCACAGACAGTGGGAATAACGGCCCAAGAGGCATGCAGTGTTCACGGACCGCAGCACAGAGCTGGTGGAAGAGAAAATCTTCTTCCCAAACTGATCCAGCTTCTTGGATTCCCTATCCGGCGGGGCAGAAGGGAAGGCGGTTGGGGAAGCAGAGACTTGGACAACCAAGCTCTCGGGGGTGGGGTGTTGGGAAAGGAAAATGGGGTCACCCGGAGCCGGGCGATGGCGTCGGGCCACGTTCCTATCCACAGGAGCCCCTGTGGTGGGCCTGGACCAAGTGCCCAAAAGAACGTCCGAAAGGGCTTCATTAAAGGGCAGCAGCGGCTCCGCAGAAGTAGCTGCTGGCTGAAGCACCTCTGTCAGGAGGTTAGTTCTGACGGCCACAGTAGGGAGCTGGCGGTGTAAGGCCTCCGCCGCCCTACGCAACACCACTGCATAACTGGCTCCCTCCTCCATAGCCACGGTAGGAGGAGACAGCATGCCATGGTCTGGTGAGGTATCCAGTCCACTGGCGTCCCCCAATTCCTCATCCCAGTCCTGTTCAGACTCGCAGGCTGCAGCGAGAGGGTCGTCCGACCCCTCCCAGTCCTCCCCTTGCTCCTCAGGCTGTTCAACAGGCCTAAAATAAGGAGTAGGGACATGGGGATAGAAATCCCCAAACGGCGTCGAGAACGGCATCGACCGACGCCGCGTCCACTTGGGGGCTGAAGCTGGGGTCGACATCGTCCCGAGGAGCGGGCGGCGTCCGGATCGGTGCCGGTGGAATCGACGTCGGTGGAGGCGTAACAAGGTCAACCGGCGTCGACCGGGATCCAGGCCTGGATCCAAGGGTGTCCTGCGGCGCCGGAGCCGACAGCGACGACGGGGCCGGAGCCGCCGGCGAGGAAACGCGAGGACACCCATGCGGGACCGCGGGGCCCGAAGGCGAACCGGCGGGACCCGACGGCCCAAAGAGGCGAGCCATGGTCGACAGGAAGTCCTGTATCTGGGCCGGAGTCGCCGACGACCCCGGGTAGGGCGGGTAGTCGGGCGGCGACTCCATGGACTCCGCCGGAGCCGCGGGGGTGGCACCACCCGTACCCTCAGCCACGTCGTGCGACCGGCGAGGGGAAGTCGGAGAACGATGACGTTTCTTCGACTTCTTGTGCTTCGCCTTACCTGACCCCGAGTGCGAAGACTTCGATCCCGACGATCGTCGATGGTGACTCCACGCACGGTCCCTCGACCTCCCTCTGGACCGGGACCTCATGGCGCGGAGCCGACTGCCGGGCTTCAAGCAGCTTTCGGGACCGCTCCCGCAAAGACTTCGGCACCATGGACCGGCAGTCGGGGCACGACTTGGGGTCGTGGTCGCACCCTAGGCAGAAGAGAGACACGCGGTGTGGGTCCGTCACCGACATCATCCGATGACAGTCCTCGCAGGACTTAAACCCGGGCATCCCTAATTGCACCAGGAGTCGTATCAACTCGAAAAAGGTGAGAAAAAGATCTAAAAAAAACGTAGTCAAAAAAGACTAGGGGTACCGCTCTCTCCGGATCTGCGCTTGCTGGCGCGGAAAAAGAAAGAACTGACGTCAGCGCGCGTGGGCGGCGTCCAAGTAGCGCCCGCGACGTCATCTCGGCGACCACGACGCCAACGACGGACGCGGAGCCACACAACGCCCCTACCGACGCGCAGGGGTACTGCTGACGAAAACTTTCCGGATCCAGTCTGACGCCTGGGGATATTCTAAGGTAAGGAATCTATCACTATGTGTTTCTTTCAGATGAGCAGTCAGCACCTCTGTCCAGTTTGCGCATGTGAATCACAATATGTAAAATAGCGTGCTCAATGTCAACACCGTGCCATCCACAGTGTTACCCAGTGCGTAGAGAAAGAATTTCTCATGCACATCACTTATGAAAATTCGAACAGAGCACAACACAAACAAAGTCCTAACTGACCAGCAATAGTCAGTAAAGTATTTAATATTCAACAAAGAGCAGTAACTATAACAGTCAGTAAGGCAAGAGCTTGATTATAGGTGAATCAGTGTTGTGAAATGTTGACACGTCATTGTAGCAAGTAAACAGCCTTTACTTGCTACAGCGACGTGTCAACATTTCACAACACTGATTCACCTATAATCAAGCTCTTGCCTTACTGACTGTTACTGCTCTTTGTTCAATATTAAATACTTTACTGACTATTGCTGGTCAGTTAGGACTTTGTTTGTGTTGTGCTCTGTCGTTCGAATTTTCATGAAAGGAGAACCACACAGTTGTTATAAAAAGATGTATTTATTATTATAACACACTCTAAATACCTTACAGTATCTGCCACATGCAGATAAACACAAAGTACGAGTTACTTACCTTCGGTAACGATGTTTCTGGTAGAGACTATTCTAGCCGCAGATTCCTTAACGTAGAATTATCCCCAGGCGTGAGACTGGACCCGGAAAACTTTCTTTGCCCCAGCATCTCTGCCGCCGGGGGGCGGTACCACGCGACTCCGCCCTGACGTCGTCCGCGGGCTTGACGTCAGCGAGGTCACATAAGCCCCACCCCGGCACGCTGACATCAGTTTTCTTTGGAGAACTTTTCCACGCCACAACGCGGAGCCATCACAAACAAAACTGTGGAGATTATGGGAACAGTGTGCGAAAAATCAGTGAAAAAGAGAAGAGAGAAACGAAAGGTGAGGAACAGCACCAATTGGAAAAGTGCCAAGCACTAAGGTACCAAAAAGTCATAGCAGCGAAAGCCATAGCAGGGAAAGAGCAGAGCACCGCCCGAGGAGCAACCTTGCAAGCTAAGGCGACATCCCCCTGGAGGCAGAACACATGTGAAAAACGCTATAGCAGAAGAGAGAGAGAGAATCTGCAATCACAATCCACAACAGTGAAGGGGCAACAAGCCCGAAACAGAGGAGTAACAGCAATTCACCCCCAGACGACACCATCAAGGAGGGCCGTATCTATCCCCTGAAAGGAGCGAAAGGGCCGAGGTACAAGCAAAAAAAAACCCAACGCAGAGAACTGCAAAGGAATCAGAAACCCCAAGCCAGTATAAGGGAGAAGAGTGAAGGAGGCCCCTACACTTGGAGAAAAAACCAAAGTGGAGGGAGGCAGAAGCACACATGAACCAACCGACCTCGGATCAGAAAGGAAGGGGTGGAACAATCAAGCAGAACGAAGCATCCTGTCCAGGAGGAGGCGAAGCATACCCCCACAGAAAACAGGCCACCCGGAGGGAGGCGAGTGCAGAAAACCAAACAGAAGGTCCTCGCAGAACGGGGAGGAAGGGCGGGTCGTGAAGGAATCTGCGGCTAGAATCGTCTCTACCAGATACATGGTTACCAAAGGTAAGTAACTCGTACATCTGATAGAGACTACTAGCCGCAGATTCCTTAACGTAGAATAGATACCCTAGCCATACCCAGAGGGGAGGAGGGCCTGCGAGAGAACCTCCCCTGTAGGAAGAAACACAGGGCCCCCGCAGGGGATGTGTCACAGGGACAAGAAGGGCGGCCCAGCCCTCACCAAGCAGAAGTAAGCAAGAACGAGGCGAAGGGAAGGCCAGGAAACCCAAGCCCATCCAAGGTACAACCGCCAGAAAACCCCGTAGGGGCAGGCAGCGCCAGAGTAGCACCAAGGAAGAAAAGAACCACCCCAAACTCCAGGGAGAAGAGGTAGAACCGGAGGCAGAGCCTGCCGTAGGAAAACACAGACACAGCGATAGGGGGCAGCTGAACAGGCAGCAGCCGCAAGGCAGCGGACAAGGCAGGAGCGGCTCCACCGGCAAAAGGCGCAGGCGAAGAAGAAAGGCACAGGTGCGCAAAGCCCCAGCAGAACAAGAGGCAGGGGCACGAGGGAACACCCCAAGGGCCACGGCGGTGGACCATAACGAGCAGGCATGCGCAGCCGGCAACACCATGGAGCAGTGCACCCAGAACAAGCCAGGCGCAAGCAGAGGACAGCGGCCAGGGAAATCCAGAACAATCCCCAAAGGGGGGCCGTGCCAGAGACACACACCGGCCCACGAAAGAAGTGGGACCAGGCAGAAGAGAAGAGGAGAGACACGGAGGACAGACCAGCCGGCAACCAGAGCACAGGAAAGCCAGAAGAAACTGAGCCCCCCTGGAACACCAGACAGAGGACCAGGCCGAAACGCCGGACAGGAAGGCGGAAACGCCACAACACGATGCCGTAGACGGCCTGCCAGGCTGGGCTAGCGATGTAGCGAACACTGAGAATGACAGACGTTGGAGCAGCGTAAGCTGCACCAAGACAAAGGCAAAAGAGACCGCACCAGCGGCATACAGTGATGCCAGCAAAGGCAAGGAACCCGAAAAAGGGCATCCCCACCTCCCCAGCGTAGGACAGAGCTATGTAATAGCTACAAGTACCCCACTTAGGGCATGATACGTCCCAAGGAAAACATGGGAACACCTCTTAGGAAAAAATTCCGCAGCAGAGGGCAAGAACATAAAGGACCTGCGGGTAAAACCACAGACTGCTTGCCAATCAGCCAAAAAAGACACAGAAGCCAAAAGGGGCTGTACCAGCAGCCAACAGTACAGAGGGGCCAACCTAAGGACCCCGAAGGCACGCCAAACCACACGGAACACACAACCGGGCCAAGCGAAGCACTAGACCCCCGAAAAAGGTGGGATAACGCCTCCCATAAAGCACCAGAGGACCGACAAGCCAAGTTTACGGAGGGGGAGGAGGTCGGAGCCCCGCAAGAAGCCGCTGAATGGCGGAGTCCGCATGGGTGTTAAACAAAAGAACCCCATCAAAAGGCAGGTCAACCAGACGCTCCCTAATATTCTCTGGAAAAACGCTATCCCTCAACCAAGCATGGCGACGGAGAGCTACTGAATTTGCCATGGCGCGGCCGAGAGCATCAGAAACATCTAAGGCCGAATGAAGAATAAAATCGGCAAACTCCCGGCCATCCAACACAGGGGGCCGCAGATCAGCGCAGACACCTTCGAGGGAGGCACCAGACAGAAGGGACTCCACGGAACCCCACAGACTGGAAGTAGCCCTGGCCAACACACAAAGTGTGTTGAGCGCTCGCAAAGCAGCACTAGAGGAAGCGAAGATGTTACACCCCCACGAATCCAAGCACCGGGCCTCCCGTGACGGAGGAAACAACACCGAGGGCTGGAAGGAAAAGCAGTCTGCAGAAGAGGGCCCTGTGTAGAAGGGTGGAAAGAAAGGCAGACTGGATCGTGCTGAGCAGGGCGATGTAGGAGCGGCTGAGGCACAGGATCACCCGTGGCAGGACGCCCCCAGAAGAGAAGTATGGAGCGAAGCTTCGAATGGAAGAAGCAGCTCCCGTCCACCAGAGCCCTGATGGAGAACCTCTAACAAATGGTCCGTAGGGAACGGGGTGCCGGGGTCGCCCATGCGCAAAATGCCAGCGGCCGTGGAAATGACCCGGACAAAAGCTGCACTCTCCTCCGTAGGGCGGCGTGGGGGAGAGAGCAATTCCTCCGTGGGCGATGGCTGTAAACTAAGCCGGCCATCCCCGAGTCCAGCTGGAGGAAAAAACGGCCAGCCCCTGAATGGCGGAGGACCCACGGACGAGTGGGGGGCCTGAGGCGCCTCCGGGGAAGGCCGAGATTGCGGGGACGGCGAAGAGCCCTCCCTGGAAGACGCAGGGGAAAAAGCAACGACGGGCGGGCCGTCTCCGGGGAAGAGGAGACCTCTGGAGACGAGTCAACGACCCGACGCCGGCACGGCGCCGTGGAGTACGCCACAGGCGCCGGTGCGACGTCGACCAGCGCCGGTGCCGAGTCGACCCCCACCATCACTTGCGCCCCAGGAGAATGGGGCGGGGTCGGAGCCGGGGTGGCTAAAGAACGGTGCTGAAAAGGCGCCGACCCGACCTCCGACGAGGCAGTCGCCTGCAGGGAGGGCCGAGAGGGACCCGGGGGAGCGCCCCGGCCCCTAGCCAGCACCCGCGGCGCCGCCAGCCGTCGGCGCCTGAGCGGCGTCGGCTCGGCCTCCGGCAAGGCCGCCGCCTGCCCAGAGGACCGAGGGGGACTCTGGGACGAACCGCGAGTCCCGGCGACCTCCTGCGACACCACATGGACCCCCGTGGGGGTTTGCGGCGAGGCAGAGGCGCCGTGTGCCGAAGAGGGGAACCCCGTAGGGCCGCACCCCGACGACACCACACCCCCAAAACCTGGAGACGAACCCGTCGGGGCCGGAGCCGCCGGCGACTCCGCGGAAGGCCCCGCACGTGGCAAGGGATCCGCGGACATCTCAGGAAGAGGAGGAGGGGCCAAGGAAGCCTGCAGAGCCGCAGCATAGGCCTCCATGTGGGCCCTCATCGCCCCAACGCCAGGAAACGGCGGGTAGTGTGGCGACGAATGAGGCCGCATGTCCCGAGGAGAACCCATGCCCTCCGCAGAACGGGGACCAGGCCTCGGGGACAAGCTATAAGACTTACCGGCGGGCGAGCGACGCCCCTGGGGCCTCGGTGAAGGACGATGTCGGAGGCGGAAGTGGCGGTTCCTGGGCCCTTCTGCGGGGGACGTATGCGGTGACGACACCGATCTGGACAAGCGGGCCGAAAGAAGCTTCATCCGGTGCTCCCACCGGGACTTCGGCTTCAGATGCTGGCAAGCGTCACAGTCCGTAGAGTCATGGTGCTCGCCCAGACACTACATGCAAATAGGGTGAGGGTCCGTCGCCGACATCTGACACGCACAAGAAGAACACGTCTTGAAGCCCGAAGGCATTCGCACACTGTTCCACAACGCAAAAGCGTAAAAAGAAGAGATGCTGGGGCAAAGAAAGTTTTCCGGGTCCAGTCTCACGCCTGGGGATAATTCTACGTTAAGGAATCTGCGGCTAGTAGTCTATCAGATGCACACAATACTGTAGCACAGAAACAATCTTAAGCAGCACTAATACACAGTGGGCTCCGGGGAGGTGGGGGGGGACCAAACCATATACTAAAATAGTGGTATAAGAACCACGACTCGAGTCAAGACAGTGTCTAGAGGATGTAGAATCGCTGGGACCCCAAGGAACAACCCAAGGTGAGTAAGCAGGGACCCCAAGCGACGGACGGGTGCGGTGTGAGAACACGACCACGTGCTACGTACAATTCAATGGGAGAGTTGCGGTTGCAGTTTTAAAGATTAAAGACCCTTCCCAGTGGATTACGAGGAAGCCCTTTGGATCATAGGAGGTTGGAGAGCCACCCCACCCGTGGATACCGTAGTACCAGAGTTACCTATCCCAGGGAAGTCTGGTGCACAGGGCTGAAATGGTGTCGGAACCGCCGTCGATCTCAATGGAGGACTTCAAGGAAATGCCACTGCGGGAAAGAAGAAAAGTGTTCGTTGGAATCCAAAGGTGGATTCTGGTCGAAGAGCACCTGATAGAGGAGGGGTCAGAGTCTGGGTCACTCAGGAGTGACCAGGGGCTCGGTAGACGAATGCCCACCGATGTCGGGTGCTTCAGGTGCGTTGAGGGGGTTCTTGACTCTGCAGCCACCGGGACCAGGAGACGTCGAGGACGACGAGGAGCCGGATACGAGCTGTCCCATGAAGGATGTCGAGTGCTGAGGGGTCGGTGTCCGGCTGGAGCACCAACAAGCCTTGGCAGCGGCAACCCACGAAGATGGTCAAGAGGAGTTACGGTTCGGACCAGCAAGGCCCAGGAGACTCACCAAACACAGGGGAGTTGGGGCAAGCCTGGAGCAACCAGGGGAGCCCAAGAACAGCAGTGTTGACCCTCAAGGGGACTCACAGGCCGGAGGCACAGGAGTCGCGAGGGGACCTCGAGCAGAATTACAAAGCAACAGCCTACGGAACACTCGGTGCGAGGAGGCCGAAGTTCTTTGGTGGAAATGGTGCCAGAGGTCGGGGCTACTCGGAGCCCAGTGCACTTATTTTGGGAACGTCAACAAGCATATGCACTTGCAAAAGTACGCGGTGCACAGGGGTACGGGTATTGCAGCCCCCACGAGGGATTCTGACCTCAAACTTGGTGAGAGGGCAGCTCGGACCTCGAGGGACTTGGAACCCACCTCCTGTGTTGCTGGAGCCTTCAAAGTCCGCAGGAGCTCGGGATCAGCAGACTGGTCAGTTGCGTTACAGTGCCTGCGGTTGCAGGGGAGTGACTCCTTCACTCCAAGGGAGAGGTCTTTGGTTGTCCTTGATGCTCCACAGGTCCTGCACGGAGCCTGTATGGTGCACGGGCACAGACGATGCTTTGGGCGGAGTGGGAGACGAAGTCGGGCCCAAACGAAGTCCAGTGTCTCCAGACGGTCGAAGGTCAGTGGTTTCTTGATCAGAATCTTGTCCACGTCGAATCTAGGGTCCTACAGCCAGGTAAGCCCTTTTGTACTCACAGGAGAGGGTTGGACAGATTCAGGAGAGGGTCTGGACAGTGGGGAGGTTACTACCATGTCCTTTGTCCAGTTTCGCGCCAGAGCAGGAGCCAACGGCTCCCAGGACTGGTTTGAACTGGACTATGCACAGGGACACCAAATGTGCCCCTCATGCAGACTTTACAGCGGTGGCAAGCGCACCCACCCAGGCCTAATACACTAAATCCTGTCTCGGAGGTGGTCACCCCTCCCTGTGACAGAATGTCTATCGTTCTGCCTTGCCCTGCTCGAGCTTGGCTCAGCAGCATGAGGGCAGAAATGTGTCTCTGGTCGGCAGCAACCCTTTTGGGCTGCCCGGGACTAGAAGGCTGGTACCGGGAACACCAGGGACCTCACAAAGCTCGTTTCTGAGGGGTGGAATCATACCTCCCACACCGGTTACCAGTGTGGGGGTATGATTCCACAATGTTTGACACCAAACACAATAGGGTTACTTTCAGCCGTTTTAGAGTTGGTCATCATGCAGTCGCATAATGCCACTCTATATGTCGTAAATGGCTGTAGCACTAACAACCCGGGAGAATGGACTCCATAGGCTGCAGGGGTGTCCTGCTCATGCAGTGGCACCCTCTCACCTAGAACCAAGCACCCTGCCTTCAGGATTGTCAAGGCCTGCTATAGGGGTGACTTATAGGTTTTAAGTGTAGTGACCCTTAGATATAGTAAATGTATATCTTAAGTAAGTGGTGCCTGCACCAACTTACACAGGCTGCAATGGCAGGCCTGTAGATCCATTTTGAATGGCCTCTCATGGGTGGCATAATACATGCTTCAACCCATGGGAGGCCTCTGGGGTACCTATGCCCTGGGTACATGGGTACCATATACTAGGGACTGACAAGGGTACCCCAGTATCCAATCTGGAGTGTACCCAAGTACATGACATAACATTTTAGGGAGAAAGCAGATAGACTGGGGTCCTGATTAGCAGGATCCCAGTCAGACTTGTCAAAAACAGTAACATGAAGCAAAAAGTAGGGGTAACCATAAGAAGCAGATCCTACTTTCCTACACCAAGTGATTGCAGGTGAAGTCTTTGATGGCCCAGAGACTTCTTAACAAGAGGCAAGCTCAAATCAAGCCCTTGGAGAACCTTGGAAGCAGGATGTAGAAAGCAAGATCCTGTCCTTTCACTTCCAGGACAGAAGCAGCAGGCTAACAAAGAAAAGCAAACAGCAAAATGGCAGTGCCTCCAGACAGCACTCCACCTCTTCTTCCTGGCAGAATGTCCTCAGTCCAGAAGCGTTCTGATGTATATGGGGTCAGAGGTCCAGTACCTATACCTATTTCAGCCTTTGAAGTGGGCAAACTTCAAAGAAAAGTCTTTGTAGTGCACAAGACCCTGCCCTTTTCTGCCCTGGCCCCGGACACACTCCAGGGGATGGAGACTTCTTTGTGTGAGGACAGGCACAGCCTTATTCAGGTGTCAGTGTCAAATCCTCCCACCACTCTAGCTCAGGAAGACTCATCAGCCTGGGGATGGGCCATCAGGATATGCAGGTCACACCTCAGCTCCCTTTGTGTGACGGTCTAGAGTGAATGCACAAACATCCTAACTGACATCCTGACCCAGACATGTATTTAGCGATGGAGGCACAAAAAAAGTAAGAAAATGTCAACTTTCTAAAAGTGGCATTTTCAGACCTGCAATTTAAAAAACAACTTCACTAAAAGATGTGTTTTTAAATTGTGAGTCCAGAGACACCAAACTCAAATTTTCTATCAGCTCATGTAGGAAAGTGCCCCTTTCTGCATGGTTACCCCCACTTTTTGCCTGACATCTGATGCAACCTGACTTGATGTGCCCTGTGTCCCTGTCAATCAGGCCCTCAGGGCCTATGTTCTTTCCCAAAACTGTACCTTTGTACTCACAATTGGCACATCCCTGGCCACAGGTAAGCCCCTTGTAAAAGGTCCCAAGGGTACCAAGGGCAGTGTGACCAGGGAAGGCCTCTAAGGGCTGCAGCACCTCTTGTGCCACCCTTAGGGGCCCAGTACCTTAACACTAGGCCTGGGCGGTAAATTCCGTTCCGCTCGCGGAATTTGCGAAATTTGGGTAATTTCGCGTTCCGCTGAGAACGCGAAATTACCACAAATTCCGCGATCCGCGACTTCGCGGAATTATTTGCTTGTTCGCGCTTTCAAAATGCGTGTTCGCGAGATATTTCTCCTCGAGCACGCAAACAGCGTTCGCGAACAGGAAAAAAGCATCGCGAACTGGCGGAACAAGCAATTCCGCGTGTTCGCGGAACTTTTGCGTGCTCGCGGAGATTTTTTACCGTTTCGCGGAGCTTTGCGTAGCGCGACTACGCAAATTCCGCCCACCCCTGCTTAACACCCACACACTGCCATTGCAGGCTGCATAATTTGGTGCAGAGAAAAGTGAAGAGTCGACATGGCACATATCCCTTTGTGCCATGCCTGCAACCCATCCCTGTGTGCCATGCCTGCCACCCACTGCCTGAGGCCTAGGTAAGTCACCCCTCTAGCACGGTGCACTAGTCCTCAGGAGAGGGTACAGTGGCATGAGCCCTGTACCCCTACAGTGTCTAAGTCTATTCTTAGACATTTTAAATGTAGTAAAGCCATAAAGAGTATATGGTATGGAAGTTGGTCATTACGAACTCCACAGCTCCATAATGGCTTTACTAAAATCTGAGAAGTTTGGTAGCAAACTTCTCAGAACATTAAACCCACAGTGATGCCAGTGTTGGATTTTCAATTCAATTCAAAGAAAGCTTTATTCGACAATTCAGGTCATTAAAGCATTGAGCATAAAAAACACAGTTAAAACAGTACAAAAGTTAAAATCTAGATAAAAATATGTGCAAATAGACAAGAAAGGAATCGGACCATCCCCGTACATAATAGAGTAAAGGAGTCATGTAATAAAAAACAAGGGCAATATGTTTGTCATTTGAACCCTGAGACATTTAAAAGCATGATAAAGACCACGCATTATTATTAAGACTGGTTACACTTACACAGTGAAAAGAGGGATCCAGGTTCACTTTTCTACAGATTTTAATTGAGATCGTATATACCACATCAATCTTAAAAACTTTGCCACTGGAATTGCATAACTGTATGAAGGATCGGTGCGGAGAATTCTTAATGAGACACTGCAAGATCTAGCACCCATGTTCCTACAAGTCTGCGCCAACGATGCTTTGCGAGGGCCAAAATAGGCGGGGAAAACAAACAACACATGCAAGTATGTTTCTACTAGATCAATGCAAGTGAGGCATTTATTATCACCGGAAGTGATCCATTTGGCGGTGAAGGACTTTAGTGGTAAACTACCTGCTCTAAATTGAAAAAACAAATTACGATCTTAGGGCTTTGTAATGGCATCCCAATAATACTCAAAACACGGCCATGGTTTTATTTGTAAAATGCTCCCTGTTAAAGAAGTACAATCATGATTTCTAATCGCATCGTGTTCGATCAGTTTCCAGTATCTATCCTTGATTGAATCTTTTGGGGGAAACGGGGAGCTAGATGGAGTATCCCATAAGTACGTTAGGCCCATTCTGATCAAGAGACTTCTAATATCACGCAGCCAACTGATTTTGTGCAAATGGTCAGTGTCGATGATATCCTTTAGACCCTCTGCATATGTGGCCAATTCTGGCGTGCACCAGATTCTGCGCCAGTATAGAATTGGCCGTAACCTGGCTAAATCCACCAGGGATTTTCTACCTAAATCGTTCCGCAAAGAGAGAATGGGTGTACTTTGTGGAAGACTTGTTATTGCGCTAAGAAACGTGTTCTCTGCTGTTGCTAGCCGTGTGAGTTACTCAAGGCCCCATAGTTCTGCACCGTATAAAACTGAGCTCACCACCTTGGTATTATAAATTTGCAATACCGGACTGAGAGGTTTTGTCAAAGATGTTTTAAATTCCTTTCTTAGGACGCCCGCTAATTGCCGATGTTTAAGTGCCATGATGTCAATATGTAACTTCCATCTCAGGTCCTTCTTCAGGGTAATGCCCAGATAGACGAATGCATCGACCTGCTCAAGGGGAAGCCCATCCATTATCATTCTACCCTTGAAGGATCTGTGTTGGTTAAAAGTCATGAACTTGGTTTTTGCAGCATTGATTTTTAAACCACGTAAAAAGCAGAATTCTTCTTACCGATGCAGTGCACGCTGTAAACCACTAGGGTTTTTAGAAATGATAAGCGTATCATCTGCGAACAATAAAATTGGGATCTTTTTGCCAGCTAAAACAGGTGCGTCGGTGTGAATGGCAGCTAAAAAGTTAGCGGCTCCATTAATAAAAAAGTGAGAATAATGTGGGAGCCATTACACATCCTTGGCCGAAAACCTGCCTGAAGAGGGCCAAGGATGTTGTTCTCATCTATCCATACTGGAGCCTTTGCCAGGACAAGCCGTGCCACCACTTTTTGTATTGAGTCTATTAGACTTATTGGTCTGTAATTTCCTGGCAGAGACTTGACTCCTTTTTTGTATACTGGGATGATTTCTGCCCCCGCCAAGTATCCAGTATGGGGGCGCCATGAGCGATGACGTTAGCTAATAGCAGTATATATCGAGTCCATTTGGACTTGTCCTTCAAGAAAATATCAGCGGGAACACTGTCAATACCTGGTGCTCGCCCTCCTGTGATAGCACTAAGGGCTGAGCTTACATCTGCCTGTTCAAATACCTTATCATTAGAATAAAAATGAATCGGTAGAGGATCACTATCCTCAATAGCATCAATAGCATACTGTGAAGCGAAGTGTTTTACCCACACACCAGGTTCAACATGGTTTTCCGGGGGCGGTGCAACTCCTTCCCTACCCCATTTTACCAGGTTCCAGAAGCATTGAGCATTATTACTGCTACAGGCCTGTTTTAAATCCTGCCATCTGTTCTCGTCCCAGGATTGTTTTGCAATTAACATTGCCTTATTGTAACTTGTCCTCGCAATTCGTACTCTAGCCGAGTCACCTGATCTAATTGCCTCCCCCAGGGCACCACAGGCTTGTTTGCACTCTTTGTTATACCAGTGGTGCCTTGGCTGGGTGCCTTTCACCTTGGCCCTAAAGGGTCTTTGAAAATAGGAACACATTTTGGTGAATAATAAGTTGTGCAACAGCGTTATTTCTTTAAGCGGCTTGGAGTTCAGGAGAGAGGTCTCCATCTCTGCTAGCGTATTTTCAACATCGCAGGTTATAGAGGACAGTATTTCAGGATGTTCTAAGATCATGGGCCATTTGACTTGCCGCATATCGTTTGAAAGTTGCAAGTTGCCAGTAGTAGGTAAGTTATGGGTTTGGGCTTGTGCATGTAATTCCCTGAACACTAACCTAGAGCAGAGTGGGTCATGATCACTCTTCATGCGTGCCCGCACGACCATGTCCTCGAGGGTATGCCATAGATTCAGGCTAATTAGGAGATAATCAATGCGACTTGAGTGGTGACCATTATTAAACGTGTTTGCCCCGTACCTGTCGGAGATGGATCTACCATTGACCACCCTTAAACCATATTCTAGACCTATGGCTTTCAGTTGAATGGCTGCTTCTGTCCATCTTTTAATTGGGGGTATTTCCAGGTGTGCAATCCCCCACAGCTCATCATCCTCCCCCGCCAGGTCTCTTTCCTCGCTATCAAGAGGTTCGAATGTCGATTTTACGTCCCCTGCTATAACAGAGGCATCCCAGGAAAGATTATCTAGGAACTCGCCTAAGGCAAAGGATAGTTTCTGACCTTCGCCCCCCGCTGTGGCCTCTCGCGTATACATTATAGATATCAATGTTTCCGTAGGGGCCACACACCAGCCTGATTGCGAGGATGTCATTACTTTCTGTTGGTAATGCCAGTATCTTAAGGCCAATATCCTGTCTAACCTAGAGTGAGAGACCCCCTGATGGACGACCCTTGTTACCCTGGGTAGCCGGGATAAAATTATTTAGATACCCCGGGTGATGGAGTGGTTCTATGGACCAGGTTTCTTGAAAAATGCAGATGTCAAACTTTTCAATGAAGGTATTCCAATACGGGGAGGCACCCTTCAACCTCAGCCCGGCAAAGTTCCAGGATAAGACTGTTATGCTACGTGATGTTAAATGCAGATCTAGTGTTGGTCCATCCCTAGATGTTATGGTTCCTGGTGTATGGCCTACCTCACTCTCTGCTCTGATAGAACAGCGCGTCTCGGATGGAGAATTTGCTTCAGGAGAGGATTCGATATGCTCGCTAATATACACTAGTTCAGCGACCTGGGTACTGACAGCGGGGGGTAGGGGAAACCTTCAATCTATCTCTCTAAGAGGGGATGCACTGGTTTGGGCTGTTACAGAATGAGCAGGGATCAACTCACTTGCCTTTTACGGAAGGTTGTATTTGAGACGAATGTTGGATGTGGAGTGATGTTGAGTACGTAGATCGAAGGCTACCAGGTTTTCAACAAGATCTTGGTGAGACAAGGTGAGTGCAATGGCATCAGTGGCAGTCCCCGGGAAAGAGTGTCTTTTAGCCCTGACTATGTAGTCTCTTAATACAGACCAGCATCCCCTCACTCGCTGGATCCAGTGAGTGCACTTGTTAATCAGAGTGCCCTCATTCTCTATGTGTAACCTGGGGGGAAGCTTTGGTACATTAACCAGGTATACTGTTCGCTTCAAGGCAGGGAACCTATCGATGCTATGAGGAGCGGGGTTCATATTTGGCTGCAGGAGAGCGGGACTGGATCGAAAACCGGGCCTGATTCAGAGTTGTGGGTTGCCGAGAGCCAGCCCTGTTTTGATCTACCCCACCGGATGTCTAAGAACTCGGTGGGCGGCCTTGGCGCTCGACGATGTTTTACTACTACCGCTACCTCCTATGTTATGACACTGAGGTTCCCCTGTTATGAGACCGGGGCAAACCGACCCCTCGTCGTCGTTTACTGGGCTGATTTTATTGGATCCCAGGTGTTTCTTGACAAATAGAACATCGATGAGTACCTTGCTAAAGGATTCAGAGAGACTACCCACAGCTGCTTTAAGTGCTCTAATTTCTTCTAGAAGGTCGGATATTTGGGCTGTTAATGATCTTTGCATAGGCACCTCATTTGATATAGAAATTGTTTGGGCTGCTGTGGATTCGCTACTGTTGGTATCAGGGTTATTTAGACGGGAGGTCGCACCCGGAGCTGGATGGGCATCCTTATATGGGCATCTATTTGCCTCTATACCCCCATTTTGTGCCCCACTTCCCAAGTTGAGAGTCTTGACAGGTGAATCTATATGATCTATGAGTGGAGCAAAGCTATTACTGCAGGGGAATAAAGAGAGATCATCTACAGACGCTTGCACATCAGTGTCCTCTCTATCGGCCCTGCTGGGACGTGTATTTAAGATGACGGGGGGAAGTTTCTTGCCAACTGCTCTATTAAAGATAGCTGGTATGCGACCATTGGGGACTGTGTGTAGGACTCCTGGGGCTCCTAGGTACCTGTGTACTGTGATACTTAGGGGAGTTGCTTGTTTGATTTGGATCGAGGAGGCCCTCGCATTAAGAAAACTGACTGTCGATACGGTCTAACACCCCTCCCCCAGCGACTGGGCTCAAAGTCAGTGTTCTCTTCTTTGCCTTCTTTTTGGAAGTGACTATGCGCTTTCCCATTATAGATCTATCTCTCAGCACACAGGTGGGAGCACACACAAAATGACAGTTCAGTCAACAAAGTGACCACTTAGGAAGAGAAAAGTTATTCAGGGAGCACTTCCTTGGTACAGTACCTTTGCCTTGTAAATAACCGAAGGAGGAGAGGCGCTGGAACGAGACGACAGGGGTGGCCCAGCCTCTTCTTGGCTCTGACTGGCCTGCCCTTGGCCCGGGCTTCGCCGGGCGCGTCCGCGTGGGTCCCGCGCTGCAGGAGCCCTGAGCTGGTTAAATGCGCCTCCTGGCACGTGCTGGGCGTCGACGGCCGCAAAGGTGCCCGGGACCTGAAGTCCTGATCCCCCCTGGAGCGTCAGGCGCAGTGAGCAATGACGGGCTCCCGCACTGTGGGAGCCGCTAGCGGATTAAATGCGCCGCCTAGCATGGGCTGGGCATCGGCGGCAGCGGCCGCAAAGGTGCCTGGGACCTGAAGTCCTGGTCCCCCCTGGAGCGGCAGGCAAGGCAGGCGAAGTGAGCAATGGCGGGCAGTGTTGGATTTAATGTAAAATGCACTCAGAGAGCATCTTAGAGATGCGCATTGAAAAACGACCAGCCCAGGTGTGGTTCCTAAATGACTGCCTGCCATTTGCCACCACAAGACAGGTTTCTGGACACCTGGGTAGAGAGCCTCCGCTCTCTGGGTTTAGAGACAAAGCCCATCCTGGGCAAAGGTGTCATGCCTTCTCCCCCAGGATGGGCTGGGTCCACAAAGAGGGAGCTTCAAAGGCCTGCCGCCTTTGGAAGCTGACCCTGCCTTTTGCTGCCCCCAGCAACTGGCTCCCACCAGGTCAGCCCCCCACTTTGAGCGGGAGAATCGGCAGGAAAACCAATCTAGAAAGAGAGGTGTGTCCACCTTTGCCAACCAAACCCCTCAGGTCGGGGAGGCGAGGTGAAGCACACATCTCAGTCCCCTCCATCTTGAAGATGAGGGGACTCAGCCAATTCGGGAGAGACTTATGCCTACTCCCACTGGAGGGTGGCGTAATAGGGGGTGTACCCACCCAAAGGAAGGGATCCATTGGTCCTGACCTGCACACCTCTTTAAACGCCCCTACATCTAGTATTTAAGGGCAAACCTAAACCTTGCCTCCTCAGATTCGAGGAAGAAAGAAGAAGGACCGAAGAGCCATGCTGACCCAGGAAGAAGAGGACACCTACTGCTTTGGACACAGCCCTACCAGCCTGTCCTGACTTCGATCTGTCTACAGCGAAGAAACCGGAGCGTCCAGCTGCCAGGAGTCCCCCAAAGCCCGGAGGACCTGCCCTGCACTTACCTTACAGCCTCCATCTCCCGTGAGCACCGGATTTGCTCAACAAAGACTCCAAGCCCAGAATCCGGATTCCGATGACTCTGCGATTCTGCACCACTCTGCACCCAACGTCCACGGCCCGAGTTCGAGCGGCCCAACACCACGTGGAGGTCTCCCCAGCGATCCTGACCTGAGATCTGGCGATCACCCACCTCCCACAATCTTCAAGACGACGCCTGCAGCCTCAACCTGAAGGGTCCCCCTGACCGCAACCAGAGCTAGTAAGGAAACCCGACGCCAGAAGACACCCCTGCACCCGACGCCCCACGACCTTGGGTGGCCCAATCAATGGTGTCGAGGCAACCCCAAGATCCCAACTTACCTCTACAGCCGGAGGTCGCATTCAGGAAGTCTCCCTGCCCGAGCCTGCAGCAATGTCACCAAACTGAAGGTCTCCTTTGAAAAGCACAGGGTCCCCGACATCTTTTTGCCACCCTGCACCCAGCCGCCCCAGTGCCGCGCTGGTGGTGCAGCTCCTGTGCTGTTCGTTGGCCCCTGCAGTGCTGACCTTAACCCCAGGAGCTTTGCGCCCACACCCAAGAAGCCTGCTCGTCGGCAGACCTAACCGAAGGCCCCCTTAGCCCTATTGGCTAACATTTGGGCCCCTGCACTCTGCACCCGGCCGCCCCAGTGCCGGTGGTAGTGCAACTCGAGTGCCCATCTAGACCTTGGGGAACCTTGGTCCTAACCCCCAAAACTCCCACTCGTAAGTCGTGTACTTACCTTAGAAACCGCTAACACTTTTTCTCCCATAGGAACCCATGTTATGAGATTTTGGGCCTAAAATGTTCTAAGTGTTGAACTGATGTTTGTATGGAGAAAAGAGAACGAAAACTGCAAAGTATAAAAAGTCTTACTTACCTTGTATTGGGAGATCCTAAGGTGTGGTATCTAGGCATACCACCCTCAGTACTTACAGTAATCCAAAACTAAAAAATATTCTGTAAGTAATTACTGTGTAATTCGAACTGCATTTTAAAGTGCTACAAACCTGTAACAACTGCAAATCCATCCTCAATTGCATTCCTGTGTAAAGGTTTACAATTGAAATTATATATTATCTACCTGTGCCAAGTCCTGCTTTGTTCTAGAAATAAAATACAAGTATATCTTTTTTATACTTACCTCATTGGTCTGGATTCTGTCTCCGAGTGTGTGCATCAGTCCTTGATTGAGTGAGTATAATAAATGCTTAACACACCCTCTGAATAAGCCTAACTGCTCACCCACACTACCACAAAGAGAGCTGTTAGTACTTACCTAATTTAGCCTCAGCTATACCTCTGGGGACTCCCTGGACTCTGTGCACACTATACCTTACTTTGGTACAGTATATACAGAGCCAGCTACCTACAGGTCCCAATTTGCAGATACACTTGTAAGATGTTACAAGGCAGCTCCAATGCTAAACTATGGGAGAGATGGGCTTTGCTGTAGTGAAGCACAAGTTACTAACTTGTGTAACGATATATCTGTAAGAGACAGTAGTTAGTGACAGATTCCTTACCTTAGAATATCCCCAGGCGTCAGGCTGGATCCGGAAAGTTTTTGCGTAGCAGTACCCTTGCGCGTCGGTAGGCGGCGTCGTGCGGCTCCGCGTCCGTCGTCGGCGTCGTGATCGCCGGGATGACGTTGCGGGCAGTACTTAGACGCCGCCCCTGCGCGCTGACTTCAGTTCTGTACACGACTTTCCACGCCAGGAACGCAGAGCCATGCAAGAAGCTGACATAGGTGTCTGAAAAATACTAGGGCCCTGAAAGGGATGTCCTTAACCCTAGAAATCAGTTCGCAGAACGGGGAGGATGGGTGGGGCGGTAGGAATCTGTCACTAACTACTGTCTCTTACAGATATATCGTTACACAAGTTAGTAACTTGTGCATCTGAAAGAGACACGTTAGTGACAGATTCCTTACCTTAGAATAGATACCCCAGCAATGCCAACCCCGGTGGTGGGTCTGCGAACAAAGATCAGACAAGGAAGTCCCGGAGAACAGAACGGCCAAAGAATCCGTGCCTCCGGACCGGACTGTCAAGGCAGTAATGCTTTGTAAATGTGTGCAGCGAGGCCCACGTAGCTGCCTGACAGATATCCTGCAGCGGAACACCGCGGCCTAAAGCCGTGGTAGCAGCCGTTGCCCTGGTGGAATGGGCACGCAGCCCAACAGGAGGCTCCTTCTTAGCCAAAGAATAGCAGGCTTTGATACACAAGGTTACCCAGCGGGAGATGGTTCTCTTGTGCTCCGCCCGACCTTTTTGGTGCCCACGTAGCCAACAAAGAGCTGGTCATCCACCCGGAAGTGTTGTGTGCGGTTGATATAAAAGGAAAGCGCACGTTTTGGGTCCAGACGGTGGAGCCTCTCTTCCTCTCTGGAAGGATGCGGAGGCGGAAAGAAGGTGGGCAAAGTGATGGTCTGCCCAATGTGGAAGGCAGTAACCACCTTTGGCAAGAAGGACGGACGCGTCCTAAGAACAACCTTGTCTGGATGGACAGACAGAAAGGGAGGTTTGCAAGATAGAGCCTGGAGCTCATTCACCCGCCGAGCGGAGGTGATGGCCACCAGAAAGGCTGTCTTGAGAGTCAGAAGACGAAGAGGACCGTTATGTAGAGGCTCAAAGGGAGCGCACATGAGAAAGGTAAGAACCAAGTTCAAGTCCCACTGAGGCATCACAAACGGAACAGGAGGGAAGAGGTGTGTAATGCCTTTTAGGAACCTGTTAACAACAGGGGACTTGAAAAGGGAGGGCTGATCAGGAAGCCTGAGGAAGGCCGAGATGGCACAAAGATAGCCCTTGATGGTACCCAGGGCAGAACCCTGTTGGGCCAGGGAAAGAAGGAACAGAAGAACTTCAGAAAGAAGGGCAGAGAGGGGATTCACAGCCTTTGCTGTGCACCATGCCACAAACTTGTTCCACCTGCAGGCGTATACCACCAGTGGAGGGACGCTTGGCTGCCAGAATTACATCACAAACTTCGGGAGGCAAGTCGAAAGGAATCAACTGCCGCCGCTCAATCTCCACGCAAGCAGGTGGAGGCTGGACAGGTTCGGGTGGAGGACCGTCCCCTGCTGCTGCGACAGTAGATCCTCCCGAAGAGGCAGACGGATCGGGGGATCGACGCTCATACTGAGTAGCTCGGGATACCAAACTCTTCGAGCCCAGTCCGGAGCCACAAGGATGACTTGGGCCCGGTCGCGTCGAATCTTCTTCAACACTCTGAGTAGAAGTGGTATAGGCGGAAAGGCGTACAACAGACCGCAACTCCACTCGCGACGAAAAGCGTCGCCGAGCGAGTGCCGCCTTGGAAATTCCAACGCGCAGAACTGATGACATTGCGCGTTCTCGTCGGTGGCGAATAGATCTAACCAAGGCTCTCCCCACTGCAGAAAGAGTCCTTGCGCCACTTCCGAGTGAAGACGCCATTCGTGATCCATCATGCACCTGCGGCTGAGTTCGTCCGCCCTGGCGTTCAGGGAACCTGCCAGGTGTTGAACCATCAGGAACATGCCCTGATGTTCCAGCCATGTCCAGAGGCGCAGAGCCTCCTGGACAGAGGGTCCACGACCCCACCCCGCCTTGTTTGTTGCAATACCACATGGCGGTGGTGTTGTCTGTGAACACCTGCACTACCTTCCCTTTGACAGAGGGAAGGAATGCCTTGAGTGCAAGTCGGATCGCCCGGAGCTCCAGAAGGTTGATATGGAGCCGGGACTCTGCCGGAGACCAGAGGCCTCTGATCTCCGCCTCTCCCATGTGACCGCCCCATCCCAGAAGGGACGCGTCCGTCACAACTGTGTGCTCTGGCTGGGGAAGGGAGAGGGATCTGCCCATGACCCATTGCCGGTTCGAGAGCCACCACTGCAACTGTTTTGCAGTCCCCTCCGAGATCTGGACGTGATCGGACAGGTTGCCCTGGTGCTGCGCCCACTGGAACTTCAGGTCCCACTGCAGAGCCCGCATATGCCATCTGGCATGATCGACCAGCAGGATGCAGGAGGCCATGAGGCCCAGCAGCTTCAGGGTCATCCGTACCGAAACCCAGGATAAAGGCTGAAAGATCGGAATCATAGCCTGAATATCCCGGACTCGCCGTTCGGGAGGATAGGCCCGAAACTGCGTCATGTCCAGAACTGCTCCGATGAAAAGGAGCTGTGGAGAAGGAATCAGATGCGACTTCGGCACATTGATGGAGAACCCCAGCGAGTGCAGGAGTTCGGCCGTAGTCTGGAGGTGGGAGACGACTGCCTGGGACGAGCCCGCTTTCAGCAGCCAGTCGTCGAGGTAGGGGAAGACTGGAACCCCTGCCCGGTGCAGATGAGCTGCGACCACCGCCATCACTTTCGTGAACACCCGAGGGGCACTTGTAACACCAAAGGGGAGCACGGTGAACTGAAAATGCTCGAGGCCTACCGTGAACCGCAGGTAACGCCGGTGGGCCGGCAGGACGGGGATGTGAAAATAAGCGTCCTGCAAGTCCAACGCTACCAACCAGTCTCCAGGGTCGAGGGCAGTCAAGACCTGAGCTAGGGTGAGCATCTTGAACTTCTCCTTCCGGAGGAAGCGATTGACGTTCCGGAGGTCCAAGATAGGACGCATGTCCTCCTTGTCCTTTTTGGGCACCAGAAAGTAGTGGGAGTAGCAACCACGTCCTACTTCTGGGGTCGGAACATGCTCGATGGCCCTCTTGGCCAAGAGGGCCGTGACTTCCTTCTGCAGAAGCACCAAGTGATCCCCTGACATGCAGTGGAATTGAGGTGGCATGGCTGGGGGGGGTGGTCTCGAAGGGGAGGGAGTAGCCCCTTCGGACAATGTCCAAGACCCACCTGTCCGAGGTGATGGCACGCCAGCGGTGAAGGTGATTGCGGACCCTGCCCCCTACTGGCGTGCTGTGCACCTGAAAGGAAGGACTAGGAGGGCTTGGAGGCCGCGGACGGGGCGGAGTTGGTGGCCTGACCCGCACGCTGGTTGCCCGACCCGCCATGGCGGTAGCCACGTCCTCGGCCACGCGAAGACGCCTGCTGCGCGGGCCGGTGGCTGGGCAGCGGACGTGATTGGGCGCCCCTTCCGTGGCCACGAAAGGGGCGAAAAGCAGAGGTTAGCGGAGGGCGTACAACAGAAAGGCCCAGGGACTTGGCAGTAGCCTGTGAGTCCTTAAAACGCTCCAGCACATGGTCTGCTTTGGAACCAAAAAGACCGACTCCATCAAAGGGCATGTCCATGAGTGTATTCTGGACATCACCCGAGAAACCAGTTGTTCTCAGCCAGGCGTGGAGACGCAGCGCCACCGTCGTTGCAAGCGATCTGCCCAGCGAGTCGGCGGTATCAAGGCCACAACGTATGGTGTACTTTGCCGCATCCCTACCTTCCGCAATGGTGCGGGTAAGCAGTGTCTGGACCTCCTCAGAACACTGGGGCAAAACGGCCGCCACCGAATCCCACAGAGAGTGGGAATATCGGCCCAAAAGGCAAGCGGTGTTGACGGACCGCAAGCTAGCACTGGAGGAAGAAAAGGCCTTCTTCCCAAATTGGTCCAGGCGTTTGGATTCCCTATCCGGAGGAGCGGTAGGGAAGGCGGTTTGGGAAGCAGAGGCTTGGACAACCAAGCTCTCAGGAGTGGGGTGTTGGGAGAGGAACAGGGGGTCGCCCGGAGAGGGGCGATGGCGTCGGGCCACGTTCCTATCCACAGGAGCCCCTGTGGTGGGCTTGGACCAGGTGCCCAAAAGAACGTCAGACAGTGCATCATTAAACGGCAGCAATGGCTCCGAGGAGGTAGCTGCCGGCTGAAGCACTTCCGTCAGGAGGTTAGTCCTGACAGCCACAGTAGGCAATTGGAGGTGCAAGGCTCCAGCTGCTCTACGCAACACCGTTGCGAAATTTGCTCCCTCCTCCGTAGCCACGGAAGGAGGAGACAGCATGCCAGAGTCAGGAGAAGTGTCCAGACCACTGGCATCCCCAAGTTCCTCTGCCCAGTCCTGATCATACTCACACTGCTGTGAGAGAGGGTCTTCCGACCCCTCCCAGCTCTCCTGGTCCTCCTCTGGCTCAAAATATGGAGGAGGAGGGACATCTAGGACCCAAGGTCTCATCGGCGCCGGGGCCGGCGTCGAGCGACGTCGGTCCGGCTCCATGTCCGGAACCGGAGAGAACCGGGGAACGACGCCGCCCGGAGCCCCGGGCGGCGTCAGGAACGGCACCGGGGACATCGGCGCCGGCGGAGGCGTGGTTAGGTCAACCGGCGTCGATCGGGGTTGCGGTACCACCGGAGCCGGGATCGAGGCCGGGATCAAGGCTGGCGGGACGGGCGACGCCGGGACCGGAGTCGTCGGCGACGCCGGAGCAACCCCATCAGGGCCCGCGGGGCCCGAAGGTGCACCGGAGGGACCTTGAGGCCCGAAGAGGCGGGCCATCGCCGACAGGAATTCCTGTATTTGGGCCGGAGTCGGCCCCGAACCCGGAAAGGACGGGTAATGCGGGGGCGGCTCCACAGGCACGTCCGGGGCCGCGGGGACGGTGCCGACAGGGGCCTCAGCCGAGTCGCGAGACCGGCGAGGCGAAGTCTTAGAGCGATGATGCTTTTTATACTTTTTGTGCTTCGACTTACCCGAGGAGTGCGAAGACTTGGACTCAGACGACCGGCGGGGGCTCCGCGACCGGCCCCTCGACCTCTCACGGGACCGGGGCTTGGTGCGGCGCGGAGCCGACTGCCGGACCTCGAGGAGCTTTCGAGACCGCTCTCGCAAAGCCTTCGGGTGTAAGGCCCGGCAGTCAGGACACGACTTCGTGTCGTGGTCTCGGCCGAGACAGCAGAGACACTAAGTGCGGGTCTGTGATCGACATCATTCAACCACAGACGTCGCATGGCTTGAAGCCGGGCATCCCTACCGACACCTAGGAGCCGAGATGACTCGAAAAGAAACAGTGAAAAAATCACCCAAAATTTAGTCAAAAATTGACTACGGCACTGCTCTTCCCGGATCTGCGCTTACTGGCGCGGAAAAAGAAGAACTGACGTCAGCGCGCAGGGGCGGCGTCTAAGTACTGCCCGCGACGTCATCCCGGCGATCACGACGCCGACGACGGACGCGGAACCGCACGACGCCGCCTACCGACGCGCAAGGGTACTGCTACGCAAAAACTTTCCGGATCCAGCCTGACGCCTGGGGATATTCTAAGGTAAGGAATCTGTCACTAACGTGTCTCTTTCAGATAAGCGAAATTAGCAGTATTTCACTACCAGGACATGTAACCAGGACATGTAAAACACAACAGTTCATGTCCTACCTTTGAAACATACTGCACCCTGACTATGGGGGTACTTTGGGCCTACCTTAGGGGTGCTTTACATGTAATAAAAGGGAAGGTTTGGGCCTGGCAAGTGGGTACACTTGCCAGGCCGAAATGGCAGTTCAAAACTGCACACACAGACACCGCAGTGGCAAGCCTGAGACATGTTTGAAGGGCTACTCATGTGGGGGCACAATCAGTGCCGCAGGCCCACTAGTACCATTTGATTTACAGGCAGGCCATGGGCACACCTGGTGCACTGTACTAGTGTAGGAGGCTGGCTTAGTATATGGTGCACACTTATTCAAGTGAAGCACCTTGCTCTAATCCAGACAACCCTTATGATGATGTTAGTTGTCTTAGACAACCATAGATAGCTCTCTAAGTGGTAGCTGTGGAGAGCAGCCTTCAGGCTTAGTCCAGAAGGAGTGTTAAGCAGTTTGTTTTACCAGAACTAATCATAGTGTAGGTAAAAGGAAAAAGAACCACACAATGTAGTTATAAAACTAGTTATATTTATTATACACATTTACTAACTCATTGGTACATCTCTTACCCGGAGATATAAACACAATACACACAATATTTCAAAGGTAGACAGGTAAGTAAGCACAAATACACAGTGGTCTCCGGGGGGAGACCAAACCATATACTAAAGAAGTAGAATGCAAACTGCGACCGAAGTCGGGACTTGGACCAGAAGGCTCAGAAGAGCTGGGGACACAAGGACCACCCAAGGTAAGTACCCAAGAACCCCTCCGGAGGCTGTGTGGGAGTGGAAACACAGCTGCGTACTCAAAGCCAGTCAATGGGAAAATCGTGGTTGTAGTTTTTAAGAAGGACCCTTCCCAGTGGACCCTGAAGAAACACCGTGGAAGACAAAAGGTTGGAGAGACACCCCACCCGTGAATACCCCAGGAACCAGGATACCTACACCAGGGAAGCCGGGTGCATAGGTACGAAGTGACGCTGGAAACAGCCGTAGACCACAAAGGAGGACTTAAGAAAAGATGCCACTGGCGCAGAAGGTGAAAGAGTACGGTGGGATCCAAGGATGGATTCTTGAAGAGAAGTACCTGCAAGCAGAGGGGACAGGGTCTATGCCACTCGGGAGTGCCAAGGAGGCACGGAAGACCAATGACCAACGATGACAGAAGATGTGCAGGAGAGTTGACGGTAACCTTGTCGCTGCAGTTGTGGAGATCAGGAGACATTGTGGAAGACCAAGAGCCGTTCACGAGCTGTCCCACGTCGGAAGTCGAGAACCAGGGGGTCGGTGTCCGGCGGGAGCACCAACAAGCCTTGGCAACAGCAAAAGACGTGGTAAACGAAAAAGGCGCAACGTTGGGACCAGCAAGGTCCAATGGACTCACCAAGCCCAGGAGAGTCAGAGCAGCCTCCGAGCAAGCAGGGGAGCCCACTGAAGCCAAAGAAGACCATCAAGAGGACCCACAGGCTGAAGGCACAGGAGTCGCAAGAGGATCTCGAGCAGCTCACCAAAGATGCAGGCCCACGGTGCAGAGGATGCGGTGAGGACGAACACCTTGGTAGGAAGAGATGCCGGAGGCTGGAGCTTCTTGTAGCCCGAAGATCTCTGGAGGACAGAGTCAACAAGCCTTGGCACCGGCAAGTCGACGCGGTGCACAGGGGTTCTGTTCCAGCGGTTCCAAGGGATACTGGCCTCAAACTTGCTGAGACGACACTGCAGGCCTCGAGGGAGTTGCAGAACTACCACCTGTGTTGCTGAGCCTTTCGAAGTCCGTGGGATGTCAGGAGCAGCAGACCGGTAAGCTTAGTTGCGGTGCCTGCAGATGAGTGACTCCTTCACTCCAAGGGAGATTCCTTCAGGTGTCTTTGATGCCCACAGGCCTGGAGAAGAACCTGGATGAAGCACAGACGCAGAAGACTAGCAGGATGACGAAACCAGGAGCAGCAGGAGTCTTCCTTGGTGCAGTCTCAGTTCCTAGACGAAGTCCAAAGCGCCCAGACCGGAGAAGTTGAAGTGGTTTCGGATCTGAACCTTGTCTCACAATGAATCTGAAGAGCCATCCACAGCTAAGCCCTAAAGTACCCTAGGGAAAGGGTTGGGACAATTCAGGAATACCTCCCAGAGGAGGGGCTGGACAGAGGGGAGGATACTCCCATGCCTTTTGTCCAGTTTTGCACCAGAGCGGGAGCCAACGGCTCCCTGAACTGGTTTCAACTGGAGTATGCAAGGAGGGCACCAAATGTGCCCTTCAAAGCAGTCTGGTGGTGCTGGCAATTGGCCCCACCCCAGCCCAATACACTAAGTCCTGTCTGGGAGGTGGTCACACCTCCCTGTGACAGGAAACCTATAGTTCTACCTTCCCCTGCTCGAGCTCAGCTCAGCAGCAGGAGGGCAGAATCATGTCTGTGGTCAGCAGTAGCACTAGCTTGCGGTTAGACCCTGAAAGGCCGGTACCGGGAATACAGGGGGGCTCCCTAGGGGAGCCCTCAGTACATGGAATCCTACATCTAACACTGGAATCGGTGCTGGGGTAGGATTCCAACATGTTTGATACTAAACATGACCGGTTTCCGTACAGCCAATATATAGTTAGACATCTCGTAATTGACTTGATGTCCACTATATTTATTAAATGGCTGACCACACTTACAAAGCCTGGAGAATCTACTCCAGAGTTTGTAGGGGGTGTCCTGCTCATGAAGGGCACCCTCACACTTATAATCTAGCACCCTGCCTTCAGGATTGAAAGGCCTGCCTTAGGGGTGACTTATAGGTTTTAAGTGCAGTGACCTCAGATATAAGGAAACTATATCTGTTGCAAGTGGTGCTAGCACCAAGTCACAGAGGCTGCAATGGCAGGCCTGTAGTCACAGTTTGAGTGGTCCCCTGTTGTACCTACGCCCCGAGTACCTTAGTACCATATACTAGGGACTTAGAAGGGTACACCAGCAGCCAATTGGGAAGGTATCAAAGTAATTACCAAAGTCAAATTTAGGGTGAGAGCACAATGACTGGGGTCCTGATTAGCAGGATCCCAGTCAAACTAGTTAGAAAACAGCATAACACCAGCAACAAGTGGGGGTAAACATGAAAGCAGATCCTATTTTCCTACAACTAGGTACTTACTAGTAAATCAAATATGCCAATCATGGAGTAACTAACTACCATTACATTTTAGACAGGGAGCACTTGCACTTTAGCACTGGTCAGCAGTGGTAAAGTGCCCGGAGTCCTAAAGCCAGCAGAAACAAAATCCAGCACTCAGTCAAAAACAGGAGGTCAGAGGCAAAAAGACCGGGGAAACAACGCCCGAAGATGCCAGGTCTAGCACAAAGGATATGCGAGGCCCTGTCTAGGGTTAGACAGTCCCTCAATATTGCCCGATTTAGGTAGGATTCCTGTTTAATCCAGATCAAGATCCATCTAATCAGCAGGTGAAGGGCGAGGACATCAAAGAGATAATTAATCCCCAACTCTTGATGGGCTGTACAGCAAGGAATGCAATACGATAAGCTTAGCAGACGTCTAGAAAACTGATTTTCTACCAACTGAAGGACAGAGAGATCCAAACACCCTCCAGATGTCACTACCATAAGATGTAGCAAATACACCCTTGGCCTGGTATAGCTGCAACATAGCGTTGACAGGCTTGTTGCATAGCTTAGAAGCAAAATCAACCACAAACAAGTTGGACCTCGGCAAATTATTGTTTTTGCTGTTAATAAAGGAGACATCTTCCTAAAAAATCGAACAAGACAGCCAGGCAAGGAAAGGAGTCAACCATAGATATGGCTCTACCTTGCACACAGAATGATTTTGTCTTTTTGGATCTAGGGCCTGCCGCCATAAAAAGCAATTTGATTAAATTAGAAAACTCCAACAAATCCATAAAGTTTACAAAACTATCTAGCTGACGTTGCAGACCAGATGTGCTTCTTGCTAGCAGAACCGCATCATTCGCTTATAATAATGAGGGATAAAACGACCCCCAAATCAATGGAGATCTACCCTACCAGAAAAAAAGCCAGTTTCTAACTGATTTATATAAAGAGTAAATAAAAATAAAGTAGGTATGCATTATTGTCTTACTCCTCGTTTAATAAAAAAAGGCATTAGAGCATGATTCATCACTGTATATCTCACTGCAGCCGACATACTGGTGTGCAGGTCCCTTAAAAAAAAAAAATCAACATTATCCATGTTGACTCCGATAGACAAAAAGATTCTCAAAAATGTGTGCCTGTTCACATGGTCAAAAACCGAAGTAAGATCCATAAAGGCTATATGAATGGAGCCAGATTTGCCCACAGTATATTAGTTAATGAGAAAATACAAGTTAAGACATTGTTCAACAGCACCATGCAGGGGCATAAACCCATATTAGAAATCTGAAAGAACTTGTTTTTCATCTGCCCAAATCAGTAGCTTATTCAAGATGGCTCGCCCTATGACCTTAACTAATGAAACAATAAGGGAGATGGATCTATTGCAACAAGATTTACTCCTACCCTCTTTTTAAATTCCTGTATAATCATAGATTGAGACCAAAAGGGGGGAATCGCAACTTTTACTGAGGCATCTAAAACATGTGTGAGCAAAGACTCCCAGACCTGAGGTTCGGACACAAACAGATCGGGGCAATTCCATCAAGTCCGGGGCTATGTTTTTAGACAGCCACAAGATTGTATTGTGAACTTCATCTAATGAGAAAGATGTTAGATACGCCTTCTAACAATCATGGTGCTATGAGAGATATCGAACATCATCTCATCATAGTTGCCAACAAAATGCTTCACCCAGTAATCAAGGAGAATATGGGAACAAAGTAATCTCCAAAAATAGTATGCTAGTAGATAAGCAAATAGCTTAGATGAGCTGGAAGCAGGCTTCATCTTTCAAGGTTTAACCAGTAGACCGACAAGAGGATACCAAATCTCTGTTCCTGGGGGATGCCTAAAGAGCCTTCTGCAGATCACAATGGCACTAGAACACTCACCGTCGAACTACCCGACAGCTGGAAACAGCCACTCTTTCACTGAGGGACACTCCGAATTGCTCTTGGACAACCACATACATAAAGTTATGGTCCTAAAACCAATGCACGGGAATTGTATACACCTCACCTTTATAGTTACTCATTTATTTATAAAAGAGGCCCACTGTATACAGAAATCTGGCGTTTATTTGGTACAGATAAAGCTTAAGGTTCCTTTCCCAAAGTAACTTCATAGGAGCATTCTACACATATTTCTTTAAGTATGTCACATTACCAAGATCTGGACTTTCTAACATTTTCTCATAAACCTTGCATTTAAAAAATGTCTATCTCTATTACACATTTTCTTGGGAAAGTGAAAACACGTATTGTATCAAAAGGCACTTCGAGAACCATAGTCACTTGATCACAGTTTCAAGCTCCCCAATAACCGTTCCCTGCTTTCTCACCAATATGAGGGTTGAGGGCCGTCACCAGCATCAACGACTCGTTCATCAGTTTGTTGATCCTTTCAGTGTTGGCTTGGATGCCGACAACGCAGTTGTCAGTAAAGGAAACCGAAGCATCCCCCAGTAACCTGGCAGAGTTCAACACATTTTTAATCTAAAACAAACACAAAGAAAACATTATGAGACACAGCAGAAAAAAATACAAACTGAACCTACCTTAAATTATTTAAACACACTTATCGAAAACAAAATAAATATAACTTGCCTTCTGTTGGGGATAACCTATTGTCGTTCTAAAAATGGTTCATACCTTGAGATATTCGAATTTTATACTGACATCTCAAAGAATACAAGAGACAGCCCGCCTATTTCATAAAAACAGTCTCTATGTTTTGAGCAAAATGATTGTCAACAGAAATGTATATTTTTTTCGTAACTCTTAATAGCTGTGGTATCGCCAACTTCTGGGGCGGGCATTTCACAAGTTTCTGCGAGGCCAGCGTTGAAAAAGTCATGCTGGCACCCACGTGTCTCAGGCACCTGTCCACGTTAAAGAAATGCTCTCAGGGAAAGCGAAGGCACCAGTATCTGCCACCATATAGGGTTTTAAGGCCTGTTAGCTTGCATGAATAAGCAAGGTAGATCTGCTTCATAATCTAAAAATAGACGCTTGCAGCATGAGTGCCCTCGCAGGGGAATAATGTCCCTTCTAATGTTCCTGTCTGTGGGCAATGCAGTGCGCCACTCTGACTCTTTCATCTCCTTAGTTGCCGGAGGCTCAAACTTGAGTAGGCGTACCGACAACCTTTCAGATAACAGGACAAGTTTGAAACTGAAGCATTACATGACCCATGAAGTGAAATGTCCTTGCATACTAAGGACTCTCTCAAAGCATCCTCACATTCAGAACCACTAAACAAAACGTCAGTGTCCCCATTCCTGCATCTAAACCTGAATGGTAATTCCCAGTATTCATGCACATAATGTAGGAAAATGCCCCTTTTTGCATGGCTGCCCCCCACGTTTTGCCTGATGTTTCATGCTTCTTGCCTAAGTGTGCCCTGGGTTCCAGCTAATCAGGTACCCAGGGCCTGTGTTCTTTCGCCAAAACTGTACGTGTGCTCCCACATTGGCACTCCTCTGGCCTACATATAAGTCCCATGTAAAAGGTGCCAAGGGCACCAGGGGCCTTGTGGCCACAGAAAGTCTGAGGGCTGAAGCATATATTTTGCCACCCTCAGAGGCTCCGCCCCTGACCCATACACACTGCCAGTGCAGTCTGTGTGCCAGGGGAGACAATAAAACTACAAGTCAACATGGCACACATCCCTGTGTGCCATGCCCACCAAAACACTGCCTGTGGCATAGGTCAGTCACCACTCTAGAAGGCCTTACAACCCCAAGGCAGGGTGCACTATACCACAGGTGAGGGCACAGTGGCATGAGCACTGCCCCCCTCAGTACCTGTGCCATTCACAGGTATTGTAAGTGCAGTAAAGCCATTTTTAAACCATGGTCTGGGAGTTTGGCACCCCGAGCTCCACAGCTCCATGATGGCTTTACTGAAGACTGAGAAGTTTGGTATCAAACCTTTCAGCCCATTAAACCCACACTGATGCCAGTGTTGGATTTAATGCCAAATTAACTCAGAGGGAATGTTAGAGATGCCCCCTGAAAAACACCCTAACTCTAGTGTCCTGGCTGAGTGACTGCTCGCCAGCTGCCACCCCAAGACATGTTTCTGGACCCCAGGGTTGAGAGCCTCCCGCTCTCGGGGTCCTGAAACAAAGCACACCCTGGGCAGAGGTGCCAAGCCTCCTCCCACAGGGTGGGTAGGGTCCACGAAGGGGAAGCTTCAAAGGCCTGCTGCCTTTGTTAGCCGACCCTGCCTTTTGCTGCTCCCAGCAACTGGCCCCTACTGGTTCTAACTCCCACTTTGGGAGCAAAAATCGGCAGGGAAACCAAGATGGGAGGAGAGGTGTGCCCACCTTTTCC
This sequence comes from Calotriton arnoldi, assembly GCA_963921515.1. NCBI lineage: Eukaryota > Metazoa > Chordata > Amphibia > Caudata > Salamandridae > Calotriton > Calotriton arnoldi. The sequence goes on from CAWUFW010002481.1 coordinate 1,075,424, forward strand.
AACTCCACCCCTTAGGTGAAGGAAGCGAGGCAAAGCACAACACTCAGTCCCCGCCATCTTGAAGATGGGGGGACCCAGCCAACCAGAGAGAGGCGTATGCCCCCCCTCCCACTGGAGGTTGGCATAATAGGGGGTGTACCCAGCCAAGGAAGGGACCCATTGGCCACGACCTGTACCTACCTGAAACGCCCCTAAATTTAGTATTTAGGGGCAACCCCGAACCTTGCCTCCTCAGACAAGCAAGAAGAAGAACGACCGAAGAGCCGTGCTGAAGGAAGAACAGGAGGATACCAACTGCCTTGGCCCCAGCCCTACCGGCTGTCCCAACCTCAACCTGCTCCAGCAGAATCCTGGCATAGCCAGCAGTCCCCGCAGAACCCAGAGGACCTGCCCTGCCTTCCCTACAAAGACTGTTTCCCGTGAGCACCGGACTTGCTCATGAAACAGACTCTGGCTCCGGCCAAATGCACGAGTCTCAACTACTCTGCACCAGAACAACGCCACAAGGAGGTCCCCCCCCAGCGAACCTGACCTGGGATCTGGTGATCCCTGACCTACCTCAAGCCTCCAGACAATGCCTGTGGCCTCTATCTGGAGGGTTCCCCCGACCGAGACCGGAGCTGGTTAAGTAAACCCGACGCCTAAAGACACCCCTGCACCAGACGCCCCACGGACTTGGGTGGCCCAACCGACACTGTCCAGGAACCTCCTTGCATCCCAACTTACCTCTCCAGCCAGTGGTCGCCTCCAGAAAGCCTCCCTGCCCGAACCTGCAGTCTTTGTTCCGACCGGAGATCTCCCATTGAAAACAGGGCACCCGATGCCAATCCAGCACCCTGCATCCGGCCGCCCCTGTGCCGCTGTGGGTGCACCTTGTGTGCTAACTCGGATCCCCCTTTGCCCTGAGCTTACCCCTAGGAGCTTTGCTTCCTCAGCCCAGTGGCTTGCCCAAGAGCAGCCACCAACCGACGGCCCCCTAGCCCCATAGGCTAACATTGAGCCATAGCACTCTGCACCCGGCCGCCCTAGTGCCGCTGAGGGTGCTCTTTCAGTGCATCCTTGACCCAGGGGGAACCCTTGTTCTAGCCCCTGAAACTCGACTCTCAAATCAGATTGCTTACCTGCAAACCGATAACATTTTCTTCCACAGGATTGCATTGACTGTTTTTCCTCTGAAAAAGTTTTAAGTGTTGAGGCACAAGTTACTAACTTGTGTAACGATATATCTGTAAGAGACAGTAGTTAGTGACAGATTCCTTACCTTAGAATATCCCCAGGCGTCAGGCTGGATCTGGAAAGTTTTTGCGTAGCAGTACCCTTGCGCGTCGGTAGGCGGTGTCGTTCGGCTCCGCGTCCGTCGTCGGCGCCGGGACCGCCGGGATGACGTCGCGGGCAGTACTTAGACGCCGCCCTAAAGCGCTGACGTCAGTTCTGTACACGACTTTCCGCGCCAGGAACGCAGAGCCATGCAAGAAGCTGACATAGGTGTCTGAAAAATACTAGGGCCCTGAAAGGGATGTCCTTAACCCTAGAAATCAGTTCGCAGAACGGGGAGGATGGGTGGGGCGGTAGGAATCTGTCACTAACTACTGTCTCTTACAGATATATCGTTACACAAGTTAGTAACTTGTGCATCTGAAAGAGACACGTTAGTGACAGATTCCTTACCTTAGAATAGATACCCCAGCAATACCAACCCCGGTGGTGGGTCTGCGAACAAAGATCAGACAAGGAAGTCCCGGAGAACAGAACGGCCAAAGAAGCCGTCCCTCCGGACTTGGCTGTCAAGGCAGTAATGTTTGGTAAACGTGTGCAGCGAGGCCCACGTAGCTGCCTGACATATATCCTGTAACGGAACCCCGCGGCCTAAAGCCGTGGTAGCCGCCGTTGCCCTGGTGGAATGGGCACGCAGCCCAAAAGGAGGCTCCTTAGCCAAAGAATAGCAGGCTTTGATACACATAGTGACCCAGCGGGAGATGGTCCTTTTGTGTACCGCCCGAACTTTTTGGGCGCCCACGTAGCCAACAAAGAGCTGGTCATCCACCCGGAACTGGTGTGTGCGGTTGATGTAAAAAGAAAGCGCACGTTTCGGGTCCAGACGGTGGAGCCTCTCTTCCTCTCTGGAAGGATGCGGAGGCGGAAAGAAGGTGGGCAAAGTGATGGTCTGCCCAATATGGAAGGCAGTAACCACCTTTGGCAAGAAGGACGGACGCGTCCTACGAACAACCTTGTCTGGATGAACAGACAGAAAGGGAGGTTTGCAAGAAAGAGCCTGGAGCTCACTCACCCGCCGAGCAGAGGTGATGGCCACCAGGAATGCTGTCTTCAGAGTAAGAAGACGAAGAGGACAATTATGTAGAGGCTCAAAGGGAGCGCACATTAAGAAGGTAAGAACCAAGTTCAAGTCCCACTGAGGCATTACAAACGGAACAGGAGGAAAGAGGTGTGTAATGCCTTTAAGAAACCTGTTAACCACAGGGGACTTGAAAAGGGAGGGCTGATCAGGAAGCCTGAGGAAGGCTGATATCGCACAAAGATAGCCCTTGATGGTAGGTACCCAGGGCAGAACCCTGTTGGGCCAGAGATAGAAGGAACAGAAGAACCTCAGAAAGAGGGGCAGAAAGGGGATTCACAGCCTTTGCTGTGCACCATGCCACAAACTTGTTCCACCTGCAGGCGTATACCACCTTAGTGGAGGGACGCCTGGCTGACAGAATCACATCACAAACTTCGGGAGGCAAGTCGAAAGGAATCAACTGCCGCCGCTCAATCTCCACGCAAGCAGGTGTAGACTGGACAGGTTGAGGTGGAGGACCGTCCCCTGCTGCTGCGACAGAAGATCCTCCCGAAGAGGCAGACGGATCGGGGGATCGACGCTCATACTGAGTAGCTCGGGATACCAAACTCTTCGAGCCCAGTCCGGAGCCACAAGAATGACTTGGGCCCGGTCGCGCCAAATCTTCTTCAACACTCTGGGTAGAAGTGGTATAGGCGGAAAGGCGTACAACAGACCGCAACTCCACTCGTGACGAGAAGCCGCCGCAGCGCAGTGCCGCCTTGGAAATTCCAACGCGCAGAACTGCTGACATTGCGCGTTCTCTTCGGTGGCGAACAGATCTAACCAAGGCTCTCCCCACTGCTGAAAGAGACCTTGCGCCATGTTAGACTTGGCATCTTTTGGCGTGTTTCCCCTGACTTTTTGCTTTCTGACCTCCCGGTTTTGACTCTGTTTTTGCTGGTGTAATGATTCTGCGCACTTTCCTCACTGCTGTCCAGTGGGAAAGTGCAAGTGCTCCTGTATAAAATGTGTTATGGATTGGCGTTTCCATGATTGGCCTATTTGGTTTATGTGTCAGTCCCTTGTAAAGTGCACTGCGAGTGCCAGGGCCTATAGACCAAATGCTGTTGGTGGGCTGCAGCACTGGATTGTGCCACCCACGCAAACAGCCCGTAAAGTGTAACTCGGGCCTGCCATTGCAGAGCCTGTGCGCAGCCTGGGGCTGCCATGTCGACTTGGCAAGTGCGCACACTTGCAAGTCCCTAAACCTTCCCTTTTCTACATGTTAGTCACCCCTAAGGTAGGCCCAAGGTACCCCTGTGGGCAGGGTGCGTTGTATGCGAAAGGTAGGACATGCCCTGGTGTGTGTGGCATGTCCTGATAGTGAATTACAGCCTAGTTCGTTTTTCACTATTGCAAGGCTACCTGTTCCCCATAGGCCAGAACGGGCAGTTTTGATTATTGCAGCTTATAATCCTAACTGACCCCGGGAACATGGTAGAAATTCGAGTTTAGTATGCCTGGACTCTGAATGATAAAATGCATCTTTTAGTTAAGTTGGTTTTAACATTCTGTGTTTGAAAATACCACTTTTAGAAAGTGGGTATTTTCTTGTCTAACCATCCAAGCCTGCCTCTGCGAGGTTGTGTATTCCTTGTCTGGAGTGTGAGTGACAGGGGCTGGGGGATGCCAGGAGACAGGGTGAGTCAGCACAGGGCTGAATAGCAAGATCTACATGTAGATGGGTGGGAGGAGTTGCACCTGGGCCCTGAATAGGACAGTGCCTTCCCTCCACAATGCTGGCTCCACCTCCTGTGGTGCGTCTGATGTCCCTGGCCTACTCTCTGAAAGAAGGGACGGAGACTTGTCAACAAAGTGCTCCAGAACTGGTTTGGACTAGGCAAAGGCCTCTCTGCCTTCAGAGAACAAAGGAATTTGGGATATAAATATTGGGGCCCTGACCCCATGAATTTAGATCTCGCTGGAATCAAGGAACCTGCCAAGAAGAAGAGCTGGAGAGCTGCTAGGAGGAGTACTGCCCCTTTGCTGAGTGACTGCTTTGTTGGGTTGGCCTGCAGTTGCTGCTTCTGTCTTGGGCAGTGAAAGGACTGGACTGAACTTTCTACAAACTTGTGCTGAGTATCTCCAAGGGCCTGAAACCGAGCTGGCCTCCTGTTAAGAAGTCTCAGGGACTGCAAAGACTTCACAAGCCTCTGGGTACCGCTTCTGGAACGCTGTTTCAGTTGCCACAGAGGAAGGGAACCGCAACCGACTCCGTCAACCGACTCCATCGCTGGCCCGGTGTCCTGTTTGCACCGCAGACCGCACCGTCCGCATCTCGCACCGCAACCCTGGTCTCACCGAAGACGACGTCCGACGCCATCGCCACCGAGCCGCTGCTTGCACCGTGACCTGTGGGCACCGCAGTTCGCATCGCATCGCTTCACTGTGCCAGCCGGACCAGACCGACGCTGTCGCTGCAACTGGCTCAACAGTCGTGACCGCATCGCATTTGGGGCACCGCTCGCACGTTTGCGACGCACCGCTCCGACTCACACCGCTGTCCGACGCCAGCTCCCGCACTCCGGCTTGGTCGCCTGCATCGCCACCTGTCAGCACCGCATCGTACACCGTCTCGCCCTGCACCGCACGCCTTGGACTCACCGACTCCGTCTGCACGACGCTCATCGAGCCGCTGCCTGCACCGCATCGAGGGACACCGCACCTTGCATCGCTCCGTCTTGCACCGCAACCGCGACGAACACCGACCGGCTCGTACACTCCGTACCAGCCACCACGAGAAAGGTACTGTGACCGAGTCTGTTCACGACTCTGCTGGCCCGTAGCGACGCGGTCGGCTGGAACTGTTGGACTCTGTAATTCAGCATCACGGTAGGCCCGGACGGGGCTACCGACTCGTACGAACTTTGTTTTTGAACTATTCCTGCAAAGAAGAAGTTACCTTATCAAGCATTCATTTTTAAAGTATAGTATTGTGGATTTTTGTCGTAATTGGTCTTGTCTTGAGTATATAAAAATATTGGTTATTTTTCTAAACTGGTGTGGTGTCCGTTTGTAGTGCTTACACTGTATTACTGTTGGTTATGTGCAAATGCTTTACACACTGCCTCTAGAATAAGCCTGACTGCTAGTGCCAAGCTACCAAGGGGTGAGCAGGGGTTATTTTAGGAGTGTAACTCCCTTACCCTGACTAGGAAGAAGGGTCCCTACTTGGACAAAGGTGCAAGCCCTTGCCAACTAGAGACCCCCATTTCTAACATTGGTTGTCAGCGGTGAGGATAGGACTTGTGTTTGCACTTGACTTACAGTGATTGGTGTGCACTACTACCATATCGCAGACCATTACGTACCACATACTGGTTCTTTTTCTTTTGGCCTATTTTTGATCTTGCCAGTTTTCAACTCACTACTTTTGTCATGCCTGAATCAATTGCATCATCCGTTGCATCTCTGGAAGTTATCTTTGAGGAGGATAGGTTGGAATCCTACGCCGTAAAGGAGCTACGGGCGATTTGTAAAAACCTGAAAGTCCAAATTAAAGGCCTCACAAGGAAGGAGGAGCTACAGAAGGCGCTGAGGGCCTGGGTAGCAGCCAGACATGCCAGTGGGCAGCCTAGTAATCTCAGTGAGGAGGTGGAGGAGCCTATTTCCAGGGTGGATGTGCTTTTGGGTGGGGGGAACCCGCCAGGTCAGGCAGCAGCAGTCTGTCCCCAGAGGAGCTGGAGGACAGGCGGGAGGCAAGGCAGTTTGAGCTGCAGAAGCTCAGGCTGGAGAGTGAGCGGGAGGAGAAGAGATTGGCCATGGAGGAGAAGAAGATGCTCTTAGAGCATGAGAGAGAACTGAAGGAGCTAGAACTTAGGAGTAAGTCAGGCTCAGATGGTGGCAGCAATTCGTCCAGAAAGGCAGACAGGATTGTGCACAATCCCAAGAATGTAGGCAAGGAGTTCAAGAAGGGGGATGACATACAAAGGTGGTTCCAGGGTTATGAGGCAGCCATACACATGAATGGGGTCTCTGAGGAAAATTGGGGAGCAGGATTGTGGCCACTTTTCCCTGAAGAAGCAAGGGATGCTCTGATAGCTTTGGGTAAGGGGTATCACCTCACCTATGCTGACATGAACGATGCCCTTCTCACTAAGTATGGTCTTACTCCTGTAAAGTACAGGGATCAGTTCAGGTCCAGTAAGAAGTCTGATGCCAACACTTGGTTGGAATGTGTGGATGTGTTCTGCAGGTCTCTGGATGGCTGGGTAAAGGGCAGTAATGTGACAGATTTTCAGGGGCTCTACAACTTGATTGCATGGGAGCACTTGTCTAGTCTATGTTTCGCAGATCTGCGCCAGCACCTAGTGGATAGTAAGCTAACTGACCCCAGGAAGCTTGCTATGGAGGCGGACCGCTGGGTGAGTACCAGGGTCCACAAGAAAGCGTTTGGGGAGACTCAGCCAAAGGTGGGCAGGGTCCCCAGCAGAAGAGTGGGGGGACAAGGGTAAAGCACAGGAGTTCTCTAAAGGGCCCCAAACTAGTACCCAGGGTAAAGGTTCCCAGCCCCCCGGTGATAAGAAGAAAGGGGTCTCTACAGGGAACCCTGTTGAGACCGGCCCCGCAAGTGTTATGCATGTGACCAGGTAGGTCACTTTAAGGGGGACCCCAAGTGCCCAAAGGGGACACAGCCACCCACCGGTGGACAGTCCAAAGTGTAGGCTAGTGTAGCGCTTGGGGAGGAGGGGTGCCCACAGGAGGGTGGGGATCCCAGCAGAAATGACCCTTGTCTCACTAGGGGACAGTGAGATGGTCCCAGGAAACCAGGTGCCCCCTAACACAAAGAAATATAGCACCTGGGTGACCATCAATGGGAACAGGGTAGAGGCTCTCAGAGATACTGGAGCCAGTGTGACCTCAGTCCGGTGTCACCTGGTCTCTGAGAAGCAGGTAGTCCCAGGGGCATTCCACCAAGTAGTTGCTGTAGACAACTCTGAGCGCCAGTGTATGGTGGCGCAGGTTCCCTTTGAATGGGGGGGGGTCTCAGGTCCCTTGAGGGTGGTTGTGAGCCCTACCATGCCTGTAGATTGTCTGCTAGGTAACGACCTGGAGCAGTCCTTATGGAAGGATGTTGAGCTCAGGTCTCACTTGGAGATGCTTGGGTTGCCAGAGTGGGCATGCGTGTCTACTCGGTCAATGGCAGCCAGAAAGGGTGATCAAGAGGACTTGGAGCCTGGAACAGTGGCCCAAGTCCCTGCCAAGAGAAAGGGCAGGGGGCGCGGGAAACCGGCCCCGAAGTTCCCACGGACCGGGAGGAGGCAGACCTCGAGGGGACGCCCCGGTGCCTACAGGGGAGCAGGTAGCCGAACTGGGAGACATCTCTGAGCTGACCCATTGGCAGCAAGAAGGGGGTCCCATCAGGGAGGAGTTCTGCAGGGAGCAGAACGAGTGCCCTACTCTGGAGGGTCTGCGGCGGCAGGCTGCAGACCAGGCAGCTGGTAATCAGTCCGGGTCACATCTGATCTACTGGGAGAGTGGTCTCCTATACAGTGAGCCTAAGGATGCTGAGCCTGGGTCAGCCCGTGTGCTGGTGCTACCCCAGCGCTTCAGGACCTTCCTACTGGGTCTGGCTCATGACGTGCCTTTGGCAGGACATTTGGGGCAGGACAAGACCTTTGACAGGCTTGTCACCCACTTCTTTTGGCCCCAAATGCGAAGGCAGTCAGATGCACACTGTAGGTCTTGCCAAACTTGCCAGGCAAGTGGTAAGAGTGGGAGGAAGGTCAAAGCTCCTCTCCAACCTTTTCCTGTTGTTGGTACACCCTTTGAAAGGGTAGGGATGGATATTGTGGGGCCACTGGATCCCAAGACAGCCATGGGCACAGGTACATCCTGGTCTTGGTGGACCATGCCACCCGGAGGCAATCCCTCTCAGGACAACGACGGCGCCAGTGGTGGGCCGGGCGTTAATGGGGATCTTTTCCCGTGTGGGATTCCCCAGAGAGGTGGTTTCTGATAGGGGGACCAATTTCATATCCAAGTATATGACATCCCTGTGGAAGGAGTGTGGTGTAACCTACAAGTTCACCACTCCTTACCACCCACAAGGAAACGGTCTGGTGGAGAGATTCAACCAGACCTTGAAAGGCATGATCAAGGGTCTAACAGAACCCATGAGGCGTAAGTGGGACGTCCTCTTGCCATGCCTACTCTTTGCATACAGGGAGGTGCCTCAGAAGTCTCTTGGGTACTGCCCCTTTGAGCTCCTGTATGGCCACCCTGTCAGAGGACCTCTGAGTTTGGTAAGGAAGGCTGGGAGGCAGCTCCCAGGAAAACTCCCCAGGATGTGTTTAGCTACATGCTGGCCTTTAGAAACCAAACTGCCCGCTTCAGGAAACTCGCTCAGGCGAACCTAGAAGCAAGCCAGGAAGAAATGAAGAGATGGTATGACCAGAATGCCACTCTGGTCGAATTTCAACCTGGGCAAAAGTGTGGGTCATGGCCCCAGTGGCACCTTGTGCCTTGCAGGACAAGTGGACTGGGCCATATGAGGTGGTGGAGCGCAAAAGTGGCGTCACCTACCTGGTGGATTTGCAAGCTCCAAGGAACCCTTTGAGGGTCCTTCACGTGAACCGCCTCAAGCCCCACTTCGAGAGGTCCGAAGTGAGTATGCTCTTGGCGACAGATGATGGGGTGGAAGAGGAGAGTGAGCCTCTCCCTGACCTCCTGTCTACCAAGGAGCATGATGGGTCAGTAGAAGGTGTGATCCTCTCCCCTACTCTGACTCAGGAGCAGCAGGGGGTCTGTCACCAGTTGTTGGGACAGTTCGCCCCACTGTTCTCTCTGACTCCCGGTGTTACTCACTGGTGTATCCATGACGTGGACACTGGTGTCAGCCCTCCTGTGAAGCACAAGAGTTACAGGTTGACTGACCGGGTCAGAGCCAGCATCAAGGAGGAGGTCTCTAAGATGTTGGCGTTAGGGGTGATTGAGCCCTCCCACAGCCCTTGGGCCAGCCCAGTGGTCTTGGTCCCAAAGGCTGCTGCGCCCGGTGCCACTCCAGTACTCCGGTTTTGTGTGGACTACCGTGGGCTCAATGCCGTCACCAGGACTGACGCGCACCCCATCCCCAGAGCTGATGAGCTCATTGATCGGTTGGGAGCTGCCCGGTTCCTCAGCACGTTTGATTTAACGTCTGGGTACTGGCAGATTGCCTTAACCGATGGGGCCAAGGAGAGATCAGCATTCTCAACCCCAGAAGGTCATTACCAATTCCGGGTGATGCCCTTTGGGTTGAAGAATGCCTCTGCCACCTTTCAGAGGTTGGTCAATCAGGTGTTGGCTGGGCTGGAGGATTTCAGTGCCGCCTACCTGGATGACATTGCTGTGTTCAGTTCCAGCTGGGAAGAACATTACAGCACCTTGAGAAAGTGTTGAGGGCTCTGCAAGGTGCAGGCCTCCACGATCAAGGCCAGTAAGTGCCAGATCGGGCAGGGTTCTGTGGTGTATTTGGGACACCAGGTAGGAAGCGGCCAGGTGGCGCCCCTACAACCCAAGATTGACACCATTCTGGCTTGGGAGCCCCCAAGACCCAGACAGAGGTGAGAGCCTTCTTAGGTCTCACTGGCTACTATAGGAGATTTGTTAAGGGCTATGGCACCATCGTTGCCCCCTTAACAGAGCTGACTTCTAAGAAGCAGCCCAGGAAAGTGATCTGGACTGAGTCCTGCCAGAAAGCTTTTGATGCCCTGGAAGGCAGCCATGTGCACGGCGCCCGTGCTCAAGGCACCTGACTTCTCCAAGGAATTTGTCGTGCAGACTGACGCTTCAGAGCATGGTGTGGGAGCGGTGCTCTCACAACTGAACGAAGAGGGCCTGGATCAGCCTGTAGTCTTCCTTAGCAGGAGACTACTCCCAGGGAACAGAGGTGGAGTGCCATAGAAAGGGAAGCTTTTGCTGTGGTCTGGGCGCTGAAGAAGTTGAGACCATACCTGTTTGGGACTCACTTCCGGGTTCAGACAGACCACAGGCCCCTCAGATGATTGATGCAAATGAGGGGTGAGAATCCAAAACTGCTGAGGTGGTCCATCTCCCTACAGGGAATGGACTTTACGGTGGAACACCGTCCTGGTACAGAACACGCCAACGCAGATGGTCTGTCCAGGTTCTTCCGCCTTAGTGAAGAGAACTCCAATGGGGTTGGGTAGTTCACCCTACTTTCAGCTGGAGGGGACATGTGTTAGACTTGGCATCTTTTGGCGTGTTTCCCCTGACTTTTTGCTTTCTGGCCTCCCGGTTTTGACTCTGTTTTTGCTGGTGTAATGATTCTGCGCACTTTCCTCACTGCTGTCCAGTGGGAAAGTGCAAGTGCTCCTGTATAAAATGTGTTATGGATTGGCGTTTCCATGATTGGCCTATTTGGTTTGTGTGTCAGTCCCTTGTAAAGTGCACTGCGAGTGCCAGGGCCTATAGACCAAATGCTGTTGGTGGGCTGCAGCACTGGATTGTGCCACCCACGCAAACAGCCCGTAAAGTGTAACTCGGGCCTGCCATTGCAGAGCCTGTGCGCAGCCTGGGGCTGCCATGTCGACTTGGCAAGTGCGCACACTTGCAAGTCCCTAAACCTTCCCTTTTCTACATGTTAGTCACCCCTAAGGTAGGCCCAAGGTACCCCTGTGGGCAGGGTGCGTTGTATGCGAAAGGTAGGACATGCCCTGGTTTGTGTGGCATGTCCTGATAGTGAATTACAGCCTAGTTCGTTTTTCACTATTGCAAGGCTACCTGTTCCCCATAGGCCAGAACGGGCAGTTTTGATTATTGCAGCTTATAATCCTAACTGACCCCGGGAACATGGTAGAAATTCGAGTTTAGTATGCCTGGACTCTGAATGATAAAATGCATCTTTTAGTTAAGTTGGTTTTAACATTCTGTGTTTGAAAATACCACTTTTAGAAAGTGGGTATTTTCTTGTCTAACCATCCAAGCCTGCCTCTGCGAGGTTGTGTATTCCTTGTCTGGAGTGTGAGTGACAGGGGCTGGGGGATGCCAGGAGACAGGGTGAGTCAGCACAGGGCTGAATAGCAAGATCTACATGTAGATGGGTGGGAGGAGTTGCACCTGGGCCCTGAATAGGACAGTGCCTTCCCTCCACAATGCTGGCTCCACCTCCTGTGGTGCGTCTGATGTCCCTGGCCTACTCTCTGAAAGAAGGGACGGAGACTTGTCAACAAAGTGCTCCAGAACTGGTTTGGACTAGGCAAAGGCCTCTCTGCCTTCAGAGAACAAAGGAATTTGGGATATAAATATTGGGGCCCTGACCCCATGAATTTAGATCTCGCTGGAATCAAGGAACCTGCCAAGAAGAAGAGCTGGAGAGCTGCTAGGAGGAGTACTGCCCCTTTGCTGAGTGACTGCTTTGTTGGGTTGGCCTGCAGTTGCTTCTTCTGTCTTGGGCAGTGAAAGGACTGGACTGAACTTTCTACAAACTTGTGCTGAGTATCTCCAAGGGCCTGAAACCGAGCTGGCCTCCTGTTAAGTCTCAGGGACTGCAAAGACTTCACAAGCCTCTGGGTACCGCTTCTGGAACGCTGTTTCAGTTGCCACAGAGGAAGGGAACCGCAACCGACTCCGTCAACCGACTACATCGCTGGCCCGGTGTCCTGTTTGCACCGCAGACCGCACCGTCCGCATCTCGCACCGCAACCCTGGTCTCACCGACGACGACGTCCAACGCCATCGCCACCGAGCCGCTGCTTGCACCGTGACCTGTGGGCACCGCGGTTCGCATCGCATCACTGTGCCAGCCGGACCAGACCGACGCTGTCGCTGCAACTGGCTCAACAGTCGTGACCGCATCGCTTTTGGGGCACCGCTCGCACGTTTGCGACGCACCGCTCCGACTCGCACCGCTGTCGGATGCCAGCTCCCACACTCCGGCTTGGTCGCCTGCATCGCCACCTGTCAGCACCGCATCGTACACCGTCTCGCCCTGCACCGCACGCCTTGGACTCACCGACTCCGTCTGCACGACGCTCATCGAGCCGCTGCCTGCACCGCGTCGAGGGACACCGCACCTTGCATCACTCGGTCTTGCACCGCAACCGCGACGAACGCCGACCGGCTCGTACACTCCGTACCAGCCACCACGAGAAAGGTACTGTGACCGAGTCTGTTCACGACTCTGCTGGCCCGTAGCGACGCGGTCGGCTGGAACTGTTGGACTCTGTGTAATTCAGCATCACGGTAGGCCCGGACGGGGCTACCGACTCGTACGAACTTTGTTTTTGAACTATTCCTGCAAAGAAGAAGTTACCTTATCAAGCATTCATTTTTAAAGTATAGTATTGTGGATTTTTGTCGTAATTGGTCTTGTCTTGAGTATATAAAAATATTGGTTATTTTTCTAAACTGGTGTGGTGTCCGTTTGTAGTGCTTACACTGTATTACTGTTGGTTATGTGCAAATGCTTTACACACTGCCTCTAGAATAAGCCTGACTGTTCGTGCCAAGCTACCAAGGGGGTGAGCAGGGGTTATTTTAGGAGTGTAACTCCCTTACCCTGACTAGGAAGAAGGGTCCCTACTTGGACAAAGGTGCAAGCCCTTGCCAACTAGAGACCCCCATTTCTAACACGCCTCCTCCGAGTGAAGACGCCATTCGTGATCCATCATGCACCTGCGGCTGAGTTCGTCCGCCCTGGCGTTCAGGGAACCTGCCAGGTGTTGAACCATCAGGAATATGCCCTGATGTTCCAGCCATGTCCAGAGGCGCAGAGCCTCCTGACATAGGGTCCACGACCCCACCCCGCCCTGTTTGTTGCAATACCACATGGCGGTGGTGTTGTCTGTGAACACCTGCACTACCTTCCCTTTGACAGAGGGAAGGAATGCCTTGAGTGCAAGTCGGATCGCCCGGAGCTCCAGAAGGTTGATATGGAGCCGGGACTCCGCCCGGAGACCAGAGGCCTCTGATCTCCGCCTCTCCCATGTGACCGCCCCATCCCAGAAGGGACGCGTCCGTCACAACTGTGTGCTCTGGCTGGGGAAGGGAGAGGGATCTGCCCATGACCCATTGCCGGTTCGAGAGCCACCACTGCAACTGTTTTGCAGTCCCCTCCGAGATCTGGACGTGATCGGACAGGTTGCCCTGGTGCTGCGCCCACTGGAACTTCAGGTCCCACTGCAGAGCCCGCATATGCCATCTGGCATGATCGACCAGCAGGATGCAGGAGGCCATGAGGCCCAGCAGCCTCAGGGTCATCCGTACCGAAACCCAGGATAAAGGCTGAAAGATCGGAATCATAGCCTGAATATCCCGGACTCGCCGTTCGGGAGGATAAACCCGAAACTGCGTCGTGTCCAGAACTGCTCCGATGAAAAGGAGCTGTGGAGAAGGAATCCGGTGCGACTTCGGCACTTTGATGGAGAACCCCAGCGAGTGCAGGAGTTCGGCCGTTGTCTGGAGGTGGGAGACGACTGCCTGGGACGAGCCCGCCTTCAGCAGCCAGTCGTCGAGGTAGGGGAAGACTGGAACCCCTGCCCGGCGCAGATGGGCTGCGATCACCGCCATCACTTTAGTGAACACCCGAGGGGCGCTGGTAAGGCCAAAAGGGAGCACGGTGAACTGAAAATGCTCGAGGCCTACCGTGAACCGCAGGTAACGCCGGTGGGCCGGCAGGACGGGGATGTGGAAATATGCGTCCTGCAAGTCCAACGCTACCATCCAGTCTCCAGGGTCGAGAGCAGTCAAGACCTGAGCTAGGGTGAGCATCTTGAACTTCTCCTTCCGGAGGAAGCGATTGACGTTCCGGAGGTCCAAGATAGGACGCATGTCCTCCTTGTCCTTTTGGGCACCAGAAAGTAGTGGGAGTAGCAACCACGTCCTACTTCTGGGGTCGGAACACGCTGGATGGCCCTCTTGGCCAAGAGGGCCGCAACTTCCTTTTGAAGAAGCACCAAGTGATCCCCTGACATGCGGTGGAATTGAGGTGGCATGGCTGGGGGATGGTCACGAAGGGGAGGAGTAGCCCCTTCGGACAATGTCCAAGACCCACCTGTCCGAGGTGATGGCACGCCAGTGGTGAAGGTGATGGCGGACCCTGCCCCCTACTGGCGTGCTGTGCACCTGAAAGGAAGGACTAGGAGGGCTTGGAGGCCGCGGACGGGGCGGGGTTGGTGGCCTGACCCGCACGCTGGTTGCCTGACCCGCCACGGCGGGAGCCACGTCCTCGGCCACGCGAAGACGCTTGCTGCGCAGGCCGGTGGCTGGGCAGCGGACGTGACTGGGCGCCCCTTCCGTGGCCACGAAAGGGGCGAGAAGCAGACTGTTGCTGAGGGCGCACAGCAGAAAGGCCCAGGGACTTGGCTGTAGCCCGCGAGTCCTTAAAGCGCTCCAGCGCATGGTCTGCCTTTGTCCCAAAAAGACCAACTCCATCAAAGGGCATGTCCATAAGAGAGTTTTGGACATCACCCGAGAAACCAGTGGTCCTCAGCCAGGCGTGACGGCGCAGCGCCACTGTCGTCGCAAGCGATCTGCCTAGCGAGTCGGCGGTATCAAGGCCACATCTGATGGTGTACTTTGCCGCATCTCTTCCCTCCGCAATGGTGCGGGAAAGCAGTGTCTGGACCTCCTCAGGACACTGGGGCAGAACTTGCGCCACCGAGTTCCACAAGGAGTGGGAATATCGGCCCAAGAGGCAAGTGGTGTTGACTGACCGCAAGCCAGCACTGGCGGAAGAAAAGACCTTCCCAAATTGATCCAGGCGTTTGGATTCCCTATCCGGGGAGCGGTAGGGAAGGCGCTTTGGGAAGGAGAGGCTTGGACCACCAAGCTCTCAGGGGTGGGGTGTAGAGAGAGAAACGGGGGTCGCCCGGAGCAGGGCGATGGCGTCGGGCCACGTTCCTATCCACAGGAGCCCCTGTGGTGGGCTTGGACCAGGTGCCCAAAGAACGTCTGAAAGCGCCTCGTTGAACGGCAGCAGTGGCTCCGAGGAGGTAGCCGCCGGCTGAAGCACTTCCGTCAGGATGTTAGTCCTGACAGCCACTGTAGGCAACTGGAGGTTTAAGGCCCCAGCTGCTCTACGCAACACCGTTGCAAAGTTTGCTCCCTCCTCCGTTGCCACGGATGGAGGAGACAGCATGCCAGAGTCAGGGGAGGTATCCAGACCACTGGCATCCCCAAGTTCCTCAGCCCAGTCCTGATCAAACTCACACTGCTGTGTGAGAGGGTCATCAGACCCCTCCCAGTTATCTACGTCCTCCAATTCAGGTTCAAAATAAGGAGGAGGGACATGTGGGACCCAAGGTCCCAGCGGCGTCGGAGCCAGCGTCGAGCGATGCCGGTCCGGCGCCGTGTCCAGATCCGGAGAACGACGCCGCCCGGAGCCCTTGGCGGCGTCGGGAACGGCACCGGAGACATCGGCGCCGGCGTAGTTAGGTCAACCGGCGTCGATGGGGGTTGCGGCAGCACCGGAGCAGGGATCGGAGCCGCGATCGAGGCCGGGGCCAAAGCCAGGGCCGGGACCGAGGCTGGTGTTACAGGCGGCGCCGGGACCGGAGTCGCCGGCGGCGCCGGGGAAACCCCATCAGGGCCCGCGGGGCCAGAAGGCGCACCGGGGGGACCTTGAGGCCCGAAGAGGCGGGCCATGGCCGACAGGAATTCCTGTATCTCGGCCGGAGTCGCCCCAGAACCCAGGAAGGACGGGTAATGCGGGGGCGGCTCCACAGGCACTCCCGGAGCCGCGGGGACGGTGCCGATAGGAGCCTCAGCCGAGTTGCAAGACCGGCGAGGCGAAGCCTTGGAGCGATGACGCTTCTTAGACTTTTTATGCTTCGACTTACCGGAGGAGTGCGAAGACTTGGACCCCGACGACCGATGAGGACTCCGCGACCGGCCCCTCGACCTCTCACGTGACCGGGGCTTGGTGTGGCGCGGTGCCGACTGCCGGACCTCGAGGAGCTTTCGAGACCGCTCTCGCAAAGCCTTCGGGTGCAAGGCCCGGCAGTCGG
Organism: Calotriton arnoldi; assembly: GCA_963921515.1. Taxonomy (NCBI): domain Eukaryota; kingdom Metazoa; phylum Chordata; class Amphibia; order Caudata; family Salamandridae; genus Calotriton; species Calotriton arnoldi. The sequence continues at coordinate 1,091,711 of CAWUFW010002481.1, forward strand.
GGCACGACTTCGTGTCGTGGTCGCGGCCGAGGCAGTAGAGACATTCCTGATGCGGGTCTGTGATCGACATCATGCGACCACAGGCGTCGCAGGGCATGAAGCCGGGCATCCCTACCGACACCTTCGGAGTCGAGAGACTCGTTTAGAAAACAATGAAAAATCACCAAAAAATGTAGTCAAAAAATGACTAGGGCACTGCTCTTCCCGGATCTGCGCTTACTGGCGCGGAAAAAGAAGAACTGACGTCAGCGCGCAGGGGCGGCGTCTAAGTACTGCCCGCGACGTCATCCCGGCGCCGACAACGGACGCGGAGCCGCACGACGCCGCCTACCGACGCGCAAGGGTACTGCTACGCAAAAACGTTCCGGATCCAGCCTGACGCCTGGGGATATTCTAAGGTAAGGAATCTGTCACTAACGTGTCTCTTTCAGATTTGTGTTTACATGGAAACCCAAGCAACTGTGCTTTAATGTCAAAGTGCTTTACTTACCTTTGTCTAGGAAATGTCACAGTGTGATATCTAGGCATACCACAATGAGCAGAAAAAGTAATCTAAAAAGTAACTTCAAGAGTAATCTAAAAAGTTATCACAAAGTAATTGCAAATATCAACTGTCTTTAAATGTTTTACAAACCTGTAACAATGTCAATTTCATCCAACTTGCATATTCTTATCAACCTGTTTTGTAAAGTACAATTTTACTTACCTATACCAAATCCTGCTTGGTTCTAAAAATAAAACACCACTAAAAAAATATTTTTTTATGCAAACAATTGGTCTGAGTTCAGTTTTTGTGTGTGTGACATCATTTCTTGCCTGAGTGTGTACAATAAATGCTTAACACTACCCTCTGATAAAGCCTGACTGCTCGCCCACACTACCACAAATAGAGAGTCAGTAGTTATCTACTTTTACCTCTGTAAGCCTTTGGGGATCCACTGGACTCTGTGTACACTATACCTTACTTTGGTATAGTATATACAGAGCCAGCTTCATACACATAATCTTTCCCAAGCACTTAATATCTGCCCACTTGGTGGTATTGTAGATAATATTGGAATTGGAAGGTCGTGTTCGGTAGGGTAATGTAACCATGGATTATCCAGTCTTTGGATGGTGTCTCAGCCACGGTTAAAGGTAATTGGTCTAATTTTTCAATGTTCAACATACTTTGCATCTCTTCATGCCATATCTGTCTTTCTGTCAGCTCATAAGCGGAAAACAGATTAGCGCTGTTGATATAACGCCACAACACGTGGCCAGAACGTAATGTTTTAAGAGTCCAGCCTAATAACACAATGGACCATAGTTGTGATTGTCCATGTTGTAAAATAGACTTGTCCTGGTGTATTATGTCAATTGCAGAAGATACTATGTTGCCTAGTGAAGATATCCTGGATGTTAAAGTGGTCATACTGTTGTCAACCACAGCCAAAGTCTTTTCTAAATTAACCCTATCAATCTGGCGGAGTCTTTCAACAGCCTCCTGTTAAGATACTTTCCACAGCTCATTGAACAAGTTACTTACTTTCGGTAACGATGTATCTGGTAGAAACATATGTTAGATGTAGAATCCTTACCTTAGAATTTCCCACAGGCGTCAGTCTGGATCCGGAGATTTTTTCTTGAGCAATACCCCTGTGCGTCGGTAGGTGGCGTCAGTCGACTGTGTCCGTCATCGGCGTCGTGGTCCTCGGGATGACGTTGCGGTGCATACTTAGACACCGCCCCTGCGCTCTGATATCAGTTCTGACACGACTTTCCACGCCAGAAGTGCAGAGCCATGAAAGACACTGACCACTGGTGCGCCACAACTAGGGCCCTCTGAGGGAGTCCCTAGCCCTAGAAATCAGTTCGCAGAGCGGGGAGGATGGGTGGGGTGGTAAGGAATCTACAACTAACATACCAGATACATCGTTACCGAAGGTAAGTAACTTGTTCATCTGAAAAAGACTGTTAGTTGTAGATTCCTTACCTTAGAATAGATACCCCAGCAATACCATCCCCGGAGAAGGGTCTGCGAACCAAGTTCACACGAGAACGTCCTGGAGGACCGAGCGGGCAGAATAGCTGTCCCTCCGGACTTGACTGTCCAGGCAATAGTGTCTGGTAAACGTGTGCAGAGATGCACATGTTGCCGCCTGGCAGATATCAAGGAGTGGAGTTCCGCGTGCTAATGCAGTGGTTGCTGCCGTAGCCCTGGTGGAATGAGCATGCAACCCCACTGGAGGATCCTTCTTCACTAAAGCATAGCAGATCTTAATGCAAGGGACAACCCATCGGGAGATGGTACCTTTTTGAACAGCCCAGCCTTTCTGCGCACCCACATATCCAATAAAGAGTTGATCATCCACCCGGAAGTCTTTGGTGCGGTCAAGATCGAATGACAGCGCACTTTAAGGGTCCAGACGGTGGAGTCTCTCCAACTCATTAAAAGGGTGCGGAGGTGGGAAAAAGGTGGGCAAGGTGATAGATTGTCCTACATGAAAAGGTGTAACCACTTTAGGAAGGAACAAAGGCCTCGTTCTAAGCACCACTTTGTCCGGATGCACAGAGAAGAAAGGGGGCTTGGAAGATAGAGCCTGAAGCTCACTCACCCTGCGAGCAGAGGTGATGGCAAATAGGAAGGCAGTCTTGAGAGTGAGGAGCCTGAGAGGACAGTTATGAAGAGGCTCGAAGGGAGCACACATAAGAAATGTGAGAACAAGATTCAAGTCCCACTGGGGCATTAGGAAACAGATGAGTAATGCCCTTAAAGAATCTGTTAACAATAGGAGACTTGAACAAGGATGGCTGATCTGGCAACCGAATAAAAGCAGAGATAGCTGCAAGATAACCTTTGAAAGTGCCCAGAGCAGAGCCCTGCTGGGCCAAAGAAAGTATATACAAAACGACCTCTGAAAGAGGGGCAGAGAGGGGATCCAAAGCCTTTGCTGTGCACCATGCCACAAACGTATTCCATCTACACGTGTACACCGATTTAGTGGAGGGACGCCTGGCTGCCAAGATGACATTACAGACTTCGGGCAGAAGGTCGAAAGCTGTCAACTGTCGCCGCTCAATCTCCACCCAAGGAGGTGGACACTGGGCAGGTTCGGGTGAAGAACCATCCCCTGCTGCTGCGACAGAAGATCCTCCCAAAGGGGCAGTTTGATCGGAGGCTCGATGGCCATGCTCAGAAGCTCGGGGTACCAGACTCTTCATGCCCAGTCCAGAGCCACAGTAATAACTTGGGCCCGGTCGTGCTTTATCTTCTTGAGCACTCGGGCAGAAGTGGTACAGGCAGAAAGTCATACAGGAGGCCACAGTTCCAGTCGCGATGAAAAGTGCTGCAGAGCGAGTGCCGCCTTGGAAACTCCAACACACAATACCGCTGACATTGCGCGTTCTCTTCGGTGGTGAACATATCTAACCAAGACTCTCCCCACCGCTGAAAGAGACCTTGCACCACCTCCGAATGAAGACGCCATTCGTGATCGACCAAGCACCGAAGGCTGAGTTCGTGCAACCTGGCATTCAGAGAACCTGCCAGGTGGTGAACCACCAGGGTCATGCCCTGATGTTCCAGCCATGTCCAGAGGCGGAGAGCCTCCTGACAAAGGGGCCACAACCCCACCCAAGACGGGAATATGGAAATAAGCGTCCTGCAAGTTCAACGCCACCATCCAGTCTTCGGGGTCGAGGGTAGACAGGACTGAGCTAACTTGAGCATCTTGAACTTCTCCTTCCGGAGGAAGCGTTCGAGGGCCCATAGGTCTAGAATAGGACGCAGGCCTTTGTCCTTTTTTTTTTTTTTTTTTTAAACTGTTTTATTGATGAAACAATGAACAGTACAGCAATGCTTTGAGGCCATGGTATGCATTAGGTATACAGTCAAACTGGTCAACATTACATTAATAACATCACGACCCTCCGTTCGGAGGTGACCCATCAGTAGCAAATGTATTATCGAGTCTCATTCTATCACGTCGCAGTTCAACTGTTGGAGACAAACATATATCCCCCCTGTATTTATTCCACATACCCCACTTGCGATCCCACTTTTTGGGGCATCCCCTGTGTTTGAAGACATCCTTTTCAGCTATCATGGCTCTATCCATGTCAACTGCCCAATCACGAATACTAGGCATCGCTCCCACGCCCCATTTCTGTGCGATGTTACGTTTTGCGATGGCCCATCCCAACGAAACCCATGTTTTCTCGGTCTGTGTGAGGTCAGTGGCATCCCATACATTTAGTAGGCAAAGTTTTGGGGAGGCCGTCAATGTCTTACCCCCAGCCCTCTCTATTTGTTTAGTAATAGCGTCCCAGTATGATCGGACAACTGGGCATTCTCAGATAGTATCAAAAAGGTCCCCTCCTGGCGACATCGTCTGAGACAAGAAGGATCTACCCGTCTGCCCATTTTGACTAAAACTCCCGCATCCAGATAGGCTCGATGCAGGATCTTAAGTAGGACCAGACGTAGTCTCATGGGGATGGCCACCTCTCTAGGGGAGGCCAAGGTATTGCGCCAATCATCCTCCTCGAGCGCACCTAGGTCCGACTCCCAGTGTTGCTGCAGACGCGCTAAAAGGTCCAAGCGGTTGTTGATCAATTGTTTGTACGTGAGGGATATGGCCTTTTTGTTCATGGGATCCAGTAGTAACCTGTCTTCCAATGGAGAGGCCTCGGGAAGTGGGTCGCCCCTTGGCAGCACTGTTTTGAGCGCGTGGTTGATCTGTAAATATCTAAATGTTTCGGTCTGCGCAAGCTCATATTTCTTCTGGAGGTCTGTGAAAGTGGCCAGTCCCCTGTCCCCCACCGTTGAGATGCCAATTAGGTCCCACTTATCAAACCCAGGGCAAGCACTCAGACGACATAAGAGTTCGGGCTCCCAGAGTGGTGTCGCGAGTGTGATTCTGTTGTGCCAACCCATTTGCTTGTTGACCTTATGCCAAGTTTCAATTGTGCGCGCAGTCGGTCCAGTAAGGCTCAATTTTCGGGGGTTTGTGTATAGTGCTCTATTGTATCCGCCCTGCCCCATAAGCCACCAGTCCGTGTGAAAATTCGGATCCCCATGGTCCCCATGTGCCCAACGGTTAATCGCAACTAGCTGAGATGCTTGATAGTAGAACCTGAGGTCAGGTAGTGCAATGCCCCCATCATACCATCCCGCCGATAACTTTTTCATGGCAATCCGTGGTGCTCGGCCGTCCCACAGCAGGGCGCGCACGGCGCTGTCGATATTGGTGAAGTAGGAGTCAGGGATAGGCCTTTGTCCTTCTTGGGCACCAGAAAGTAGCGGGAATAGCAACCACAACCTACTTCTGGCGCAGGGACCCTGTCTATAGCTCCCTTGGGAAAAAGAGCTGAGACTTCCTGGTGGAGAAGTGCCAAATGATCCTCCGACATGCGATCATAAGACGGTGGCATGGAGGGAGGGGTAGTCTCCAAGGTGAGGGAGTAGCCACTTTAGACGATCTGCAGAATCCACCTGTCTGACGTGATGGATTGCCAGTGGAGGAGGTGATGGCGAATCCTGCCTCCAATTGGCTGAAGATGAGCCTGGAAAGTCGGACTAGGAAGATTTGGAGGCAGTGGCAGGGGTGGAGACAATGGACTGGCCCGCCCGCTGGCTTCCAGCCCCACAAGGACGCTGGGTCCCACGTCTGCGCAGAGGCTAGGCAGCTTGCGTGAACCTGTGGCTAGACTGGACCAGACATGGTTGGGCACCCGTCCATAGCCACGAAAGGGACGAAAAGCAGACAGGAGTGGACAGGAAGGCGCAGTGAGGCCCAAAGATCTGGCCGTAGCACGAGAGTCTTTAAAGCGCTCAAGCACAGAATCTGCTTTGTCGCCAAAAAGACGACTGCCAAAGGGCATGTCCATCAAGGTCGAATGGACATCCCCCGAAAAGCCAGATGTCCTTAACCAGGTGTAGTATCTAAGGGCTACAGACGTGGCAATCGTTCTGCCCAGTGAGTCAGTGGTATCCAGTCCACCCCGAATGGTGAATTTGGCTGCGTCTCTCCCATCCGCAACTGCCTAGGAGAGAACGGCCCGGGCCTCCTCCAGGCACTGAGGCAGCACCTGCGCGACCGTATCCCAGATGGTATGGGAGTAGGGGCCCAAGAGGCACGTGGTATTCACCGACCGCAGTGCCAAGCTGGAGGAAGAGAACATTCGCTTCCCAAGATGGTCCATCTTCTTGGATTCCCTATCTGGAGGAGCAGAAGGGAACGCGCCCTTAGAAGAAGAGGCTTGGACCACCAAGCTCTCAAGGGAAGCGTTTTGGGTCAGGAACACTGGGTCGCCCGGGGCCGGGCGGTGGCGGCGGGCAAGTGTCCTATCCACAGGAGCCCCTGTGCTGGGCTTGTACCAAGTGCCCAGGAGGACATCAGTAAAGGCTTCATTGAATGGCAATAGGGGTTCAGAGGAAGAAGTCGCAGGCTGAAGCACCTCTGTCAGGAGGTTAGTCCTGACTGTCAACGAAGGGAGCTCAAGGCCAAGGACCAAAGGCTGCCCTTCTCACCACCACAGCTTAGGACGCTTCCTTCTCCATAGCCACGGTAGGGGCAGAAAGCAAACCAGTATCTGTAGAGATGTCCAGACCTCTGGCATCACCCAGGTCCTCTCACCAGTCCGGTTCTTCCAGCTGGTCGGTTAAAGGGTCCAGCGACCCCTCCCAGTCCTCCTCACCACCCTCTGGTCGATAGTGAACACCAGGGATTAACAGGGGAACAAAAGTACACTCCGGCGTCGGTTCCGACATCGGTCCGGCTCCGTGTCCAACTCAGGGATGAGGATGGGGACGGCACTGGCCAGGGGGCACAGCCGGCACCAGGGGCATCGTCGTCGAGATGGGCGCTGAGGAAGGTTGAGTGAGAACAACCGGCGTCCATCTGAATCCAGGCCTGGATCCGCAGGTGCCGGAGCCGCTGGCATCAAAGGCCCAGGACCCCTGACCTACTCCATGGGGCCCAAAGGTGCGCTGGCGGAGTTGGGCTGCCCAAAGACGAGGTGCAAGGCCTCATAAAACTCTGATTTGGGCAGGGGATGCTGCGGCTCCCAGAAAGGGTAGGAGGCGCGGAGTCGTCCCTGAAGCAGGCACTGGAGACGGAGCCTTCGAGCGACGACGCTCTTTGTCCTGCGTCGCGTCAGCCGACCGACGGGGAGAAGGTGAAGAGTGCTTGTGCTTCTTCGCCGCCTTCTTTCGCCTTCTTCTTGTGCTTTGACTTACCAGAGGACCTCGACGAATTGGAGTGCGACGAGGAGTGGGGGCTCCGTGAACGGCCTCGTGACCTTCCTCTCAAACGAGACCGGGAGCGACGCGGAGCTGACCGCCGGGCCTCCAACAACTTTCGGACCCGCTCCCGCAAAGTCTTCAGGTGCATGGCCCGGCAGTCGGAGCACGACTTCGGTCGTGGTCACGCTCCAGATACCACAAGCACACGAGGTGCAGATCCGTCACAGACATCCTCTTGTGACAGGAGCCGCAGGGCTTGAAGCCGGTCCGACGTTGGGACATCCCTTGTGCACCAGGAGTCCAAGACTCAAAAAATACGTCGACAAAAGTCACATAAAGCTAGCCTAAAAATGGCTAAGGGGTAGCTCTCTTGGGATCTGCGCTAGGCTGGCGGGGAAAAAGAAAGAACCGATGTCAGCGCCCAGGGGCAGCGTCTAAGTAGGCACCGCGACGTCATCCCAGCGACCACGACGCTGACAGATGCAGAGTCGAACGACACCACCTACCGGCACGCAGGGGTATTGCTGAAGAAAAAATCTCCGGATCCAGATTGATGCCTGGGGGAAATTTTAAGGTAAAGAATCTACAACTAACAGTCTCTATCAGATGTATATTGCATACAAGAAGCGTTTTTGACGTGGGTTCCAGGGACCTAACAAGAAATCCCTGAGATCCAGGTCATCAGAAAGACGGGACCAATGTGGTTTCACCTGAGAAAGTGTTAAGGTTTTTAGCCAATCAAGGCACAACTTCCCAACACTATATGATGTCACAACCCCAGAGTGTTCAGATTGTACATAACGCTGATCAGGCCTATTGATCTTAAAGCCTTTGGTGTTACCCAGGAATCAAGACTGACACCTATTAGTGTCCAGCGGCCAAACCAACCATCCTTTCCAATTGGGGCCTGATGAATTGTAAGAGCCATTACGCAGCATGACATCTAGTGTAGCCTCACTGTTTTGTGTGAAATGTTGCCAATTTTCAAAACGTGCAAATGTGGGAATACAATGTATGTTCAAATCCTTTATCTTGGCCATTCCAAGACAGGAAGTCTGTTGCACAGTCCTTTTCAGGAAAATTATTTGGTGTGGTATGAGGAATGCTCAGAACAAGGCCTCAGTTCCCTGAACCTGCCACTCTTTTGTCCCCCAGACAGATTTTGTGTCTATGGTGTCTTTCCAAAAGTCAAAACCTTGTACAGACAGCTGGGAAAGAAATGTAGCAGAATATATCAGCTTGGTGTTTGTTAGCTTAATTTTCTTTGCAGGTGTAGGGTCAAGCCTATAGTAATAAGAGGCTGGGTCTGACGTGTCAGAACCAGAAAAATAAGCAAACTTTTGTGCAAATGTTTTTGAACTACCTTTCGGTGGTGTCAGGCAGTATTCCCATTGAGTGTAATTCAAAACAGCACATGGGATACTAGATTTGTGTAAAAAATGGTGACAATGTTGAAAACAGAACAGGTCACCGTAATTAGATGTACCATCATACAATGCATCAGAAGAAAATGCAGCCAATTGTTCTAAATCTGCCAACAAATTATGCACTGTTTCAATGTCCCAAACATCAGAAACAGTACTAGAGGTGATATCATTTAAGGAAATTTTAAACAAATATGGGATTTGTAAAAGTTCAGTAGGGCCATATGCATCATACGATACCCTGTCCCACACTATTCCTTGCGGAAATGGAACTGCTGCAATGTTCACTAGGGACAGGTCCCACTGTTCACGGTGCGATGATGCATGTGGTTTGAGTACCAGGTTCACAAGTTGTACTGCAGAGCGTTCGGGGAGATAGTGTCAAATCAGAAGCAGTAAAACGACAGTCACCAAACCAATCCAAAGGACCAGGAATAGTAATTCATTGTAATCCAGAGATGTAACCAAGGAGTAACAAAGTATGTCTTTTTCAGCCAAAGAGAGAGAGTACACACTTGTAGCTTGAAAAGGAGAGGCGGCGGCTGTTGTAGCTCAGGTTCACTTGAATCAAATGAGAAGTCGTCATAGTTCATGAAGTAGCCAGACGCTATTCGATCTATTTTTGGCAGCTCAGCAGGTTTTCTAGAACTGAGAGAGGACTCAATCTGTGGCATATTCACGTAGGCGCTGTCAATTTTTCGAATTGAAATTTGTGTTTCTGTATTAGTTGATTGTACAGTTGTAGTTGTTTCAACAGGAAGAAGAAATACTTCATTGTTGTTTACTGTTTCTCTTTGGAGAGGGGAATCTTCTTTAGTTATTAAAGCCTCTATCTGAACTTCTTGAATGATAATGAGAGGAGTGTGGTGGCTACCCAGGAGCCCACGCGGTCTACTGTTGAGAATCGGCCACATAGTGTGGTTTTATCTGATCGATAGAGTCAAACCTTTTGTCTCATCGACCGGCAAGGGGGGGAGGGGTGTAGAAGTACAATTCTGGTACCTTCAAAAGCCAAGAGAGCTACGGGTGCTCTGCAAGACGGCCCAAATTCTCTCTTGTCCACCATTTTCTCCCTGACCAGATCCCCAATCTTCAGGACCCACCGGGTCTTGCGGGTACAACTTTCACTTCCCCAGTGGCGGTGCATTTTACTTGGACGTTGCTTTGTGCGGTACTAAATTCTCTGAGTTCCTGTAAAACAGCCAAACATTCATTGATGTCAAATGGTGTTTCCGCCGCCACTGCGCTGACATTATCGAGGTCTGGTACCCCCATTCTCACTCAAAACAGGATTTCATATGGAGTACAACCACGCAGGAATTTTCTTGGCATGTTATTTAGTGCCCTCTGGACCCCATATAGGTGATTGACCCAACTGCGACCCGAGCCCAATACCCTTGCTGTTAAGGACTGCTTTAAGTCACAGTTTTTCCTCTCAACTATCAAATTTCCCTCAGGATGATAGGGGGAGGAGTACTGCAAGGTCACACCCAAACTTCTCATGGCTTATTTGTAAGCCCTAGCGCTAAACACCGAGCCCTGGTCAGAATGTAGTGTGCCAATTGTGTATGTCCCGATGAAGACTTGCGAATCCTTTGTAACAGTTCGGCCATCAGCCAACCGCTGTGGCCAAACCCACGGGAATTTGGAGAATGAATCCTCTGCCACCAAGATGTACATGTAAGACCCATCTGAGTACATGGCGCCGCAGTGATCCATATAAACACAAGCCAGATGTTTGTTTGAAATCAATAGAGGTGGCTGTGATGGACATGCTATGGTGGAACCCTTCATTTGCTGGCAGATGTCACATTTGAGGACAAAGTCCTTGGTCTGTTTGGTAAGACCAGGCCACCAATAGTGCTGCTTCAATAATGAAATTGCAGCAGTAACCCTTGTATGTGCTGAACCCAGACCCTCATGTGCAGCTAGTATTAAACACAATCAATCTGCAATCAGTGTTTGGTAGAATTATCCCCCACTCCTGGAATCTGAGCATACAGTATGTTTTGTGCATCTAACTTGTAGGAGTACTTGAGTGGAAAGCCTTTCGGCAGGTGGGTATCATTGCGCACAGCATTGACAGCCACCATGATTTCTCTGTCTAATCTCGAAATGAAACGAGTGTTTGCAGCAACAGTGTGAACTGTTGCCTTAGCGGCTTCATCAGCCATGGAATTCCCTTCAACGTGAACGCCAAAACGTTGATGACTCAATGTGTGAATAACATGAGCCAGTGGCGAGCATTCTTTCAGCTTTGCCACTTGTTCCCGAAGTATCTTGTGCTTGAGTGTGCAAACCTTGGCATCTCGAAATCCAATCTGCCCCAATAGTGTAGGTATTCATTATATGACTGGACACAGTAATATGAATCACACACTAAGTGTGGGGAATCCATGATCCGTATTTTGTAGTGCCAGTATCAGGGCTTTTGATTCTGCCAGCTGCGCAGTGTGTGAGTTTTTTCAGGGCGGTACTTGACATCATGCTTGCGCCCCTTACGATTGCGCATGCTGCGGATTATTGGTGTTTTGTCCCTACAGCAGGCTGGGCAGACCCATCTGTGTAGATGTAATCATATTGATCTAGAGGCTTTATTTCATTCGGCAGAGGATATCCTTGTTACTACTGCAGGAATGCGTGTGTTTGTAATGTAGAATCAAATCTGTAATCTACATCTATTGCAGTGAGTTAGCCCATTGTATTGATCATGGATATTATGCTTTGGCATTTGGAACCCTTGCTTTGGCAACAGTCTCTAAGGTCAGTACTGGGGTAACGACAATTATGCGTTTCCCCCAGTGCTAGTGCTTTCTCTCTCTCACTACAGCAGTCTGTACTGCTGTGAGAATTTTTTCAGTGAGTGCAAAATGCATTTCTGCGTTTGTGTACAAATGTGATTTGTATGCAATGGGTACTTTATCACCTTCTTTGAATGTGATGTATGTATACCCGGTTGGTCCAGCAACTATGCGAATCACCAGGTTGTTCGTGTTTACACGTGTGTGTAAATGTTTGGAAGCTATCATGTCAGATAGTACGGAACGTTTGTATGCTCCTGTGTCCAATGTGTTATTGAAAAGTCAGGCCTGATTAAATCACAGAATGATTTTACCCATTCTGCCTAATCCAAAATGTATGTTCTGCCAAAAATCCCAAAATGGATTGCAGTCTTTTCAGAGTTGTTGGAGGTTGGAGCAATGCTAATTTTTGTAGAAAATGGGCTGCCAGACTTTTGCCTTCACTTGACAGTTCGTATCCTAAAAATATGACATTTAAGTGGGCTATTGTTGATTTTTTTAAATTAAATTTGTAGCCCAGATGAGCAAACCCCATAATTATGCAGTCCACTCAGTCCAAGTGATCCATTAATTCATAATCCGTCAGGTATATATCATTTACATAGGACAAGGCCTCCTCATCAACATTTTGAAGTAACTCTGTCACTCTGGCTGAAAACAGCCTAGGGCTATTCTCATACCCTTGAGGCAAATGGCAAGATAGCCTCTGTGACCCTAGCGCTGAAAATGCTGACAAATATCTGCTTTCCGATGGATACATCTGCCTCTGGATTCCTCGCCTTTTGAATTATCCCAATGCACAGCATGCCACAGAAACTTTCTCCATGGCTCTCCCACATCAACGAGGACATCACAATGGAACGGCTCAGCACGCGACTCCGCATGTTGTCATAGAAGCCATAAGAAGACCTCGCCGGTATGCTGATGTCAGCTCCTCTTTTTCCACGCCGAAGTGCATCTGTTTTCTTTCCAGGCTCTTAATTTCTGGGAGATTTCTTCGATTCCGTATGCTACAACTTTGTAGCTACTGTAGACGTCTCCTCCGAGGAAGTCAGCATTCAAGCCATGTAGGGAATGCAGAGGTCAGATGTCCATCACTGACCCGCATGAAGATTGTCTTTGGTGCTTGTCTTTGGATCACGACGCTGGAGCATATTTGTCGAGCAAACAGAAGAATCCGAAGGCCTTGAAGGAGAGGGAGGCCAAGTTGTTCATGGCCGAAGCTAAAAAGCAGAAGAGGGGTCGTCGAGGATCACAGACCTGGTCGAAGTTACCAACGCCTCACACTTCAAGGTCTTCCAAGAAGCATAAGAAAAAGCGGCGACATGGGCCTCTGCGTTGCTCTTCAAAGGATCCGAAGTCGGTGTCTCCGAGTCCTAGACGACGTCGTACAGATGAGATCTCCAACACCTTCTCCGAGGGTGTCTCCAGCTCGGTCTCCAGCACCGAAGGCAGTCACTTTACTGACTCAGAGGTCTGTATCTCCTGCACCGGCGCCTAGGCATGCGACTCCACCTCCAGAGCCCTGGCGACGAGAACTCCGATTCCACAGCCGGAGCCAGATTTGGTGCCTCCACGTACGGCTCCAGAGTCCTTTAATCCGGATCCGACGTATCCAGCATTCACAACTCCAGGATCGGAGCCGTCTCACTTTTTAAATGCTATGTTTATCATTTTTTGCAAGGGCTGCGACTCCATCTGATGCACTTACGGACCACATGGGTCTACTTGCCTATTCTCTTGGAGGGTTTCCACCTCATTTTTCGCAGGCACCTTTCATGCCCTTTATGCCCATGACTCCGGTGAATTGGCCTCCACTGGCGCCAAGACTGTTGACGTTGGCATTTATCTGAGCTTCTGACGGATGCTCAGGCGTCTGTCCGTCAAGTAATTCAGTCTGTGCTGGACGCAGCAGACTCTGTAACTAGAGCAATGGGGTCTTCTGTGGTGATGAGGAGGCATGCCTGGTTAAGGTTTTTATCCCAATGTTCAGGCTACATTGCTGGACTTGCCATTTAATGGGTCCAGCTTGTTTGGAGCTAAAGCGGACTCTGTACTGCAACGTTGTAAAGAGAGCAAGGCAACAGCAAGGTCCTTAGGACTTCAGACCCAGCCCAGGGACGATGGACAGTTCCGCAGGTTTTGGGGCTTTGCTAAGAACTTGTCCTTTCATGGCAGACAACAACTGCAGCAGCACCAGCATGCAAATCCTCTGTACAAATCCTACAGGGGAAAGGGCAGAGGTTGCCTGCAGGATTCTGCCCGGCAACAAGTCTCCTCCTCCTCCTCCTCCTCTTCTTCTTCTGCCTCTCTGACCGTTTTTGCAGGAAAGCAGCTCTAGCTCCACCATCTCAGAGAATGCTTGTCCCCTGGGAGGATGAGTGGCCTATTTGCTACCTCATTGGAGGTTTGTCACAACAGACCTCTGCGTTTTAAACATCGTAGAAAATGGGTATGTCCTACCCTTCCAGGAGTTTCCCCGTCCTTTCCCTCCCCGTCAAGGCATTTGCTCGGAAGATAATCTTCTGCTTCTCCAGCAGAAAATGCTGTCACTGCTTCAAAAGGGTGCAATCGAGAGCAGGAAAGGGGTCAGGGGCGCTACTCCCAGTACTTCCTGATTACCAATAAGGATGGTCGTTTACGACAGATTCTCGACTTCAGGATTTTGAATTTTTACCTCAAACAGGAGAAGTTTGGCGCAAAGATGGAGGACGCGCCTTAGGAGAGCTCCGAGCAGTCGACCAGTCATCCGACGATTATCCTGCCTGCCATGCCGTCCAGAACGGCAGCTCAGCCTCCTGTGACTCCAGGATTGAGGCGACAGCGAATGTGGGGAATTCTGAGAGCGTAGATCGTCAGGGGAGTAGCGGAACGTGGTGGGGCCTGGCCTCGCATCCTGGACCTGCCCGATGAGTGACGCCGCTGTGGTGGTCATGGCCTGGTGGTGGCGTCGCGGAGGCTCCCGGGCCTCATGGATCTAGTGTGACGGTGAGTGGTGCCCCCGAAGCAGAGTGGCGGCTGAAGCAGAATGGTGCGGGCTGCGGGAGAGGCTGTGGAACCGGGCCAGGTCTCGCGGCCTGGCTGCTCAGGCCCCCGGCGGCCTGGAGAAGGACTCACCAGACGCAATAGGGACGTGCGGCGCCCCCGGGGACCTTTAGGGCCTCCTGTCCCAGACCGACGGTGACTAGGAGTGCCGGCCAGGAACTGCAGAGAGGTTGGTGGCAGGCCGCTGGCCTTTAATAACTATTGGCGGCATGCAGATGGGTGAGGCCAGCGGCTGTGGTGCGGCATGCCTGCTTAGCCAGGGGCATGCCGGCATGGCCGGGGCCATAGCCCCCGCAGCCTCAGAAGATTTCAGCGCCTTTGGTGCATACCGGTGGCCCCCTTTGACGTTCAGGGATGATTGGACGTTGGGGTGGGTCTTTGAGGCCTTCCCCCCCTGTTGCCACTGATCTCTCTCTGTGGGCCCTGGACAACGGCGACTGACTGGCTGGCTGGGCTGTCGGTGGCCTATTTGTAGACAGGCCCTGGTGGGCCGGAGTGCTCCAGTGTGTGGATCTTCCCCGCCCCCACCCCCCTTGGGCTTCGACTCTCTCCTCATGGAGCCAGTGGCAGTGCTGATAGCGCTGTGTGTGATACGGGGTGGTGCTCCGTTAGGGGGTACCGCAGCCCGCCCCTTGCTGCGGAGGCAGGCAGGCTAGGTCCTGGTGTGGTTTGCGGCTGGGGTGGACCGAGCCTACTGTGGGATCCAGGACCTGCTGCCTGCACGGATCGGCGGCCCCAGGAGTGGAAGGGGGCCTCCCTTTTTTCAGTGAACTGAAGCATCACCCAGGCCGTCATGATGTCAAAGGATAAAACCACATTAACATCAGCCAAACAGAGTACTATAGATCAGTACACAAATGCTAACACCGGCAGTGCGGATGGGCGAGGTCCCCGTCGCGCTGTCCCAATAACGCCATGCTACTTGGAGCAATCACTCAATCTCAAGAGGCCTTGGAGTCTAAGATTGGGCGGTGGGCTCCGCCGCACGGCCCAGGCCCATCATTGCAGAACTCCTCAACCACCTGGATCGGGACGTTGTCCTATGATATGCCCAGAATCCAGAGAAAATTGTGTACGAATCAGCCCACCTCACGATCTTTCCAGACTACACCAGGATGGTCCAGCGACACTCCTTCCTCACCGCCAAGCAAAAGTTGCTCAACCTCAAGATCCAATATATACTGCTATACCCAGCGCAGTAGGGACTAGTCTACAACTCCCGTACAGTGTTTTTCGACACTCGGGAGGCCGCCTTTCAATGGATAGATGAGTCAGTGGTGATCAAACCTCATACACCACCTAGGATAGACTCTGATTCGTCACAGAGCAATCAGCGCAACTGTCCTAAGAAATCCATCTCCAAGTGCCACAACAGATTACGATCGTCTTGGAGAAGCTCACGTGCAGATGATGAATATTGATGCTGTCAAGGGGCTGCTTTTCTATGCGAGACTAGTGTACTGATTATGAGATTTGGTCACAACCGTTTTAATGTTTCTAATCTACCATCTTAAAGGGATCACGCACCCTCCCCTCCTCTAGCCATAATGTCTGTGTATGAAGTGTATGTTAAGTGATCTTGAGACATGGAGATGGGGTGGAGGGTTTACCAGTCATGGGCGAGGGCGGGTGGGGCGACCTTTATGTGACTGCCACTTTAGAGAGACATTCCTAGGAATTCGCTCTAGAGACCATGTTCTTTGGGTGTTGGGGTAATGGGATCCATTGGTGGTGTTCTACCCCGTACCTCTGGTTGGGGTTCGGTGGGGACACAAACCGCGACAGATGCTTATTGTGCCTTGAAGGATGGGGGTGGGGGGAGTCGGGGTATTAGTTGCTCTTCAGGTCTGTTTGTTCATGTTTAGTGCAGTCCCGTTGTCCATGCCGCATTTGACACACATTCGCTGAGGATCATTCTCTGCAACCGACACTCATGACTAGTTGGATACAGGGGGCCAACTCCGCATTTTAACATGGAATGTTAGGGGAGTTTTGGACAAAAATCAAGCGAGAAGCAGTCCTCAGACAGGCCAAACATGGGGCGGACGGCGTACTTTTACAAAAGACCCACCTTCTTGGGACAAAAACACCCTGCCTCACTCGTCATGGCTACACAAAGATATTCCATTCAGGATTCACATGTAGCTTCAGAGGCAAGGCAATCCATCGCAGGGTTCCCTTTTCCTCTCAGAAGGTGCGGTTGAACGCCTATGGTCGCTATGTTTTGGTGAACTTCATGGGGAACAGCTTACGCTGGGTAGCATCTACGCCCCTCCTCTGCTGGGAGCCGCTTTAATTGAATGCTTCCTCCACATGTGTGGCGAGACGCCTAGTGGCCTCTGCAAGGTGGGGGAGGGGGACTGGAAGGATGTCATTCACTCTGGGACAGATCAATGGTGTCCACAAGGGAGGCGGAATACCCCGCACAATTCTAAGCTGTCTACTCGGTGGGACCACCCTCGGCTGGGCAGACATATGAAGGGCCTATCACCCCACCGAGAATAGCTATACATACTATTCGTCGGTCCACAGGTCCTTCTCCCGACTGGATTACATATTTATCCCCGCCCAGTACCTCCACAGGGTGTCATCGCCCGATGTTCACCAGCGAGGGCTCTCGGATCACTCCCCTGTGTCCCTGGAGCTTCATACTGGCGCCACTCACCCTAGATTTCGATGGCGGATGTCGCCATGGCAACTTCGGAACCTGACTTATAGCATCAGCTTTAGCGCAGGAGATCGTGGGCGTAGAGCACAGAAGCGTGTGGACCTGGAAAAACAGATTGAAAAATTGGAGGGTGACAGTCGTGGGCCAGGAAATAAGGTGGCGAAATTTCAGCTTCGTCTGACCCAACAATTATACCAACAGCACCTGTTAAATGAGGCGAGGATGGCGTGGCAGTCCACGCAGCAACAAATATATCAATAGGGGGACAAGTCTATCCGAATGCTACATAGATTGTGTCAGGCGGCTAGGGCCCTGTTGTCCAGGCCGGTGGTGCGGGACCCTCAGGGGGTTTGGTATCGGGGCCGGCGGAGGTTGATCAGAGCTTTGCAGATTATTACAGCACACTATACGCCACAAATGACCATATAAGTGCAGAATTGGTCCAGGAATTTCTTAGGGATATCCCGCTGCGTGCCCTATCTGCTGAGGCGTGTACGCAATTGGAAGAAATGCTTACAGTGGAGGAGCTGGCCTTGGCCGAGTTGCACACAGGGCGGGCCCCTGGGCCCAATGGCTTTCCGAGTGAGTTTCTGAAGCTCTTTATGCCACAGCTAGGCAATACCTTGCTCGAGGTTATACAGGAGGCTTCAGATAGCGCTATACTCCCCGAGATTGGCGACATGCGGAGATCGTAGTATTTCTGAAACCGGGTGGACCGCCAGATATACATTCGTCCTTTTGACTGATCTCCCTTCTCAATTCTGAAGTGAAGCTTCTGGCTAAGACCTTGGCCAACCGACTGCTGAGATATAAGCCCAACCTCGTACACTTGGATCAGGCAGACTTTATGCCCCAGAGATCTACATGCCAAAATATTAGGCGTGCCTATAATGCCCTGGCTATGGCAGACTGCCTGGAACAACCGGCAGCTGTGCTTTTAGTCGATATGGACAAAGAGTTTGATTCTGTCAGCTGGCAATACCTCTTTGCTCTGCTCCGGAGCATCAACTTTGGCCCGCGCTTTCTAAACTATGTCAAACTTTTGTACACTGGCCTGACAGCCTCAGTCCGGGTCGCGGGGGTGATATCTGCTCCCTTCGAGGTTGGTAGGGGCACCAGACAGTATGTCCACTGTCCCCGTTGCTGTTCGCCCTGGCAACAGAACCTTTGGCAGTATGGGTATGGTCGGACCCTTTGTTGAGGGGGTTTGAGTGGTCACAGGAACTATTGGATAGGGTTGCCCTATATGCTGACGGAGCATTATTTTTCCTTACCAATCCCAGATCTTCTGGTCCACGACTGCTGCAAATTTTGTGCATTTTTGGAGAGACGTCGGGATTACAGACGAACGCCGGGAAATCCGTGGTGGATTTCATGAGGGAGACAGCAAGAGACAGGACATGGGCATCCGGTCTGACCATAGCAACCTCCGGTTTTAAGTATTTGGGGGTTTTAATCACCCCAGACCCTGCTACGTCTTGGGCCCACAATATTGCACAGATCTTACCCCGAAGTGAGGGACGAGCTCAAAGTAAGGTCCCCACTGCCTCTCTCCCTACTGGTCCGCTCTATGATATTTAAAATGGTCTCTATGCTGCGGATCATATACCAACTACAGAATTATCCCTTCACCATTCCCCCAACATGGTTTAAGCAGGTCAACGAGGTCCTTACACAGTTTCTTTGGGGCGGGAGGGAGCAGTACGCATAGCCTTCTGGACTTGCTTCCAGTCCACTTTCAACAGGGGCATTGCTGCCCCAGATGTTTTGTCTTATTACGCCGCGTCACATCTCTTTCTTATTAATGAATGGTGGTATGCGTAGTGGACAGTGGTTAATGGGTGACGAGTCGCTCTTAAACCTCCTTTATGGTGGGAAGATAGGAGTCATATCTCACCTGCAACCCAAACAGTACTCCGGTTGTGGAAAAGGACGCTAACACGAATGGGGTGGTGGGCCCGACTGACTCAGATGACACCACTGTGGGGTGGGACCTTTCTGGGTCAGGTAACATCCATGTAGGAGTTTCGGCAGTGGGGCGCGATTGGCATCTCGACCTTAGGAGATGTCATGCATGGCTTAGCTCTTAAATCCTTTCAGGAATTACAGACAGATTTCCAACTGCATAGCCATCAATTCTACAAATATCTCCAGTTACGCCATGCTCTCACCCCCTGTCTGCGGGACCGTCATGACCTACCTGAATTCAAACCACTGGAGGGCAGATTACTGGCTGGGGATTTGGGTATCCATAAAATTAGACAGATTTACCAAACACTGGTGACACATAGTAGATCCACACTCCCAACCCTGCGAGACCTGGCAGGGGGACATACCCACACTTGATAACGATGACTGGACAGAAGCCTTGATGGCACAATGTGAAGCGGCAATATCGTCCAGACTTCACCTTATCCAAATGAAATGTCTCCATAGAGCTTACCTCACTAGGTACCGCCTTTGGCGCATGGGCGCTATAGCCTCACTGGTGTGCCTTAGAAGTGGGACACATGAGGGCACCTTCTTACATACGGTATGGGAGTGCACGGCGCTCAGGGGTTTTTGGCGAGGGGCGGTGACATGCCTGGAACGTGTCCTGCCCTGGGAGATCCCATTTCACCCAAAACAGATCTTACTTCACAGCACTGAAGGAGTTGGTGGCAATAGGTATAAAAGACATTTACTTTTCGTAGGCTTAACCCTAGCTAAACGTGACATTGCAAGGCAGTAAAAGATGTATCTGATAGAGACATCTAGCCGCAGATTCCTTAACTTAGAATATCCCCGAGGTGTCAGTTTGGATCCGGAGTTTTTTTCCAGCAGTACCTCTGCACGTCGGGGGACGGCGCCGCATGGCTCCGCCCTGACGTCGTCCACGAATATGACGTCAGTGGAGCCATATAAGTCCCTCCCGGCGCACTGACGTCAGTTTCCTTCGTTTCCGCAACTCAACGCGGATCCAGGAGAAGCGGTTCCTCTGGCCTGTTTTCAGGCCTTCTCGATGCCTTTTAGTGTCGGGGAACAGTGTGTGATGCCTTCGGGCTTCAAGTCGTGTGAGACCTGTGCGCGGTAGATGTCGGCGACGGATCCGCACGCGATCTGTATGTGGTGCTTGAGCATCATGACTCCGAGGAGTGAGACGCCTGCCGGCGGCTGACACCGAAGTCCCTGCGGGAGCGTCGGATGAAATGGTTGTCCGCCCCATTCGGAGTCCGCGCGTCGCCGGTCTCCATCTCGAGTTGGGGCTTCTGTTTGGGGCAAGTCACGAAGTAGTTCCCGCGGACGTCGCTCGCCTGGCGCAGGTAAGCATAAGCAGTAGTCACGGAGGTCGCCGACCTCACAGACGTGACGTCGGGGCCCACTGCTCCCGGTCTTCGCCGGTCACGGGCCCTCAGAAGTCGGACCCCACCTACCCACCATTTCCTGGTATTGGGGCGACTAGGACCCATATGGAAGCCTATTTTCAGGCTTTGCAGGCCATCTTTGGGTCACCCCCTCTCCCTGGCGCGCCATCGGGCCTCACGGGGGGGTAGGGACTCAGATTGGGAATTTGCTGGCGGGTTCGCCCTCGGCACCAATCGAGTACCCTGACTCCGGTTCCTGAGTCGCTGCAACGTCGGGACACGGTCTGGAGGGCCTTCCCAGTCAGACGTCAGAGCGCAGTCCTCCTGTGCCGTCACCGCACAGCCCTGTGGGGCTCCCTGCGCTGATGTCAGGTGAGGCAGCAGCGGGGGGATTAACTCCAAGTCAACGTCGTTCCAGACCGCAGTCTCCCATTTCGGTGGAGGTCCAGTCGACGCCAACCCGACGCCGGGCGGTGGAGTCCCCTGCTGTATTCATCGACGTCGATGTCTCGACGTCGTTCGACGCCGGTGACGTCCTCAGTTGTTCCCTTGCTAGTGGATGAAGGGGCCCCTGAGGAATCCTCCCCCTCAAGGTTGTTTCCATGTCCCTCAAACCGTGTACTTGTGGAGGGCGGCCAGGCCCTTGGTCCTCGGCCTGCAGAGTCTCTGCCGCTTGGTGGACGTGTTAGCCTGCAACCGTCCCCTACTGATGACCTACTGTTGCCACCTAGAATGGCCACGGAGACTAGTGCGGCATTTGCAAGAGCTGTTCGAACAGCTGCAAACATCCTACAGATGCAGCCTCCATCAGTCTCTCTGTCTTCTGATCCCTTGTTGGATCTGCTCCACCGGGGCGCCATGGATGCGGAACCCTTGCTGCCTTTTGGCAGGTCTTTGTATGAGATTCTTCTAGGCACTTGGGCTAGGCCTTCCTCAGGAGACCCCGTGGATCGTGCTATTGCACATCGTCACCGCCCGGCTCCAGATGACTGTCTGTTTTTCCCTCCATCCTAGGGCTCAAGGGCTGGTAGTCCAGGCAGCCTCAGCCTTGCTGCCTTCCTCTCCTCCTCCGTTACTTCCTCCCACTAGGGAGTCCCGGTGGTTGGAGTCATGTGGCCGACAAATCTTTGCGTCCACGAGCTCGAGACTTCGGCCTTTGAATACCTCTTGTGTGTTCGCACGGGGTACTTTTGCACTTTGGGACTCGTGGAGCGCCTCCTTCCGTCTCTTCCGGAGGGCCCTCGGGCTGACCTGGATCAGTTACTCCACGATGTTCGGGAACTGGCACAGTTTTCCATTAGGCCAGCCATGGACACCACTGACTCAATGGGTTGGGCTATGGCCAGGTCAGTTGCTCTGCGTCGCCATGCCTGGCTGCGTGATGGTACTTTCCCTGAGAATGTTCAAGAGCGTCTTCGGGATTTGCCCTCTGATGGGGCCACCCTTTTTGACAGTCATGCTGACTCAGCGCCTCAGCGTCTCATGTCTGGGTTTCCATAGTTCCAGTATGTTTCTAGTCCTTGTTGCGGACTTCTATTATCCTTTACATTGCTTGCAGTATTGTCACTGCTTTTTCTGGTATCAGTCTATAGGTCCACGCATTTGTTTCTCAGACGGACTATACAGCTAGTTAGCTGTTTCTATCCTTATTTGGTACAGCTAGTCAGCTGTTTCTTTCCTTTTAATACATCTAGTCAGCTGTTTCTGCCCTTATTTAGTACAGCTAGTCAGCTGCTTCTGCCTTCGTTTTGAGCCTCTGTCTAAGAGCTAGCCTCAAGAGGGTCCCTTGCTGTTTACAGGGATGTGACATACCCTATGTGGGGTATCCGTTGGTTATCATATAGCCGCTCTTCCTTGCCACAGGTAGTTTCTTCCATGCTCCAGGTACTGTCGTCCTGGATGATGCAATTCTTTTTGGAGGCTCCTGTAGAGTTCTCTTAGGATGGTTGTCTTCTGTCCCTCTGGGCCATTTTCCTATGGATGATACTGTAGGCACGATCTCCCTACTGTTGTGGGACTTCTCCTCTGGTGATACCCACAGGATTGGCGTGGCTCTCTTTAGAGCCTATATGTTGAATTTTACGGTTGGTCCGTACAAATCTCCTGCCTCTATGGAGGCAGAGTTCTCCAGAGTGTTGTTGGGCTTCTGCCACGACTGGCTCATTCCGGTGTGTTCATGTCTTCTTCTTGCCTACGTTGACTGTCTTAGACGTAAGCAAGTGCCCCTTGTGGGCATGTTGTTCTGTTCTGTTTCCGGACCAGTTTCTGTTCCGTGTTCAGTGCTGCCACGGTATGTCAATACACTCTGGGTATATTCACAGTCACAAGGTGCCTGAGGGTCCATCGTGCGCCACAACTGTGGGCTGCGTTCTCTTCTGGTGCTATGGTCTGCTTCAATCTCTAGTGTTAGGAAGTGCTTGTGTCCTCTCTCACGACTCAGACCCTGTCTGGTTTTTTCCCCGTCGACAGTGGAGCCTACACCCGAAACGTTGCAGCTGCACGTTGTCTTGTGCCTCTCTTTTTCCTCCGCACTTCCCCAGCAGGGGCCCAAGTCCCTCTGCTCATTGCTGGGCAGGAACTCATGTTTTTCTGCTCCTGACCTCTGCTGCGGTCATCCTTGGCAGTATTCCTGTTCAGGATGCTCATTGTCCTTTATACAGTATCTGTATCGGGCTCTATATACATATTTCTATCTATGTATGTGAATTACTGTGCTTTGACATATGTTATGTCCTGCTATGGTCCACATCGGTGCCGTTGGTACCCATTGTGCTGGCCCCTATCTTTGTCTTGGGCATGCTCTTTGAGTTATGAGCCGCACAATTTTTATATATATATCTGTCTTGATATATAAAACACAAGCAAGAAGGCACACATACTAAGGGATTCCTTGTTGCAGTATCTGGGATTTTTTGGCCCCAGATTTATTTTCTCTCTCTCTCCCTCAGCCTTATGTGCGTGCACGGCTTCTGGTGGTGTCCCTTAACCCTGGTACCTCTGGGTACGGTTGGCCAATTGCCTGCCTGGTGCTGCGTCCGTGTCCTTCTGCCGACGCATATGTGCTTTTCTTGCTACATTTTTTTGGGATTGCATATGTGTGTGGCTCTCATGGTCCACACTTTCTGCTTATGTGTATCCCTGTCATCTACATATATGTATCTCCAGGTAGTCATGTCCTTGTTTATCTATACATGGTGACATCTGGACTTCTACATGTCATTCTTAGCATCCACTGTTGTGCATGCACAGTTATTCACTCTGACTATGTCAGGCTGTTTGTCCATTCTCCGGGACTTTATCTTTGGCAGATCCTTGGGATCCTGTGCTCAGTTTGACTATGCTTCTTTTTACGGACCTTTATGGACCTTCTTCCATTGTGCACGGACCATTCTGGTTTCAGTGATTTCCTTTCGTCCCTTCCTGGACGTGAGGTGTCTCGTTCCGTTCTCTAACAGACTATAGTGCCATTGCCTCCCCTTGTTAATGCTCCTGTTACAGAGCTTCATGGGTCTGGTGTCAACCACGCCGGCGTTTGTTGACCCACCTGTTTTAGTCAATATTATTGACGGATTAGTTCTTTTTGGAACTTGGTGGGTTTCAGTCGCAGACCCTCCTCCAATGGGGTATAGCTTTGGTATCTATTTTAAGTTAAGGAATCTGTGGCTAGATGTCCATCAGGTGAACGAGTTGCTTACCTTCGGTAACTATGTATCTGGTAGAGACAGTCTAGCCGCAGATTCCTTAACGCCCGCCCGTCCTCCCCGCTCTGCGAGGGCCTTTTCAGGTTGGGTTCTTACCCATTGGTCTTTTTCCAGGTGGTTCTAGTCTTCCTACGGGTTGGTCTAATTCACCTCCTTCCGGAGTCAGGATGTGTCATCCTGCTTTCCATGTTGCTTCTCCACCCATTCTCGTTCCTGGGTAGTGGGCTCCTTTATCCCTCCACGCACTTACACCCTGGTTCTTCCAGTGTGAAGTTGATCATGCCCCCCCTCCCCTCCCCTTGCTCTTTTCTCTCCATTACTGTGGGGTCTAGTTGGCTATGCTGCAGTAAATAGGTCATTTATGGGGCGTTTTACTGCACCTTCTCTGTTGTTGCAGATATGTGGTCTATTCCCATAAGTCATGTTATTACTGTCTTGTTGCCCATTACAGTAACATTCATATGGTTTCAGACTACTTGTCGTTTACCATGCCATTCATTTCTATTGCTGTTTTGCCTCAGAGGACAGTTTGGTTCTTCGCTTCGGCGAGACTGCTTCTGAGGGCATGTACTCTGCTCTTTCCCTTCAGTCCCTTGCGGTCTGATGTGTTCTTTCTCTGACATGCATAATGATGTTTTTTTATGTCATTTTATTGTCATTGTTGTTTCAATGATTTTTGATCTTTTTTTGCACACTGTTCCCGCACGCTCACAGTTTTAGTAGTGGCTCCACGTTGTGGCGCGGAAAAGTTTCACAGTACAAAACAGACGTCAGCGGGCCGGGAGGGACTTGTATGGCTACACTGACGTTATATCCGTGGACGACGTCAGGGCTGAGTCATGCGGCGCCGTTCCCCGGCACGCAGAGGTACTGCTGGAAAAAATCTCCAGATCCAGACTGACGCCTGGGGGATATTATAAGTTAAGGAATCTGCGGCTAGACTGTGTCTCTACCAGATGAACGAGTTACTTACCTTCGGAAACGATGTATCTGGTAGAGACATTGTCTAGCCGCAGATTCCTTAACTTAGAATATCCCCAGGCGTCAGACTGGATCCGGAAAACTTTTCCTGCAGCAGCACCTCTGCGCGCCGGGGGGCGGCGCCACCCGGCTCCGCTCTGACGTCGTCCACGGGCATGACGTCAGTGGAGCCATATATGCCCCTCCCGGCGCGCTGAGGTCAGTTTTAGTCGGAGAAACTTTTCCGAGGCAGAACGCTGAGTTATTACCAGAACACTGTGAGAACATGGGAACAATGTGCAAAAATGATGAAAAAATATGAAGAAATTGACAGGTGAGACAGAGCAGTGCTCTGAAAAGCCACCCCGCAAGAGCGAAGGCCAATTAATGTGAAAGGGAGACAAGGATGTGGAAAAACAGCCTGGCAGAGGACAGAAGTCGGCATCCAGAAAGTAAAACAGTGAAGGAGAACAAGTCCGGAACACCAGATTAAGGAGAGGTCACCACAAGGCGTCACTTGAAAGAGACGTCGGAACCCCAATAAAGGACCCATAAATGTACAGACCCAAGAGATCTGAAGTAAAAGGCCGCAGGGGTGGTAAAGACCACAAGGCAATGGAGAAGGGGAAAGCGGGATGGTGGGAAAAAGTAGGATAGAGTTTACACCGCACAATCCAGGCCTGGGGCTGGAAGAACACAGGATTTGTGAACATACCGCCCAAGCTGAGAATGGGCGGAATGGAGCAGAGAAACAGAATGAAGCAGTCTGTATTGGAATGAGAGAATATCACTGTGGAAAAGGGCAAGCCACCGTAAGGGAGGCGAGTATAGAATGCCCCAACCTGAAAAGGTCCTCGCAGAACGGGGAGGGCATTAAGGAATCTGCGGCTAGACAATGTCTCTACCAGATACATCGTTACCAAAGGTAAGTAACTCGTTCATCTGATAGAGACGTCTAGCCGCAGATTCCTTAACTTAGAATAGATACCAAAGCCATACCCAAAGAGGAGGCGGGTCTGCGACTGAACCCCATGAAGTTCTAGAAAGAACGTAGTGATTCTTAAGGTGACTGAACATTATAAGGAGTACAGAGCGCAGTTAACCACCAGACCATGACGCTCAAAAGGGAGCGGAAGCAATGGGAGGCAAAGGCAATAGAAGCTGGCACAAACAGCTGGAAAGAACCCATTTATGGTAAGTGAAAGTTAACGACTTGAAAAAAGGGAGATGAACCCATCGAGAGTGGGAAAGATCTCCAGGATGTGAAATGGCGACAGAAACCAAAACAAGTACAGGTTGACCACAAAAACAGTGTGAAAGAACACTGTGGAACCTGTACCCGCAAAGGCATGTGGGACAGCAGAGGCCATAGGTTGTCCCATACCCAGCAAGCGCCAGCATGGAGAAGAAACCATATCCCAGATATGGCGATTAGAAGGAAGGCGATGACTTCAGAAGAAGTAGAGCTGAACTGAGGGTTTGAGAAAACCGCTGGATGCAGCGTGCAGAAGGCAGCCAAGTCGTGAGAGACGGCAGCCGGTATGACAGAGACCTCGCATACCAGCCTAATATGCACAACAATGAAAAGGAGCTCATTTGAACCCGGCACCATCAAGACAGGAGCGACACAAGTGGCAGAATGCCAATGTATGGCGCAAGATGCCGGTAGTACGAAAGTAGAAGACACGCCAGGACTAGGCGACGTTGCCACAATACGGGAAGGGCAGATTACAAGCAGTTGAGCGTTACCACCCAGAGCGAAGACAGGAAGGGACCGAAGCATGTTGTGTGGAGACCGGAGCCATACGAAGGATACAAGGACTTCGAGTAGGGAGCATAGCAGCTCAGAGGCACACAACTGCAAGAAGGCCAGGGCCCAAAAAGGGTACTAATCAGCCGGACACCTAAAGAGCAGGCGGAACAAGTAGACCGGGGCAGGACCCATGGACACCGTATGAAGGCAAAAGCCCGCACGAACCCGTAGGGTAAGAGCTCAGAGCGGAGCTAGAGCAGGAAGCAAAACGTGGAAACAATGAAAACGTGATCCAACAAGATTCTAGAGTATGCCGAACATACTCGCAGACGTGTGTATTTGCCGGATAGGAACAAGGGACCCCTGCAAAATAGAGTGGGTGAAAAACGAGGCACTTCCGTGGCAAAGGTGAGGCCAAGCGTAAAGGTCCCAGAATGGAAGGAGCGAATTTCCAAGGAAAGGACTCCCCATGGAGAGTCCAGAGCATGAGCCCAAGCAAAGCGTGGAAACACCCATACGGAAAAAACAGGGATTAAGGACACTGCTACATCTGCTAGACCACTAGTTTGGAGAACCAACCAGAAGGGGTAGGTGCACCAATAAGAAACAATAATAAATAGGCCGCACAGCGGCAATAAGAAGCAGGCCGCATAGCGGTAAACAGGACGTCGTTTGCGAAAGAACTGCCACAACCAGGTGTTACACCAGGCGTGCAAGATAGACACCACACGCTACAGGACCTATGCCAGATCCCGATGCCATACAGACAGACCAACCCAACTTGCAATAAGGCAAGTGAGACGAGGAACTCTGTAGGAAGAGACAAGGGACTCCAAGCAGGACTTGTGCTCAGAGACTCCATAGGAGCATACCAAGGCAATGGCAGAACCGAATGCCATCAAATACCCCACATAGGGTAAGGCAAACCCCCAGTATGGGTGTCCCCTTGGGCGAAGCACACAGTCAGAGGACTGAAAATAAAGGAAGCAGTCAACCGGTTGCGCCGAACGAACTGAGAATTGGCTAACTAGCCATGAATATTAACTAGTCAATAAAGCCAACCTGCTCATCAGGGCGGGTCCTGAAAAATAACGCCAAGAAGATGGCAACAAGATTTATTGGAGGCCGGCCAAAAGACGGGAGACCGCTGAATCTGCATGGCGGTCAAAAAGATCCACTCCATTGAACGGAAGATCTGAGGGCATCCCGAATATGATCAGGGAAGCGACTGTCGCGCAGCCAAGCATGTCGACGTAAAGCCGCAGCGCGAGCCATGACCCGTCCCATACAGTCAGTTGCATCTAGGGAAGACCGAATGGAAAATTGCGCCATGCCTCTTCCATGCAGAAGAGGCGGAGCAATTCCGTAGCGAGGCCCTTCTGGAATAGAAGGGAGAAGGTGATCAACTGAGTCCCAAAGTGCGGCAGATGCGCGTGCAAACACACAGGCTGAATTTAAAGCCCGGAGGCCTGCGCTAGCAGAGGCGAAAAGCCTGCGACCACAATCATCCAGCCACCGAGACTCCCTCGTGGGAGGTAACAATGGCAAAGAGGGTGAAGATTGCAAATCAATAGCAGCCTGAACAACTAGGCCCTGAGCAGGCGGGTGAAGAGACAGGCAAAGAGGATCACCTGGGGCAGGGGCGGTGCCTCCGAGCAATAGCCCGATCAACAGGGTCACCCGACGAGGGTCTGGACCAAGTGCCACGCAGGGTGTCAAATAGAGACTCCCCGAAGGGGTAGCAAAGGTTCTGCGTCAATACGCTCCAAATGGAGCAGATCCAATAAAGGATCAGAAAGTAGAGGCACCATTAGAGGCTGTAAGCGAAGCACAGCAGCCGCCCCATGAATCGCGCGCGAAGGCAGCACTAGACTCAGTCGCCACCCGAGTGGCGATAACAAATTGTCAGTAGGAGACGGTTGAAGGCTAATTCTACCACTGGACATGAGGAGTGGCGGAGCCGGAGACTGACCCGAAGTCCAGGCAACACAAGGAACCTGCACCCTGGCCCCGTGATCAGGGGAGTCCAGAGAAGCCTCAGGATCCAAAGTAGGAGGCGTAAATGGGAGCACCGGCGTTGACGGACACCGCGGTGGAGACCTATAGCCGCACGAGGAGTCGGGGGGGAACAACCACCAAGGGAAGCGGGCTCGACGCCAGAACCGACGTCGACGACCTCCATAGAGGACTCGACCCGGACGCCGACCGACGCCGGTCCCACCGCCACCTGCCTGGAGAGAGCACGAGGCGCCGGCGTAAAGCCTGGGTTAGTATCTGGCGCAGAGTCCGGCGTCGCCGGCGCCGTGACCTGTGTTGCCGAGGCCGGCGCCGTCTCAGACGTCGGCGCAGGAAGCCGCACAGGGCTATGCGCCGAACGACGGGGTGGGCTGTGCTCTGGCTTGTTGGCGTTGCGTCGGCTCCGGAGTCGACGCACACAGATGGTGCCGGGGAAACGTCCGCAGACGATGACCCGGCAACAGTGCCTGCAACCTCTGTGGGACCCGAAGGCGCACCAGGGAGAGGGGGCGACTGAAAACAAGCCTGGAGTGCCTTAGAATAGGCCTCCATTTGAGCATGCGTTGTCCGAACACCCGGGAAGGGTGGATACGGAGAATGATTTTGCCGTGCGCCTTCATTCGGCCCAGTGCGAGAGGAATGGGCGTCAGCGGCACGGGCAGTGGAAGAAGATCTCCGTAAGCGACGCCTGTGCTTACGCTTACCTGTTGTCACATGGCGTTCGCGGGAGCGACCTCGGGAATGAACCCGAGAAGAGCGGCGACGTGAAGGAGCCGGACCGGACATTCGTGAGGCCAGCAATTTCATGCGGCGCTCCCTCAAGGACTTTGGCTTCATTTGCTGACATGCGTCACAGTCCTTGGAGTCGTGGTGCACGCCGAGGCACCACATACAGATAAGGTGCGGGTCAGTGGGAGACATCTGACGCGCACAGGCGTCACAAGCCTTAAAGCCGGAAGGCATTGCACACTGTCCCCCGCCCCTCCCCACACCATTGTGTCAAGAAGGCCCAAAACCAGGCCAAGGAACCGCTGGTTTTCCAGGATCCGCTTTCGAACGCGGAAAAGAAAGAAAACTGACGGCGCAGCGCGCCGGGAGGGGCATATATGGCTCCACTGACGTCATGTCCGTGGACGGCGTCAGGCGGAGCCGGGTGGCACCGCCCCGACGCGCCAGAGAGTGCTGCTGCAGGAAAAGTTTTCCGGATCCAGTCTGACGCCTGGGGATATTATAGGAATCTGCGGCTAGACGTCTCTATCAGATACATCGTTACCGAAGGTGAGTAACTTGTTCGTTACCGCCCATAGTAGGCACCTGGATGCAACGAATGGATCATTGTATGGGCATGGAAATAGCGATGTACCGTGCCAGGGGGTGCCCGCAGAAGCATGCAAAGATATGGCAGTGGTGGGCACACCACAGAGGTATCGTTTTGGCACTGGTCCCAACGGTGGACTGACTTCTCGACACAGAAATACAGCAATATGGCGGTGGTCTATAAGGCTCCCGGCATCCTACTACAATTTCGTGTCCTTCATGAAGAAACCTTTAAAATGTTATTCAGGAGAAGGATGGTGGAGCTGATTTTGTAATTTCTGAAAGTGTCATTGGGGGTGGGCAGCGGGTTGTTATTGCACTGCAAGTTTGGATAGGCCATATTGGCCACAATATAACGTCAAAACGAAAATCAATAAAATTTTAAAAAAATAAAAAATAAAAAAACTGAAGAAGTTTAAAATGCGGACCCTAGCACAGGTTCTTCTCAGGCTGGAGAAGGAAGACTGGATGGTGTTGATCTATTTACAGGATGCGTATTTTCCCATTCTGTAGTCGCATCGGAAGTATCTCCATTTTATGGGGACTCAGCATTATCAGTTTGCAGTCCTTCCATTTGGCCTTCCTTCCGCACCTTGAGTTTTCACAAAGGTGATGGCAGTGGTTTGCAGGTAACACAGCTGTTGTTCAGCTTGGGATTTTCATTAAATGTACCCAAATCTCACCTGGTGCACTCTCAGCGCAACCTGTTCATAGAGGCAGTACTGGACACTACACTGAGTCGATCCTTCCCACCTCCACAGAGGGTTCAGGACATCGAGGCTATGATTCCATGGTTTCAGAATGGAGCATCTGTTCCAGTCCTGAAGGTCCTGCATCTGCTAGGTCTGTTTGCTTCCTACATTCTGTTGATCAGCCAGGCACTCTGGCATATGAGGGCCCTCCAGTAGCGCCTCCACAGGCAGTGGTTTCAACACAACGGAGATCTCAAGGAATTGGTCACAATCTCCAGAGACACTGCAGCAGATCTGCAATGGTGGAGTGTTTCAAGCCATTTGTCTCAAGGGAAACCATTTCACCCATCTTCTCTGATGGCCACAGTGATTATTTTTGTGTCATAATTTTTTATTGTTGCAAGAGAGGCATACAAGGATTTCAAATGCAGGTATACAACAGTATGTCGAACATAATCGGAATACTATAGTTAATCACAACAATGGGTGATATCAGGTAGAGTAGTCTCCAGTATCCGATGCAAGGAGCTTTGGGGGACGCGTTTCAGTTGGATTGGGGCTCACAGCTTCTTTACGCATTCCCCCCATACACTTGATTCCTTTAGTTCCGAGGAAGATTTGCCAAGACCGAGCCCAAGTCATACTGATCGCCCCGGATTGGCCGCGAAGGGTGCGATACACAGATCTTTACCTCTCATTGTACCCTCCGCTCCGTCTCCTTCTCAGGGCAGACCTTCTCTCCCAGTGGCAGGTTCTACACCCCACCTCCGGATCATTACTTCAGGGGTCTTTCCACTGTGCTGGAAAAAGGTCTGCATTAGACGCATTTTAAAAAAACCCTCACTTGACCATTTGGAGGTCAAGAACTATCGACCAATTTCTTGCCTCCCGTTTCCTTCCAAGTTACTTGAGAAAGCCCTAAACAGGGAGCTGATGGAATACCTAGATAAGAATAACATCCTAGATTCCACGCAACATGGATTTAGAGCTCAGCACTCAACAGAATCTGCCTTGATCATGGCGACGGAAGAGATTAGAAAGGTGATGGATGGAGGTGGTAGGGCCACCCTAATACTACTCGACCTAACACGCAGCGTTCGACACCGTAAATCATCCGGTGTTGGTACAAAGGCTGAAAGTGGTTGGTATTGGGGAGAAGGCTCTAGCCCTTCTAGCCTCATACTTGGCAAACAGGGAACAGGCAATTCACTGGGATGGACTTCAGTCGGGAAAGTTCACACTCCCGTGTGGAGTGCCCCAGGGTTCTGCCTTGTCCCCCACCTTGTTCAATGTGTATGTTGCCCCACTGGCTAGATTAATAAAAAGCCATGGTCTCTCTCGTGTCATATGCGGATGACACCCAATTAGTGGTGTCAGTTACGCAAAACGTGGACCTGATGGCGGAAAGGTTCCGGAACTGCCTAATGGCATTGATGGCCTGGATAAACTCACACTTCCTGAAGTTAAATACGGAAAAAACTGAGGTCATAGAGTTCGGACAGAAACCCACGGTCTGGAGCGAACTCTGGTGGCCGCCCTGACGCTTGAACATTTCCTGTCCCTGTACCGAAGGCTAGAAATCTAGGGTTTCTGGTCGATAAGGACCTAACGCTTGCCTTCCAGATAAATCAAGTGTCATCGGCTTGTTTTTTACGTTGAAAGTATTGCGGAAGATTCTCCCATTCATCCCACCCTCGTTAAGGAAAACGGTAGTCGGTGCGCTGGTTTTGTCTCGAATAGACTACTGCAATGCGTTATACCTAGGCGCGGGTGTCAGACAGCTCTCTAAACTACAGTCTCTACAAAACGCGGCTGCACGAGTACTGCTAGAGCTACCTAAACACCATCCAACATCCGGGAGCCTAAGACTCCTCCATTGGCTCCCAGTCCGCCGAAGAATAGACTTTAAGGCTCTTTGCCTAGTCCATAAAGCCCTCTATGGAGGAGGGGCGGCAGACATTCAACTCTTATTCCGCGATATCTGCCTGTAAGCGGCCTCAGGTCGGCAAATACCGGACTGGTCCTTCTCCCCAGGATAAGAAGAGCTAGATGAGGCGGAAGGGGTTCTCCTACCAAGCGGCTAAATTGTGGAACTCCCTTCCAATCCACATGAGACTGCAGCCCAGCAGGACTCTTTTTAGAAAGATGATTAAAACATGGCTCTTCTCTAAGTTCTAGGCCTGCCAACCAGGTGGACGGCTACTACCTCAGCGCCAAGACGCCTCGGCATTAGTGCGCTCGACAAATATTTCAGTCAGTCAGAGCCTGCATCTTCATGCCTGGAGAATGAATGGGCAACCTGAGTTCTTTTTCTCTCCCACTGGATATGGTGGATGTTATTTTATCGGCCAGAAGACACTCCACCAAATCGGTCTATGCTGGTAGGTGGGCAAAATTCATGAAATGGTGTGGAGAGAAATCAATTGATCCCTTGAATGCCCATTTATCTGATGTTCTGAGTTTTTCTCTTTCCCTGGCGCAACAGGTTTGCACTGTGGCAACTGTTAAAGGTTCCTTATCTGCATTGTAGGCGTTTCTTTGTTTGCCAGATCAACCCTCTCAGTTTAAATCGCCTATATTTAAAACATTCATTAAGGGTCTCACTAATAGGTTTCCTCCCACTCCCTTTATTATGCCTCAGTGGGATTTGAATCTAGCTCTTACGTTTCTGATGGGTTCACCCTTTGAACATTTGCATAGTTGCCCTTTAAGGTTTCTCGCATTTAAAACTATATTTTTTGTGGCAATCACATCAGCTAGGAGGGTGAGTGAATTGCAGGCTCTTAGGTCCAAGTCTCCTTTTGCCTCTTTCCATGCGAATAAGATGATTCTTAGAACCAGAGCAGCTTTCCTGCCTATGGTGGTTACTCCATTCCACTTGGGGCAGTTCATTACCATACCTTCTTTCTACCCTCCCCCTCATCCTTCTAAGGAGGAGGAGAGACTTCATTGTTTGGACCCCAAGAGGGCAGTGAACTTCTACTTGGATAGAACCAAAGACATCAGGCTGGATGATCAACTCTTCATAGGATATGTGGGCAAGATGAAGGGCAAGGCTGTCCACAAAAGAATGTCGTCCAGGTGGATAATCCTGTGCATCAAGATCGGCTACGCCTTTACCAAGGAGGAGACCCCTGAAGGTATTCGTGCTCATTCTACCAGAGCTAAGTCTTCTTCTTTCTTCTGCATTGGATAGAGGTGTCCCTGTGGTTGACATCTGCAGAGCGGCAATTTGGGCCTCCCTCCACACTTTTGCAAACCACTATTGCTTGGATTTGGAAGTGACGGCCATTTTGCTTGTTCTGTGTTACAGGATCTTTTGGTATAGACAGGCACCCTCCTCCGAGTGCGGGACTGCTTGGGGATTCAATTCAAAAGGTGAGGAATCCACAGGCAGATGTATCCATCGGAAGAACAAGTTACTTACCTTTGGTAACGCTTTTTCTAGTGGATACAGTATCTGCATGTGGATTCCTCACTGACCCACCTGCATCCCCGTTGCCGGTGTGCTTCTACCGAAAATTAATTAATGTTTTATGTGATTTATTTGCTTAAATAATGAGGTTACTTAGATTTGGAAAATATCTATGACGTAGTATTTCCATATTTGGTTGTATTTTGTATACTATGTATACTTGTGGGAAGGTTGTTAGTTCATCCATTTTGTCTCGAAGGCACGGAAAAAATGGGTGGAACTGACGTCAGCATGCCGATGAGGTCTTCTTATGGCTCGATGACAGCACGCGGATTCGCGTGCGGAACCTTCCCATTATGATATCCTCGTCGACTGGGAGAGCGGAGGAGAAAAGTTTCAGTGGAATGCTACACATTGGGATAATTAAAAAGGTGAGGAATCCACAAGCAGCTACTGTATCCACCAGAAAAAGAGTTACCGAAGGTAAGTAACTTGTTCGTTTTGTTACCAAAAATGGGTAACTATGGTATCATTTACATTCACAATACTTATTTCAAGTTGTGTGCGAGAAACCTTCTACAGTGTAGCACCCTAAAATTCCAAATCAGGTGACAACAATCACCTTACAAAAAACAAAGAAGGCTTGTACTCCTTACAATATCACAACAATATTTTATTTATATTACAAAAGATTCCTGAGCTGGGGGGCGGAGTTTGCCTGGCTCAGAGATGGCCGCAGCCTGAGGGAGCTCCGGAGACCAATTTATTGATCTGGCAAAATTTAGCGTATACCCCCATAATTCTAGGTGCTAAAATGTGCGCCTTGGATATGCGGACCTTCAGCCGCTGAACGAAATCCTCGGCGGGCAAAACGACCCACTTTTGACGGAGATCTGCGGAGGTATGCAGTTGCCGTGAGCGTGGCCTACCCGGCTAAGTGTGACGCTGTTCCTGGCCGTGGGGGCCGCGATACTTCGACTGAGTGCCTGCCTGGACTCTCTGGCTGTCTTGGTCTGCGGCGCGGGCAGCTGCGGCTTGTGGGTGTGATCCGGAGGCCCTGAGCATCGGTGGGCTTGACTCTGGGGCTGTGGTGTGGGCCTCGCCGGACTCAGCCTGAGCTCAGCGCCCAGAGACTACTGGAGCCTGCCTACGTGTGAGTGTCTAGATCCCCCAGATGTTTTGGCCTGCTCCAGCACTTCACCGCTTGAGCGGCTCCCCGACTGGAGATACCGTGCTGAAGCTGGGGCTAGATTCCTGCCCCTCGACGAGATCAAGTCCAGGTGAGAGCGAGGGGAGATTGTGACGCGAGCCCTGCCGCGCCGGAGCGGGGCTCCTGTAAGGATATCACATTGCGAGGGGCAGGGGCGCAGACAAAGCCCACAATATCTTATTAATAAACCCGGCTGCAACAGGCTGTGGATGGCTGTCGCCAACATTGCTGTCATCGTGGGACACACCAGGGGACTAGCTCTAATACACTTATAATACGTCACTAATACTTTTCTGCTCCCTGTGCACCATATAGTGCGCATTATCTGCCGCGCAATGGGGAAACCGGACAAACTCCAGCCAAAGTTGCATTTCTAGCAGCGTAAATCCACTAGGGCCAGGGATGATGACACAGAGGCGCAATCCTCTGAGCAGGATGCCCTGAGTGCCGATCTGGGGGGAGATCTGCCAGCCATACTAACTTCCATTCAACAAAGTCTCACAACCATAGATAGCAAAATTGACTCCCTCACGTACCGCATGGACCGTATGTCAGAAAGAATGGACAAGCAGGCTGAAAGAATCGACATGGTAGAAAGAAAAGTGTCCGATGCCAAAGATCAGCAAATTGAAACTACTGGGGCGCAAAAGCGAATGGAAACACGGATGACGACGCTTCAAAATAAGGCTGAGGACTTGGAAGCACGATCAAGGCGCAATAATCTGCGCATAATAGGATTGCACGAATCTTCAACCACTGGGAACATGGAACAACTCGTTGAACAGTTACTCATAACCTTGCTGGGTCGCGATTCATTCACACCTGTATTTATAGTGGAGCGGGCGCACCGCTCACTGGCCCCGCGGCCGCCCCCCTTCGCCCAATAATTGCCAGGCTCCTAAACTACAGAGACAGGGATGCAGCACTACGGAGAGCCAGGGAGCTCCGAACACTTCGCTACGAGGATCCGAAATGTCCAAATACCTGGATTTCACTTTGCATGTACAAGAGGCAAGGAAACAATATGCTCCCCTTAAGCGAAAACTGAGAGAACTCAATTTAGAATACGCCATGCTTTACCCTGCGAGACTCAGTCACAATAGATGGCAAAACTAAGGTCTGTACAGATCCAAACAGTCTGCAACAGGTACTCAAAAAGCATCACAAAGCCAAATCTAAGAAATCTGTTCAGAACTCGGAATTGGATGACGGTGGCCCCCGCAGTGATTTGGATAACCAGGATTAACGCTCTCATTCACACGCTGAACCTTATACCATATACGCACTCCAGAGGCGGACTGTCGCTGCTAATAGCGTCAAGATTTAGGATGTGTCATTTATAAGACTCTAATTTATAACCTGATATGTTTAGAACAATATCTACTCATTGCCATTTTCGCACAATTGAACTAGCACCTACAATTTAGCATACTTAGTAGTTGCTCATAAGTTGGAGGTCTATGTATGATAATAATCGGTCACAAAATGATAACAACTGGAGTACAGCACAGGGGTACTCACCGCCCCCGCATGTATATCACACAGCAGCGGGCCTATAAGGGAGGGAGGTACTAAGGGAGGGATCCAGATGCCATGTAGTCGGGGGGAAGACATGGCGTGGGTGAGGAGGGGGGTGTCATATGTTATAGGTTATTTTTCTTAAGTAGCCGAATGATGAAGTCCGGATTGGAAACATGTTTTATGTTTGATGCTATAAGACAAGTGAAGTATATTGAGTGACAATTTTGTTCGAAGGGCTCCATTAAGCTCCAGTGGCACCACTATAAGTTTTTTGACATTGAATGTCAGAGGGTTGAATGACCAATGAAAAATCCGAAAAATTGTTCTTTATTTGCAGAGACATAAGGTCGATGTTGCTATCCTGCAAGAGACATCTAGCTCCTAAATCAGGGCTGTTCACACAAAACAGAATGAAGGGCATCTATGTAGCAGCTGGATTTACATCACATGCACGAGGAGTTTTGATATGGGCTCGTCGAGGTAGAGGCATACAAATCCAGGCGGTATGTGTAGACCCTGGAGGAAGATATGCAGTAGTACGCTGTCGTAAAGATAGTCTTGATGTGCTTTTAGTGGGGGTTTATGGTCCAAACTACGATGATCCCCAATTTTATCGATCTCTAAATAATAAACTCCCCACATATGCGAGTATACTGCAGTTGTGAGGGGGGACTATAACTGTGTACTATCACCTGAATTAGATGGATCTAGGGGGCCCCCTAGACGGCCATCAGCTGCGGCGAAGGCAATCACTGCACTCGCGGAGTCTGGCGGGCTGGTCGACGTCTGGCGCCATCTGTCACCACAAGGCAGGGAATATACGCATTACTCCTCGATGCACGACATACACACACACACACACAGATTACTGGCTCATCTCAAAGAGCCTACTTCCATATATACATGAGTGCTCACATCTACCACCCATATTTTCCGACCATTCTCCTGTCAAGCTGATTCTTGCTCTTGAGGGTATGCAACCCAGGTCCCTCGCTTGGCGATGCCCACAATATTCTCTGTTGGACGCAGTGTTCCTTGAGGAGCTTGCAGAAGCAATAGATGAATACTTCCACAATAATATTGTTAGTGTACCTCGAATGGCCACCATCTGGGAGGCGTTCAAGGTTTATATCCGAGGGGTGACAATCTCAAAACATGCTGGGGTTCTTCGGTCCATACGGA
The DNA here is from genome assembly GCA_963921515.1 of Calotriton arnoldi. Lineage (NCBI taxonomy): Eukaryota > Metazoa > Chordata > Amphibia > Caudata > Salamandridae > Calotriton > Calotriton arnoldi. The sequence continues at coordinate 1,129,988 of CAWUFW010002481.1, forward strand.
ACCAAATGCTAAAACTTGAAAAAGAAGTAGTAGTGCTTGAGCGTGATTCGCAAAAAACGTCCGTGCCCGAGAGATTGGCCCAGATTAGAGAGAAAATTGATGAATACAATGAACTGGCACAATCAGAAGTAGTTCACCTTGCGAAATATGACACTGCCAGAGTGTACGGAGAAGGGGAAAGATCCAGCGCCATGTTAGCGACCCTGACTCGGCCGGCTAGGGGAGACAGTGAAGTGTTGTCTCTACAAGATAGTGATGGTGCACAGGTGTGCAGTGCCCCACAAATAGTTGAGCGCTTCTGCGAGTATTACGCAGAACTCTACACCTCGCGCTAACTTAATACTGACAAATCAACTGAGGAATACTTAGCACACATCGCTACGAAATGGCTGACTAACTCTCTCAGGGAATGGCTAATGGCTCCGCTTCGCCCCACTGAAATCACGGCAGCGCTAAAAGAAATGCAGAACAACAAAGCGCCGGGTTCGGATGGCCTGACTGTGGCCTGTTATAAGGCCCATCAAGACCGACTGGTTCCTCACTTGGTCAATTTATTTGAAGAAATGTCCAGAGATGGAATAATGCTCCCAACAATGCTGGAGGCCATCTTGGTTACACTACTGAAGCCTGATAAGGCGCCCACACAGTGTTCCTCATGTAGACCTTTATTGCTGCTCAACACGGACGCTAAGATCTTTGCGAAAAGTTTAGCTAACAGGATCTCACCACTGCTTCCGGGACTGGTGGGACTCGGACCAATCCGGTTTTATCCCTGGTCGTTTCTTGACAAGTAAATTACGCATCTTATTCTGTGCAATTGCACGAATAGACCCAGATGTCCGTGCAGCAGCTGTCTTCCTGGACGCGGAGAAGGCGATCGATTCGGTTGAATGGAGTTTTCTCATGGCAGTGCTGAGACGTTTGGGAGTTGGAGAGATGTTCATAAAGCTGGTGGAAGTGTTGTATGCGAATCAGGTAGCACGAGTACGAGTTAATGGTATTCTATCTGCTCCAATAGCAGATAAGGGGCACTAGACAAGGGTGCCCACTCTCCCCATTATTATATGCACTGGTGGCCGAACCCTTGGCATGTGCAATCCGGGAATACCATTTGCATCGAGGTATACGTTTTCCGCAATTCAATTTAACAATATCTGCATATACAGACTGCTTCCACTACCCCAGGACAAATGGACTGCCCTTTAACGTGGATCACAGAACCTGTGCGATCTCAATATCCAAGTACACACAGATCCAGAGATAGTAATTCAGGAAAATTATGGTAGGGCAATACAGCGCCTTACAGAAATTAGAGAAGTGGATTAAGCTACCACTATCACTGATAGGGCGTATTGCACTCATGAAGATGATAGTGTTAAATCGGTTTTTTTTTCCTTAATATCCCAATCTTGTTACCAAAATCGCTGTTTTGTACTCTCCGCACTCTACTAATCAGACTGGCCTGGGCGGGTAAGCAACCCAGGGTACAGTGGGCTACACTGGTAAGACCCTATCCCGCAGGTGGACTCATTGCCCCAGACCTCGAGAGATACTACAGCGCTGCACAACAAGTCCACGCTTATGCCTGGATACACGGGCCATCTAATTTGCCACACCTATCCCTAGAAAGAGATGAGGTCAGCCCATTCAGTCTCCCACAGTATTTGCCCTCTAAACCACAGAGGCGATACCATGTTTTTGACTCTGGGGGGGATCACTAGAAATCAACTACACAAGACTGCAGATAGGCAGGGAATTATATACCCTTATTCTCCCAAACTACCGGTAGAATGGTGCGGTTGGTTCCCTTTGAGAGAGGACAACGCAATAATACAAGCGCTTCACGCACTAAACATAAAAAACATGGCGGATTTGTTTTTAAATGGGGAGGTTCGCTTTTGGGAACAGGTTTGGAAAGAGAATTCTGACCCTTGGCCACTCATAAGGTATCACTACTATCGAGTTAGACAAGCACTCCGCGCCAAGCTGGGAGAAAATATGTCAGAGCCTCAGGAATTTACAGTGCTGACATATCTATTGCAGACCCAGACCTCACAGAGAGGTATCTCAATCTTATACACACTTGCAAGATCAGAGCGTAACCTCAGTCAGACGAAATCATGCCAGGAATGGCAGGAAGAGCTAGGCATTGTTATAACAGAGGAACAGTGGTCATACTGCTGCTCGTTCACAAAGTCCATCTCACAAAATGGTAGACACCGCTTAATACATTTCAAATATCTGCACAGAGTCTACTACACTCCAGGGCGACTGTATAAATATGGCCTGAGGGAGGACGATAGTTGCATGAGATGTAGGACGCCAATTTCACTCATTTAGTCTGGTATTGTCCTGATGTCCGTGCGTTTGACAGCGGTGGCCAAGGCGGTCCAGGATATAACAGAAACACCCTTACTTATCACTCCCTTGGTTGCCCTTTTAGGCTACGATAATGAAGTACCCAGGGCATCTTGCAGACTGGTTGCACTCGGTATATTACTTGCAAAACGGAGAGTGGCCATGCGTTGGGTGAAGGGGTCATTGCCTACATTAGCAGAATGGTTTACAGATTTGTCATACTGCAACACAGTCCGATAATTACAACGCCCTAAGGCCATTAACCTGTAGGCCACAAAATATTTGGGAACCATATCAGGCATACCTTAGACGCAAGGCAGCAGAAGATGCAGTCGGAGTCGAAAGTGCAGACAGCGGGGAGGGATGAACCCATACAATGTTGCCGGCTGCATGCATGCCTCAGACTGAGTTGAGGGAAAAAGAAACCCGGAACATAAAAAGGGCGCTGGATGTGTCAATGTTAAATTATTGTTGTCAAGCTGTTTTGATTTCAACTGTACAAGACCATGTTATTTGCATGAACACCTCACTGGCATTTAACCATAGTGTTTCGCTCTAATGGCCCTGGCAATGCCACTGGTTCATTCATCTTTTTGTTTTCACATGTTTTCTCATGATATGTATGTCAAAATACTACAATTCGGCTACTGTAATGGATAAAATTGCTTTCAAATGAAAAATAAAGTTTATATATTAAAAAAGAAAAGTCCTGAGCTGAGACATATTTCGTCTTGTGGGACGTTCCCCATGACTTCTTGAGTGAAATGTTACATGTACTCCTTCACTTCTATGTATTTATGACAACAGAAGAGTGTACTTTCGAGATAAATTCTGTTAAAATTTGAAAGAAGTTAGATTCCAAATCAAGAAATAACACAGGAGGAGAGGAAGCCTCTTGTAATTAGATAATCTGAAATGGAATATTTTGAGTTACCTAAATATTGGGATTTTGTGCATTTGGAGATGCAACTGTTGTACATGCCCTGAAGAAGTCATTGGGGAATATCGTATATGACAAAACACGTCTCGGCTGGATGAGTTACATGTATATTGTAACATATTAGAACGCCAGCGCCACACTGATCTCTCTGTGCATTGCTCCTTGTTGTCAGAAAAGGAGAAGCTGGTGGCGTTGATAGAGAAACTCCACTGCTTTGATTATAGAGATATGATCAGGGCCCATACTGAGCTGGACAAAGCAGGGGCCCTGCTTGCTATGCTGGTGAATCCCACTAAGCGGGGTTACCAAATTCTAGAAATTAGGGCAGGTGACGCCACCCGGTTTATGACCCGGCTGGGATTAATGGTGGTTCCGCACATATTACACTGCCTTACATGCCTGCTGCCCACTGCACGCGCCACTATCTCCGACTCTCTTTCTGGACCCTTTGCCATTACTGATTTGGGCACCAGCAGCGGTTGGAGAGCTGGGGCTGATATCTAGGCAAAGATTACAGAAGTGATTAGAGCTATGGCCAGGGGTAAAGTCCTGGGATCAGATGGACTGCCAGTGGAGTGCTATACGGCTTATAGCACTCATCTGGCCCCTCGACTTGAGGAGGTATATAGGGCCGCACAAGCACTACCCAATACTTTCAAGGAGGCCTTGAGAGCACCCCTCCTCAAACCAGGTCCCCAACCTCAGGATCCAACATCGTACCGCCCACTGTCTATGCTAAATGTCAACTATAAAATCCTGAGCCAGTTACTAGCAATGTGGCTGTTGCCCCATATGCCTCGATTGGTACATGCTGATCAGACGGGCTTTATACCTGAACAGAACACAGCGAGGAATATCAGGAGGATGTCCGAGTCGATACTTACAGCATTCTTAATAAACGACCGGGCAGCAGTAACGTCAGTGGACATTGAGAAAGCTTTCGATAGCCTGGACTGGGTCTATTTATACACAGCGCTATGCCTATTAAGCCTAGGAGAGGGGTTCATTTCATGGATGAGATTGCTGTACACAAATCCTACGGAGCGGGTTAGGACAGGGGAGACGGTATTGAACTCCTATGAGGTGGGGTAGGGGACACAACAAGGCTGTCTCTTATCCCTGTTATTCATGCTGGCGGTGGAACCACTGGCAAATAGAGAGTGCGAAGGTACATCTTATGTTGGCATTATGCACCGTGGAAGTTTGCACTGTATTACATTGTACACAGATTACATGTTGTTCTTTATGCGGGACCCAGAGTACATATACCTAGGGCTATCCGTCTTAGAAGAGTTTGGAGCTCTTTCAGGACGGGGTGTGTACTGGCAAGAGACTAGTGCGTTTCCTTTGCAGGAGGGCACTGAGGGCATACTCCACATCTGGAACTACAAAGGGAAAATACCTCCTTTCGTTATCTGGGAGTCCATATGTACAGGACGGAGGGTGTCTTACTGGATGGCAACCTGGGTAGAGCAATTACATCGCTCCGGGGGTCGACAATTCTGGGAGACCCTCTCCATATCGGTAGGGGGAAAGTAGCTGTTGGCAAAATGGTAGCCAAATCCCTGTTGTATTATTTTGCTACCCTCCCCATCATCATTCCCCGAGGTATATTTCATGAACTGCAATCTATACCTGTTGGTCTCATCTGGCGGAATGGGCCGCCGCAGAGTGGTCCTTCCGAGGCCCCAGCACCCGGTAAGGGAGGTGGGGTAGCGGCCCAAGACTTTGTGGCATACAATCTGGAGGCCCAATTGCAATGGGTCAACCAATGAGTGGTTTGGCAGAATCAGGGGGGGCCATTGGAGGAAAGAAGCATACAGCCATTGTCTTGGTTGTCGCACCACTTGCTAGAGCCTAAACGAGTCCAAGCTGAGCCTTGTACCCTGTAGCCAGTTGCTAAGTACTGCTGGATTCTGTATTTTTAAAGAGCAGTAGTGACTGCCCCATATTCCCCAGCCCTGCGCCTCCATTGGTTGGGACGATTTCTCCAGGAGGGTGCCACCCGGTGATTGCGATAGTGGGCGGTCCTAGGGCTGAAAACGCTTGGTGCCTTATATGGAGCTCAGATTCTGCGGTCCTTTGAAGATTTACAGGAGCATGACTTACCTGCGGGTCACTTCCTTTTTCTGGGCGCGCTTACAGCGCTCATTTGGAGGAGATGGCGCTGTGAATAAGAAGAACCACCTGCGTCGTAAGGCTGTCATGTCCTCTGTACAGCGTCGCAGAGCAATCATGGGGTCAAAGCTCTTAGAGATATCTGGGTGGTCGATTTCAACACCCAACTTGCAGACGAAGACTGGGAAACATTTTTGTCTGGAGTCCCACATGTCTCCCGCAATGCACAGTTTATACAGATCAATTTTTACTATATTCATGGGGCATATCTTACCCCCGAAAGGATCGTTCTATTATACCCAGGAGCGGAATCGCCCTGCCCTAGATGAGACTTTGGCGGGGAATGCTGGACATATCATATGGTGTTTAACTGTCCCCACATGGAAGTGTTTTGGGGACCGGTGGTGTTGGTCGTGAACAATATCACAGAGCGTGGTTTGCCTCTTTCCCCCGTGGCCTAAATCATGCTCAAATGGAAGAGTGCGAGGGGTCCACAGGTTTCCAGGTGGCGCTCGGGTTTGTTGAGATGGGCAGATTATGAGAAAGCAAATCTACTCAGGGAGGAGAAGCGGGGCAATGCCCACTGGTGGTGGCACGGGCCAGGGATACTCTATTGGAGGAGTTGAGAGCGGAGGGAGCCGGGTCAGCTGCACCCTCCCACCAACCAGCTCAGTAAGCCGAAGAGTCGTAGTGCCTCCCCTAAATTTGTTCCCCCCTCATCTACAGGGGGGCTGGTATAGTTTTCTGAGCCAACCTACCCATTGGGGCCTGCTGCCATCCGTCCCCATCCCCCAACGCTCGTACTGTTTGGCCTTACCGTGCCCTCAGGAAGAACCTTCCATGTGGATGCACTATGCTGTGTGTGAGATATAACGGATTTCTTCGAACTAAGCAGCAGAGTTTTAGGGTAGCAATTAATGGTTTGATGAATGCATTATCTAACTGCGGATGGAAACGCTTTTATTGCTATGTATCATTGTGTACCTGATTCCTATACAGAGATCCACAAGTTCCATACCAATGTAAAATGGTGTATTGTGACTTTTATGCTATCAATAAAATATGTTTGCAGAAAATGTATATTGTACCATATTAAAGTGAGATTTTAATGATTTATATCTTTTTGATGCTGACAAAATAGACATTAAAGACCTCCTGTTGGATTGGAGTGAATTAACTATTGTAACACTGTAAGGAGTGCGATCCTACTACTGTCAATTATTTATCAACTCGTCTATTAAAATATTTTCCTTGTTGTCACCGATCAATAAGATCCATGCACTTTGTTTCTGTTTTAAAACATATCATTATTCCATCTCTAGTATAGTCCTTATAAACAATAACTTTCTGCGATTTCTAATTTATATTTGCTGTAGTTTGCTTATATTTTACCAGCGTCTGCCTGAAATAAACATTTTATGATTAATGACCTATACAATATTAGATAGACAGACCTCGTCTAAATAAACACTCCCTTAACAATACTTAACAACAATCTCAAACCTGCAATGGTAGCCCATACTTGTACAATCAAACTCTAGGCATGGAAAAAATGTGCTATACGATGCTGGTAACATAATTTAATATGAGAATTAATATCAAAAGATGGGTTTTATTAACTGAAACTTCAAAAGAAATAGTCTCAAAGCGCTGTGAGAAAGATCAAATTACTCAAAACCAGCAGTACATAAATGTGATCCATTGCTGCCCTCTTATCACAATGTGGCTAGGTATAGACTTCTGCCACTAAAAAAATCTTTATTATGCTACAATCCGCATTAGCATGTATGTTATGTCCAAGCAATGGCCCATCAACAAAGGGAATCAATTTAGAAGGGTTCATGCTTACAATCATGGGCTTGAACACATTCAGTTCGAAATGTCCACTGCTGCCTCCAACTGTCACAGCAACGTGATTTCCCATTACTTGAGCCGCTACCATAGTGACTGCTTCGCACTGGGTAGGGTTAACCTTCCCTGTAAAAAAAGAAAAACAAAGAGCATGTTAGATTTAGTACTGCTTCATATTCAGTAGACTACAGGCTAGATCCTGAAGTGTTTATTATAACCATTAACAAAGTAAAATCCAAACCATTCCTAGTCCTATTATGACAGCTGGCCGAATAGCACCAGCGTATTATATATAATTGGCCCAACCCCACCAATAGCAATGCTGGATATGGCAATACACCATTTATAGGTCATGCAAGGGTCCTACTCGTGCCCTTCTAACTCCCCGACCCTCAATCCGTACCGCTATGGGTGAAAAATTCAGGGAGGGCAGTAAAGGGAGCAAAGGAAATGGCAGATATAACTACAAATTGAGAATCCTGCCACAATCTACAAGTAGGTATCTGCTATCTTTGTTCAAGAACATTTTCTAAACATTTCCTCCCCTAATGATTAGCTTTTATAAAAAACTCAGAACATCTAATATCTTGGTAAAGAACATCTGTATTACATGACATGCCATTCACAAATGAATTCATAGGACCTTTGTGGTGTCCACCCAGGACTAGCAAATGGCAACCATTTGCAACGTGCGGTTAACTATTGATTCCTGCGTGGGTTTTTTTTAACGCAGGGTCATTAGGAAATTTTGTCTCCCACTTGTGTTCCAGTCACTCTTGGAAGGATGCCACAGACTAAAGACTTCTATGGTTTTGTGGACCCATACATTCTTAAGAACCCTGTGGCTGCACCTCCCTGTGAGTTGCCCCTACACCAATCCTGAGTGGACCTACGGACTCTTACAACATGGACTGTTTCATCTGAAAATTGTGTCTTCCAGAAGATTGTACCCTAGCATTACTAGGCAAACACCAGAACTCCGCGCCTTTGTGAGTTTGAGTCTTACAAGAGGTTGAGCTTCCCCACTGAAGGTTGTGTGGGAGTTGGACACCCATGGGGGGGTTGGGTGCAGGGCCTGGTCACTGGTCAGGCCCTGCTGCCAACTCTCAACTGCCTATCAGGGGTGTTGGCTGCAGTTAGCCGGCAGGGTGTCTGCTCAGCTTTGAATACGATTTTTTAAAAAGACAGAAATTCACTGAAAAACACAAAGGTTAGAGTGACGTTATAGTTAGGTGCAGAAATAAGATAAAATCTAATGTTTAAAAACGAAAAAAAACACTTAAACTTACTGTTTATAGTTTAGTGTAGTATCTACAACTTGCGTCCCAGTCATGCACTGCTTATGCCCTCATGCTTATGACAAGTAAAATTACATCATTGATGACATCACTGGTGACATTACAAGTGAAATCACTGATGGCGTCATCCAATATTGTGAGTGTGTGTGTTATAGGAATTTCCGGACTGAAATAATTCAACCAGCTACACCAGTGTCCTAATCAGGTGATAATAGACCTAACCTTTGACCACATGCTGCACACGTAGCATGTGTGTTAAGTCCCCACATTCGGTGGATGTTACTGTTGATTTACTGGTATTCACCCAACTAACAAACAAAAGGCTTCTACAGATTTTACTGGAGTTCCCCCACCTTTTTACATCGTGAACACCCTCTAAAAAAGTGTTTGTACTGTATTCACCTTAACAGAATCAACCTGTAAAGGACTTCAGATGACCAGAAATTTCAAGTCAAGAGGTTGACAGATATGCATTTGCCACTGATAGAGACCCTATGGACGATCCTCCATAGTTTGCTAAAATAAATTCCTGAGATGAGCACAATGGCACTCAACCATAGAGCCATACTTACAACCCCAAAGTGCGTTAAACCACCTCCAAGTGGATCACCACAACATGATCACCAATGATCACCACAACAGTCTAGATTATTCAGCAATTTTCAATGCCTCAAAAGCTTCAGTGAAGTTTAGGAAATGAACATCCACATCTTATAAACATTCTTGTGACACAGAATTTGTCTATAGCACAGTATTACAACTATTTATCATGAGCACATGCACAGACATCCCCTATTGTACACAAACGCTTTGGCTTTTCCCATATATTTTTTATATCAGGCTTTGGCTTTGAGCCACAACATACTTTGAAACATGCCTCTGTAATTCACATAAATGCGCTTTGCCTTTACCATGTTTACCATAGATTATTGCCTGCATCCTCAACGTCACTGGTTTGTAAACGGTGCACCGCACGATATGAAACTCTCAAAATGCACAGCCACACTTGGCACCAAGGCTTATGGTATTTCCATCTATTCTCCCATATATGTACCCACAGTAACTATATACTGTATAGGACTATAAGCCTTTTACTAAAAACTTTTTTTCACAATACTCAGAGTTTATGAAGTAATAAGAATAGCAGTATCATGGATGAGGTCATCGGTGACGTCTTTAGTGATGTCATCAATGATGTCATTTAACATGTCATGAGTGATATAATATGTGAGGTCATAAGCAGTGCATGGCTGGGCCACAAGTTCTAGTTAGTTCTCGAACCTTTAACTGGTGAATTTTAGTTCTTCTCATTTCAACACCTAGCTAGAACGTCACAACATTGTAAAAATTAAATTTGGGAACCACTGTTGCATAAATGCCTACATCAAGTCAAAAACAACTGCCATTAAGCCAGTTCAAGTATTACACGTGGTGTGAAGCACAAGTTACTAACTTGTGTAACGATATATCTGTAAGAGACAGTAGTTAGTGACAGATTCCTTACCTTAGAATATCCCCAGGCGTCAGGCTGGATCCGGAAAGTTTTTGCGTAGCAGTACTCTTGCGCGGTCGGTAGGCGGCATCGTGCGGCCCGCAGTCCGCCGTCGGGCGCCGTGATCGCCGGATGACGTCGCGGGCAGTACTTAGGCGCCGCCCTGCGGCTGATGTCAGTTCTGTACACGACTTTCCGCGCCAGGAACGCAGAGCCATGCAAGAAGCTGACATAGGTGTCTGAAAAATACTAGGGCCCTGAAAGGGATGTCCTTAACCCTAGAAATCAGTTCGCAGAACGGGAGGATGGGTGGGCGGTAGGAATCTGTCACTAACTACTGTCTCTTACAGATATATCGTTACACAAGTTAGTAACTTGTGCATCTGAAAGAGACACGTTAGTGACAGATTCCTTACCTTAGAATAGATACCCCAGCAATACCAACCCCGGTGGTGGGTCTGCGAACAAAGATCAGACAAGGAAGTCCTGGAGGACAGAACGGCCAAAGAAGCCGTCCCTCCGGACCTGACTGTCAAGGCAGTAATGCTTTGTAAACGTGTGCAGCGAGGCCCACGTAGCTGCCTGACAGATAACCGGCAGCGGAACACCGCGGCCCAAGGCCGTGGTAGCAGCCGCTGTCCTGGTGGAATGGGCACGCAGCCCAACAGGAGGCTCCTTCTTAGCCAAAGAATAGCAGGTCTTGATGCACAAGGTAACCCAGCGGGAGATGGTCCTCTGTGCACCGCCCGACCTTTTTGGCGCCCACGTAGCCAACAAAGAGCTGGTCATCCACCCGGAAGTGTTTTGTGCGGTCAATATAGAAGGAGAGCGCACGTTTTGGGTCCAGACGGTGGAGCTCTCTTCCTCTCTGGAAGGATGCGGAGGCGGAAAGAAGGTGGGCAAAGTGATGGTCTGCCCAATGTGGAAAGCAGTAACCACCTTTGGTAAGAAGGACGGACGCGTCCGAAGAACAACCTTGTCTGGATGAACAGACAGAAAGGGAGGTTTGCAAGATAGAGCCTGGAGCTCACTCACCCGCCGAGCGGAGGTGATGGCCACCAGAAAGGCTGTCTTCAGAGTCAGAAGACGAAGAGGACAGTTATGTAGAGGCTCAAAGGGAGCGCACATTAAAAAGGTAAGAACCAAGTTCAAGTCCCACTGAGGCATCACAAACGGAACAGGAGGGAAGAGGTGAGTAATGCCTTTAAGAACCTGTTAACAACAGGGACTTGAAAAGGGAGGGCTGATCAGGAGCCTGAGGAAGGCCGAGATAGCACAAAGATAACCCTTGATGGTACCCAGGGCAGAACCCTGTTGGGCCAGAGAGAGAAGGAACAGAAGGACCTCAGAAAGAGGGGCAGAAAGGGGATTCACAGCCTTTGCTGTGCACCATGCCACAAATTTGTTCCACCTGCAGGCGTATACCACCTTAGTGGAGGGACGCCTGGCTGCCAGAATCACATCACAAACTTCGGGAGGCAAGTCGAAAGGAATCAACTGCCGCCGCTCAATCTCCACGCAAGCAGGTGTAGACTGGACAGGTTCGGGTGGAGGACCGTCCCCTGCTGCTGCGACAGAAGATCCTCCCGAAGAGGCAGACGGATCGGGGATCTACGCTCATATTGAGTAGCTCGGGATACCAAACTCTTCGAGCCCAGTCCGGAGCCACAAGAATGACTTGGGCCCGGTCGTGCCGAATCTTCTTCAACACTCTGGGTAGAAGTGGTATAGGCGGAAAGGCGCACAATAGACCGCAACTCCACTCGTGACGAAAAGCGCCGCCGAGCGAGTGCCGCCTTGGAAATTCCAACGCGCAGAACTGATGACATTGCGCGTTCTCTTCGGTGGCGAATAGATCTAACCAAGGCTCTCCCCACTGTAGAAAGAGTCCTTGCGCCACTTCCGAGTGAAGACGCCATTCGTGATCCATCATGCACCTGCGGCTGAGTTCGTCCCGCTCTGGCGTTCAGCGAACCTGCCAGGTGTTGAACCATCAGGAACATGCCCTGATGTTCCAGCCATGTCCAGAGGCACAGAGCCTCCTGACAGAGGGTCCAAGACCCCACCCCGCCTTGTTTGTTGCAGTACCACATGGCGGTGGTGTTGTCTGTGAACACCTGCACTACCTTCCCTTTGACAGAGGGAAGGAATGCCTTGAGTGCAAGTCGGATCGCCCGGAGCTCCAGAAGGTTGATATGGAGCCGGGACTCCGCCGGAGACCAGAGGCCTCTGATCTCCGCCTTTCCCATGTGACCGCCCCATCCCAGAAGGGACGCGTCCGTCACAACTGTGTGCTCTGGCTGGGGAAGGGAGAGGGATCTGCCCATGACCCATTGCCGGTTCGAGAGCCACCACTGCAACTGTTTTGCAGCCTCCTCCGAGATCTGGACGTGATCGGACAGGTTGCCCTGGTGCTGCGCCCACTGGAACTTCAGGTCCCACTGCAGAGCCCGCATATGCCATCTGGCATGATTGACCAGCAGGATGCAGGAGGCCATGAGGCCCAGCAGCCTCAGGGTCATCCGTACCGAAACCCAGGATAAAGGCTGAAAGATCGGAATCATAGCCTGAATATCCCGGACTCGCCGCTCGGGAGGATAGGCCCGAAACTGCGTCGTGTCCAGAACTGCTCCGATGAAAAGGAGCTGTGGAGAAGGAATCAGATGCGACTTCAGCACATTGATGGAGAACCCCAGCGAGTGCAGGAGTTCGGCCGTAGTCTGGAGGTGGGAGACGACTGCCTGGGACGAGCCCGCCTTCAGCAGCCAGTCGCCGAGGTAGGGGAAGACTGAAACCCCTGCCCGGCGCAGATGAGCTGCGACCACCGCCATCACTTTCGTGAACACCCGAGGGGCACTGGTAAGGCCAAAGGGAGCACGGTGAACTGAAAATGCTCGAGGCCTACCGTGAACCGAAGGTAACGCCGGTGGGCCGGCAGGACGGGGATGTGGAAATATGCGTCCTGCAAGTCCAACGCTACCAACCAGTCTCCAGGGTCGAGGGCAGTCAAGACCTGAGCTAGGGTGAGCATCTTGAACTTCTCCTTCCGGGAGGAAGCGATTGACGCTCCGGAGGTCCAAGATAGGACGATGTCCTCCTTGTCCTTTTGGGCACCAGGAAGTAGTGGGAGTAGCAACCACGCCCTACTTCTGGGGTCGGAACATGCTCGATGGCCCTCTTGGCCAAGAGGGCCGTGACTTCCTTCTGCAGAAGTACCAAGTGATCCCCTGACATGCGGTGGAATTGAGGTGGCATGGCTGGGGGTGGACTCGAAGGGGAGGGAGTAGCCCCTTCGGGACAATGTCCAAGACCCACCTGTCCGAGGTGATGGTACGCCAGTGGGGAAGGTGATGGCGGACCCTGCCTCTACTGGCGTGCTGTGCACCTGAAAGGAGGGACTAGGAGGGTTTGGAGGCCGCGGACGGGTTGGAGGTGGTGGCCTGACCCGCACGCTGGTTGCCCGATCCGCCACGGCGGAATCCACGCCCTCGGCCACGCGAAGACGCTGCTGCGCGGGCCGGTGGCTGGGCTGCTGACGTGAAGGGCGCCCTACCGTGGCCACGATAGGGGCGAAAAGCAGAAGTCAGCGGAGGGCGTGTAGCAGAAAGGCCCAGGGACTTTGCAGTAGCCCGTGAGTCCTTAAAGCGCTCCAACGCATGGTCTGCTTTGGACCCAAAAAGACCGACTCCATCAAAGGGCATGTCCATGAGAGTATTCTGGACATCCCCTGAAAACCAGTGGTTCTCAGCCAGGCGTGGCGTCGTAGCGCCACCGTCGTTGCAATAGACCTGCCCAGCGAGTCGGCGGTATCAAGGCCACATCGGATTGTGAATTTGGCCGCATCCCTTCCTTCCGCAATGGCGCGGGAAAGCAGTGTCTAGACCTCCTCAGAACACTGGGGCAAAACATTCGCCACCGAATCCCACAAGGAGTGGGTATATCGGCCCAAAAGGCAAGCGGTGTTGATGGACCGCAAGCCAGCACTGGAGGAAGAAAACCCTTCTTCCCAAATTGATCCAGGCGCTTGGATTCCCTATCCGGAGGGGCGGTAGGGAAGGCGGTTTGGGAAGCGGAGGCTTGGACAACCAAGCTCTCAGGGGTGGGGTGGACAGAGAGAAACAGGGGGTCGCCCGGAGCTGGGCGATGGCGGCGGGACACGTTCCTATCCACAGGAGCCCCTGTGTTGGGCTTGGACCAGGCGCCCAAAAGAACGTCCAGTGAGGGCGTCGTTAAACGGCAGCACAGTCTCCGTAGAGGAGGCTGCCGGCTGAAGCACCTCTGTCAAGAGATTAACCTTGACCGCCACAGCAGGGAGTTGGAGATGTAAGGCTCCAGCCGCCCTACGCAACACCGTTGCAAAATTGGCTCCCTCCTCCGTAGCCACGGGAGGAGACAGCATGCCAGTGTCAGGGGAAGTATCTAGACCACTGGCATCCCCTAGACCCTCTGTCCAGTCCTCATCGTACTGACACTGTTGTGTCAGAGGGTCATCAGACCCTCCCAGTCCTCCTGGTCCTCCTCAGGTTCAAAATAAGGGGAGGAGGGACATTTGGGACCCAAGGTCTCATCGGGCGCTGAACCGGCGTCGAGCGACGCCGGTCCGGGTCCATGTCCGGAGCCGGAAGGAACTGGGGAACGACGCCGCCCGGAGCCCCAGGCGGCGCCGAGAACGGCACCGGAGACATCGGCGCCGGCGGAGGTGTCGTTAGGTCGACCGGCGCCGATGGGGGGTTGCGGAGCCGGGATCGAGGCCGGGCCGGAGCCGGGATCGAGGCTGGAGGCACGGGCGACGCCGGGGCCGGAGCTGCCGGCGACGCCGGAGCAACCCCATCAGGCCCGCGGGGCCCGAAGGCGCACCGGAGGGACCTGGAGGCCCGAAGAGGCGGGCCATGGCCGACAGGAATTCCTGCACGTTGGCCGGATCCGCCCCGAACCCGGGAAGGGCGGGTATTGCGGGGGCGACTCCACAGGCATGTCCGGGGCCGCGGGACGGTGCCGGGAGGGGCCTCAGCCGAGTCGCGAGACCGGCGAGGCGAAGTCCTAGAGCGATGATGCTTTTGGACTTTTTGTGTTTCGACTTACCGGACGAAGAAGACTTCGATGCCGACGACCGGTGTGGACTCCGCGATCGACCCCTGGACCTCTCACGCGACCGGGCTTCCGCGGAGCCGAATGCCGGGCCTCGAGGAGCTTTGAGACCGCCTCGCAAAGCTTTGGGTTGAGGGCCTGGCAGTCGGTACAAGACTCCGTGTCGTGGCCTCGGCCGAGGCAGAAGAGACACTCTCAATGCGAGTCGGTGACGGACATCATCCGAGCACAGGCGCCGCAACGTTTGAAACCGGGCATCCCTACGACACCTTGAATGAGAAAAACAGTGAAAAATTCACCAAAAGTATGGTCAAAAATGACCAGGGCACTGCTCTTCCCGGATCTGCGCTGCTGGCGCGGAAAAGAAGAACTGACGCCAGCGCGCAGGGGCGGCGCCTAAGTACTGCCCGCGACGCTCATCCCGGCGATCACGACGCCGACGACGGACGCGGAGCCGCACGACGCCACCTACCGACGCGCGAAGGGTACTGCTACGCAAAAACTTTCCGGATCCAGCCTGACGCCTGGGGATATTCTAAGGTAAGGAATCTGTCACTAACGTGTCTCTTTCAGATACCATTATGCTATGGATGCTAACTATGTGAGGAAATACCATTATTCAAGTTCAGACTTGCCCCTTCACTTAGTAATTCTTAAGGCACGTTCAGATGTTCAAAAGGACTTGTTCATCCTATGTTTACGTTTGACACACTACACAGCAACTATTACTACATATTTACATTTTCCTCATCACTCTGTATTTCTGAATGCAAGCTTAAGGTATGTACCATCACTCAGTCATCTTGAATGTGTGTTCAGTTTGGCACTTAGCACTCTTGGCTACATGGGCACATTGGCTTCACCACTCATTAATCGAACGTGGGATAAGATCTGCACCTTCACTCAGAAATAATTTGTGAGTTTTAGGATTTTTTCCAAGACGTAATAATACAATTATACTGCCCGATCACAATAGCCTGCACCGCATCTGATCTGCGAACATTTTCATACGTAAATTTACAGTGTAAGCGAATGACTCTACACCTTTCCCCATCGATCCCCGGTAGGGATTTCTTTATCTGCACATTCTTCCCTATGCTGCTAGCTGCATAAGAGTTAACTAGTGCAGGTCATGTTCTTTCAAAGTGAGCAGAAAGAAAGCAGATTCTTAGATTGTTATTCAACATTCCTAGCACATTAGAAGAAGTGTGCATTTTGAAATAGTTCACATTCTTACACCTATTCACCTATTAAATAAAAAAAATTCAAAATGTCAACATGTGAAAAGGGAGCCTCATTTTTTTTTTTAATTCTGTTTTTATTGAGTTTTCCAGTATTTTGATAGTAGGTTTTACATATTGTATTGTATTGTAATTATATTGCATTATACAGATTCATCGTTATATATACAACAGGTCAAACGATAACAGATGGTCAGTGTGTAAACATTAATAAACAAAGATCCACTAAAGGAGATTGTGAGGTCTGATCATGATCAGTGTGTTTCTCATTGGTGGAAGCACATCGTGTTTCTTAAATACTCACACACAGTAGCCTTTGTGTCATGCTTCATCAGGTCTTCGATCCTCCTCACAGAAGCGCGGCGTGCTACTCAGCTGAATGCGCATGGAGCACTAATGTAATCTCTATGTGTGGTGCGAGAGAGGTAGTGAGAGGTAGGTCAGGAGTGAGCGGCATATGAATGTTGTGAGATACCTAGCATCACAGTGAGTAAAAAGACTTTAATAAGCTCTTGGTGCCGCATTGTCAAAATGTGGAGGTGGAGGTATGTTGGTTAATGTAGCAAAACCTCCTAACGTGTCAACATGGTCTGACGCGCTGCTTCTTCTTCAGGACGGGTGCCAGATCCTCACTCCTACACATGGATGGTGTGATCAATGTCAACAGCCTCAGTAACTATGTGTAGACAGATGGTAATTGCTACAAAAAGAGCACCATGGTCTCAACATCATGTGAAAAGGAAATTCCTTAGCCTCAGTCTGTTGATTTGAAGCCAATGGCATCATGAGCTTAGCACTGTAAGGGACTCTGTGCTAATTGCATCTATATACCAGGTGCTGCCTCAGCAAATCGCCCCTCGCGGCCCGCCGATGAGACGATTTTGCGAGGCAGCACTCTTGGCATATAGTGCAATTAGCACAGGGTCCCTTTCGTTCTAAGGTTCATGATGCCATTGGCTTCAAATCAACAAACTGAAACTAAGGAATTTCCTTTTCACATAATATTGAGACCATTGTGTGTCTTTGTAGCAATTACCATCTGTCTACACTTAGTACTGAAACTGTTGACATTGTCACACCATCCATGTGAGTAGGGTAGGGATCTGTGTACCCGTCCTGAAGAAGAAGCAGCACGCTCGAAACATGTTGACACACATAGGAGGTTTTGTACATTAACACAACATACCTCCACCTCACACATTTTTAATAATACCGGCACCAAGGCTTATTAAAAGTTTTTTACTCCTATGATGCTAGGTATTTAACATTCACTTACCACTCACTCCTGACCCTACTCCTCTCACTACCCTCTCGCACCACACATAGAGATTACATTAGTGGCTCCCGCGCATTCGCTGGTAGTAGCACGCCGCGCTCCGTAGAGGGATGCGAAGACCCCGACGATGAAGCATGACACCAAGGGCCCTTTTGGTGTGTGAGGGTATTTAAGAAACACGTATGTGCTTCCCACCAATGTAGGAAACACACTTGACCTATGATCAGACTTCATGAATTACAATCTCCTTTAGGTGATCTTTTGTTTATTAATAATTGTAAGGGGAGGCTGAATCCACCCCAGGTGTTCGTGTAGGACACCGACTCTCCACTCCCTCCTTTGGTTTTTTCTATCTCAGTGTGTAAACATTGACAGGTATTTCCCATGTTCTTTAGTATGATAAGCATTAGTACATAGCGAGACATTCCTGCATTGTCAGAGCCTTATACATTTTCTATGATTTTAGAGATCTGTGCCTATCATTACTATAACTAGTTATAATCATTGTAGCACCTTGCATTAGGGAGACGGGTAATAACATAACAGGGACACCATAAATCATAACAGGTATTAGCTGACAGATCTTGAGAGTTCCTCCCAACCCCCCACCTCAGTCGCCTTTCGATATCAATTCGTGCGATGGTCACTTTGATAGTGACTTGCTCAGTAACCTTGCCTGGGGGCATGTAGGCAGCCAATGTCCACTGTTCTTACCCTGCCTGCTATATCAGGGTTCGTTTTGTTGCTCATGCGCGTCTTCCTGATCCGCCAAATCAGGCGTGTGTGTATCCCCACTGATAGCGCTGTGCATTTGTGTTAATTCAGTCAGTATCACATCCCAGTTTGCTGCTATTGGAATTTTACGTATACCCATGGTATCTTCTCTAAGGAGTGCCACGCTTTCTGCTTTTGCCCATGCAAGCATAGAGTGTCGCGATGCTAGTGCGTGGGGGTGCCTGTGCTTTCCATTTCCTGGTAATTAGCCTCTTGGCCACTTTCATGCCTAGGTCTAGGAATCTAGAGGTTACTTTGGTGCTCCGGCGCCACTGATATAAATGCAGAATGTATGTGTACCATTTGAATGGAAGTATGCGCTCCGTACACATAGCCAGTGTGCTCGCTACATCCGTCCAGTACGTTTGTAAACGGGGGCATTCCCAGAGCATGTGCAACAGGTCTGCGTCTGCGAGGGTGCAGCGCGGACAAGCGGCATCTGTGCGATGGAAGTATCGGTTAATTCTGGCAGGTGTAGGATATGCCCTTTGTGTGATGTAGTACTGGATCTGGCGGAGTCGTGCATTTCTCGGGATGCGCACCGGGCTCTCTAGCACTGAGGTCCACTCTCTATCTGAACGGGCGGCTCATGTCCTGCTCCCAATGACTTCGAAGTGAGGTCAAGTCGATAGCAGTATGTTGCCTCAGTGAGGCCGCAAACCACCGCGTGAGATGTCTACCCTGTCCCATAACATGTATGTATTGCATTGTGAGGTGAGTTTGCGGCCCCCTTGCTAGGTCGCCCCACTTAGCCACGAGGGCAGTTATCAATGTAAGAGGAACTGTCCAGGGGGTAACTCGTCGTCTTCTACTAGTGTCATGTAAGGGATTAGCGTGCCATCCCAATATAAATCTCCCATGGTTTGAATCCCTGCCTCGTGCCAATTTCGTAGTTCTGTTTTGGTAACTGCCGTTAGGCCCCTGGATGTTCCTTCTAAAGGTAACGCTGGTGCATACGGTACAACACTTCGGGTTAAATATAAACTTCAATGAAAGCATTTATATGCCACTGCCACACTCTCACAATCAGCTGTGAGAGTGTGTAAGGCGGACTTATTGACGCAGTGTCATCGCGCTGCCGATCGGCCAACCATCTAGCGACCCATTGCAGTTGCGCGGCCAGGTAATATTGTTCAAAATTTGGGGCTGCAAGGCCTCCCTGGTGCGTGGGCAGATATAATTTCTTGATTGCTACCCGGTGTCGAGTGTTGCCCCACATAAAGTCTGAGTAGTCTCTCTAATGATCGCAAAAAGGAGGGGGGAGATGTAAATCGGCAGGTTCGTAAAATAATAAAGGAACCGCGGGAGAACCACCATTTTAACCAGAGCTACTCTGCCAGTCACTGCCAGCGGAAGAGTGCTCCAGAATGACATATGGGAACGGATTGCAGCGTGTGCTCTGCCCAAATTACCCTCAATTAGAACCGCAGGTTGCCTATATATTCTTATACCCAGATATCTGAAAGTGTCTGCCCACCACTGCACTCGTACCCCATTGAGGACGTACTCCGGGTCTTGATTCGTTACACTTAAAGGGTAGAGGCAGGACTTAACGGCGTTTACTTTCAGTCCCGATAGAGCGGCAAAATCCTTAAGAATTTGTGCTAATTGATGGGGAATTCTTCCAGTGTCCTTGACCTATACCAATAAGTCATCTGCATATAATGATACTGTGTGTATGCCATCTCCCAGCGGTATGCCTTCCTGTAGTTGAGTGCGGATCGTCTCTGCTAGTGGCTCTGTGGCCAGTGAGAAAAGGAGGGGGAACAGGGTGCACCCTTGCCAAGTTCCCCTCTATACTAGTACCCTTTCCGATATATAGGGACCCACTCTGACCCGGACTGTCGGCTCTGTGTATAGCAGTCAAACCAGTTGGAGGAAACCGGGCCTAGCTTATATTTTTCTAACACTGCGAATAAAAACTCCCATTTAAGAGAGTCAAACGCTTTCTCCAAGTCCAATGTCAAGCACCCTGCTCGTGGCCATTGTGGAGGAGCGTCAGCCGCTATTCTAAATAGGCGCCATATATTTAGGGAAGTACTTCGGGTGGGAACAAAGCCGTTTTGATCGCTGTGGACCAGGGATGGAACCACCTGTGCTAGCTGTTCGGCTAAGACTTTCGCCAATATTTTATAGTCTACGTTTAGTAGAGCTAATGGCCTATAAGAGCCCATGTCCGTGGGGTCTTTATCTGGTTTGAGCAATGACACTAAATTGGCCTCACACATGGAGGGAGGGAGTCGCCGCTCACTCAGAGCCGTGGTGTATACCACGTGTAGATGTGGGGCTAGTGATTTCCAGTATGCTTTGTAGTATTCTGGCGGTAAGCTGTCTGGTCCTGACGTCTTCCCAGTGGCCAGCTGCTATGGCAGCTCTGATCTCCTCAAGCGTGAGGGGGTCATTTAATGTCTCCCTATGGTCCGATGTCGCCTCCGGGAGGTGTATTGCGTCTAAAAAGGCTGTCAAACTCTGCTTGTCACAGCGCCCCTTAGATTGAAAAGTACAGCGTAGTGACGCGTCATGGCTGCATGTATTTCATGCTGCCTGTACACAGTGTTTCCTGTTTCATCTCGCAGAGCGCTGACTGGATGGCAAGTTTGTTCCTGGTGTAAATTCCATGCTAATAGTTGGCCTGCTCTGTCTGCTGCGGAGTGTGTACGCACAGTGTGCGCCATATAATTATGACAACGGAGCCTTTCTAAAAGGGCCGCATGCTCTGCTTGCAGTTCTGTTAATCTCTGTGCGTTTTTCGTGTTTGTCACTGCTTTCGTTTCGTGTCGCAGTAACTGCCGCTCTATGGTATTAAGTGAGTTAGTCAGTTGCTTTCTAATGTTCCAGGTGGTCCCCAGGCAGTGACCTCTCGCAGTCACTTTGAAAGCATCCCATTCCAATAGCGCGTCACCCACTGTACCTTCATTCGTCTCAAAGTATTCCAGGATTGCGGTCCCTAATAAGGATCGGAATGCCTGATCTTCCAGCGCTGCTGGTTGAAGCCGCCAAGTGGGAATTGGGGGAGGGCCTACATCCCAGGTGAGTGTTAATAGTTGTGGATTGTGATCAGAGTGTGTACGTCCTAAATACTCTATCTTCTTTATGAGCGGGGAAAGGACGTGTGATCCCACCATACGGTCTAGCCTAACATGTAGCCTGTGTACAGCCGAGTAAAACGGGTAAATTCGTGCATTGGGGTGGAGGAAGCGCCATATGTCTGTCAGTGACCAGTGTTCTAGCCATTTCGTTAAGGCCTGTGCGTTAGATACGGCTGTGGTTCTCGTCAGAGGCGGGAACGACAGGTCTAGGTCTACATTAAGCACCGAATTAAAGTCTCCCCCTATTAGCCATGGTATGCCGCTCCATTTAGCCAATACTCCTGTCAATTTGTCTAGAAAGGAGGGTTGGTCTACGTTAGGTGCGTAATTAGAGCCTATGAGCAGTGTTTGGCCATTTAGTCTACCCCGTACCAGTACATACCTGCCTTCTAGGTCTGCTAATGGCTCCTCTAAGACATATGGAACCCCTGCTTTTGTCCATATAAGGACACCGCGCGCCTGAGAGGAATAGTTAGTGCCAAATACTTGTCCCCTCCACCGTCTGCATAGTCTATCTAGCTCCGCTTGGGTCAGGTGCGTTTCCTGTAGCAGGGCTATATTTGTGGATCTGCGCTGTAGATAGGATAATATTGAGTAATGGCGTGATAGTGTGTGAATTCCCCTTACATTCCATGTAACGATGTTAACTTGTGTCATGTGTCAAAAGTGTTTCTCTCAAAGTGTGGGATGACTGATGGGCGACAGGGTGTCTGGTCTCGTCGGAAGCTCTCTGAGATGTCCAAACTAATATTATAATGGGGATTTTAACTGTGGCATGCATAACTGTATGAGGGCGAATTCTCGAGTGATATTCGTTCAAACTGGGACGCCCAATCCGGGCAACAACTGCACTTATTAACAACTGTGCGTGGGTGCGCGATCCAAAAGCTTGTGTGCTGTGGTTTTCCCCCATCGGTGTTCTGTCAGGTGAGTCAGGAGCTCAGTCCAATCCCTTAATCTAGGGGTACGTGCAACTTACTTCTTCGGTATAACAGGTCAGTTGCGGACGGCGTGTCTTGCTACTTTCGGTACGGCTTTCTACACCCTATTTGCGCGGTGTTGTGCATTACATTAGAGTGGGGAAGCCAGTTTAATAACTTAGGTCCACATGTTAACAGTTCCCAGTATTCATATTATATTGTCCGCTGTCTGTGGTGTAACATCTGAGGGGTGCAGACATTCCAAATCATCAGATCTGGCCAGTGTCAGTCCGCTAGTGCTGGATGAGCGGGCCGGGCTTGTGTCTGGGTCGGAGGTCTGACAGTGGGCTTCGATTGCTGCTGCTACATGTATTGCATCTTGCCGCTCTTGCAGTCTCTGGTCATAGTCTGGGGCCACCACTGACAGTGCCTTAAGGTCAGGGCCTCGACCTCTGCCTTGACGGCGACTTCTCCTGCCCGGTGACGGCGACACATTGTCGTTCTGTGGCCTAGGTCCCGACATCAGGCCTGATTCTTCCAGCCAGTCCCAAACATCAGAGGGCGTATCAAAGAAACGGGTGGAGTCTTTTGTGGCCACCCGCAGACGAGCTGGGAATATCAACTAGTAGCGGACATCTAGTTACCCGAGTTGCAGTTTCACTGCATTATAGGTCCCGCGTCGTCTCTGTAATTGTGCTGTATAATCCGGGAACAGCAGGACTTGGCTGTTTTGAATCATGATTGTCTTGAGCTTGCGTGTCTTTCGGAGGATTGTGTCCCGGTCCCTGTAGTTGAGTATTTTAAAGAGGAACAGTTGTGGCCTGGAGCCCGGCGGCGGTTTACAGTCACGTACTCGATGCGCTCGCTCAACCATGAACTGCTGCGACATTACCCCTGCCAGGAGCAGCTCTCTTATCCACCGTTCCACATATTTGACAGGATTGCAGCCTTCTTCTCCTTCTGCCAGACCCCCACTCTTATGTTATTGCGACGCGATCGCCCTTCCGCATCCTCCTATTTATCTTCTAGTGTGTGCACTCGGTCCAGTAAGTCTTGTAGGGCTGCTGTATGGTTATGTGTAATTGGTTTCAGCTCAGTGAGCGTTTGTTCGTTTGCCGGAGTCCTGTCTGCCAGCTGGCAATGGTCGGCTCGCAACAGTGTAAAATCCGATGTGACTTTTTCTATTTTAGACTCCAGGGAAGTCAGAGCCTGGTCCAATGAGGCCCCTATTTTCTCCACGGCTATTAAGACTGAATGCTGTGTGTGGTGCTTCATTGGTGTCACTTCCCTCAGTGCGTGAGGCTTCTTGCGTTTCGGGTCGCATTGTGGCTTGTTGCGTTAGCGCGCACTTGACCCATGTCAAGGCGTTGCGCCAAAGGCATTCAGTGTGGGATGCCCTCACCTGCAGGTCCAGTCCACTGTGCCCAAATGGCTGCGTCCGATCTTGAGCAGTGCTCTGGTTATTACGGAGGCAAGGTCAGCTCCGAGGCCAGAGCCGACCGCTCTCCTATATAGTGTCCGTGAAGGGGATCCCATTGCCTGATTGCAGGGATAGTGTGTGCTCTTGACTCTTCGCCGCTCCCTCCCTCTTGACTGTTTCGCGCACTGCGTGGCATAGCTCTGAGCTCACTTCTGTAGCCGTAGACGCCCGGCTGGGATTCCTCGCAGACGGGAGGAGCAGTCGATAGACCAGCAGGGTGACTGATTGCAATGTCTTGCATCAATGCCAGGGTCTGCCCGCTGGGCGCGTGGTCTGACCATTCGATTAGGCCCTGGCGTGGCTGCTCTTCTCTGCCTTGATCACCGCTGGTTGTATTGTCTCTGGCTCACTGCCCCATTCTGGGTAGCCAGTTTCCCTTGCTCCCTTCTCTGCGTTCGTGCTCTGTGCGGCCTGTAATTCCCTGCCTGCTTTACTGGCCCGTCATGCACCTAGGAGGTACAGCGCTCGGGGCCTCTGCGGCAAACTCCACGACTGACGATCCAGGCCTCAACGCGCTTCCCTTCTGCACGTCTGGAATGTGCCCTGTATTTCCGCCTTACAAGCCCGCAGAACGTCCTGGTTGTGCGCTCCAGCTGTATTGCCTGGGGCGCTGCTATAGGGCCACGTGAGCCCCCCGGAGTGGGCCCTGCCACCGCTCTTTGGATCCTCCTCTACAGCTCAGAGCCTCCCCCGGCACAGCTCGCTTGCTTCTGCGGCGTTTCGGGTCTACAGTAGATTGAGGCTGCAGGCCTGCCAATGGGGAATCGTCCGCCACCTCTCTTTCACTGTACTCCCGCCTATGGTGCGTACCTGTGTCTCCTTTGCAGAGCTCTCCGGACGGCCTCTCTCACTCCCCCAGGGCAGCGCTGGGAACTGCGCGGGCCTCCGTACAGCGCGGGGAAGGCGCCCACTCACCGCCTCGCACTGCAGTTTCCAGCAGAGTTGCTGGTTTCCCGCGCCTCCGCTCCTCCTCGGTTTCCTCCGGCAGCCCCTCAGTGTAGGGTTTCCTCAGCTCACTTCTACGGCGGCTGGCAAGCCTCCCCCGTCGTCAAGGCCCAAGGTTCTCTCGCACCGCCGTCCTTCGCTGTAGCACTTCCCCGCTCACCTATGCAGGTCAGTTTGCATTCCAGAGCCGATTGCGGCTCTTTGTAGGGGTCGATGGAGTGAGTGTGTGGTGATTTACAGGATAATCGAGAGTACGGATGCGGAGCATGGGAGGCTCGCGTCTGCCATACTGGCTGGCTAGGCACGCCCCCAAAAAGGATCCTTTCTCATGATCAATTTTTCTACATTACACTTAATATGCAAATCACCAAAGGTAAGTGGAGCAACACCTCATGGGATGCATTACAAGGGTGGGTTAAAAAAAAACATACTATGAAATTCCACTTCATTACATCATTTTCCAAAGTAGTGCTATTCACTAGAGTTTACATTTCAAGAAAACTTTACTAAAACAAAAATCATCCTAATAAAAAGAGGTACCGCTTTGTGCAGTGGTGCTATGACCTCTTCTTACTTTAATAATTCTTGTCTTGGGGTTCCTTTGCCACTCAATGAATGTGAAGTGACAACAGCATTGCTGACTCAAAATAGCACAAATACGTTACATAATTTTTGCAATTTAGTACAAGATCACCCGGATTTAAACGGCAAGAAAACTTTACAAGCTAAAAGTAACCCTAAAAAGAAAGAGGTGCTGTTTTTTGAAGATAGAAAGTGTTGGCAACGCATTCGGAGTTCAATTGGAGGCTCTTATCTTTTATTCAAGTTTGCATGTGATCAATTTCCGGTTGGTGATTCAGATTATCAGCACCCTTTGCAGGGTGATCAGCCTGGCAGGAAGGTCTTAAAAGGTCCATATGGGTACTACTAAGGGGAGTCTGGTAGGTGCTATCAGGAACTGGTAGTCCTATCCAACCTCTATTCTGGTCTCTTTGGCCGTTCCTTAGTTAAACATGGAGAGGATTAGCAATATCCTGCCACCATTCTGAGATGTGTTCCAAATGATGCAGTCATTGTTTTTTTATTGGAGGCAGCATCTTGGAGATAGTCCTGATTCTAACTCATTTGTAATTGCTTCACTTCACAAAAGATGGCTTTTCAAGATTTGAAAAAAAGAAAGACTGTTTAGTAATTAACCAGCAACTCACAAAACACTCGGAACACCACTACCGCCCAGATCCTCTCAATCCATATTCCGAGTCAACCACAGCACCGAGACAGCCCAGTTAGCAGCCACTGACTATATCAGGGCCCTCCTAGACTGCGGCAAAACAGCAGCCCTCATCCTCCTGGGCCTGTCAGGTGCCTTCGACACCTTCTCCCACCACATCTTTATAAAAGACTCCACCAAATCAGAATCCAGGAAGATGCCCTCAATTGGATCACCTCATACCTCACTGGAAGAACCCAGAGAATCCGTCTCCCACCATTCACCTCGGAACCCAAGGAGATCATTTGCGGCGTCCCACGAGGATCGTCTCTCAGCCCCACCCTCTTCAACAAGTACATTTATCCCCCCCCCTCCCAGCCAACACCGGCAGATTGCATGGACTCCACATCATCTCCTATACCGACGACACCCAGCTCATCCTCTTGTTGGCAGAAGACCCCTTCACCACCAGAACAAACTTCCACAGATGTATGATGAACCTTGTCAACTGGATGAAGGACAACTGTCTCAAGCTCAACTCGGACAAGACAGAAGTCCTCAACTTTGGGAACAGCACCTCGCCATGGAACGGCACTTGGTGGCCTGATGAACCTGTTACAGACTCGCAAAATAGGGTTTGCGAGCTGCTATTGGAAAGGGGAATGCCAAGGGTGTCCCTTCCTAAAAGCGAGTTGCAGCGGGATGTACAATTGTTTCGCAACCGGAAGGTGGTCCCCAGGGGACGCCTTTCCCATTGTGATTGGCAGCAAAAACATTTTTTAAGAGCAGGCAGTGGTCCCAGGGAACATTGCCTACTCTTACATAAATGAAATGTTTCAATTTCCTTTTTTTTTTTTTTAAACCAATTTAGTTTTCCTTTCAAGGAAAACGGGCTGTATTTCAAAAACAAAAGTTGCTTTATTTACAAAACAAACAGACATTGGGGTCTGCTATCCCCAGCAGGCCACCATCCCTGTGTTACTGCCCATTCCCAATGGGTCGCATATTGCGACCTGCCTCATGAATATTGATGAGGCAGGTCATTTGCAACCCGACTGGGAATGACAAAATGTGTCTGAGACACATTAGTACAGTACATTTCCTTTTGCGAGTCGCAAATTGCGAGTCGCAAAAGGAAATGGTTGTACATGTGGCCCTTACTGAATAGGCTCTGCAGGGCAGAGGACTGACTAAATACTATTCACAAAGTAATTGTGCTCAATCATGGGAGTCATGCATTGTATCTGATTTATTTAAAAAAACTATTTCAAACGAGAAAAAAAAAACAAGAGGTGCCAGCCACCAAAACCCTAGTTTTAAAAATGAACTAGGCAATACAATTAAGTATTTGTGGGGTTTTTGTTTTGTTTTTAACTTTGGAACAATTGCTAACAATGATTATACTTTTATTGCTGATGACCTTCGACACACATTTTGACAAGTTATACAATAAAACAACAGATAGCCATTTTTACAAGCCTACCAATCAAAGATTGGAAGTCTGACACTCCGCCATATAGGTTCCTTAAGGTGACAGGAACCTGAAAATATATTTTTTTCTCCATATTTACCTTGTCACCAAACTCAGATTCCACAAATTACACTTTTTTGATAGTACAACTGTTGTAAAGAAAAGTTATAAACATGTTTTAACATCAAGCTTTGTGTCTTCAGTATGCAAACATATCAACTAATGTTGTTGGACTGCAAAGAAAAAAGCTAGACTGGATGCACTACGAGGAAAAGTAGGCAAAATTATCAGATTAAAGCAAGAGATTGTAGAAAAAAGCTCTAGTCGCCAAGAGAGCAAATACAAGTCACTAAAACATTGAAAATGCTAGTTTGAACAGTTGCTGTTTGAGCTGTAAATGTCCTTTCACTGAAGATAACTACAGACTTACTGCAAAGAAAAAGCAGCTTTCATCCTGCTCTTATGACAGTCCCGAAAGTACGGAGGGAGTTATTCCATGTAGTTTACCAATATAAATATGTGCTCTACGAAACCTACACAAAAGTGCTTACTAATAGTGGATATGAAGCCAGAAATTGTGTGCAATTAGATTGCGACTTTCAACCCACATACTCCAACAGTAAGTGTTAGACCTGTCAGCCCTAGGGTGGTCTTACCCTGTTTTTTTCCTTTCTGCGCCTCATTTTTGCCACCATATTTTTACTGGACCTAGGTCTCCGGGCGCCTTGCCACTGCTGGTCAGTGCTGAGGTGCAGGTGCTCTCTCACCAAAGATGGCTGCCACAGGCCCCTGCTACTGCAGAGGGCCTTCCACACATACACACTAGTCGCCAGAGTCAGGCTGGGACAAGGGATACAGTAGCCATCCCGTCCCCGCCTCTGGGCCCCATAGCTAGGTAGGTGGAAGGTTCCAGAACCTTCCGGGCTGTGGGAGGAGTTACACTTTGCCGCCTTTGGGAGGGTCACCTGACCTAGGGGTATAAGAGGCTTGGAGGGAAAACCTGGAGTTAGTTAGGTTGAGGCACCGCTGAACCTGGGAGAACCTGCGCTGGAGTACAGACTTTAGGGCCTAGGGGGAGACCTACACTACTGCCGCTGACAGGGTCAAGGCCCTGCTGCCGTAAGATAGATGAGGAACGCCCACCACCCACTGATCTTGCCCAGTGTGAGGGGACCCAGGGAACCATCTCCAGCGTGCCAGGAGGCACATCAACCCCTCCAAGAATCACCAACTCACAACCCCCCTGTTCATAAAGAGACTTTGCTGAATCCATGACCTGCAGGACCTAAAGTGAAAACCATTGAGAGGGGATCAGGAGGCGAAGCGCTGCGTCCTAAGCGCTAGGCCTTCACCCCTACCTACCTATACAGACAGCTGGACTGTCCTCCAAGAACCACTCTTACACAGCCTGTGCCTAAGGCTGTCAGCGCGCCAGCGCTGCAACCCCAAGTGAGGAGAGAACTTGACCCCCCTCGGTCACTGACCTGGTGACCGGATCACCGCCGCGGCCGCCGCCGCTTGAAGAAGGGAACTGAGGCCGGGAGATCTCTCCCTATTCATAGTAGTGGTGAGGGCGCCGTCCGCGCCCTCACCGAAATCACCACAAGTCACCGCCGGGCCCGAGACCCCTGCCGCTGCCAGCGCGGCCAAGAATACCGCCGCCGCAGCCCCGTGGGCCGCGTGGAAGTGAACTGAGGCCTGCTGCGGCCTCCCGGCCCGTGGACGCTGTCGCCGAGGGGCCGGGACGCTGACCGCGTCACAGGTCGCGCCCCGAAAAGGCCGCGACGGGATTGGCCCGCCAAAGCCAATCGCCGGAGAAGAGGGCGTCGCCTGGCAACCACCAGAAGCCGCGACGTGATTGGCCCAGCAGAGCCGAACATCGACGTCAGAGGGGCTCCACTGTCATCGGGAGCCCCGGAGGAAGAGAAGGTCGCGACGCGATTGGCTCAGCCGGAGCCAATCGGGAGGACGTCCCCGGGCTCCACTGCCAACGGGAGCCCCGCGAAGAATCGCCGCCGCGCCCGGATTGGGCGCCGTGAAGAGCCCGCCTCCGCCCAGCACGCCGGGAGGTAAGGAAGGACCTCCTCACCTCTCGGGACGCCGGAGCCGACTGGCAGGACCGCCGGCTCCCGCACCGAGTCCTCACTCTCTCCCTGGACTCCACGGGGGCCGGAGGAGGGGCATACCGGCCCCCAACGAAGGGGAAACAACGCGAGAGGCTCCATAGCCTCGAGAAAGCCAACCAGCACCGGCCGGAGGGCCGCAAGACTCCGCGCCGGGCCCCGCCCCCACCACAGAGGGCCGGGCCAGAGAGGAGTCCGCCGTAAGGCCCCGCAGCCAGCCACAACACCGCAGGTGAGCCCAGGAGGCCCCTAGGGCTCTAGGTTAAGCCCCTGGGGGCCGGGGGCCACCCTTGAGGAGGGATCACGGAGGGAGGGGGCCTTTAATGACTTTGGGATTACAGGCCAGGCACATCCTATGACCCTAGCCTCCCGGGGAGATAAAGAAGTTCCCCCCTTTTGGTAGCCCCCAGCTGCTGGACATGTTGAGGGGTTCCCTGTAGGATTCCCTCCCGCCTAGTGTATCATAGGCTGTATAGAGTACCTAGGCCTACTGTATATATGTTGATGTATAAACCGTGTTGCGCCTGTTCTAGGCCCTAGTTGGTAAAGAGCACCCGAATGAGCAGTGGTGCTGTGATTTTAATGCGGCCTTTTAGTGGCCAGAATTGTGAAGGGTCTTTTTAAATGAACGCGCACTAGTTACCCGAATGTATAATTTGAATAATTGAATGCCATCTTGATCAATATAAAGGAACCTGATTGTTACTTATACAAGCCTGGTGTGGTGTCCGGTTATTGCGTCGCATTTCTGAGTTAATGTGAGAGTGTGCTGCACAACTGCCTTACACATTGCCTTCGCGTGCCTTTCCCCGCTTTGCGCCATGCTACCATAACGGTCTCGGTAACCCCGTTTCCAACAGTAAGCATGACCACATATATGGCTACATGCTTCAAAGGAGAAATGAATGAAGGACTTATGTATGCACGAATGGTACTGTAAGGCAATTTTTGAGTTCCCCTTAAATGCATTGAAAGCAAAATGAATAGAAAACTATGTGGTCAAATAATGTGCTGCCACAAGGTGCCTGGCCAAACTTTTAAATAATATAAAACCAGATTATAATTTGCATTTCTGATGGATACATCTGCTGTGGATTCCTCACCTTTTGAATTACCCCAATGCGCATAATTCCACGGAAACTTTTCTCCTCAGTTTTCCCACGTCAAAGAGAACGTCACAATGAAACGGCTCTGCACGTGACTCAGCGCGACATCAGAAGCCATAAGCCTTGACGGCGTGCTGACCCTAGTTCCCTTTTTTCCGCGCCGTCGACGCACAACGGTATTTTCCCAGGCTCTCTATTTCTGGGAGTTTTCTTCGATACTGTTGCTGTGACTTTGTAGCCTTTGAAGATGACTCCTTCTAGAAAGTCTGGATTCAAGCCATGCAGGGAATTCGGGGGCCAGATGTCCATCACTGACCCACATGAAGATAGATTGTAAGGTTTGTCTTCGGATCACGACGTCGGGACATGCTCTTCGTCCAAACGGATGAATCCAAAGGCCCTGAAGGAGAGGGAGGCCAAGTTATTCATGGCCAAAGCCAAGAGACAGAAGAGGGGTCACAGGAGATCTTGGACCCGGTCGAAGTCACCAACACCTCATACTTCGAGATCCTCCAAGAAGCATAAGAAGAAGCAGCACCGTGGTTCTCAGCGTCGCTCTTCGAAGGATGAGACTCGGAAGTCAGTGTCTCAGAGTCCAAGGGAACATCGCAAAGATTAAATATCTCCAACACTTTCTCCAGGGGAGTCTCCGGCTCAGTCTCTGGCACAGAGGGCGGTTACTCCTCCGACTCTGGAATGTTACTCTTCCTCCGGCGAAGAGGTCTGTGACTCCACCTCCAGCACCGAGAACTCCGACTCCACAACCGGAGTCGAATTTGGTGCCTCACGTACGGCTCCAGAGCCCTTTGTTCCGGATCTATCATATCTAGCATTCCCGACTTCGGGATCGGATCCGTCTCATTTTTTAAATACTTTGTTTAGCATTTTCGCAAGGGCTGCAAATCCATCTGGTTCGGCTGCTGGCCCCGGGGGTCCACTTGCATACCCTCTTGGACGGTTTCCCCTTCATTTTTCCGCAGGCACCTTTCATGCCCTTTATGCCTGCGACTCCAGGAAGCTGGCCTCCACCGGCGCAGAGGCTGCAGACACTTTCCATTTTTAAGAGAGTTGTGGCCCTTTGGATGGTTCATCTGCGGTGCCGCCTGGATCCGAACCGGCGCCAGATCGACCTCAACCGACTTCAAACCCGGTTCCTTTGGATCCTGCTACGTCACCGGTTCCGAAGTCACCGGTGCCGCATCTGGCTCTGCCGATACTGAGAATGAGATCTCAGAGAGAGGTACAAAGGCTGATGGAAGAATAGGAATACCAAGAGGCGCATCAGGGAGCTGAAGGCGAAATTGTGGACTTTGACCCCGAGTTTGAGGGATTACAACAGGCAAGTGGTCTGGATGATTCCAGTGAGTGGGAATTGGCATCACCGAAGGATTTACCACCTCCTGAGGTAACTTCATATAATGCAGTTATTCGTAAAGCTGCTTTCAGAAGCTTTGGAGTTACCACTTCCCACAGCTAAACTGAAATCGAATATCCTCACTAAAGTTCTCCATTCTTCAGCTTCTGCATCAGAACCATTGTTGCCCTTCAATGAAGCTTTAACAGAGCCTATTTTAGATGTCTGGCAGAAGCCAACGACCTCTCCTGCAATTTCCAGGACAGTGGCTAGAAGATACAAAGTAGGTCCTGGGAATCTGGCTATTTTATCTTCCCACTCCTCACCAGAAAGCCTAGTAGTTCAAGCTTCTTCCTCTTCTTAGTTATCAGCAGGGTCGTTTCCAACCACGCCTGCTGATAAGGAATCGAAAAGAATGGCGCAGTCAGCCAAAAAAGGTTTTTCGCCGGGGAGTATGGCCTAGAAATCTACAAATGTCACATGTCTTTTGGGACGTTACATTTAAGCCCTCATGGATTCTGCTAACGAGGTAGTCCCAAAATTGCCTACGGGGATCCAGGGGCATTTTTCTGAGCTACTGACGGATGCTCAGGCTGCTGCCCATCAAGTAATTCAATCTGGGCTGGACACAGCGGGCTCTGTGGCTAGAGCAATAGGGTCTTCTGTGGCGACAAGAAAGCATGCCTGGCTAAGGGGGTTCAGGTTTTTCACCCGATGTTCAGGCTACATTGCTGGACTTGCCCTCTGAAGGGTCCCGCTTCTTTAGAGCTCAGGCGGATTCTGCACTACATTGCTTTAAGGATAGCAAGGTAACAGCAAGGTCCTTATGACTTCAAACCCAGCCCAGGGACTATAGACTGTTCCGCAGGTTTCGGGGGCTTTGCTAAGAACTTGTCCTTTCGTGGCAGACAACAACCGCAGCAGCAGACAAATCCTGCAGGGGCAGAGGTCGCCCACGGGGTTCTGCCCGGCCATAAGTCTCCTCCTCATCCTCTTCTCCCTCTACGTGTTGTTGCAGGGAAGCAGCTCCAGCTCCGCCATCTTAGAGCATGCTTGTCCCATAGGACGACGGGTGGCCTATTTTCTACCTCAATGGAGGTCTGTCACTACATACCTCTGGGTTTTAAACATTGTAGAAAATGGGTATGCCCTACCCTTCCAGGAGTTTCCCTCTCCTTTCCCTCCCCGTCAAGGCCTTTGCTCGGAAGAGCATCTTCTGCTTCTCTAGCAGGAAGTACTAACATTACTTCAAAAGGGTGCAATCGAGATAGTTCCAGAGCAGGAGAGGGGTCAGGGGTGCTACTCCTAGTACTTCCTGATTCCCAAAAAGGATGGTAGTTTACGACTGATTCTCGACCTCAGGATTTTCAATTTTTCCCTCAAACAGGAGTAGTTCAAAATGACGATCCTCACACAGGCTCTTCTCACGTTGGAGAAGGAAGACTCAATGGTGTTGATCGAGTTACAGGAAGAGTATTTTCACATTCCCATTCTGAAGTTTCATCCGAAGTATCTCCGTTTTACGGTGGGGTCTCAACATTACCAGTTTGCAGTCCTTCTGTTCGGTCTTACTTCTGCACATCTAGGCTATGATAACACTGTTTCAGAATGGAGCGTCTGTTCCAGTCCTGAAGGTCTTGCATCTGCTCGGTATGTTTGCTTCCTGCATTCTCTTGGTCAACCATGCACGCTGGAATATAAGGGCCCTCCAGTGATGCCTCTGCAAGCAGTGGTTACAACACAACGGAGATCTTGAGGAATTGGTCAGAACCTCCAGAGACACTGCAGCGGATCTGCAATGGTTGAGTGTTCCAGGCAACCTGTCTCAGAATGGAGCGTCTGTTCCAGTCCTGAAGGTCTTACGCCTTCTCTGCATCCTGCATTCTCTTGGTCAACCATGCACGCTGGCATATGAGGGCCCTCCAGTGATGCTTCCGCAAGCAGTGGTTTCAACACAATGGAGATCTTGAGGAATTGGTCAGAATCTCCAGAGACACTGAAGCGGATCTGCAATGGTGGAGTGTACCAGGCAACCTGCCTCAAGGGAAGCCGTTTCACCCTCCTTCTCCGGTGGCCACAGTGATAACGGATGCCTCCACTCTAGGGTGGGGAGCTCATCTGGGGGATCTGGAGGTCAAAGGTCTTTGGTCTCCAGAGAAAAGATTGTTTCATATCAATCTTTTAGAATTGTGGGCGATACGTTTGGCACTGAAGGCCTTCCTTCCCTTCAGGGTCAGTCGAGTTCAGGCCTTAACAGACAACACTACCGCAATGTGGTTCATCAACAAACAGGGAGGAGTAGGGTCGTATCTGTTCTGCAGAGAGGCTCTGCGACTCTGGTCCTGGGCTCAGTACCATTAGATTTGTGTAATCACAAATCATCTGGCCGGAGTGCTGAATGTGCGTGCGGACAGTCTCAGTCTGCAGTTTTCGGCCGAACACGAGTGGGGTCTCCATCCGGAGGTGGTACTTCGCATTTTCAGAATGTGGGGGGTTTCCTCAGTAGGACCTGCTTGCCACTCACGACAACACGCACTGCCCGTCATTCTGCAGTCTCCAGTATCCGACGCAGGGAGCGTTGGGGGACATGTTTGAGCGGAGCTGTTTGAGCGGTTCGGAGCTGCGTTCAATGCCCGACCGGTCCGTTACATCTGCTTGTTATTT
Source organism: Calotriton arnoldi (assembly GCA_963921515.1). NCBI lineage: Eukaryota > Metazoa > Chordata > Amphibia > Caudata > Salamandridae > Calotriton > Calotriton arnoldi. Next base: position 1,164,786 of record CAWUFW010002481.1, read on the forward strand.
TGCTGGGACGCTGCCAATTTCAACATTTTAAAGCTGCCAACTTGTTAATATTTTTTTAAAAGTCACTATTGTTATTTTACTTGTGGGGGCACTCTATTTGCTGAATTTGCAAATTTTTGAATCCCGGGGCTGCTACGAGCGGGCGGCCATCTTGGGGGTCAGCAGGGTTAGCGGTCCAGTCACCACGCTGCCTATTTAAGAGGCATGCTGACGTGGACGCGCTGTGCTGTTTGAGCGGTTCGGAGCTCCGTTCAATGCCCGACCGGTACGTTACATCTGCTTGTTATTTTGCTGTGACGCTGCCAATTTCAACATTTTAAAGCTGCCAACTTTTTCATATTTTTTAAAAAGTCACTATTGTTATTTTACTTGTGGGGGCACTCTATTTGCTGAATTTGCACATTTTTGAATCCTGGGGCTGCTACGAGCGGGCGGCCATCTTGGGGGTCAGCAGGGTTAGCGGTCCAGTCACCACGCTGCCTATTTAAGAGGCATGCTGACGCGGACGCGCAGCGGGCGCGCCTAAGGCAAGCCCGTCTGCGCCCGTCCGCGCTCGGACAGGGTTCAGGGCTAGCCCCCCTGGCAGTCTGTCTAAAGTTCTGACCTATTCGAGGCAGGAGCTTTTGGGGTTAAGGCCAGGGGGGGATTCATCATTCTGCCCTATTACAACACTGGAAACGGCACGCAATTGCCCACTTGGGGTCTGTCCGAATTGTGGCTCCCGGCTGCCCCGTATACGAGATCAACCTGCGCGCGGCCCGTTTAATAAGTCTGTCACAGGCAAAATGAAAGACGACACTCCTCCACTCAAATGTGCACTACTAAATGCTAGGTCTTTGATCAAACACAGCACAGAGTGTGCGCTATTGATAGAGGAAGAAAATATTAAAATAGCCTTTATAACGGAGTCCTGGGCAGACCAAGCCTCAGGACCGGACTTAGCGAAAGCCACCCCCCCAGGATTTTTTTGCCACACTTTGAACCGATCACTCAAAAGAGGAGGTGGATTAGCAGTCATCTATCATGACTCATTGAAGCCTACATTTCATTCTGCCATCAATGCTTTTTGTGAGGCACTCTCCTTCAATATCCACATGGAATGTCATAATATGTTTAAGGGATTACTACTCTATCGCCCTCCTAACCCTAGAGGTGGTTTTTAGAATCATTAGGTACTCTTCTTGAAGAGGGACTCTGCTCAGAATCTTTCACGGTACTAGGGGATTTTAATTTTCACCTTGAGGTCCCCACTGATCTAGACACTGCTACCCTGAATAGAATAATGGAAGTCGGAGAACTCAAGCAGCAGGTAGTAGGGCCAACCCATCTTAAAGGGCACACTCTTGACGAGATTTACTCGAATGATCCCAACTTGACCTGTATGGCCATACTCCCTCTGGTTTGGTCTGATCATAGCGCCATTATTTTTGAGCTGAAGGAGTCAACAGCCCTCAAATTCAAACCCAAGCCCTCAGGGATGCTGGAAAAAAGAGCCTGGAAAGACTTGGATAGGTTAAAACTAGATGAGGAGCTGAAGGATACCATATACCCTCTCTCCCCGGGGTGGACGAGGCCGTCACGGCCTACTCAGATTGGATTGACGCAGCCTGTAAAAAATTGGCTCCGTTAAAAAATGGACACCTAAACGGGCTAAACCCTCAGCCCCGTGGTACTCGGATAAGTTAAAACATCAGAAACTGGCCTGTAAAAAATTAGAACGGGAATGGAGGAAAGGGTATACAAGTAATGACAGAGAAAGCTATAAGCACAGTTTGAAACTTTATAAGGAAGCACTGTTGGAAACAAAAAATAACTTTTTCTCAAACCAAATCCTCCAGGCCAAGTCCAATGCTAAAGAACTTTTTAAAACTGTCAAAAAACTTGCCTCTCCTATAGCTCCCAAATGCGGGAGCAGCCCAGAACTGTGTGAAAATCTGGCTGTTTTTTTCCAACAAAAAGTAGAAAGTATATTCTCTACATTTACCTCAGCCCAGAATAGTGCTGGGTCACAGCTATTGGATAAAGTCCCATTTGGATCCAACCCCCCACCTGTCCTAGACAAATTTGCACTGCTAGAAACATCAGAAACGATTAAACTTTTGAACTCTATGCGCTCAGGATCCCCCAGGGATCCATGCCCTGTCTCAGTTTTGAAAGCTTCTTCGGAAATCATAGGATCAGTCTTAAATCCACTGATCAATAACGTACTCACCACTGGGATATTTCCCAAGGACTGGAAGAAGGCCTCCATCCTTCCCTTATTAAAAAAACCCACCTTGGATCCTACAGACCCTAGCAGCTATCGGCCAATTTCGCGTCTCCCACTCCCTGCAAAAATTACAGAAAAAGCTATGAATCTTCAGCTTAGTACATTCCTTCAAACTTACAATACTCTTCATCCATCTCAATACGGGTTTAGAGCAGGACATAGCACGGAGTTGGCCTTGATCAAATCTATAGAGGAGGTAAGGGAGGCATTGGACTGTGGAGGTAAGGCTATGCTGGTCATGTTAGATCTGTCAGCAGCCTTCGACACGGTCCATCACGAGGATTTGATGGAGCGTTTGTCGGAAGTAGGAGTACAAGGTACAGCCTGGCGCCTCCTGCAATCCTTTTTATCCAAAAGAACACAAACAGTGGACCTAGATAATAACAAATCCAAGCCGTTCTGCCTTCCCTGTGGGGTCCCCCAGGGATCTTCTCTGAGTCCAACACTTTTTAATGTTTATGTGAGATCGCTGGCAGGCCTTATAAATTCATTTGGTTTCCAACTCACCTCCTATGCCGACGACACTCAAATAGTGTTATCATTTAAAGATGGGGAGGAAAAAGAAACAGGAGTGCGTTTCCGTGTCTGTATGAAGGCTATAGCAGGATGGATGTCGAATAACTGCTTAAGACTAAATTCAAGCAAAACCGAGGTTATCGTATTAGGAAATAACCCACACCTCTGGACACCGGATTGGTGGCCAGCCGACCTGGGTACTTGCCCCACCCCTACCTTGAAAGCAAAAAACCTGGGGGTATTAGTAGACAACAGACTGACGTTCAGTGATCATATAAGCTCAGTGGTGTCGGCATGCTTTCTGATACTAAGAATTTTAAGGAAAATAAAGCCCTATTTATCGGAAGGAGACCTCAGGACTGTGGTGACGATGCTTGTTATGGCACGTCTGGATTACTGTAATGGTCTTTATTTGAATGCCCAAAATCAGCATATCAATAGACTTCAGATTGCCCAGAACGCTGCTGCAAGGCTGTTGTCGGGGACCCCCAAATTTGTCTCGGTGAAAAAGAATTAATTCAGCTACATTGGCTCCCAGTGAAACAGAGAGTACGTTTTAAGGCCCTCTGCACAGCCTATAAGGCCCTTAACGGAACAGGCCCAGACCATTTGAAACAAAGGCTTAAATGGTATGTTCCTGGCAGGACTCTTCGGTCCACAGGAGGAAAAAATGTTCAAGGTCCTTCCTTTAAAAAAGCGAGCTGGGGAGGCAGGAGTTTTATTACCTGCACTTCCAAGGCCTGGAACGACCTGCCGTTCCACCTGAGGAACTCCGCAGACCTCCTTTCCTTTAGAAGGGGGCTGAAGACCTGGCTGTTTACTCAATGACCGCCATCTCCGCTATCCCTCAGGCAGTACATAGCGCCAGGACACCTCAGGGTAACCGTTGCGCTCTACAAATCCAATTAACATAACATAACATGTTTCAGTTAGATTGGGGCTCACAGCTGCTTTACACATTTCCCCCCAATACCCTTGATTCCTCGAGTTCTGAGGAAGATTCGCCAAGACTGGGCCCAAGTCAGATTGATCACCCCGGATTGGCCGCGAAGGGTGTGGCACACAGATCTCCTTTACTGCTCATTGCACCCTCCGTTCTGTCTCCCTCTCAGGGAAGACCTCCTTTCGCAATCGGGGGGCAGGTTCTACACCCCCACCTCTAAAGTCTGCACCTTCATGCCTGGAGATTGAACGGGACAACCCGAGTTCTTTCTCTCTCCCACCAGATGTGGTGGACGTTATTTTATCAGGCAGAAGACATTCCACCACATCTATCTATGCTAGTAGGGGAGCTAAATTTGTGAAATGGTGTGGAGAGAAATCAATTGGTCCCTTAACTGGCTATTTATCTGATGTATTCTTTGTCAGATCAACACTCTTTGTTTAAATCTCCGCACGACCGAAAAATATCAGACCCTACCGCCTCATCTATATCCTGCTCAACACACGCTCCCTCCACAAACACACCGTGGAGATCTGGGACCTACTTGACTCCATCTACCCCGACATTGCCTTATTGCCTTCCTTGCGGAAACTTGGATGAACTCCACCTCTGCCCCGGACATCGCCACTACCATCCCTGATCATTCACAAGGACCGCATCAACAAGCCGGGTGGAGGTATCGCCATCGTACACAAAAGCACTCTCCACCTCGCCACCTATTCGGACGATCGCTCAACCAACATGGAGCACCTCCACTTCCGGGTCCAGACCAACCCGAACACCACCCTCAGCGGAACCCTCATCTATAGACCCCCAGGACCCCGTCCACCTTTCAGCGACACCATCGACTTCATCGCATCCCACGCTTTCGCCTCCACAGACTACATCCTCCTTGGCGACCTCAACTTTCACCTGGACAACCTCAACAATAAGAACACTGCATCCCTGCTGGAGAACCTCTCCACAGTCTGACTCAAACAATGGGTCACCTCCCCAACCCACTCAGCAGGACACACGCTCGACCCCATCTGCTCCGCCAGCGACAACATCATCATCAGCCACACCTCCAAGCTCCCTTGGACTGACCACCTCTGCGTCCACTTCTTCACCAAACCCCCCGTACACCACCACACCCACCGCTACCCTCATAGAAGTTGGAACAAGGTCACAAATGAACAGCTCACCAACGCCCTCAGCAAAACCCCACCACTGACATCCGCGGATGCTAATACCTCAGCATGCAACCTTCATCGATGGATCTCCATCTGCGTCGACACATTGGCTCCCCTCAAGAAAGCCCCAGACAAGCGACATTTGGTCTTGTTTTGTTGAGAATATTATAATCTATCTTTCTAAACCTGTATGGAATCTTTTTCTGGAGTATTCATTGTGTTACTGTGTGTGTGTTAAACAAATATTTGACACATTGCCTCTTTAGATAAGCCGGACTGCTCTGTGCCAAACTACCAGAGGGTGAGCACAGGATATCTTTTAGTGTGTACTTAGCCCTGACTAGAGTGGTAATTTCTGCAAAGCCTGGGTGCATACCTCAGCCAACCAGGAATGCCGGTTCTAACAATGCGCACCCATGCTTTAGAATTCCACGAATGGCAAGCCAGAAAAGTATGCGTCTCAGCTCAGCATTCAAACTCCACACAGTTCTTGAACGTGAATGCGGACCTACAGACAGGCAAAACGTGTATTCATAATTCTGATGTGCAAAATAGGTACTACATATGTGAGTGTCAGTTTTTCTGACCGGCCCTCAAGAGGTGTTCAAAGTGTATTTTTGATGCAAGTTAACCAAAAGGAGGAGATATGTGATTATCCAGTGTATCCTTAAACAATGTCATAGGGACCAGCGTACCTGGCATAATGCTGCTTCCAGGCTCATTTTCAGGCAGAATCAGCTCGCCTAGACCGCAGCGGGGTCCCGATCCCAAGAAGCGAATGTCGTTGGCAATTTTCATCAGGCTGCAAGCAACAGTGTTCATGGCACCACTCAGCTCCACTAAAGCATCATGCGCAGCGAGTGCTTCAAATTTATTTGGTGCAGTAATAAATGGCAAGCCTAAAAAGAAAGAGCAATAACATTGAATAGTGGCACTGACAAAATTGATATCTTCCTTGTAAGCTTTTGTAGGTGTGTTCAGTTAAAAACTGAAGTTCTTGTGATGTGTGACAGCAATTGTAAATTATCTTAAGTTATCGAAGCACACAGAATTGTACAATAATTAATCTTTTAAAATATTTTCCCTATCAGTTTTGCAATCATAACCTACATCACAAACAGGAAAGGATGAGTTATTAACTGAAACCCAAATACACAAATATTCGTGTTTTATTTTACTGGTAAACATACTCAATATTTAGGTGCAAATAAAGAGCAACAATGCTTCAAAATAAACATGACAATGTGATACATTTACAACAACACCAGTAAAAATACATTATATAAATATTTGCCTATTACTCATTCACAACCTCCTTAGGCTCTGATTACAAGTTGGACGGCATGCTATCCCAGGTGGGATACCGTTCAGTCTGATTATAAGCAGACTGTTCCCAAACCCAAATTTCCAGATGCAGGAACACAGGGCCATTTTTAGGTCGCAGACTACCAGACAGCACAGCTGCATCACTGTACTGTACACCATTTCACTCTGGGCCACTCTACTGCACTCCATGACACTCCACTCTATGATGCTCATGCTCTACACTACAGCACTCTACTCTCTGCCATTCTGCGACACTACTCCACTCTATGCCACTCCACTCTTACAGTCTATTCCGCTCTATGCCACTCCACTCTGCCCTACACTCCATGACACTCTATGCCACTCCACTCTATGTCACTGTACTCAACTCAAACTGTACTACACTCTAAGCCACTCAACTCTATGCCTTGCCACTCTGACACTCCACAAAACTGTACGCTACTCCATGACACTCCACTCTACTCCACTCCACTCCAGTTTACAACACTCTACTCTCCTTTACTCCACTAACTTTTAGTCATGCTGAATAGCAGTCATTCTGGTGTACAACACTGCCAAAACATATTGGCAAAGCCAATAGTTCTTGCATAGGCAAGACCTATTGGCTTTGCCAATGCTTGTTTTAACAGGCAGCAAACCCAGCCCTTAAAATTGCCTTGTGAAATGGGCTGCAGTGTGGCCCAGCCTCGTCCCCCTCCCAACACCCCTTCTAAGGCATAGGGGTAATGCTCCCCCCTGCTAGGCCACATCTTTCTCTTCCGTTGGCCACCTCGGCACCCCTTTCCCCAGCAGCCCCCACCTCATACCACCCATCGCCACGCACATTTACCATCTGCTCAGAGCAGTCCCACATAACTAAGTTCTGTGTGGAATGTAGACCAGATATGCACAGTTTATCTCCATTTTTAGGGTTTTAGCTCATAATAGTTGGGTTTACGTATGGAGATACAGGCCAGAATAATTAATTCCGACCAACTGGTGTCTCTGCACATATATCATCCTAATTCGTAATCAGGCCCTTATTCTTTGCTGTGCTAAGTAACACAGACCCTTTCCTGTGCTGGATATAAAGTTTCACACAGTTTAAACCCTGTGTTTTATGTCCGTCCCGAGTGTTGTTTATTTTAACTGTATTTGAGTGTTTTTGGCGTTTGGTATATTTGCACCATAGAGACAGAAAGTCCTAATTCAAAATACTGACACTATAGAAGTTAAATAAAAGGGAAATGGAATTTTACTTATGTACTGTTATGCATACAAATGGCCTTTAAAATGAACCCCACGCAAGAACATACTAGAGGACCACAATAATCAAGTCAACTAAGGAAGCAGCAAATTGTTTTTTTCACTCTAAAAATAAGAAAAGTAAAAAGGACTCAAGTACACTGTGGTCTTACTTAATAAGGTCTATTCCTATAATCTCTTCAAAATGTTTTACAAGGATAAATAACCATTAATCTAAAATGTAAAGAAAAACAAATAATACTAATATCTGAATGAAGAAAAACATTAGTCTCTGCTCCAAGGACAGATCTGGAAGATGTGCAATTACACGAACTGTAACATGTGGGCAAAGCCAGATAATAGTAGCCAAGAACAGTGTCTAATTTCAGAGAGGAAAGAATTGGGCAATGAATAATAATTAGGGTCCTTGGCAGCAAGTAAGCCCCCTTAAACATTTCCGGTGGCAATGATTTTCATAATTATGGGATTTTGCTTGTAAATTACCCAAAAGCAGATGACAAGGATTATGCTACTTACCCAGTAATCATCTGTTCTTGCCATGTACAGCTGTAGATTCACATGCTTTGCATACTCCTGCCATCTAGTGTTGGGTCCGGATGTTTGCAAGTTGTTTTTGTTTGAAGAAGCATTTCCAAGTCACGAGGTAAGGTGACTCCTCCTTTCGGTGACAGTGCGCATGGGCATCGACTCCACTGTTAGATTGCTTTCCCCAATAGGGTGAGAATGGAGTGAGTGAGTGTAGTACAGAGATGTCTATACGCATGTAATGTAAATAATGAAAACTGCAACAACTACAGGTGCTCAGGGAGGTGGGAGGGCGCATGTGAATCTACAGCTCTTTATGCCAAGAACAGATACTTACTGGGTAAGTAGCATAATCCGTTCGAGGCATGTGTGCTGTAGATACACATGCATTGCATAGACTATATAGCTGTTTTCTCCCAAACGGTGGCTAACCAGTAGATGTTGCAGCTGTTTGAAAAAGTGACTTTAGCCCTGCTTGCCCTACATTGGCTTGTTGACGTGCTAACACATCCACACAGTAGTGTTTGGTAAATGTGTGTGGTGTGGACCATGTTGCTGCCTTACAAATATCAGCTATAGGGATGTTACCTAAAAAGGCTATAGACGCTCCCATTTTGCTAGTGGAATGTGCTCTAGGAGGTATAGATAAAGTTCTTTTAGCTTTAGCATAGCAGGTTTGAATGCATTTAACAATCCATCTAGCAATACCAGATTTAGAGATTGGATTGCCTTTGTGAGGTGTAGCAAATGCAACAAACAGTTTTGTTTTACGAAAATCCTTTGTTCTTTCAATATAATACAATAACGCTCTTCTGACATCAAGAGTATGAAGAGCTCTTTCTGCTACGGAATCAGGTTGAGGAAAGAACACAGGTAACTCAACTGATTGGTTGATATGAAAAGCAGAAACCACTTTGGGAAGAAATTTTGGGTTGCTGCGAAGAACTACTCTGTCTTTATGAAGCTGAAAGAAGGGTTCTTCTAAGGTTAACGCTTGTAGCTCACCAACTCTCCTCAATGTAGTGATCGCAATGAGGAAAGCAACTTTCGATGAAAGAAACTGTAGCGGACAGTTGTGTAAAGGCTCAAAGGGTGGACCCATGAGCCGTGTAAGCACAATGTTCAGATTCCAAACTGGTGCAGGAGGTACCCTGGGTGGTATTACTCTTTTAAGGCCCTCCACAAAGGCCTTAATTACTGGAACTTTGAACAAAGATAGATGTTGCCTGATTTACAAATATGCGGCTACTGCCACAAGATGCAATCGAATGGAAGTGTAGGCTAGACCAGCACGCTGTAAATGCACAAGGTAACAAATTATATTTTGAATAGAGGCATCTAGTGGATCAATATTGTTGTTGGCGCAATATACAACAAATCTTTTCCATTTTGCTGCATAACATGCTCTGGTAGTAGGCGTTCTTGCTCCTTAAGAATAGTTATACACTCTGGTGGCAAGTTGAGATAGCCAAACTATGACTTCAGGAGTCAAATCGCTAGATTGAGCTCCTTGGGGATTGGGTGTCTGACTTTTCCATGGTTCTGCGTGAGAAGGCTGGAATTGAGATGCAGCTTTTGATGTTGAACTACTGATAGTTCCAAGAGTGTGGTGAACCACGGTTGAAGGGCCCAAGTGGGAGCCACTAGAATCAATGTGAGGGATGTTTGCCTGAGCTTCCGAACCAGAAATGGAAGGAGAGGGAGAGTCGGAAAAGCGTAGGCAAATATCCCTGACCAATTCATCCACTGGGCATTGCCTTTGGATAGAGGGTGTAGGAACCTGGAGGCGAAGTTTGGGCATTTTGAGTTGTCCACTGTGTAGGAGAGTAGGATCTGCTTCACATGGGTACCCCCACTTTTTGCTGATGCTTCACTGTTTTTCGACTTTAGTCTGGCTGGGGCCCTGCTAATCAGAACCCCAGCCTAGCTGCTTCCTCTCTAAAATGGTTTCCATGTGCCTTAGGCACATCACTGATTGGAATCTGGAGTGCCCTTATAAGTCCCTAGTATATGGTATACTATGTACCCAGGGCATAGGTACCTCAGAGGCCTGCCAGGGGCTGAAGCATGTATTATGCCACCCCTGGAAGGCCAGCCAAAATGACACCACAGGTCTGCTACTGCAGCCTGAGTAAGGTGGTGCCTTACTACCATTGCACACACATATAAACCTATAAGTCACTCCTATGGCAGGCCTTACCAATCCTGAGGGCAGAGTGCTTGGTTTTTATGTGAGAGGGTGCCCCTGCATGAGCAGAGCCCCTCTGCAGCATTCGGAGTACCTCCTCTGATGCTGTTTGCAGTGCAGCCTGACCATATACTCTTAAGCGCATTATAACCTCGCGTTAAATGCTAACTTTGGGATGGCTGCACGGAAACATGTCGTGTTTGGTGTCAAACATCTTGGAATACTACCCCCCCGCCAGTTCTGGTGGCGGGGGTAGCATTCCACCCTTCTAGAGGGAGAGACATGTGCCAACCGGCATACCCGGTATTAACTTTACAGAGCCCTGGCATCACAAAATGGATGCTGCAGCCACAGACACGGGTCTGGCCTCCTGCTGCTGACCGAAACTCCAGCAGGGGAGGCCTGGACAATAGGTTTCCTGTTGCAGGGAGGTGTAACCACCTCCCAGACAGGCTGATGTGTATTGGGGCTGGGTGGGTGCACTCTCAAAGTGCTTTGAAGTCCAGCACTGGGGGCACATTTGGTGTCCCTGTGCATACCCCAGTTCAAACCGGCTCAGGGGCTTCCAGCCCCTGCTCTGGCGCGAAACTGGACAAAGGGAAAGGGGTGTAACCACCCCTCTGCCCTGACCCTCCCATAGGTGGGTCCCCAGATTATGTCCAACCCCTAACTTGGTATAAGTATGGGACCCCAGTCCTTAGGACTTTAGATTTACCTGGACGAAACTCTGATACAGAATCCTGGACCTTCGACGCTCTACTTTAAGATTAGAGGACTGAAGAATCTCCCTTGGGGTCAAGGAGTGACTCCCCTGCTTGGCAGGCACCAACGAAGCAATTGTCCGGTCTGCATCGCTGAAGCTCCCGCCGGACGCCGAAGTCTTTGCATCACCAGAGGTGGATTTCCAGACTTCCCCGACGCTGCCCTGAGGCCCCAGCAAAGCTGAGGCCCGTAGCTGTCGTGGGTAACGTGGAACCGTGACCCCTGGACACCGAGCACATTTGCAAGTGCATCCTCTTCCTGGTCTCCCACGAAGTTGTGCTTTGGGCTCCGAGTAGCCCCCGCCTCCAGCACCGACTGCACCGAAGATCACTGGCCTCCACTCCACGAGTGTCCCGTGAGCCAGCTCTAAGTGCGTCCACCCGAGGCTCCTTCGCGGTCGCTAGTCCGTTGGCTAGTGGGCCCTCCCGAAAGGCAATCTTCTTCTGCTTGGGCTTCCCTGGTTGCTCCAGGCGTGCCCTGACTTACCCTCGCTGGGTGAGTCCCTCAGACCTTGCTGGTCTGCACCACCGTCCTTCTATTTCCACGAGACTTGCCGTTGCCAAGGCTTGTTGGGTTCAATCCGGTCGCCGACACCCCTGCAATCGACAGACGTCGTGGGACAGCTCGAATCCAGCTCCTAGTCGTCGTCGACGCCTCCTGGACCTCGTGGCTGAAGAGTCAAGACGACCGTCAACCAACCTGAAGCACCCGACATCGGTGGGCATCCGCTCATCGCCTTCCTGGTCACTGGCTAGTGACCCAGACTCTGTCCCCTCTGCTTTCAGGTTCTTCAGATCTTCGATCCACCTTTGGATCCACCCGAACACTTTCGACTTGGCCGCCAGCAGCACTTTGCAGCAGATCGCCATTGAAAACGACGACGAAACCCGACCCCGAAAGACACCTATGCACCAGGCTTCCCTGGGTGAGGTAACTCAGGTACTCCGGTGCTCCCGTGGGTATAGACTCTAGAACAACCCAGTTCTAAAGGGGTTTGCTCCAAGTCCTCCTCTAAGTGTCCCTTTTCTTTAAAATTCCAACCGCGACTTTCCCCATAGAAGTCAACGGCGATTCGCGGCTGTGTTCTCACTGCACGCGTCCCCCGTGGGTCCCCTGTGTCACTACCTTGGGTGGTTCCTTGTGGTCCAAGCACTTCTACAGGCTCTAGGCCTTGTGTCTAGCTCTGTCGTGGTTCTTATACCACTTTATTGGTATATGGTTTGGTACGCCCCTAGGGCCCAAACGTGTATTTGTGCTATTACTGTGTTTAAATAACTTCTAACTTATGTACTTCGAACTCTAGCCTCATAAAGAGACTAGAGGGGTGTGTTTAGCAATAAATACATATATTTTGAATATATACCTGGTGTGGTCCTCTTTCATTTGGTCACTCAAGAGATTATAGACTGGTAAAACAAGCTGCTTTACATTCCTTCAAGACTTAGCCCGAAGGCTGCTCTCCATAGCTACCACTAGGATAGCTTTCAATAAAGGTTGTCTTTAACCTATCTCCAATAAGGGGTTGTTTGGACTGGTGCAAGGTGCCCACTATAATTAGTGGACAGCATATACCAGGCCAACTTCTCACACACTGTGGCGAACAGATCTATTTGTGGGAATCCCCAGTCTTGAAAGTATGGATGGAGAACTTGGGGATAAAGTTCCCACTCGTGTATTTGTTGCCGCCATGTTAAAAGTTTGATGAATGGTGCAGTCATTTTTGGCAGTACTGTCTGTCAAACATTTAATACATTAACAGGAGCAACTATGATGGCAGTTCATGCCAATGTTAAGAGATGTCCGCTGGGTGGCCGACATCACTAAATTGGGTGTACAGGTATTCAGAGCTCTAAATCAGGCCCCTAGACTCTTGCAAGAGATTAACATAGTTGTATCTACTCGTTTTCTGCATCTAAAGCCACTGCAGAAGATCTTTACTTCATTACCAGCAATTTAAGAGCAGTGGTGGATAACAGTGAAATACGTATGTGCCTTGATTACCCCAAAGCATTCTATCTTGGTCTTCCTGGCAAAGTTTTTCGAAAACTTGAGTTGATGCTAATTTCAGCAGCTAGGTCACTCCTTAACCTGTGTAAATTCAATCCAGTCTCTAAAGCAAGACGAAGGATGCAGTGGCTGCCGCATGCAGCGGCTGCCATTTGAAAGACTAGTTAATTTCAAAGCATTCTGCTGTTGCCATAAAGTGGTGCGCCGGAAAGCTCTCCTTTCTTACTGAGATTACTTCTAAAGAACATCTGTAATAAGGCATTAAGATCGAAGTATTTGTCTGTGTTAGACCTGGCAGCATTGGCGTGGGTCTCCCCTGCATTTTTTGCCTTTGCCTCCTGTGTTTTTGCTGTATGTTGGACTCCGTTTTGCTGGTCTAGATGCTTTAGGCACTTTGCCACTGCTGGTCAGTGCCAAAGTACAAGTGCTCCCTTTGTAAATTACTGTTATGGATTGGTGTTTCCATGATTGGCTATTTGATTTACTAGTCAGTCCCTAGTACAGTGAACCGTGTGTGCCCAGGGCCTGTAAATCAAATGCTGCTTGTGGGCTGCAGCACTGAGTGTGCCACCCACGGAAGCAGCCTGTAAAATGTAACTCTGGCCTGCCATTGCAGAGCCAGTGTGCAGTCTGGGACTGCCATGTCGACTTGGCAAGTGCACACACTTTCCAGTCCCTAAAACTTCCCTTTTCTACATATTAGTCACCCCTAAGGTAGGCCCAAGGTACCCCTGTGGGCAGGGTGCATTGTATGTGAAAGGTGGGACATGCCCTGATGTGTGTGGCATGTCCTGATGGTGAAATTCTGCCAATTTCGTTTTTCACTATTGCAAGACTACCTGTTCCCATAGGACAGAATGGGGAGTTTGTTTATAACATCTTATAAACATAACTGGCCCTGGGAACAAGGTAGAAAAATAAAGTTTAGTATGCCTGAACTCAGAATGATAAAATGCATCTTTTAGTGAGGGTGATTTTTACATTCTGTGTTTGAAAATACCACTTTTCTAAAGTAGGTATTCTCCTGCCTAACCATCCAGTGTGCCTCTGCTCGGTTTGTGTATCGCACGTCTGGCTTTTTGATGACAGGGGCTGGTGAGGGGCAGTGGCTCCAGAGAGCCTGATGAGTCAGGGCTGGGCTGAATAGGCCTGACCTGCATTTGGAGTGGTGGGAGGAGTAGCACTGGCACCTGAATAGGGCTGTGCCTGCCTTCGACAATGATGGCTCCGCCCCCCTTGTGGTGTGTCTGGAGCCAGGGCTCACACTGACAATAGAGGTTGTTGTGCACTTGCAAAGTGCCCCACAGAACTGGTTTTGGCTGGGTACAGACACTCTCTGCCTTCAGAGAACAAAGGATGTTTGTGTATACAAAGAGGGGCCCAGACCCCAGGCTTTTAGATCACTTCTGGGAAATCAAGAGGAACCTTTGCCAAGGAGAAGAGCCGGTTAAGCTGAGGAGGAATACTGCCCCTGTGCTGTTTGCTATATGGGGTTGGCCTGCAGTGGCTGCTTGCTGCCAAGGAAAGGAGAAAAAGGACTTTGCTGTTTGCTTTGTCACCTGCTTCAAGCAAAGATCTCCAAGGGCTTGAAACTGAGCTTGCCTCTTGTTCTGAAGTCTCAGGGACACAAATACTTCACCACCAGCTCCCCTGAATTCCCTTGCTGGGAATTCCAACCTGCAAAGAGGTGCCTGCTGCTGTTTAGGACCTCTAGAGACTGTTTGTAGATGGGTGCTGGAAAATCGACGCAACATCGAAGAAGCGTGACGCATCCGCACCTGTTTCCGACGCATCGCCGAGGAAACCGTTGCAGCGCCTGCCGCGGCTCGAGAAATCACCGCACGGCGCATCGGGTGCAACGATCTCTGAAGTCCGAGATCACCACACCGATCCAGACGCAAGCCTGCTGTGCGGCTGCAATAAGCCACGCATCGTACCAGATCAACGCATCGCAGTGCCAAGACTGTCGCATCATTGGGGGCTGCAGTAAGAAACAGACGCATCAACTCCCCACGCAGTTAGAAAACAACGCATCACCTCCTCTCCGGTAAGGAACCGATGCATCAACTCCCCTGTGCTGAGGTAAGGAACCGACGCATCACCTCCCCCGGAGCAAGGAATCAACGCATTACCTTCCCTGAGTGTAAGGAACCGACGCATCACCTTCCCTGCGGCCATTTTGTTTGTTTTGCGTGACGCATCTAAGGTACTTTTGAGAAAAGTGTTGCATTTACAACTTGCACTGAACTATTTCTACCATCTGAAAGTCATTTTTATTACTGTATTGTGGATTTTTTGTCGTTTGGTCTTGTTTTGGTTTAGATAAAGATTACTTATTTTTCTAAACTGGTGTGGTGTCCATTTGTAGTGTTTTCACTATATTACTGTATGTGTTCACAAATGCTTTACACACTGCCTCTGAGATAAGCCTGTCTGCTCGTGCCAAGCTACCAAGGGGGTGAGCAGGGGTTATTTTAGAAGTGTATCCCCCTTACCCTGACTAGAAGCAAGGGTCCCTATTTGGACAAAGGTACCTACCTCTGCCAACTAGAGACCCCCATTTCTAACAGTCTGTTTTACAGGTTCCAAGTACGAAGAAATTTAGATCATGAGGTGCAACTTTCTTTGGTTTAGCTCCTTCATTTTGGAATGCTCTGGGGCGTAAAATCATCCCTTAGAAAGGAGCTATAAACATATCTGTTCTACTAGTTAAGATAGATGGCTTGGTAGATAATGTTCCTCTGCAACAAGCATTAGGGTATAAGTTTGCGTTTTATAAGTTCACTCACTCCAACTTTGTATGTGTATTATCTACTGGCGGTCGCCAGTAGATAGTTATAGTTAGGACGTATTTTCCATAGGAAATCCGCAACATTCTATTTGAAATAACTCTTGCGTCGGTTGACGAATCTTCGCGAAATTTTCAAACTTTATGGCTCGCTCCGGTCCGCTCCTACCCTGAAAGTTTCGGGGTGATTCGTCAAACGGGGGCTGAGAAAAAGGGGGTCCCAAAGCGTGTTTTCCCCATTCATTTTCCCATAGGAAACTTTAGCCACGGCTACAGCCCGAACTGCTGAACGGAATTACACAAAATTTGGCAAGAGGTAGTTCTTGGTTCAGAAAGAACCCTTTTGTTAAATGGTGTAAATCCGTTCAGTAGTTGCTGAGAAAATCAAAAGTAAAAACACATATATATCTGGGCGGAGCCTAACCACACATGTCATCGTGAGATCTGATTGGCTGTCAGCACTTCATCCTGGAATTGCTGGCAGCCATCTTGGGACCAATATAAATGATAGTACCCCATTGAAATGCATTGTAGTGAATCGAAGATTTTGAGGGTTACCAAAAGGAGAACTATAAAGGGTGATAACAGACTTTAGTTACATTAGAATTCATTTGTTGATGGTACCATACTAATTTCAGGAATTGTGGTGTGTTCTAAGGTGATTTTACCCTGTGAAAAACCTTCTGCTGGGATATCATGAATCATGTTTGAGAGAAAACTATTTTCACATGCTTGTCCCATACAGTTTTGGAAGGTGCTCCAGAAGCTAAAATGAGAGCATATTTTCTGTAAATTCACATTATCTTTCTCAGTCATGTGAGAATGAAGTCTGACATTCTCAGTAAAACATGTACATCCAACAAGGGCAGAGACTGTCAGTTGATTCCTTTGTGTTCTACTGCAGCTTCCCAGAGTGTTCTAAAGAACAACTAGAGTGCTAACAGCCTTATTTATGACAAAAGTATGGCACACCTGAAGCTATCTTGATTGGAATAAACTGGTAACACTTAAAACATTTAATTTAAAAAGGAACAAAATGATGGGGTTCATCTTGTCATAGAAATTATGGTTAGTGCTCTGGAAAGAAAAATTAGGACATGTTTCAAGTGTGATCTCAAATATCTTCCTGTTATATTTCAACAGGAGCAGCCTGTCAGTTGATGCCTTTGTGTTCTACTGCAGCTTCCCAGAGTGTTCTAAAGAACAACTAGAGCGCTAACAGTCTTACTTATGACAAAATTATGGCACACCTGAAGCCATCTTGAGAATAAACTGGTAACACTTAAAACATTTAATTTAAAAGGAACAAAATGAGGGGTTCATTTTGCCATAGAAATTATGGTTAGTGCTGCAAAAAGAAAATTTAGTGCATGTTTTAAGTGAGATCTCGAATCCTCTTCTATTTCATTAGAAAATTCTGACATGCAGACTGAAACAATCACTTTCAATACCAGCAGCAGACTTCCAGTTAACTCCTTGGTGAGCAGTAGCTTTACTACAGTGATCTAATGAACAACTAGAGTGCTAACATTCTGAATTTATGGCAAATGTGTGACACATCTGAATGCCTTCTTGATGGAATCAAAGTAAAAAACTGAAAGCATTTCCTACTGAGGAGACTGCAGTAAATGAGGAAATTAGGAAACTTCATAACAAAGAAGTCTTCCAAGATGGCCACCAGTGAAAAAGAGCCCAAATGTAGCACAAATATTACCCAGATGTAGCCCACATATAGCCCAATGACAAAAGTTTGCAAAACACTTTTTATTTTTAGTTTTTGCAGTTTTATGTAGTGCAGACTGGTCAGGTATTGGAGCGTTGCATCTTAAAACATGACCCCCTACACTACAAAAACACCACTGCACTACCCTAAACCCTAAAACACTACCCCCAGCACGACCCCCTACACTACACAAGCACCACTGCACTATCCTAAACCCTAAAACACTACCCCAACACCACTGCACTACCCTAAATCCTAAAACACTACCCCCAGCACGTCCCCCTACACTACCCAAACACCACTGCACTACCCTAAAACATGACCCCCTACACTACACAAACACCACTGCACTACCCTAAACCCTAAAACACTACCCCCAGCACGACCCCCTACACTACACAAGCACTACTGCACTACCCTAAACCCTAAAACACTACCCCCAGCACGACCCCCTACACTGCCCGAACACCACTGCACTGCCCTAAACCCTGAAACACCAGCCCCTGCACGACCCCCTACACTGCCTGAACACCACTGCACTGCCCTAAACCCTGAAACACCAACCCAAGCACGACCCCCTACACTGCCCGAACACCACTGCACTGCCCTAAACCCTGAAACACCACCCCTTCACGACCCCCTACACTGCCCGAACACCACTGCACTAAACCCTGAAACCACCCCCAGCACGCCCCCTACACTGCCCGAACACCACTGCACTGCCCTAAACCCTGAAACATCACCCCCAGCAAGACCCCCTACACTGCCCGAACACCACTGCCCTAAACCCTGAAACACCACCCCCAGCACGACCCCCTACACTGCCCGAACACCACTGCACTGCCTTAAACCCTGAAACACCACCCCCTGCACGACCCCCTACACTGCACAAACACCACTGCACTGCCCTAAACCCTGAAACACTACCCCCAGCAAGACCCCCTACACTGCCCGAACACCACTGCACTGCCCTAAACCCTGAAACATCACCCCCAGCAAGACCCCCTACACTGCCCGAACACCACTGCCCTAAACCCTGAAACACCACCCCCAGCAAGACCCACTTGTGAGAAGTTGGCCTGGTATATGCTGTCCACTAATTATAGTGGGCACCTTGCACCAGTTCAAACAACCCCTTATTGGAGATAGGTTAAAGACAACCTTATTGAAAGCTATCCTAGTGGTAGCTATGGAGAGCAGCCTTCAGGCTAAGTCTTGAAGGAATGTAAAGCAGCTTGTTTTACCAGTCTATAATCTCTTGAGTGATCAAATGAAAGAGCACCACACCAGGTATATATTCAAAATATATGTATTTATTGCTAAACACACCCCTCTAGTCTCTTTATGAGGCTAGAGTTCGAAATACATAAGTTAGAAGTTATTTAAACACAGTAATAGCACAAATACACGTTTGGGCCCTAGGGGCGTACCAAACCATATACCAATAAAGTGGTATAAGAACCACGACTGAACTAGACACTAGGCCTAGAGCCTCTAGAAGTGCTTGGACCACAAGGAACCACCCAAGGTAGTGACACAGGGGACCCACGGGGGATGCGTGCAGTGTAAATACACAACCGCGATACGCCGTTGACTTCTATGGAGAAAGTCGTGATCGGGAAATTAAAGAAAAGGGACACTTAAAGGAGGACTTGGAGCAAACCCTTTGAGATCTAGGACTTTGAAGAGTCTCTACCCACGGGAGCACCGGAGTACTCGTGTTACCTCACCCAGGGAAGCCGGGTGCATAGGTGCCTTTCGGGGTCGGGTTTCGTCGTCGATTTGAATGGCGATCTGCTGCAAAGTGCTGCTGGCGACCAAGTGGAAAGTGTCCGGGTGGATCCAAGCGTGGATCGGAGTTCTGAAGAACCTGAAAGCAGAGGGGACAGAGTCTGGGTCACTAGCCAGTGACCAGGAAGGCGATGGACAGATGCCCACCGATGTCGAGTGCTTCAGGTGCGTTGACGGTCGTCTTGACTCTTCAGCCACGAGGTCCAGGAGGCGTTGTCGGCGACCAGGAGCAGGATTCGGGCTGGTACACGATGTCTGTCGAGTGCTGAGGTGTCGGCGACCGGATTGGACCCAACAAGCCTTGGCAACGGCAAGTCTCGATGCAGAGGAAGATCGTCGATGGTGCAGACCAGCAAGATCTGGGGAACTCACCCAGCGAGGGTAAGTGAGGGCAGGCCTGGAGCAACCAGGATGCCAAGTAAGAAAAAGATTGGCCTTCGTTAAGGGCTACTAGCCAACGGGCTAGTGACCGCGAAGGAGCCTCGAGACGCCGCACGTGGATCTGGCTCACAGGACACTCGTGGAGTGGAGGCCAGTGATCTTCGGTGCAGTTGGTGCTGGAGGCTAGGGCTACTCGGAGCCCAAAGCACGACTTCGTGGGAGACCCAGAAGAGGATGCACTTGCAAATGTGCTCGGTGTCCAGGGGTCACGGTCTCAAGTCACCCACGGTAGCTACGGGCCTCAGCTTTGCTGGGGACTCAGGGTAGCCTCGGGGAAGTCTGAGAATCCACCTCTGGTGATGCGATGACTTCGGCGTCCGACGGGAGCTTCAGAAATGCGAACCGGACAGATGCTTCTTTGGTGCCTGCCAAGCAGGGGAGTCACTCCTTGACCCGAAGGGAGATTCTTCTGTCCTCTAATCGTGAGTAGAGCGTCGAAGGTCCAGGATTCAGTTTCAGAGTTTCGTCCAGGGATAATCTAAAGTCCTAAGGACTGGGTTCCTATACTTATACCAAGTTTAGGGGTTGGACTACTCTGTGGCCCCACCTATGGGTGGGTCAGGGCAGAGGGGTGGCTACACCCCTTTCCCTTTGTCCAGTTCGCGCCAAAGCAGGGGCTGCAAGCCCCTGATCCGGTTTGAACTGGGGTATGCACTAGGGACACCAAGTGTGCCCCCAGTGCAGGACTTCAAAGCACCAGAAAGTGCTCCCGCCCAGCCCCAATACACATTATCCTGTCTGGGGAGGTGGTCACACCTCCCTGGGACAGGAAACCTGTTGTCCAGGCCTCCCCTGCCGGAGTTTCGTCCAGCAGCAGGAGGCCAGACTTGTGTCTGTGGCAGTAGCATCCATTTTGTGATGCCAGGCTTTAGAAAGAAGTTACCGGCCAGGCCAGGGTTAACATGTCTCTCCCTCTAGAAGGGTGGAATGCTACCCCCGCCGCCAGAATTGGCGGGGGGTAGTATTCCAAGATGTTTGACACCAAACACGACATGTTTAGGTGCAGCCATTCCAAAGTTAGCATTTAACGCGAGGTTATAATGCGCTTAAGAGTATATGGTCAGGCTGCACTACAAACAGCATCAGAGAAGGGTCTCCGAACGCTGCAGAGGGGCCCTGCTCATGCAGGGGCACCCTCTCACAAAGGAACCATGCACTCTGCCTTCAAGATTGATAAGGCCTGCCTTAGGAGTGACTTATAGGTTTATATGTGTGTATGTATTTAGTGATATAGGTAACCTATATCACAGTAAGGGGTGCATGCACCACCTTACCCAGGCTTCAGTAGCAGACCTGTGGTGTCAGTTTGGATGGCCTTCCAGGGGTGGCATAATACATGCTGCAGCCCCTGGCAGGCCTCTGAGGTACCTCTGCCCTTGGTACATAGTATACTGTAGGAGAGTAGGATCTGCCTCTTATGTTGCCCCCACTTTTTTTCTGATGTTAGCACTGGTTTCTGGCTATAGTCTGGCTGGGTCCCTGCCAATCAGGGCCCCAGCCTCTCTGTTCTCTCTAAACGACATGGAGTGCACTCTAGGTGCACTAGTGATTGGATACTGTGGTGCCTTATGAGTCCCTAGTATATGGTACCTTAGGTGCCAAGGGCATAGGTACTTCACAGGCCTCCCAGGGGCTGCAGCATGTGTTATGCCACCCCTGGGAAGCAGTCTAAATCTGACACCACAGGCCTGCTACTGCAGCCTGGGTGAGGTGGTGCTAGCACCCCTCACTGAGATATAGGTTTCCTATATCTCTCCTGCACACACATATAAACCAGTCACCCCTAAGGCAGGACCTATCAATCCTGAGGGCAGGGTGCTTGGCTTCTATGTGAGGGGGTGCCTCTGCCTGAGCAGGGCCCCTCTGCAGCTCTCAGAGTCTATTCTCTGGTGCTGTTTGTGGATGCGGTTAAACCATATACTCTTAAGTGCATTATATCCTCGCGGTAAATGCTAACTTTGGAATGGCTGCATCAAAACATGTCGTGTTTGGTGTCAAACATCTTGGAATACTACCCCCCGCCAATCTTGGCGGCGGGGGTAGCATTCCACCCTTCTAGAGGAGAAGACATGTACCTGCTGTGGAAACGCGGTAGAATCCTAAAGAGCCCTGGCATCACAAAATGGATGCCACCAGTCACAGACACTGGGCTGCCCTCCTGCTGATGACCGAAACTCGCAGTGGAGGAAGCCCAACAATAGGCATCCTGTCACAGGGAGGTGTAACCACCTTCCAGACAGGGTTTAGTGTATTGGGGCTGGGTGGGTGCACTCTCTGAGTGCTTTGAAGTCCTGCACTGGGGGAGCAGAAGGCTCCTCTGTGCATATGCCAGTTCAAACCAGCTCAGGGGCTACCTGCCCCTGCTCTGGAGCGAAACTGGACAAAGGGAAGTGGGTGTAGCCACCCCTCCCTTGACCCTCCCATAGGTGGGGTCATAGAGCTAGTCCATCCCCTCTTTTTAGTATAAGAGGGGAACCTTGCCATTGCAAAGCAGATAACCCCTGGACGACGCTCTACAGAAGAATCCTGGCCCTTCGACGTTCCACTACCTTTGGAAGACAGAAGAATCTCCCTTGGAGTCAAGGAGTGACTCCCCTGCTTGGCAGGCACCAAAAACGACAACGACGGTCGCAAACTACGCCGCTCCCGCCGGAGTCCGAAGTCCCTGCAGCCCAAGAAGTGGATTTCCTGACCTCTCCCAGGCCATCGTGAGTCCCCAGCGAAGCTGAGGCAAGTGGACCCCACGAGTAACGAGGAACCGCGACCCCTGGGTACCGTGCACTATTGTCGAGTGCAACCCCTTCACAACGTTCTAAGAACTTGTGCTTTGGACCACGTGTGGTCCCGACCTCCAGCAGGAATCCCTCCGAAGATCAGAGGCCTACACCGTCCCGAGTGACCGTGGGCCCCTGTTGAGTGATTCCGCCCGAGGTGTCTTCGCGATCCCTTGCCCGCCGGCTTGTGGGTCCCCAGAAGACTTCTTAAAGAAACCAAAGGGCTCCCTGGTTGCTCCAGGCCTGCCCTGACTTACCCTCGCTGGGTGAGTCCCTCAGACCTTGCTGGTCTGTGCCATCGACTTTTCTTCATCTCCCCGAGACTTGCTGCTGCCAAGGCTTGTTGGCTCCAATCGAGTTGCCGACACCGCAGTCAGCTGCAGACGTCGAGGGACCCACCGAATCCAGCTCCTGGTCGTCGTCGACCCCTCCTGGACCACGTGGCTGAAGAGTCAAGGCACCTGCAACCGACCTGAATCAACCGACGACGGTGGGCATCCATCTTCCTTGCCCCGGGTCACTGCCAAGTGACTTTGAACACTGTCCCCTCTGCTTTCAGGTCATCCTTCTTCAGAATCCAGGCTTGGATTCCACCGGACACTTCTTCAGCTCCCGCAAGCAGCAAGTCTTCTTTGTTCGCCATTGAAAACGACGCCGCGACCCGACACCAAAGGACACCTATGCACCCGGCTTCCCTGGGTGAGGTAACTCCAGCACTACGGTGCTCCTGTGGGTGTGGGCCCTAGAACTACTTACCCTGTAAGTGACTTGCTTGTAGGTTCTCCCGAAGTCTCCTAGAACTCTTAATTTCCAACCGCGACTTGCCCCATTGAAGTTAACGGCGATCCGCGCCTGTGTATCCACACTGCACGCGTCCCCCGTGGGTCCTTTACTTACCTGCCTTGGGTGGTTTCGTGAGGCCCCTGCACTTCTGAAGGCCCTAGGCCTTGTCTCCCTGCAAGTCGTTGTCCCTAAGTCTCTTACTTAGTATATGGTCTGGTACGCCCCTAGGGCCCCAGCCATATTTTGTGCTTAACTTATTGTGAAACGTTGATTTGTGCATATGTTTGTCTTCTAATCTCATAAAGAGATTAGTAGAGAGTTATTTAGAAATAAATACATATATATTTGATATATATACCTGTGTGGTGTCTTTTCATTTGGTGATTCGAGAGATTATATGGTAAAACAAGCTGCTTTACATTCCTCCGAGACTTAGCCTGAAGGCTGCTCTCCACAGCTACCACTAGGATAGCTTTCTTTAAAAGGTTGTCTTAAACCTATCTACCATAAGAGTCTATTTGCCCTGGTGCAAGGTGTCCACTTTAATTAGTGAACAGCATATATCAGGCCAACTTCTCACATATACCATAAACTAGGGACTTATAAGGGCACTCCAGATTCCAATCAGGGATGTGCCTAAGGCACATGGAAACCTTTTTACAGAGAAAGCAGATAGACTGGGGCCCTGAATAGCAGGATCCCAGTCCAACTAAGTCAAAAACCAGCAAAACACCATAAAAAAAGTGGGGGCAACCATATAGTCAGATTCCACCTTCCTACACCCCTACACTGCCCGAACACCACTGCACTGCCCTAAACCCTGAAACACCAGCCCCAGCACGACCCCTACACTGCCAGAACACCACAGCACTGCCCTAAACCCTGAAACACCACCCCCTGCACGATCCCCTCCACTGCCCGAACACCACTGCACTGCCCTAAACCCTGAAACACCACCCCCTGCACGATCCCCTACACTGCCCGAACACTACTGCACTGCCCTAAACCCTGAAACACCACCCCCAGCACGACCCCCTACACTGCACGAACACCACTGCACTGCCCTAAACCCTGAAACATCACCCCCAGCAAGACCCCCTACACTGCCCGAACACCACTGCCCTAAACCCTGAAACACCACCCCCAGCAAGATCCCCTACACTGCCCGAACACCACTGCCCTAAACCCTGAAACACCACCCCCAGCAAGACCCCCTACACTGCCCGAAAACCACTGCACTGCCCTAAACCCTGAAACACCACCCCCAGCATGACCCCCTACACTGCCCGAACACCACTGCACTGCACTAAACCCTGAAACACCACGCCCAGCACGACCCTCTACACTGCCCGAACACCACTGCACTGCCCTAAACCATGAAACACCAGCCCCAGCACGACCCCCTACACTGCCCGAACACCACTGCACTGCCCTAAACCCTGAAACACCAGCCCCAGCACGACCCCGTACACTGCCCGAACACCACTGCACTGCCCTAAACCCTGAAACACCAGCCCCAGCACGACCGCCTACACTGCCCTAAACCCTGAAACACCAGCCCCAGCACGACCCCCTACACTGCCCGAACACCACTGCACTACCCTAAAGCCTCAAACACCAGCCCCAGCACGACCCCCTACACTGCCCGAACACCACTGCACTGCCCTAAACCCTGAAACACCAGCCCCAGCAAGACCCCCTACACTGCCCGAACACCACAGCACTAAAGCCTGAAACACCACCCCCAGCAAGACCACCTACACTGGCCGAACACCACTGCACTGCCCTAAACCCTGAAACACCACCCCCTGCACGACCCCTACACTGCCCAAACACCACTGCACTGCCCTAAACCCTGAAACACCACCCCCTGCACGACCCCGTACACTGCCCGAACACCCCTGCTCTGCCCTAAACCCTGAAACACCACCCCTCAGCACGACACCCTACACTGCCTGAACACCACTGCACTGCCCTAAACCCTGAAACACCACCCCCAGCACGACCCCCTACACTGCCGAAACACCACTGCACTGCCCTAAACCCTGAAACGGCACCCCCAGCACGACCCCTACACTGCCCGAACACCACTGCACTGCCCTAAACCCTGAAACATCAAGCCCAGCAAGACCCCCTACACTGCCTGAACACCACTGCCCTAAACCCTGAAACACCACCCCCTACACTGCACGAACACCACTGCACTGCCCTAAACCCTGAAACACCACCTCCAGCAAAAGCCCCTACACTGCCTGAACACCATTGCTCTGCCCTAAATCCTGAAACACTAGCCCCAGCACGACCCCCTACACTGCCCGAACACCACTGCACTGCCCTAAACCCTGAAACACCACCCCCAGCATGACCCCCTACACTGCCCGAACACCACTGCACTGCCCTAAACCCTGAAACACCAGCCCCAGCAAGACCCCCTACACTGCCCGAACACCACTGCACTGCCCTAGACACAAACACCAGCCCCAGCAAGACCCCCTACAATGCCCGAACACCACTGCACTGCCCTAAACCCTGAAACACCAGCCCCAGCATGACCCCCTACACTGCCCGAACACCACTGCCCTAAACCCTGAAACACCACCCCCTGCACGACCCCCTACACTGCCCGAACACCACTGCACTGCCCTAAACCCTGAAACACCACCTACACTGCCCGAACACCACTGCACTGCCCTAAACCCTGAAACACCACCCCCAGCACGACCCCCTATACTGCCCGAACACCACTGCACTGCCCTAAACCCTAAAACACCACCCCCAGCATTACCCCCTACACTGCCCAAACACCACTGCACTGCCCTAAACCCTAGAACACTACCCCCAGCACGACCCCCTACACTACCCGAACACCACTGCACTACCCTAAACCCTAAAATACTACCCCCAGCACAACCCCCTACACTACCCGAACACGACTGCACTGCCCTAAACCCTCAAACACTCCCCCAGCACGACCCCCTACACTACCCGAACACCACTGCAGTGCCCTAAACCCTAAAACATTCCCCCAGCACGACCCCCTACACTACCCAAACACCACTGCACTGCCCTAAACCCTAAAACACTCCCCCAGCACGACCCCCTACACTACCCAAACACCACTGCACTGCCCTAAACCCTAAAACACTACTCCCCGCATGACCCCCTACACTACCCAAACACCAATGCACTACCCTAATCCCTAAAACACTACCCCCCGCATGACCCCTACACTACCCTAAACCCTAAAACACTACCCCCGCACGACTCCCTACACTACCCAAAGACCACTGCACTACCCTAAACCCTAAAACACGACCTCCTACACTACACAACCACTGCACTACCCTAAAACACTACCCCCTACACTACACAAACACCACTGCACTACCCTAAACCCTAAAAAACTACCCCCAGCACGAACCACTACACTACCCAAACACCACTGCACTACCCTAAACCCTACAAAACTACCCCCAGCAGTACCCCTACACTACCCAAACACCACTGCACTACCCTAAACCCTAAAACACTACCCCCAGCAGTACCCCCTACACTACCCAAACACCACTGCACTACCCTAAATCACTACCCCCAGCACGACCCCCTACACTACCCAAACACTACTGCACTACCCTAAACCCTAAAACACTCCCCCAGCACGACTCCCTACACTACCCAAACACCACTGCACTACCCTAAATCTACCCCCAGCATGACCCCCTACACTACACAAACACCACTGCACTACCCTAAACCCTAAAACACTACCCCCAGCACGACCCTCTTCACTACCTAAACACAACTGCACAATTTGTTACAGGCGTTGCAACGCAGGCCTGTGGTGCTTACTGGAAGTACCTAGTGGGCTAGTTGGGCGCCAGGGACCCTCAGGATTCAAGGTGACCTAATTCCCCAACTTAAAACGCACCACGGGGCGCGTTTGCACAGTGGTGAAGGGAGGGGGGCCTGAGGTGACATGTGCGCAAACACGCCCTGTGGTGCGTTTTAAGTTGGGGAATTAATTCCCTTTGAATCCTGAGGGACCCTGGGGGCCAACTAGCCCACCAGGTACCTTCAGTAAGCACAACAGAGTTGCGTTGCAGAGAGGTGAAAAAAGGTGCGTGGCCTCGGAACGCCTCTCTGCAACTCAGCTCTGTGGTCCTAACTGTAGGTACCTGGGGGGCTAGTTGGGCCCCAGGGACCCTCAGAATTCAAGGGGACTTAATCCTGCAACTTAAAACGCGCCACGGGGTGCGTTTGCACACATGTCACCTCAGGCCCCCTCCCTTCACCACTGTGCAAACGCGCCCTGTAGCGCGTTTTAAGAGGTAGTTTTAATCCCCTGCCCTATTATGTACTAGGGACTTGCAGAGGAGGTCATGCTAATCACAGGGGTACCCCAACGCATAGTGTTCCCTAGTGTATGTAGGTGTTTTCACTGTATTCTAAGTGTCTTTTAGCATAGCACTGGCTCTGGTTAGTCAGTCAGTTACCACCAGTACCCGTCTGAAAAAGTTGTGGGCACAGGATGATTTTGCAACAAGGCCTCTTTCTGCTCCTCTGTTGGTTCTTTCTGCACATCTTTTGCTTCTTTCTGTGCGTTTTTTCTTCTTTCTTCACATGTCCTACCTCTGTAGGCATAGTTAGAAACTAGCATTTAAAAAAACCTTTGAAATTCACTTAAAAATCATAGGTTTCAGGCACGTTATAGTTAGAAATTAGCATTTAAAAAACCTTTGAAATTCACTGAAAAAACCATAGGTTTTAGGGACAGTTATAGTTAGTTGGACATTTCACTCGTACAAAACCATAGAAATTCCCCCGTTATAGTTAGTTCAGCTAACTATAACTCAGTGCTCTCGCAATGCACTGCTGATGACGTCACATATTACATCACTCATGACATGGTCAGTGACATCACTGATGACATCACTGATGACATCTCAAATGACATCACTGATGACATCATCCATGTGATAATTTCATGCATCTTCTCACACCCTAATATAGCTTTTGATACACCCACTCTAAATTACAGACTGCCATTCTCAAAACCATAGACACTCCAACACCAAAAACTACATACCCACTCACTGATTCTTAGGTCTACACACACATCCACTCACTCACCCGTACAGTCACTCATACTTAGTCACTCAGTACAGGACTATCATATGCACTCATACACCTATATAAACACTCACACACCGCCACTCATCCATAGAGGTACTCACACACCTAGTCAGTCATGCAAAAAACTTAATCACACACCCATTTACTCACCTATACAGTTATACACACACCAGCTCACTTACTCATACAAATACTAGCACATTCTTACGCTCTTATACAATCACTGATACAAGTACACACTCATCCATACAGCCACTCTCACAATCACACTCTCACTTATAGCCATTTATATACTCCAACACACATATATACTGCCTTTCACATATGTAGTTACTCACACATGTACCACTGAGATATACATTCAATCACTAACACACCCATACACACACTCACCCACCCATACAGTCCATCACAGATGCACTCTTGAAACCATGCACCCAGTGAATCACCAACTCACACATCTATGCACAGAGTCACACACACCCCACCCACACAAACACTCAGGCACCCATACAGATACTCAGACAATCAATCAATAACCCATGTAGACACTCATGTAGCTATTCAGAAAGCCATGCAGCCGCTTACAAACCAACAGACAGACGGATACAGACATTCACACAGTTTAGTCACTTAACCATGCATTCCGTACGATACATTTAATCACTCACTTGTAGAGTCAGTCACTCACGTACTAAATCATCCATTCAGACACTTATACACCCACTCATTCTTCAATACGCCTTTCCCTATATATATTAAACATATTTAAACTTTACAGAAACACACAGTCACTGGATGATGTCATCAGTGATGTCATCAGTGATGTCATTTGAGATGTCATCAGTGATGTCATCAGTGATGTCACTGACCAGGTCATGAGTGATGTAATATGTGACGTCATCAGCAGTGCATTGCGGGGCGCGAGTTATAGTTAGCTGAACTAACTATAACGGGGAATTTCACGGGTTTTGTACGAGTGAAATGTCCAACTAACTATAACTGTCCCTAAAACCTATGGTTTTTTCAGTGAATATATATATATATATATATATTATTCACTGAAAAAAAAAACAGGTTTCAGGGACGTTATAGTTAGTTGGTCATTTCACTAGTACAAACCAGAGAAATTCGGCCGTTATACTTAGTTGAGCTAACTATAACTTGCGCCCCCGCAATGCACTGCTGATGACGTCACATATTACATCACTCATGACATGGTCAGTGACATCACCGATGACATCACTGACATCTCAAATGACATTACTGATGACATCATCCAGTGACTGTGTGTTTCTGTAAAGTTTAAATATGTTTTATATATATACACATGCCAAGGAGTATTGAAGAATGACTGGGTGTATGAGTGTCTGAATGGATGATTTAGTAGGTGCGTGACTGACTGTATAAGTGAGTGATTAAAAGTCTTACTGAATGTATGGGTTAGTGACTAAACTGTGTGAATGTCTGTATCAGTCTGTCAGTTGGTATGTAAGCAGCTGCATGGGTTGGTGAGTACCTACATGAGTGTCTATATGGGTTATTGATTGGTTGTCTGAGTATCTGTATGGGTGCCTGAGTGTCTGTGTGGGGGGTGTGTGACTGTGCATAGATATGTGAGTGGGTGATTCACTGGGTGTATGGGTTCAAGAGTGCATCTGTGAAGAGCTGTATGGGTGGGTGTGTGTGTGTTGGTGAGTGAATGGATGTCTCAGTGGTAAATGTGTGAATAACTACATATGTGAAAGGCAGTATATATGAGTGTTGGACTATATAAATGACTATATGTGAGACCGGGTGGGGGACTAGCGATCATACATAAAGTCACCTGGGAGATCGCTACTTCCAACTTTGGGCAGATAGACAGCATTGAAGGTCTTCCCCTCTGTATCAAGCTTTCCGCCTCTGCCTCGTGCTCTGGGCTCCTCCTTTATAGACCCCCAGACTATAGCCATAGCTCCTCCCTTACCCTGGTTGACTATATTGCCCAGGCCAGTAAGCGCTACTCTAATTTCACGATTTTGGGCGATCTCAATCTCCATGTGGACAATTCCTCCTGCATGCATAGCGCAAATTTCATTTCAGCACTTGTTGGATGAAACCTGACCCTACGTGTCTCTTCTCCGACACACAAGGCAGGGCACACATTAGACCTCATATGCTCAAATCTACTGGACATTACTGTTTTTACCCCCGAACCGGTGATCTGGTCGGATCACTTCCTGATCCCTTTCCAGGTACACCTGAAGGTTGGGCTAAGGGCCACCTCCTTACCGAAGGATCCTAGAAGGAATTGGAGTAGGGTTTCCCCTGAGGCCCTCACCCTGTATTTGAAGGACTCCAAGCCCTCCATCTCAAATAACCTTGATGTTAGCATCGCAAATTTTAACACGTGGGTCAGTGATGCACTCGATTCAATTGCACCCCTGAGGCCTGTTAACTCCACGAGAACGTCCCCTTCCGCCCCCTGTTTCTCAGCAGAGATCAGAGCCAAAAAAAGTGAGTGCAAAAGACTGGAACGCAAATGGAGACTATCCTACTCCCAGGAGTGCAAAATTGGTTATCGAGCTGCTCTAAAAGAGTACCGTAAACTTCTCATTGCCAAAAAGATTTCCTAGCCGAGCGCATCGCTATCGCAAAAAACTCATCTAGAGAAGTTTTTAAGATTGTGAAGTCCTTTACGAATCCATTAGCGCTCACACACTCGATTCCCCCATCACAGAAGCTTTGTAACAGAATCTCGAACTTTTTTGAGGAGAAAATAGCCCTGATATATGCGTCCGTCCCAGCGGCCCCCTGCCCCCTTGGGGTGGCCACAGCCAACATGCCCTCGACCACCCAGCCAGTTTTCTCTGAATTTACTACAATCTCCTTGGAGGCATCCCTGGCCGAGCTTCAGAAGTGCAAATCCGTGTCACCTGGTGACCCCTGGCCAGCTAAACAATACAGGGCTCTGGCAGAGTGCCTCAATCCCCCTCTTAATGCCATCTGGAATTCCTCTCTCAGACAGGGGACTTTTCCATCAGCCTGGAAACACGCGTTTCTTTTCCCTATATTAAAAAAAAGCCAACGCTGACCCTGAAGTTACAAGCAATTACAGGCCTATTTCTCTGCTCCCCGCCCAAGTTTCAGAGAAATTAGGACATTAGCAACTGGCGGCTTCCATTGAGTCAAATAGTCTACTGCATGAGTCCTGTGAGAAGTTGGCCTGGCATATGCTGTCCACTAATTAAAGTGGGCACCTTGCACCAGTCCAAACGACCCTTATTGATGATTAGGTCAAAGATAACCTTTATGAAAGCTATCCTAGTGGTAGCTATGGAGAGCAGCCTTCAGGGTTGATCTTGAAGGAATGTAAAGCAGCCTGTTTTACCAGAATATCACCTCCTGAATGACTAAATGAAAGGAGAACCACACAAGTGTTATATAAAAATATGTATTTATTACTAAAACACTGTCTACTAATCTCTACCCGAGATTAGAATATACAGTACACAATATTAAATCAATAGAACGACATTAAATAGCACAATACACAGCGGGCTTCAGGGGGAGACCGAACCATATACTAAGGAAGTGGTATAACAACCACGACTTCAATAGACACAGTGCCTAGAGCACGTAGAATCGCTGGGACCCCAGGGAACCACCCACAGGAGTGACACAGGGAGCCCACGGAGGACGGGTGCAGTGTGGGAACACAGACGCGAGATCCGTACAACTCTATGGGAAAGTCGCGGTTGGAAGATCACAAGTTAAGGACACTTCGGAGAGGACTTCAAGCAAACTCTTTGGAACATACAAGGTTCTAAGGCCAGCACCCTTGTGAGTACCGAGGTACCGGTGTTACCTATCCCAGAGGAGCCGGGTGCATAGGGGTTAAGTGGTGTTGGAAACCCTCATCGTTTTCAATGGCGTGATGCGAAGAAGTACTGCTACCGGGAAGATGAAAAGTGTCCAGTGGAATCCAAGCCTGGATTCGGAGTAAGAAGAACCTGAAAGCAGAGGGGACAGAGTCTGGGTCACTTCATGTGACCAGGGGCTCGATAGACCAATGCCCACCGATGTCGGGTGCTTCAGGTGTGAAGATAGGATGCTTGATTCTGCAGCCACGGGGACCAGGAGACATCGACGACGACCAAAGTCTGGAGGTGAGCTGTCCCACGAAGGATGTAGAGTGCTGAGGGGTCAGTGTCCGGATTGAACACCAACAAGCCTTGGCAAAGGCAACCCACGCGGGCAGAGGAAACAAGTTACAGTATGGACCAGGAAGGCCCAGGAGACTCTCCAAGCTGTGGAGAGTCAGGGCACGTCTGGAGCAACCAGGGAAGCCCAAGGAAAGTCAAAGTGACCCTCGCCAGGACCCACAGGCCAACGGACCAGGGATCGCGAAGGGACCTCGAGCTGAATCACAAAGCACCAGCCCACAGAGCACTCGTGGAGTGGAGGCCGGAGATCTTTGGGGGAAATGCTGCTCGGGGTCGGGAGTACACGTAGTCCAACGCACAGCCTCAGGGATCGCCGAAAAGCATGTGCTGCTGCAAAAGTACACGGTGCACAGGGGTTCTGGTTGCACGGTCCCCACAAGGGATACTGGTCTCAGGATTGCTGAGAGAGCAGATCGACCTCAGGTACGCTCGGGAACCCACCTCCTGTGTTGCAGAAATCTTCGGAGTCCCCAGGAGCTCGGGAGATGCAAACCGGTCAGATGCGTTTAGGTGCCTGCTGCTGCAGGAGAGTAACTCCTTTACTCCAAGGGAGATTCTTCTGTCGTCCAGCGAAGTGTAGACCGTCGAAGTACTTGGTTTCTGCTTGCAGAGTTTAGTCCAGGGGATGGCGCTGAATTGGATCACGTCCTACCTGCATGACCGAGAACAACAGGTCTCGATCCACCCTTTCACCTCCCCTGCAAAACAACTAAAATGGGGGGTCCCACAGGGATCAGCCTTGAGCCCGCTACTCTTCAATATTTACCCGACTCCTCTGGTGAAGCTCATCGCCAAAATGGGGATCAAGGTGACATCATACGCGGATGATACCCAACTACTGTTCTCCTTCAGCGGGGTATCAGCATCCACCTTTGACCCACTAAAAGAGTGCCTTAAAAGCATCTCTGCTTGGATGAGCTGTAACTTCTTAAAGCTTAATGCTGACAAGACAGAGGTCTTGTTTTTTAACCAAGCTGTACCCCCCCCCCCGACGAACTTATGGTGGCCAGATGAACTGGGATCTGCCCCCACACCTAAGGACTCAGTGAAGAACTTATGAGTTAGATGGGACAAAGACCTGTCTCTCACTACCCAGGTTCAACTGGTATCTGCAGCATGCTTTGGCAAAATGAAAACCATCAGAAAATTCATCGACTTCTTGCCAGAGTCTGCTCGCAAAACCGTGGTCCATGCATTAATCACCTCTCACCTCGATTATGCTAATGGTCTCTACCTGGGTCTGCAGATCGGCTTGATCCATAGACTTCAGATAGTTCAAAACGCGGCAGCTAGACTGGTCTGCAAGGTCCCGCTCCGGCAACGCATCTCCCCTCATCTCAGACAACTCCATTGGCTCCCTGTAGCCAAACGTATCGAATTTAAGGCCCTTACGTTTGCCTTTCGAGCATATCTAGGGAAAGGGCCCTACTACTTGAGGAAGAGACTTCGTCCATACCAACAGGACAGATCCCTAAGATGTAACCACAAACGCTACCTCACCACCCCCTGCTTTGGGAAAGCAAGAATGGGGGGTAGGACATTCGAGGTGGGTACCTCCAAGTTCTGGAACAACCTTCCTGCCCATCTACGCATGATGTACTCCGAACAAGAATTCAGAAAGGCCTTGAAGACATGGCTCTTTAGTCGTGATGACTAGAGGTATGCACTCCTCTATGCGTAGCGCCGGGACACCCCATTCGGGGTAGCTGCGCGCTTTATAAATGTCTTTAATATTATTAGTGAGTGATTGTGAGAGTGGCTGTATGGATGAGTATGTGCTTGTGTCAGTGATTGTATAACAGAGTAAGTATGTGTTAGTATCTGTATGAATAAGTGAGGTGGTCTGTGTATAACTGTATAGGTGAGTAAATGGGAGTGTGATTGATTCTTTGCATGACTAACTAGCTGTGTAAGTAACTATGGGTGAACGTCCCTGAAACCTATGTTTTTTTCAGTGAATTTCAAAGGTTTTTTAAATGCTAATTTCCAACTATAACGTCCCTGAAACCGATGGTTTTTTTCAGTGAATTTCAAAGGTTTTTTTAAAATGCTAATTTCTAAATATGCCTACATAGGTAGGACATGTGCAGAAAGAGGAAGAAAGGCGCAGAAAGAAGCAAGAGATGTGCAGAAAGAGGCAACAGAAGTGCAGAAAGAAGCAAGAGATGTGCAGAAAGAACCAACAGAGGTGAAGAAAGAGGCCTACTTTGACTGTACACCTTACAACAGACTCATTCAAGGTAGCCTAATCACTAATCCATCTCCCAAGATGTCTTAAACCTCACTTTTCTCTTGAAGGTTCAATATTCATCGACTGCTCAGAATGTTAGGCCTACCAAATATAAAACAGCAATCCTAAGCATATCACTGTTGTAAGTCTGACCAAGTTTGTGAAGGTATGCCTGCGTGGGTCTCTGCTTTTACCTAGTGACACATTACATAAAAATAAACATACAAATACTTTAACACCTGTGTTTCAAACAGCATACTCTGTAGATTTGTGTACAAAAACTTAGAAGCAAGAGAAGTGCAGCAAGCAGCAACAGATGTGCAGAAAGAGGCGCGAAGGGTGCAGAAAGAGGCAAGAGGGGTGCAGAAAGAGGCAACAGGTGCAGAGAGAC